>OX463839.1:15882296-16191376 GCA_949825065.1 Odontocerum albicorne | reverse complement strand
AAAATGGTTTTCTTCGTAGTAGCTTGGTATGCATCTTAGCTAGTCAACAGTGGTCGTGAAAAAGCTGCCCACTAGAACAATACTTTTTCATGTGCGTCGTTTGTGGACTTGTTCCTTCCAAAGTTAAATATCTAGGCCGAATGACAAGATGCCTCTTCAGCAGGTGTCCTTAAATCTAAGCTAAGGACATCCCTAGTTCCTTTTGATGTATGTTATTTTACCATACAATACGTTGTTGAAAAAACGATAGAGGCATTTTATTAAAGCGTGCTAATCAGTCCTCTCTGCCTACCAAAAGAGACATGGATTGGTGGTATAACTATTATGTTGTATTTATTACATTTTTGTTTCGTAGAGTACAACCTGGTGGGCTTATTGTCAATCAATCAGAAAGATGTTAAAGAGGTCTTAAGTGAAAATCAAACTGGAATCCTTTTTATGAAATCAGGGTTTGCGCGAGATTTGAAACCGCAACCTCCGGGCTGGGAGACTGGTGTCTTACCAACTAGGCCATGGAAGTCATCGACCTATATATGTTCAACAATTTTATAGTAGTTTATAATGAGTGCCAGATGTTTTATTATGTAATGACTTTGTCAAATATGGCAAAACATCTGTAACTTGAATATATAATGTTTATTGTATTTTTAACAGCTAAAATATGTGATTTTTAAAATCAAATATCAACTACTTCAAATAATGCATGTACCACTTAATTATCAAAACAGTTTGAACAATTAAAAGTCAATTACACTTAATATTAGTTTTAGCTATCAAAAAATATTTCATAGACGATAGATAAGTGATTCTAACAGAAATATTTTTAGAGGAACGAAGTAAGCTGAACATTTTTAATCTCCAAATGAGCTGTAAATGCTCAGTAGTAAAATATGCTTCACAAGTGATAAATTATACTTAAAAAAATTAAAGCAAGAAATGTGATGAAAACTTTTGATTTTTAAACGATTATATTTTTATTGTTTATTTCATTGAAAATTACTTCATGCATTTTCAAATTAATTTTAAATACCTTTGAAACAATGTCCATAATAGACCTTTACGTGTTTTTCTATATAACATACGATATTGTTTTTTTTTTTTGTTACTTATACATTTTCTCTCAATATTCCAAGCAATGAAGCTACACAACTGAGCTATTGTAACAGAGAATCATGATAAACCTCAACACGTCATATCCACCCCACAATCAGCGACTGCACGCTACATCCCAGATAATTTGCGCTGGAGACAATGTCCCTGGCAGTAGCCAGGAGCTGCTCCATTGTGGGAACGAGCAACGCACGCTGGATCTGTCACCACAATGCTCACCCCTTTCTCCTATGTCCTCACCCTACTTCCGGCTGTCATTTGTCCTATCACATGCCATACGAATGAGTTTATAGGTATTACAGATATACTAGTATTTGTCTCATAATGCTAGACCAGGGTTTATTTGACCGGACAAAGTACATTATAAATTAAAAGTAAGACGTTTGTCACTCATCTAAGGGATTGCGAGGTCGAGTCCCGATTGGTAACCAATTTTCTTTAAAAAAGGTTTCATCTGAGTTTTACTTCAGCCTCTTAAATATCTTTCTTGTTGGTTGTAATGCCACATAGCAGAAACCCCCACCAGGTTTTACTGTATATAAGGAAAGCGTAAAACAATACTTTTATACAATTATTATCGCCTGTATTAAAGGTATAAAAAATATTTTGTTCGAAAACATCAACTTAAATATTGCACAGTATTTTTTAAATTAATTCAATATCTAAAAATAATATGGAAAGTGAAACGGTAGCAAAATGTTAATTTTGAATTAAGTTATTGTAATTGAGATCGTGTTACTTTGTTTTAACACTGAAATTTACATTAATTAGAAAATGTTACAAAGTGTGTCTCTTTCTTGTTTATTGGGTGATAACTAATCGTTTAATTCTTGAAAATATACTTAAGTTCTTAAGAAATGATTAAAGTTGAAAATTTTACATAAATTAAGGAACAGTTATTCGTGAAAAATATAATTTGTAAGTATATTATTTTCCAAGAACTGTGACTGTTATCCAACAGATTGCTTTGAATTCATAGTAGTACATTAAGAATCCTTAGAAGTAAAGGGAACACAGTAAAATCGGTTATAAAAATACTTTTCTAACGGTTACGTGTTTTCCGATTACATATTGTAACATAACCGATTATTATTATTTCACCTTCAAAGACAACGGAAAAATTTTGTTCTTATCCGAGGAGAGTAATATAGATAGACATCAGTTTTCTAGCCACGATCTTCTACATAGGAGTCCAGCACGTTAACTGTTTGACCAAATTTTATTAAAATAGTTATGAGTACCTTAAAATACGAAAGCTAAGTGTAGGCATTGAAAGGGAGCGATAAAAGTAAAACAAATATAATGTCATTAAGCTTTTGAGATAAAAAAAAGACTGGCTTGGCAGAATTGAGAGGATTACTCATCGCATAACATCCTCCCAATAAAGATACATATCTGCCAATAGGAGGGCGAGGCCCGGCTGCAAATTCACCACATGGTTTTTTTGAGACGTGTAAAGAACCCGGTGATAAGTAATACGCATCGGGCTTAAAAAAGAGACTATCGGCCATAATCGGCTAACTTCGGCATTGTAGAGCGTCTTCTCTGCCATACGATGACGACCATAATGACTGGTAAATCGCGACAGAACACGTGTATGAATGACAAAGACGACGATCTACAATGCCGAAGTTAGCCGATTATGGCCGACAGTTTCTTTCTTAAGCCCACTGTGTATTACTAAACCCCGGGTACTGTACATACAATGTTGCTATCAATAAACACATATTTATGTATTTATTGATTTATAACCCTGAATACTAGGCAAAATACCTGTATCCATTCTAGGGGAGTATCTCTGCGCGGGGTTCGAACCAACGATCGGCTGAATGGAAGTCTAGTGCTTTACCGCGCTGTCGTATACTAATCGTGAATCATATGTTAATGTGGAAGAATCGAATACTATCTAAGTGAATGAAAAGTTGTGAAATTTGTCTTATCTGCTTATTCTAAAAGGAACATGACGTGATTGCATGTATGTATACTTATTCCTCTCCTCTCCTTCTCGTATGATTTTTCCCTCATGGCCGGATGCTCAGGTTTCTCATCCATGATACAGCCTCAGGAGTAGCCTGATAGTTCTTCTCTAGTTCTCCCGGGAATGATTGTGTTGAACACTCCTTCACGATGTGATGGAGAGTTTAGACTATTTCATATGAGCACAACGGGGAATCAATGAAACCCCACCTATGCAATGCGTGTCCACTGCAACGATGGCCGCATCTAAGACGATTAAAGATACGTATACCACAAGTGTATTTATGAAAGAATTTGAATAAATACTTAGGTCATAAAATAACTTTAAAATATGTATAGGTGATAATTGTCCAAAGATTACATGCGATTTTCTAAATATAATGTTATTTTTTTACAACACGCGCTAATTATTTATTTATTTTATCCACGGTCGATGGCTACCTCGAAATAATTTCCTACACGTTTTGATTCAATCAACCAGTGAAATATAAGCTGTCAAAATTATAAATGTTATGGCATGCAGCCTCAAGTTTAGATACTTCCCCTCGGAAAACCTTACTATAGTGCTCACTATTTTCAAGGGTCGTGTAATTAAATATTCGTTTATTAGCTTAATTTTCAAATGCGAATTTTAAGAATATTTAAAAAAAAAAAAAAGAATTTTTGTATGTATTGAGCTTTTGACGATATCAACTATATGACATTTGGTTGAGTATGTAGTGATACATTTATACCATCACGCCGTTTCTCTACTAGGGTAGGCAGAGAGAACAGAGTACCAGACTTTCTTATCACGATACACATATTTCGCCTCTCCCACATCCATACACCTTCTCATATAGCTCCTACAGTTTATCTTACTTTTCCATTCCCATAACATCATTCATTCGATCCAACCATACTTTCATTGGTCTTCCTCTTCCAGGCCTTCCATTTACAATGTAAATTAAATTTGATTTATTAGTATTTCTTCATACATTCGTTCCTCGTGTTCAAACCATCTCAGAGTACTCTTGTTCATATTACTGAACACAATTATGTTGGGTTCGAGTATATATGTTTTAGTGACTCATTTACTATTTTCTATCGCTACACGCTGTTCGATATCCCTTATAAGTCTTTCATCCTCTGAAAAATACTATCTACGTAAATAGCAGAATTCTTTAATTTGCTCTAATCTGTCATTACCTATCTATATTTATTTTTCCTCGAACATTTGGATTTCACAACTCTTTTTCTCAGATCTTTTTCCTTTTTTGAGATTCCAGATGCAATATATTGAAACGGATAAATATTTAAGACCTATGCAAAGCAAAAAAGTTTTTTCGAATAAAATATTAATTTCCAATCGTTACAGAGTTAGTAATGAAGGAAACCCCAATCAAACACTCGTCTGAACTACACTTTATATTGGTATGTTACTTAAAATACGAATGATTTGGTGTCTTCCTAAGTATTTAGACCAATAATATGTAGTATTTATAAATTCTATCGTAATGTTTCTTTATAAGTATGCATGTACTGAATGGAGATTGGCATTGAAGATTATTTTTTTTAACCAAGAACTTAAAATATATTCCTGAAGGAAATTCGTGATTTTTTAAATATGTAATATAACTTTTCAAATGTAACATATTATATATGTAATAAGAAGGCTCTTTGACAGGATGAGAAAGTGGAATGAAGAGCTTTTAGATGTTTCCAAATTGACACGTGAGTGAATGACTGATGCGAATGTAGAGTACGTGATGAGGGACTGTTGAGAGTATGATACATTGGAATAGTGTATGTGATTACTTAGTATTCATGTATGAGTAAGGATATGAATGCAGAGTGTGAATGTTTCAGTGTTTTTGTATTTATATATGTAATTTGTTATTAAATCATGATAAATTTCGTCGCAGGTCTTACCAATGAAAATAGTTCACCGTATCCAACAAATTAAGGATTTTAAAAATATATGAGTAGAAGGCGTGGCAGAGTATGGTGGGGTGAATTGAATAGTAATTTTAAAGGATATCTACACAGTTAAAAATCATATAATTTGAGAAGATATAAGGACGTAGAGGAAGGGAAAGATATATTTTACGGTAGGAAAGCACTATGTTCTCTTCACTTACTCTGACAGGGAAACGATGTGATGGTATAGATGCTCGTAAAATTAGATATATTTTTTATCGAAAAGATTAATCTATAGATATTATATAGCTATTGCCTGCATTTCATTTTAATTCGGTATACTTCTATGGTAATGTTGTAAATAAATACATCGAGCCGATAGAGAACGAACATTATCTTTCCATTCCAGCTGACTAAAGTTTTAAGTGAATTGTTCGATTGTATTTCTACAGTCCCATTTTAGTTAGAAATAACTGAAATAATTAATACAAGATAAGATGAATGCCACAAAACTTACAGAATGTCGGTGACCTCTGTGGCCTACCTAATAAGATTATTGTTTTTCAATCCGGAAGTTGTGGGTTTGATTCTCGTCCGGTGCTCATCTGGTTTTTACTTAAGGCATTTTAACTTATTTCTGGTTGGTTAGAAGAGTTTGCTATATTACAATAAACCAGCCAGATTGTACTTTATACAACGAAAGTGTAAAATAATATCAAAAAAAGTATGATTAAAAAATCTTAGTAAAATTCATCACGACATTGAGTTAGGAAACTATTTTCACCTTCATTATTACCCTATAAGCTTTAGGAAGTATTTGAAGATAACCGTTTTTGGGAGGTCTTATCAAAGTTTGTAATTTTATATGAATACTACACACATAAACTACACTACACCTAAAGCCGAATTTGTTAGTAGCACATATCGGAAGATCTACAGAGGTTTTCTTTGTAGCTCGTCTTCTCTTAGTAAGTTTTCTGCGGTTTTCTTACACAATATGTTTTTCTAAACATATACAGATGCTGGAAAGCAACTGATTCAATAGCCTCAGTCACCAGCTTCCTATTCTTACACTAAGTTCATATATTTTTATTTTGTAACATTTTTAATCTGCTGTGTTCGAAATCTGAGTTAAAGCAGCGCTCTTGAAGTAAGTCTGTTCTTTAAAAGGCGCTAATCAAATTGTACTTTATTATTATTATTGTGTTTTATCAGAAACATAGGGATGCCATAAAACGCCTCCATCTAAGTCATACCATAGCCCGGCACTGTACTTAATGCCCATCGAAGCTGTACTCAAACTAGTCCCGATGCAATATATCTATAGCTTTGATGATAATTTCATTGAGGACTTTGGGGGATTATCCGAGACCACGGGTAAACCCTAAAGTAGGCTCATTCTGGAGTCTTAATTTAAAAATATTACTCTTACAGAACACCGAAGAAGACTACCTGAAAATTAAAAAAAGTTTTATTCTCCTTGTATTACAACTCCACGGAAAACCGTGCAATAAATATTAATGCAGGTGGGATACTAAATCACCATCAATTTCTTTCATGGAAGTCGTATAGCGTTTATGTCGTTTCCTGGACATTTAAGTTTCTGTCCAGCTTGCAGAAATATTTATTTCATCGTCTTTTCGATGCGGATATTTGGCATAATATTTTCTTTCTTGTTAAAAATGATAGGTCGCTAAAGATTTATTTTACAATTTTCGATTCAAATACTTCCTATGAATGTTGTTTTTTTAATTGTTCGATCGGCGTTGACTTGTTGTAATGGATACTTTATTTGAGACAACCCCTTAGAAAATGTCTGAAGCAGGAAAAACAGAAAATCTTGGTAGTCAACCGATATCATCTCTTCTGGAGAGTAATTGGACTAGAAAGATTCTCCTCAAATTTTCAAGTATGTTAAGACTCGTGCTGTCTGATATGTAGCGCCAGCGCCACCTTGCTGAAACTAAGAGTTTTCCAAACTCAGTTAATCCAATTGACGTGAAAGAAAGTTCTCGATAATAGTATAATAGTGTTCACCGTTCACAGTTACAACGTTACCCGTAGCGAAGAAACAAGGTCTAATCAATCTCCTGACTAAATTCCAGACCACACTGTCACTCTGTGAGGTTATAATGGGGACTGTTGAATTCGTTGTGGAATTTCAGCGCCCCTATAACGGCTATTTTGTTTATAACCATAACTGCTGAGGACCAAATAGACTGTATCGCTTATTATGATTTTCAAACAAAAGTTGTAGACTGTTTTTTTAATAATTACAACGCGTTGTTCAATCGTAAAGTGCTCCATAGCAATTTTTTACCGTTTACGCTGTCAAATATGAACTGTCAAAATCGATTACAAAAAAAATATGATGGCCGATATAAGTTGTAAAGTTTATTTTTGGCCATATTATATGTTACCCAGAAAATAGTTTCGTGTTTCTGGAATAGAAGTCGTTAAGACAAAATTGTTGTTACAAACTTCATTCCAAACGTCCTGAATGTGTATTATTATGAGAGATAATAGTTAAGATTACTTTTAAGGCCATTTTTCACCTAAATTGCTTGTGCGTTTTTTTTGAAGATGGAACAAAAGAAGTTCTTTTTTTCTGTTCTTGATGATTTTTTCACTATCACAAAGGAAAAATAAATGCTATACAAACCAAAATTATGAACAGAATATGATGACGATTCAGTAAACGGTCGTTTGTATCAAATATTGTTGAAAAAAATCGTAATGTTGATATGTCCCCCGAAGATGATGTCCGCTCTGGAAGGCAATTACCTCTGATCACGAACAAACTAAGGGTTTGATCGAGAATATCCAGCGTTTTACAACATGTGAGATTGCTAAGATACTGAATATATCGAAAACAACCGTCTACGAGCATTTGGTGCCATTTTGCGTTTGAATTTGAACGGAAAATAAGAAATTACTTTCCAAACAACCGTATTTGAAATGACTTCATGCTAGCTATATCAAAGTAAAAACTAATTATATAGAATTAATTTCTTATTCATGTATTGCACCTCTAGTAAAAAATCATAATTAAACTCAAAACCCTGTAGGGAATTCCCCGACGAGTTGTAGCGTATTTGAATATTTTTTAAAACAATTTATCGTTAACTCTCTAGGGTGATATAAATCGTTCAAGCATGTGAATCTCACTTTAATTATATTATTAATAATACCACCAATTGTATTAAATAAAAGTATATTTCTTGATGACTTTTTAATTGCTATTGCAATTGGTTTATTTTATTTCACATTTTTTTACCATAGCCAAAAATTAGGATCAACATTTTTTTATCTGCAATATTTTTTTAAATCAATATAAATAGATTTTTTTTAAATACCCATCGAAACGTTCAGTTGTTTGTGCTTTAGTGTTTGACGTAACAACTCCTGACAAAATTTGATACTCATATTTTTCCACACAGCCGCATTCGATTTTATATACGAGTACATAAGCTCGAGGCAGCAGTAGTTTTTACATTTTTCGTAAAATATTTAAACTGACATAAAAATGATCTAGTTTAGTACGTCGACCAGAGGCGGCCGTTTGGCTAACATTATTTTTGGAAATAGACAATAAAAAAATATCCAGTTTAGTACGTCGACCAGAGGCGGCCGTTTGGCTAACATTATTTTTGGAAATAGACAATAAAAAAATGATCCAGTTTAGTACGTCGACCAGAGGCGGCCGTTTGGCTAACATTATTTTTGGAAAAAGACAATAAAAAAATGATCCAGTTTAGTACGTAGACCAGAGGCGGCCGTTTGGCTAACATTATTTTTGGAAATAGACAATAAAAAAATGATCCAGTTTAGTACGTCGACCAGAGGCGGCCGTTTCGCTAACATTACTTTTGGAAAAAGACAATAAAAAAATCGTGTCTAAAATAAATAAAATAAAATGAAAAATACTACTTGTATAAATTATTTTTGGGAATCTTTTATCATTCTTTCTTTCTATGAAGTAGAACTATCTAAGTGCTCCTTTATTCATCTTAGTTTTGCATTAGATTATTTTTGCATACATACATACATACCATCACGCTATTTTTCTGCTGCATTAGGCAGATATGACAGAGTGCCAGACTTTCCTATTTCAACACAAACATATTTCCCCTCTTTCACATTCATACACCTTTTATACAGCTTCCAAAATTGTTATTATTCGTTACTTTTGATTTTTCTCAAAATATTATTCACTTGATACAATTATACTTCACTCACATTTCCATTGCACATTGTTTTATAAGTCATTCTTCATTTATGCGTTCCGCGTATCCAAACCATCTCAGAGTTATTTCGTATGCTGTCATACATTGTTACTCCTTCAACATGTATTCTTTTAAGTCCACGCATTTTTATAGCATTTGTTTGACGTCTTTCAGTATTCTTCCACATTTATATTTTACACCCTTATATCAAAATTGGCACTAAAATACTGTTGTGGACTATCATCTTCATTTCATTCTAGTCTCCTAAACTCTTTCATTTCATTCTAGTCTGCTAAACTTAATTGATGCATATTAGTGTCACGCTTATACCGATACCAAATGTTAACGTGTAATCGTATTGTCATCGATACAGTCAGCAACTTGACCCAGCTTCTCAACTACCCACTCCACTGGTTTCACCCTCTCAGAAACAGTCACGTATGTACATAAATCCTCATACATTGATTCGTCGCGTCGGCCCCTTTGTGCGTAATGTACAGCAGGTCTTTTGTAAAGCCTCACACACTCGGCTGTCTTGAACATACATTTCAACCCGCTAGTATACAAGCACACTAATCCCTCCATCTACGCGCTTTAGTCTATAGTAAAATTTTAATAATAATAAAATGACAATTTCTATAACGCTATTCAGAGAGCAAACTCGAAGAAGAATAAATATAATATTTACGGACTTAATGTCTTTACACGTTTGAGATACGCTTAATCTATTAAGATATGATTTGGATTCTTAATCAATATTTTAAATTGTTCCTGCTGGCAATATAGTATTATTATGTTTCTTGTTTTGCTACAACTGTAAGAGCGAGAACTGCACTAATCGAAGATTGATAACTTAATATTTTTGCACGTTTACTGTGCGCTAATGATGACATATATTAAGATATGATTTGGCTTCTTAATCGATATTTTAAGTTTATCCTAATGGTAACATAGTTTTATTGTGAACAACTGTAAGAGCGAGTGTATCATAGATCATTCAGTCAGAAGACTCATTTTGCAATAGTGTGAGTAACACTCTCTGTATTACACAACTTATGTGGTATTGGTTTTAGAATTCCATTACGTGGTATTGGTTTTAGAATTCCAAACGATTGGTTCGCACAGAGTGCACATTTGTATTGTTGTTAAAATATTCGGTGATTAGAAAAAACCTACCATGTCGAAATTACGAGTGCAATTTTTGTCTAATGTAATGTATCATTCAAAATTTTTCGAAAGCTTAGAGTGTATTTTGTTATTACTTAAAGTTTCCTAGAATTTAGTATCACTCCATTCACTATTATTTTAAAACTTTATTATTTGGCATTTTAATTATGATACATTAATATGTTAAATAATCTTACATTAATTTTATTTTTATGTGCAATCTATCATAATTAAAGCTGACGAACATTTTAACTTTATAATACTGTTATTTAATGTTGCCTAAAATCTGCCATGCCTAAACAATTAATATGTGAAATAAACTTACTTTTATTTTATTTTTATGATTATTATAATTTAAGCTGACAGCATTTTTAATTTACAAAACGTGTGTGTTCATTTCAATGTTTGAATATAAAATATTATTTTTTTGCTTTTTCACTTCATTAAAAAAATAAAGTGACAAGTTTTTGTTAACGCACTGTTACTCACACTATTGCAAAATGAGTCTTCTGGCTGAATGATCTTATACAGCAATAATCGAAGCTTGATTGAATAGGTGTGATTTTCAATAGGTACAGCAAGTTCTAAGTTTTGAATCTTTCTTTCTATAAATAAACGGTGTAGCTCTCATCAAAATATCTGCTTTATTAATTATCAGTAACTAACATATACAGGGTGGTCCAAAAAGAAATGCACTTTTAATTCCTCAATAATTTCTTAACGGAAAAGGGGAGGGGCGCGGGGCGGTGTCAGTGCATCGCTTGGCTTATGTAGTTTTAGTCATCATGAGTCATTACATGGGAGAACAGTGCGTATTCTGTGTTCGCGCGTTTTTCGAGAACAATCGATCTTATGTAATTGTTCGACGACTCTTTCGGGTTAAATTCGAGTTACGGTGCATCAGTGAGTGTCCTGGCACTAATTTGATCAAGTAGTGGCTCGAGAGATTCGAAAGAACAGGATCGATGCAAAAAATTCGACCACGGGGTCGCCCAAGAGTCCCACGCACCGACGAAATCATTGAGCGAGTTCGAGAATCTTTACGCACGAATCCAAGAATGTCGACGCGCAAACGTTTATCGGCTTCAGATGTGTCTAAATTGACGTTACAGCAAATTTTGTGGCTTGAAATGAAATAGCATCCCTATAAAGTTCAACTAGTCCAAGAATTGAAACCAGCAGACTTTGAATCGAGGTTGAATTTCGCTAATGAAATGCTCGACACCGTCACTAACTTCAATAACATCCTTTTGTCGGATGAAGCCCATTTTCACCTGAACGGATTTGTCAATAAACAAAATTGTCGGTATTGGTCGGCAGAGAATCCCATGTTGAAACATTAGAGACCCCTCCACTCACCGAAAGTTACTGTATGAGTGGCAATTGCCAAATAGGGTATCATCGGGCCATTTTTCTTTGAAGACAATTGTGGCCGGACAGTTGCCGTTAATTCAGAACGATATACGGCTATGCTGAGGACCTACCTGTCTCCAAAACTGCTGGAATGCTACAACAGGAACTCGTTGTTTCAGCAGGATGAAGCCACATGTCACACTTCAAACGAGAGTATTGGTAAAGTGAAAGACATGTTTCCACAAAAGTTGATTACAAAAAGGGGTAACATTACCTGGCCCCAAGAAGCCCAGACCTGACGCCAGGCGATTTTTTTATGGGGTTACCTTAAAAATAAGGTTTACTCCAATAATCCAACATCTTTGCAGCAGTTGAAGCTGAATATTTGAGAAGAAATGGAGTCCATTTCTACGGAAACCCTTACGAAAGTTTTCCAAAACTTTCGTGCCAGATTGGAAGAGTGCCGTAACCGCCAAGAACATAATTTGGACAAAGTAATTTTTAAGAAGTAAAATTGCATTTCATTAGCTTTAAGCTATAATTAATAAACATGTTCCAGATGTAAAGCTTTTTTTTATTTCGAATTTAACAGCGCTATACAATATATAATAAGAAGCATATAAGCTACTAAAACAACAATTAAGATATAAAACCAGTTCAGAAATTTATCGAATATTTTATTTAATGGCTTCAATACGCTGGTTTTATTTACGGGCCGTTTTCCTCAAACCTCTTTTCCGCGTAAATGGAGGGATTAATGTATACTCGCATACTCAAGTATATGCCGTTAATGCAGTCATATGCAGAAACTGAGACTTGCATTGTAGTCGGGTATACCT
This sequence comes from Odontocerum albicorne, assembly GCA_949825065.1. Classification (NCBI taxonomy): domain Eukaryota; kingdom Metazoa; phylum Arthropoda; class Insecta; order Trichoptera; family Odontoceridae; genus Odontocerum; species Odontocerum albicorne. The sequence goes on along the minus strand of OX463839.1, from coordinate 16,178,805 downwards.
ACCTTTTGAATTGCGAATCACTCGTTCTTCGAAATGGGAAATGAGATATTGAAGTTTGACCTTTCAAATTCAATACTTAAGTTTTATAAAATAATTACACTTTGTTTTACGAATGACAATATGTAAAAAATACACTTTGTTTTACGAAGAACGATGTATAAAAATTACACATTGTTTTACGAAGAACGATGTGTAAAAATTACACTTTTATGTTACGAAGAACGATATGTAAAATTACACTTTGTTTTACTAAGAACGATATGTAAAAATAACTGAAATTAACTGACACATGTGTAACTTTGTCATCAAGATCGGAAGAAAAATTTACGTTACTATGCGAAAAGAACTCTCATTTTTATATAATGTAATTCACTTAATCCAACCATACATTCCTTGGTCTTCCTTGACCATGCCTCCCACTCACTCACATTAGGATTATACATAAGTTTTGTTGGTCTTTCTTCAGTCATTCATTCCACATGCACAAACCTTCTTCACTTACTCAACACATCAGCCTTAAGTTTACATTCCTCCCTAATTATGCAATTCCGTATTCTATCATACATTGTCATCCTATGTATTCAAATTTACGCATTTCTACATCTCCAATCAGTCTTTTTCCATGTTCACTTTTTCCTCTCATACATCAAAGTTGCACCAAAATAATAATGTCGACTATCATTTTAGCAGATTTTTATAATGTCCGGTTCGAGTGTATATGATATGTGTTAGTGCGCCATTGACTTTGTTTCCCATCGTTACACGTCATTCAATATTCCTCTTAACTTTTGGCTCATTTATGAAAATACTATCCGAATATCAGAATTCTTCAACTTGCTCCCTATTCTGAGATAATTGTGCAAATATCTCGTCTCTTTCTAAAGGTTTGTATGAAAAAAAACTTAATTTAACCATAAAATATCTATGTAACAAACGTAACATTTTTTCATCCACATAATTGCTCTTTGCTTTTCAATATTTCGAATAAACAAAAAAATACGTGTTTTTCGTTTTTGTTTTTACACAAGATACAATTTATTATATTTTACATAACACAAAAATTATCATAATAATGCGAAACACAGAATCAATTGCAAAGTAAATATTACAATATGTGTTCAAAATACAACAAACTAAGCTGAATACAACAACAAACCTGTGACTTTTTGGATTTCCTTACATCAATATTTTCATTTCAATATATGGTCGCGGTCGAGATTACAATAAAATTTTGTCTTATTTTAAATAATCATAAACAACCTAATAATTATAATTGTTTTGTGGGTTGGAATTCTTCGTTTAATTTCGATTAATACTAAATGAAGGACTTGGAAGCACTAGAATAAGATGACTTCAAGATAAATTTCTAATTATGAATTTATAAATATCAACTTTAAAAGTACCTTTAAATAAATTCAGATAAAATTAGTTCTAGCACGTGTAAAAGAAACAGACTTTTCAAACTAAAAATTGTTTTGTTGTTTACGGGGAACTGCGAATTTAAATGTCGAAAACAAAATTGAATACGAGAATCTTGGAAGCTGCTTTTAAGTTTTTTTGAAAGCTGTTTCTGGAAAATATAAAAGATTATCAAGAAAATACTACTTGTATTTTTAAAGACAATTTCTTAGCGCCCTTTATACAACATAGTGAAATAAAATTTAATAAGGAAACAAATCGAATTATTTAGGTTACACATATCTTCAAAGATATGATGTTCTAGCATACAAATGCGACAATAAATTAAATCAATAATACAAGACAACTTAAAAATAAATATCTCTCAAAGGAATAGTATAGCGTAAATTACAAATAAAACAAAAATTATGTTAAAAATACGACAGAATAATAGAACCTCAGTCAAAACCATATATTAGAAATACTGGAGAAGATACACTAAACAGAAATATATTTAACCAATTATTGTAGTTTTACGATGGATGAATTACAACGTGCTGTCGTAGTTAACAAATTGCTATTATCACATTTGAATTGTAAAAGGTTCCCGGTGTTCCTAGCAGGAGTGAGAAAACCAATTTGAGTCAATAAATACATCGGGTCTATCAACGATATTGTAAATAACCTCATAGAAACATCAAATCAAACATAATTATTTCAAAGAGTTTAGACGAGAGAGTGGACGAGATGAAAATTAATACCTTAGAAAAATATTTTTAACCCTTGCAATTGTGTTATCAGTTTATTAGTTACACATAGATTATATTTTAAATTGATCGTACCTATTCTAGATTTTACTAAGTAATCCAAACTCGGAGAACGTGAGCAAAAAGCTTCGGTTATGACAATAAGCCAACACGGTTTTGTACCTCATTATTTGAATAGTTCTCTCAAACTAGTACTAGTTAAGAAATTCCATACATTGTCAAGTTTTTATAAGCTCACGAGAGAGGTATATACCATAGAAGGGCTAAATAAGGTTAGGTTAGACTCCAAAATTGAGTTTAACTTTCACAAATGGTTTAACTTTCACAAAGTCGGGATGTCTGGATAGAGAGCTGTAAAACCTTTCGGCCAGAGCGCGCATGTGTTCGGGGATAGTTCGGGAGAGCGTGTTTATACCACGTGAGTCTACTGTCTAAGGTGAGGCCTAAGTATTTCATGTGCTTAGTCCATGGGACGCTCTGGCCGAGGAGTCTGAGAGTTCTGACTGGCTCGATGTACCAAATTAAAAGTCGATAACAAGAATTTTCCCGTATTGTTATTCAACATGACACACCAGTTTTCTGGCATAAATTACAAGTTAATTTTCTCACAGCTTGCATCAGGAACTACCACAGGTTCCTATCAAAATCTCTTTCTTAGAAATCTGATATTTGTAAAAGAAATAAATCCTACATATTCCATAGTTTAAGAAAAACGAATTAACGAAAACATTGTTTTGGCTAATTATTTTACACATTAATTTTAATTGATTAAGAAATATAATTAATTTTTTTTTAATCCGTGAGATGCCTGTCTTCCAATACGAGGATTGCGGGTTTTACTACCGTTGGAACTCTGCTATTATGCATGGATTTTAGTCTTGTTTTCACTTTAATTTCTTTTTGAATGGTTGGAAGAAATTACCATATGGCAATAAGCCCCGCCATGTTGTACTGTATACAATGAAGGTATAATAAAATAATATTATACAATACAATCTTTTAAGTAAATGATTCGTTTATTTGAAATTTGGATTTCTTGGTCACGAGTAAAGAAAACTATAACAATAAGTTTTTAATTTAATTTAATATACACGTATAATGATTTTAATTTGTATGTGTTTGCATACGTACATATATTACCATCACGCAATCTCTCTGTCGATGCAGGTAGACAGAGAGAGAGAGAGAGAGAGAGAGAGAGAGAGACCGCCAGACTTTTCGTTCGCTACACACATCTTTCAAATCTTCTATTCTCATACAATTTCTCTGACTTTTTACATTGCCTTATTTCAAAATATCGTTTATTTCATACAACCATATTTTCATTTGTTCTCTTACCCCACCTTTCACTCACATTTGCTCTGTATATTTTTTAGTTTTTCTTCGTTCATTAATTCTACATGCCAAACTATCTCCGAGTGCTCTTCTTCATCTTATTTAATACACTAGCCTGAAGTTCACATTCGTCTCTAATCATGTAATTCCGTATTCTGTCAAACACTATTCCCCCCATGTATCACTCAATGCACACGTTGCTACAACATATATTTTAATGTTTACTTGGGTTATCTGTTTGTGTTATTTTATAAATTTTAAAGCTATGTCTTATATCCTAATCTGGGTCACATAGATCAAAAAGCTTACGAAATACTGCTTTAAATTGATAAAAAAAACATTTGTAAAACAAATTATTGAAAAGTAAAATAAAATCGTTAGTAAATTTATCCTTCAAGGAGTTTTAAATATAGGGTAAAAGTACATTACCCACAGCACGCAGTGTATAATTTTGAAAAAGTATATAATAACCATTACTTGTATTTATATGAGATGACCTTTTAGATACAAGTGCCCTTTAAGAATTGAGGAAAATTTACTGTTTACTTTATTCTAGACTGTAGAATAAACTCGGATTGCTTTGAAATAAAAACGCACCGCATCAACACCCTCAGGGTTATTATGATTTTTAAAGTTGTAGCTTTATGTCTGGGAAGAGATTATTTTCTCTTGGGGATGACAAAAACATCCCTTGGACTTGGCAATTTTCCACAGCCAGTATCTAACATACGGAGTAATTCACTTGAATGTTTACTTTGTGTGTATTTTAAGGTAATACAAGAAGCATATATGTATATATACAAGCAAAAAAAGATCGTTAATGTCCTATCTCTTAAGAAGATTGACGAAGAAAAGTACAAAAAAAAACTAAATTTTAATACAATTTGCACATACAACTGTAGTTTTACTTTCTGAATTGTTTTAAATTGCTAACTAATGATGAAGCGGTAATGGTAGAAGAATTTAGTTTCATTACTACATAGACGAAAATATTTTACTTCATACCATACGCCACTTCTCTGCTGGGGTAGGCAGAGAGGACAGATCATTAGACTTTCCTAGAGTACCCTTGAGAAGAGTTTGTTTAAACCGCGCTTTATAAATTGTCATTTTATTATAATTATTCCTATCTCGACAAACACATTTCGCCTCTTCCACATCCATACAGCTCCTACGATTTATCTTACTTTTCCTTCTTTTAAAATATCATTCACTTCATATTTTCCTTGGTCTAGTTCTACCACGCCGTTCACTTACATTTGCATTGATCATTTGTTTCGTTAATGCCTAAAACATCTCAGAGTGCTCTTTTTCAACGCATCAGATTAAAGTTCACATTCATCCCTAATCGCTTAATTCCGTATATTGTCATACATTTTCCCCTTATATATTCTAAGTGCACGCATTTCAAGATAATGTAATTATCGCTGCAAAAGTCAAGATGTGCAACATTGGTTATCATTACATAGTGTTACATACAAATAAAAAGTTCAGTAACTCGGTTATAGTAGGGAATCGATATCATGTTCATATAAGCATTCTTGCTTTTAATGAACCCCTGCATTACTTATTTCTTTACGTCACGTAAATCACATATCACTATGAATAATACATATGCAAGAGTTGGATATAAAATATACTTAAATTTATTTAGTCATTTTATATTACGTATTTGATTATCTTATTAAATAGAGCGATCTAATTTTTTACTTATTAATTGAACAGTGAAAAATATTTAGGAAGTACGAGTATGTTCTCAGATGATGAAAAAGCGTGATATAGAACTGCGAGTTTCAATAAAAAACATAGTCAATGGGGCACTTAAGGACATATTTTCAAAATAATCATTGCCGAGATCTGCTAAAATGATAGTTTATATCAGCATATTAGTAACATAATATGTGGAAGCAAAATAATCATTGCCGAGATCTGCTAAAATGATGGTTCATATCAGCATATTAGTAACATATTATGTGGAAGCAAAATAATCATTGCCGAGATCTGCTAAAATGATGGTTCATATCAGCATATTAGTAACATAATATGTGGAAGCAAAATAATCATTGCCGAGATCTGCTAAAATGATGGTTCATATCAGCATATTAGTAACATAATATGTGGAAGCAAAATAATCATTGCAGAGATCTGCTAAAATGATGGTTCATATCAGCATATTAGTAACATAATATGTGGAAGCAAAATAATCATTGCAGAGATCTGCTAAAATGATGGTTCATATCAGCATATTAGTAACATAATATGTGGAAGCAAAATGTAAATGTGGAAAATGAATGAAAGAAACCTAGTAAATGTAGCGAAAATACACGTACTAAATTCAATATGTGTCGATATATAAGGATAAATATATTGTAATTTATTTTATCAAAAAAGGATAAATATAGGTTACACATTAAAATGTTAAGCAGGGCGAAAAAAAAACTGAGAAAACAAATTTATAAGGCAACCATAAAATGGAGTCGAAGTAAAAGACGTCCCAGAATGTATGGTTGAACCAATGAATATAATTTTGGAAAAAAATAATTGATAAGGAGGAAGAGAAACATAAAAAGTTGTATGAAAAGACGTATGGATATGGAGGAGTCAAAGAAAGAATGTGGTGAAAGGAAAATTCTTTCTGTTTCTCCCTTGCCCCAACAATGAAATGGAGTGATGTTATGTATGTTCTTCTATATATTAATGTTTTTTTCCTATTTACATAAGTAAGATTACTATATTTTATGCTTTCTTGAATGCTCATAATAAAGAGTAAATATCGTCCGCCAAAATTTCTGTTCACTTTTATCTTTTCTAATGTTTCATTTTTCTTTCTTTACAGGTAAGTGAATGATTTCATTGTTTCCTGTTCAGTTCCTACGTTTTGACGGACACAGTGAGTATTAAAATATAAAATTAGTACAGTACTGATACAATGTCACGCGTTAATCGCGCGCAGGGGCCGTCCGATCATATAATATGTAGTGAGAATGCAAGGACTGCATAAAAGAGACGTTTTATTACAAAACAACAATATTAAAACAATGATTTTCCTGCAATCATTTACAATGTTTACAGGTAATTCACCTTAATTAAAATTACTAATCTACGTGACGCATAAGTTCGATACAATTACAATCACATTAAAATATGTTACTCGGCTTCGATATAAACACAAATAAAACAAAAAATACTACAATAACTCACACCTCACATCCATATATCACCACCCAGTATTATCATTGGGAATAATATCTTGGAAAATGTGTCGCTATTTCCTTATCTTGGAAATATCTTATCGTGTGACGTCAACATCGATGAAAAAATAGAACGGTACTAAAATGTGCTAGTAGCGCTTACAGAAGTTGGCAGGGAAGGGTGTTTGACAATAGTGACTTACACAAAACAATCAGAATAAAAGTGTACATAGCAGTTGTTATGTCATCTCTACTGTATGGATGTGAAACTTATACCATCTATAGAAGACACTTATAAATATTGGAAAAGTTTCATCAGAGAAACTTGCGCCGTGTCCTCAATATAAAATGGCAGGACAAGCGCACACATTTAATTGTTGTTGATGAGGCTAAGACAACCAGCATAGAAGTAATAGTAATAAGACACCAACCTCAATGTCCAGGATATATTGCCACAATGATAGAATCTGGAACTATCAAGCAGTTGATTTTTTCTTAATTTAAGTTAGGGGAAAAATACATGGGTGGTCCAAGTAAGAGTTACATAGACAACCTTAAGTCCAATCTGAAATGGTGTGGTATAGAAACTTAAAGCAAGATTGCTGCGGCACACGAACGTGATCAGTGGAGATGTACCATGACTGAGAGGGTGGCACTTTTTGAGATCGTGAGACGCGACCGTGGAAAAATAACGTACACTAAGTGAAAAGAACGTCTATCAGCGAGTCGTCAAATGCCTCCTAGGAGAAAGTCTCTACACTGGGAAAGGGTTTGCAGATCTGAGATTAGACTTTTGTACCACCTTAGAATACACAAAAGGGAGTGACAACCCTACTAGTCGGCAAAGATTGTCTTAAATAAGTTAGTGGATGAAGGTATGGATACGTGGAATTACAATATCTTGGATATTTTAAGGCACATATATCCTGAAAAGCACGAGATGTTGAATAAAAAATTAAAGGTAAACTTGAAGAAAATTTAATCTTAAAAGGAGAGGTATTAAACTGTGAGAACCCATGGCATTAGTATTGGCAAACAACTGTCTTGGTATCTTTCATGAAGATCTTGAAAAAAATAATTATTATCAACTCTTCAGACTGAACGACAGTCCATATTCAAGAGAAATTAGTTTTGCGTTAGCGTCCGGTGATGGCTGACTTTGAACGACTGATAATATATTAAGCCGTCTATTGTTTCTGACTCGGTGTTGCTTATGGTGTTTATTTGTACACTCACTGTGACGTGTTCTTGTTCTTCTCAGAAATAAACCACTCGATATCGGCGGCCGTAGTCTAACGGTTAGCATTCACACTAAGCAAGCAGGAGGACAAGGTTCAATTCCTGGGGTTTTACATGTAAATTTATGTTTTCCCTTGTGTTTATATTATGCTTATCATAAGTTCTTAGAGCTCTGTTAAAAAACAACACAAAAATAATGCTATATAAAACAATGGCTAACTAACAAAAGGCTAAAGATTATTAAACCTGCCGATCGTCTTTGATCTTCTTGCCATTGGAAATTCATATTTAAACTGTTAAGATTGCGTGCTTGCTAAAGTGTAACAGCTTGCCCACAATTAATTAAAATATACACAGAAGTCTTCCTTCAACAGGATGGTTGTTACTCGATCACGTGGGATTACCTATCATATGGTATATCGCACTAGATGAGAATCCATTTCCACGCTGCCGCGGTTTGAGACCATCTACCTAATAAAAATCGGAATTTTTTAAACCAATTTTCCTTAAAATAAAACAAAATAAATTTTTGTATGGTTTGTTAGAAGAGATTACAATGTTTGATTGACAGTTGTATACTTAACAATTCAACGTCTAAATAAAATAAATAGATAAATATGCCATGAAAAACGGTGAAAATCTCAAATCTCTCATGGTAGCTTAATATTCAGTCTATAGATAAAGCACTACACAAAAAATGTTAGCAACTATTTCATTTAACTTTTATTTTTCAAAAAAAATATCTTGGAAACTTGGGACTGAGACATTCAGTTTTATTGGCGCATTTCCACATTCAGCGCCACGCCATAATTCGTAAAATATTTACACACAATTTCTTTATGTCTCCCAGACATATGATTTCATTAATCTTAATTTGCCATTATTTATATTTTTAGCATTGTGTGTGGATTTTTTATAGACTTGGTAAAAACTTGGCATAATATTTAAATTATGTCAGTTTGACGCCTTGGTATCCTAAAGGGGAAGATTAATTTATGTTGGTTTTTCGCTCTGTATAAATTTTAGTTAGTCTCGTTTTGTTTATCATCATCATTTAATTACGTTTTAATTGTATAAAGTACGGCTTACGAGTTTAAATAAGATTTAAGTTTGACACACTCGGGCGCTGCTGTAGCTGCCAGACGTAGTTATTTCTTACCTGTTTGAATATTTAAAGAAAATTGTGATTTATTAGATTTTTGCTATTTGAGTATTCTTTCAACTGTATACAATATTCCATTTTCTTGATTACCTTTAGTCGATAATGGTGTATTTTTCGTATTTTTTTTCTTTAACCTTATTTTCGGCATTAACTTATTATTGCAGTCATATTATTATTTCCTAATAATTCATGAATGATAATCTTTATTTTTCGTTAACGTTCATTAACTCGACTAATATTTCAATTGGATCGATATTTGAATGGTTGAAGTAAAATAGGCACTAAATACCAAAAATAAAATAAGTATGCAGTTTCGTTCTATATGTCATATAGAGTGAAACTGCATACTTAGTTTTTTGTTGTTGTTTTTTTTTGGTACTTAGTGCCTATTTTACTTCAACCATTAATTTGACTGCCTCAAAAGTGTTGGCGTGTGCGAAGCACTTCAAAGCAACCATTTTTGAGAAATCTTATAAAAAATTATGATTATTTATATATAAATACTACACACATCCACTACACTCCACCTAAAGCCAAATGTGTTACTATCAAACATCGGAGATCTACAAAGGTAACTTAGTTATTTGTCTTCCTTGGTAAGTTGTCTGCGGTTTTCTTAACAATCAGCTGCGAGGAAGTTCCTAATTTTATGGCCGCAACCCCCACCTTTCTATTCTTACATTCAAATATTTATTGTGTAATATTAAGAGTAGCCCCGACTAGAGTAGCTTCGAGGAGAGACTGCTCTCTAAACGGTACTATAGAAATTGTCCATTTATTATTATTCTAAGTGAAAATTAGGCAAACTGTTTTCTTTAAATCTGTGGACTTACGTAAATCGAACTCGGAACCACATATTTGAAAGATAAGCATCTTGTCAACTAGTTCATGGAGATCGATTTTCTCAGCTGTGAAGATTTCGCTTATCTCGATCTATGCCCAATTTTCCGCTTCCACCCAGTCTAGTTTTTCCTCTCCGCACACAACCATTTTATGTTCTTACTTCAATTCTGAGGTAACATTCTGCTCTTCACTATTCTAGGCAAGCCTTGTAAATTATGCAAGTAATTTTTGATTTTATTGTAGCATTCGTATTTTATTAGGTGTTAACATAAGTTGTGTCCGTTTTTTTTTTTCAAATTAAAAAATGAGCACCAAAAGTAAAACAAAATGATAAGGGTTATACGTCATTCGAAAGAAAATTTTCTGCTCTATAAGATATTGTATCTGCTTTTACGTTACATATATTATTTTATTTGATTACAAGCCTTCAAAATGGAATGTCAAGTAGACGAAAGTGAGCATTTTCGACACCTCCTTTTGTTCGCGTTCAATCGAGGGAATAAAGCTGCCAAAGCTGCTCGCCATATTTGCGAAGTGTACGGTGAAGATGCTATGAATAAAAGGAAAGCTCATCGATGGTTTTTGCGTTTCAAAGACGGTAATTTCGACTTGAAATACATGGAGCGTTCCGGACGACCAGTGGACTTCGATGAGGACCGCTTAAACCATATTATTTATGAAGATCACCTTCGAACCATAATAGAATTGACTGAGCAGATGAATTTTACTCACATGACTGTATACCGCCATCTTAAATCAATGGGAAAAGTCCAGAAGTTCGGCGCTTGGGTTCCACATGTTTTGAGTGAAAACAACAAAAATGAACGTTCGACAATTTCTGCTGGTTTGCTCGCGCGTCATCGAGCTACGCATGGCTACAAGCAAAGGTTTCTTTACCGCATCAATACTGGTGATGAAAAATGGTTTGAAAACGGTGATAAAAAATGTTTCTTTACGAATAATATGGTTTAAGCGGTCTTCATCGAAGTCTACTGGTCGTCCGGAACGCTCCATGTCTTTCAAGACGAAATTACCGTCTTTGAAACGCAAAAACCATCGACAAGCTGTCCTTTGATTCATAGCATCTTCACCGTACACTTTGCAAATATCGCGAGCAGCTTTGGCAGCTTTATTCCCTCGATTGAACGCGAACACAAGGATATCGATGTCGAGTCATGGATGTCGAGGAGATGTCGAAAATGCTCACTTTCGTCTACTTGACATTCCATTTTGAAGGCTTGTAATCAAATAAAATAATATATGTAACGTAAAAGTAGATACAATATCTTATAGAGCAGAAAATTTTCTTTCGAATGACGTATAACCTTTACCATTTTGTTTTACTTTTGGTGCTCATTTTTAAATTTGAAAAAAAAAAACGGACACAACTTATGTTAACATACAATATTTATAAAAACATTTTCTTTAAAAGATACTTAATATAAAAAATGTTTTTAAATTCGAATTGATCGATTCTTATGCCCACTAATGGCGACCTGCGTAGCGTATTTAGTAAGACGCCTGTCTTCCAGCTTGGAGGTTGGGGCTCAATTCCCATTGGTACCATTTTTTTATAAAGGGTGTCAGTCTTGTTTTCACTTAAGACTTATTTAACATCTTTCTGGTTGGTTAACAGAATAAAGTATTATTTATAGTTAAGGTATAACATTGTGAAGATTTAAAGACATTGTAATTTGTTTCATCAAACACTGTTTATTCCACTTTATTTAACGGTATAACCTTACCGGTTTCAAGGTTTTCCCGTCATCATCAAGACAGCACAAACAAGACTCTTGTTTGTGCTCTCCTGATGATGAGGTATTGTTTGTGCTCCCCTCCATCCTGTTTGTGTTCCCTTCCATCCTCAATTTGGTGATTCCCTCACCTGCATCCAGTCTTGTTTGTGTTATTTTGATGATGAGGTGAAAACCTTGAAACCGGTAGGGTTATACCGTTACATAAAGTGGAATTAACAGTGTTTGATAAAACAAGTTACAAAGAATAAAGTATTTTGTATATCTACAAAGTAGAGATAGTATCTTTGTAGTGTTTCTCATAGGATTGATAAGCATTATCAAACGTTATGCTTTTATTTATTTTTCTTTTGTATGTTTGCTCAACATATTCGAACTGATGATTCGGACATATTGAAGAGCGTGGTCGTGACCCAATATTGTATTTACCTCTTGTAATACAACCTCCAGGTAAGAACTACTGAAGTAGGTACAGAACTCGCAGTTCGTCATTGCGCATTTAGTCAACAACACTCGCACACGTACTCGACGCTTGTGAATATTGTTACCAGACTGGAACCTTTTTTTGGGTACCTCAGGAAATCGAACCCGAGACAAACATCTTAGCAACTCGGCTACCGAGGTTGTCCGTCGTTTGATTCATTGAACTTCAAACTCACGCCGATTTATCTTCGTATCAAAAATATAGTTGATTCATATTTTAAAAAGCATTGAACAAAAACTACCTCAGCGACCTTCAGAAATATAATTTATATCATCAAAATAACTAACAATAATTTAATCCCTCAACCATTGATACTAGCAAAAGTCAATAAGACAAGAACTCAAAGGAAGGATAATTTTCGTAGGAAAATCTAATTCCAAAGATTCCTTTTGGTGACTTTTCCCTTTCACCTGTATAACGAAAAATGTGCAATTTGCCATCACACATATCCAATAAATGATTCGTATAGAAAGGAGATTACGTAGTATTTGCAGACGTATAAATTCCTATTCCCGCGAGAAATCTCCGTAAAGGAAAATGCTTTGACCGAAATATATTATACTATTCACGCGAGTCCCTGATAATACGTTACTTGATGCAGGACCTCTTCTAGGCCGAGGGCCGTCTACAATCGACCCATCAAGAATGTCAATTTGATACAAAATCTATTTAATTTATTATTTACTATATTTACATCATTAGTGTGCAATTCCCGCAGAGTATTGATGTAACAGTTAAAGCGCTTGCCAGTAGGATATGTATGACCTACCACTGAACATTAGTTTTGAACAAAATAATATTAAAAAAAACTACTTAATAAATTTTGAATTATTTGGGTACTCCATGTGTACAATTTTCCATTAAATTTACAGTATTTTTCTTGATTAGTTTAAGTCGATAACAATGTATTTGTCATTTTAACGTGTAGATTTGTTTGAGTAACTTATGTAAAGAAATTATTTGTTTAATCAAAGGCAATTGACGGCTATATGTCTTCAACGAGTCCTGCGATTCTTTATTCCAATTGATGTTATCTTAGCTTGGATTCCTTCACACGTTGGTATACAGCTAATTAATGTGTGTATTACTTGACAAAGGAAACATATTAAACCAGTCCTCCCATATCTGATTTTTCACAGCCAGTAACTAATCTCTGAAATAAATTTAAACACACGATACTTGATTCCGATGAGCGATGGATTGGGATATTATTAGTGTTAATAAGGGCTCTAGATATAAATCAATCCAACAAACTATCATTTTTAAACAATTCTTTAATATAATGAGAATGAACAAGATGGAGGTGTTAGTCATCTGTCGCTTGCAGATGGGTCACTGTATAATGGATAGTCACTTTTACAGAATGGGTATTGTGGATGATTCCAGCTACGTGGTCAGGATGATGAGACTGTAGATCATTTGTTTTTGGATTTTCGACAGATTTGATTTACTAAATACGAGTATAATGTCTGCTGCGTTAAAAAAAATGCGTTTTTTCTTTCTTCGAAGAACTTTTCGACGGAAATTTCCAATAACCGCATTATACATTATCGCAGACATTTTGAATATGAAACCGATCGTTATAAGTATCGAATAAATAAGTACCCAAATTTATTATTCCTAAACTATCACTTTTAACTTCTTCACATCTAATTTTCTTATTTCTTATCAAAAAAATAATTTAAGCAAGACTAGGGCTGGCCCTGAACAAAACCTACCCGGTCTCGTATTTACGTTGGAAGATTTAAAATGCTCACGGCGTTTCTGGGATACAGTGATTGCAAATTGATTCGCGAGCAATCTTATTTCTCAAGGCCAGCACAGCACTGTGGTGGTCAGAAACATAGTTTATTTTTGAAATATCTAAAAAACGACAATTGCTTAAAAAAACTGTTGAAAGGAGTATTTTTTTTTAAATATGCTAAATTTTATCTTAGAATGTAATCAAAACTAATTAATAAGTATGCAGCAATGAAGATGAGAGCTGCAGCACTCTCGAAACGTCAGCATTTCATGCCACAAAAATGCAATTCAAACTCCAAAATACATTATACGATAAAAATACAGAATATATTATCTAATCATTATCAACTTTATCGTACATTTAAAACCTTTTTTCTTTCTATTCATAAGAAGACTCACCGATCAGTTCATGTATTGTCACATTATATAACACCCTAAACTGTCCCGCCACCCCTCAATATTTCGACGAAAAGATTCAACACCTCTCCGTTCATGAACTTGCGGTACGCATAAGCAGAAATCGCCTCCTGACGTTATCAGTTCATTGCTCATACTTCACGTCGCACATTCTTGACTGCGCATGCCGACAGATTCTGTAACCATTTGTCGGATGCCGTAAGACTTTCACCTTCGTTGACTTGCTTCAAAGAGCGACTTAAAAAATATTACATATCATTTCAATGACGAAATATGTTTCTTCATAACTCCTATATATTTTCTTGTTCTTTCCCATCTTATTTCTCCTTTCCCAGTGATATTTGCAAATATTTTATTTTACTATTTTTTTCATGTACTTTTTGATGCTTTAAGAATGTTTAAGTCTGTAGTTTTTATTTTTTGGAAATGACCTTTTATCCAGCGATTGGCAAAAATATGCGTTACTCTTCTCTAGTTGGTTGGAAGAGATTGCCGTTTGGCTATATATTCACCAATGATGTGACATTACAATACATTTAAATAAATTGTTATTGGAGAGTGGTATGACTGTTTTCTCTCTTTTCTGTCATTTACCCATCAATAATGTTTTTCAGCACTATGCAACCATAAATAAATTTAAAAAAAAAATTTAACACTTATAAATAAACGTTAATAAATCATTTTCACGTATCAAATTAAAATTATTTATTAAACATATTTATGGTACATCCAAGGCAAATTAGAAGGCCGAAGAGGTGTTGGCAGGAGGCAAATCTCCTGGCTCCGCAACATACGTGATTGGACTGGCATAAGGGGCATTGGATTTTTTTCGGGCTGCCGGGGACAAAGATATCTACTCTCAAGTGATATTCAACGTTGGGGGGTACTCTCAAGTGATATTCAACACTAGTCGCGTGATTCAAATGAATATACTCGTAAAAGCAAATTCAAGTATATCTTAAAAAAATATTACAGATTAAGAATATGTTATTAAAAAAATACATGAATTTATATACTAGAATATTTAAACAGACTAAAAGATTCAACATAATAATTTAGAAATGAAAAATAAACAGTTCAATCCTTGATTCTATGTCAGCTGAAATATTTTGAAATTTCTAATGCATAAATCATATTATTACGAGTAATATGCTTGTAAATATCTAATTATTTCCTACTTCAATTTTTCTTCAGGCTATATGTAATGAACGTTTATTTTCAAGACATTAATATATTTCCATTTCTTGCCATCTCAATCAACAACGATGATATCCTGTGACAAGGACTACTCAATAATGTTTAATTAATTACGGCCATCCAGAATGGTCGCTTCCCCCGTTGCTGAGCAAATAATAGTCAGTGTTCGGCTTTCATTTGATTAAACTAGGAGTGTTCCATAAACATTTATTCCTCTTTCCGTGATCTAAATGAAATTAGTGGGCGAGATTCAAATCACATTTCGTCTTCAATAAAACTCAATTCTTGGAAATATTTAAACCAGGGGTCGGCAAAAAGTCGAACCAAATATTTTGTAGTCTACCGCGAACGTCTTAAAAAAAGCTAAATAAAAAAATAAAAATGCAAAACCAGCACACAGGTTATCGTCATCGTTGCTGGGTCTCGTAATCGAGACTCCCGTCGCGATTCCAATGTCAATTCAATTGGAAAGCAAAGCTGTGCCGTGGAGTTTTTTTTTCCTTTTTAAGCGTGAGAGGTCGTTGCACCAGCAAACTTACCGAATACAGCGCTGTACTGAATCCGATGGCATACTGAAGCGAGACGATTGGAGCACACCGAAATGTTGTGTTTTTTAATTTTTTTTTGAAAGAATAGATATGACCGAAGTCTTATGTATCATTATACCCCCGAATACTAGGCGGAAAAAATACATGTGTCATTCGAGGGGAGTAGCACAGTGCGGGATTCGAACCGGCGACCTACATGCGGGGGTATAGGTATATGGATACATATGACCGATCAGGTGCACGGCTTCGTGGTAACGCACTGGACTACCATATAACACATAAATAATCATTTGACTACTTACGTGGCCTAATTGGTAAGATGCCTGTTTTCCAACCGGGAGGTAGCGGATTCAATTCTCGTTAGAACTATTTTCTTTTTAATGGATTCCAGTCTGAATTTCAATTAAGGCTTCTTCAACATCTTTCTAGTTGGTTGAAAGAAATTGTCAATAAGTCCCTAGGTTGTACTGTATATGACAAAAGTGTAATAAAATACAATAAACAAATGTACATAATCATCATCTCCATCGTGCCATGTCCGTATTTGGGAAGGAAGGGAGAACAGAAGTCATTCTGTCCTTGCACACATTATTTGATTCTGTCACGTCCATACACGTCGTTATGCATACTCTCATATTATAAAGATTTAACACTTCTCCCTCTTTCAGAATTTAATTGTTTTAGTTGTACCACGTTTTTCTATATTTCCTCTAACTTTTCATTGAGAGTTACTTGCCTACTCCACTGATTCTTAATCCGAAGGTTCCATCACTGGAGCCGAAGACAATGTTATCTCCCGACCACACCCTTTAACATGTCCATATCTTCAATTTGGAAGTGTTGGGGGATATAAGACGGACGAATGAACGAATATTTTGCTTAGCCATTAAACATGTATAATTTTATTACAAATTAATTAATGAAACTTAAACGTTGTGAAGTTTTTTTTGACAGAAGATAGTATGTTTGATTTTAAAATATCTCTTTAATCAATTAATACCTTCTAGCGTTTGTGTTAGTTGACCCCTGACTACAGCCCCCAAGGGCTTGGAGCACCGGCTCTGTTTCAACCTACCCCATGACGGAATGGACCTCCAGCACGCCACACCGCCGACCTTGTCGAGATAATCAACCCTGATTTGTTTTTCGTGTTTTATTGGGAATTTATGGTTTATCATTTGTCTGAGACTAACTTTTCAAACTGTGGTACACTTGACCTCTAAAGTTGTTTTACTTTTCGTTTACATTTTCTGTGGTTTAAAGTTCCTCTCAATAAAAACTAAAAATGGTACGAAGCTGCTTTACGGTATTGCAATAAAGGGCAGTTTTACAATAAAAAAAATAAAGCCTAATATTTTACGTTATTTTAATGAGTAAGAATTTATCAAATATGTTTTTTTCTAACCATGTACAGGTACGCGAAACTTCATAATCTGATGGCCGCAGTCACCACTTTCATACCTTTACTCTCAACATATTTTTTACGTATTAAAACTACTTACACTTTGTATAACGATCTCGTGTTTTTTACGTGTTAAACTAGATTTGTGTTCGGTATCGTGTTTCCAAGTGATCGATACCCTTTCTAAAAAAATATATATTACTGGCATCTTGCAAATTTTTTTGAAAACAATTCAACCATAGTTTCCTAATTTCTAATATGGACAATACCTTTTAGATAGTGAAATATGCATGAATTGATTTATGATGAAAAATTTCATCATCGTTTCGTCATCAGTGTGCAATGAAGTGTCAAATCTTGAACATTTTGACAAATGTATCTGGAAACCATCTTAAGTCTTTGGGTTCAAATAAAATGAGGAATTTGCTGGATCCTCCAAACAGGATATGTATTCCATCAACTGACAAAAAAGAAAAACCCTGCAGAACTTGCAAGGCATTTGCTAAGCACAAGAAGAGAAATGAGACCCGGTGCTTATGTAAGGAGTGTAATGTAGCTCTCCACAAAGGAAAATGTCAGAATTATTATACTAAACTAAATTATTAGTGTTTTAAACAAATATAGGGCGGCGCAACAAGAGCTGCAATTTTAAATTCAAATTAAGTTGTGAAATCGAGTACTGCTGTATGATTAATTTATAGGTTATGTAAATGACGTATGTCCATTACAAATATTATACGTTTGACAACTGAAAAAAGGTGGCAAATTTAAAATTGCAGTTTTTTTAGCGCCATCCCTATGAAATAATAGTATACATTCGGTCAATAGAAATCGATATTGTGACATGATTAAATTTTTTTTGGCATCAATTGAACGATTTAGACTTGGAAAACATGTCGTTCCAGCAAGAGTTCCAGCAAGTTCCAGGACTTGTCATACTGCTGATGAAACAATGGTTTTATTGTAGGAAAAGTTCTCCGACCATGTAATTTCTCGTCGTGGAAATGTGAATTGGCCGCCACGATCGTGTGATTTAACCCCTTTAAATTTTTTTCTCTGGGGTTATGTTAAATCTCAAGTATACGTCAAAAATTCAAAAACCATCGATGTCCTTAAATCCAGCATCACTCGTGTCATTGTAGATATACGTATCCATTTATGTGAATCTGTTATTGAAAATTTTGCTTAAAGAGTCGTTATCTGTAACATGAGCCTAGGTGGACATTTGGGCGATATAATTTTGCACACATAATTCCCATGTACATTGATACCAATAAACATGAACATTTAAAATAAATGTTTTTTTATTGATTTTAAATTGCCGTTCTTGTTGTGCCACCCTATCTACATACAGTCTTTATACAATATTCTTAATAATAACTTACTAGGTTAGTCAAAAAGTTTTGAAAGCGGAAATGAAAATACATTTTTTTTGGGGGGAAATCACTTTTATTGCTCAGTATAGTCTCCCATAAGATCAATACACTTGGTCCAACGATCTTCCAACTTTGTTGTCCCATCACGGAAGTGACTTTCTGGAAGGCCTGCAAAATACTCCTCTACGACGGCTATAACCTCTTCGTTTGATGAAAAATGCTTTCCACGAAGGAATTTTTTGAGGTGTGAGAACAGCCAGAAGTCAGAGGGAGCTAAATCTGGCGAATAGGGTGGATGCTGCAACAATTCGTACCCCAATTCACTGATTTTCGCGATGGTTTTTTGAGCTGTGTGAGCAGGTGCACTGTCTTGATGAAAAATGTTTTTTTTCTTCTGCAAACCGGGTCTTTTTTCAGAAATATTTACATCCATCTGGTCCAAAAGGTCACAATAATAATCAGAGTTGATTGTCTCACCAGTTTGGAGATAATCTATCAATAAAAACTTTTTTGCATCCCAAAAAACTGACGCTAACACCTTCTTGGCCGATTTCTGGACACGAACTCGCTTCGGAGCCAAAGTGCCTGGTTCACACCACTTCTTAGCCTCTTGTTTTGATTCAGGATCATGGTGGTAGACCCAAGTCTCATCCATAGTGATGAATCGACGCAGAAAATCCTTTTTATCCTTTCGAAATTGCTCCAAATGTTGCTCAGAAAGTCGCATTCGATCGTGTTTTTGTTGCATTGTTAGCAAATGCGGCACCCATTGTGCACACAGTTTTTTGAAACCCAAAACTTCAGCCAAAATATGCTATGTTGTTCCATGTGAGATGCCTATGGTGTCAGCTATCCCATCCATAGTCGAACGATGATCTTCCAAAACCATATCCTGTATTTTCGCTATGATTTCTGGTGTTGATGCACTTTTTGGACGTCCTGAGCGTGGATTGTCTTCAACGCTTGTACGGCCACGCTTAAACTCCAAAACCCATCGGTGAACGGTTGGAAATGAAGGAGAAGACTCCTTTAATACTTTCACTATCTTTGCATGGATCTCAGTAGCCGATAAACCTTCCAAAACAAAGATTTTAATCACTGCACGATATTCGGATTTTTCCATTGTTAAAAAATACACTGACACGTCAACTTCAAATGGCTTGTAAACAAAGAATGAATTGACAGATCGAGATGAAATTTAGAGTACGTTCTTATGAAAGATGAAATATTAAAATGGCGTAGAAATTTTGGTTTTTCTACTGCTCCATAGATGTCGCTTTCAAAACTTATTGACTAACCTATTACATAAAGTTATTTTAGTAAATCCTCCACAAAAATCAGAATTCCTCAATAACAAGTCGGACACTGGGAACGATTGTCAAGATTTTGATCGGGACCTACACATTTTAATAAAAGTGGTTCAAATCCCGAGTAAAAGCGCCCATGGGGAGAGTCTGCTCTCTTAATGACGCTATATAAATTGTCCTTTAATTTTTATTTCTTTTTTAAATTTTCATATAAATACATCTGGTGGATATATTGCTTTAAAGCAATTTCTTCCAGTTAATCAGATTTTGGTTAAAATTATTATCGGTAACCATGGCCGTGTCTTGCACTTTGTAAATTAATAAAATATTAAAGTAAAAGTAACCAAATTAAAACATAAGATACATCTCAAGGATAGTAGGGATAAGATTGCTAATTATATAGTTATGGACGAGGAATGATTTTATATAGATAATAATTTTTAAGTAAATTTATATAGCTCTTGTTTCTACGTTCCAGATGTTACATAACTTTATAGAGCTATATTTTATCTAATGCTAATAAAATTGAAAAAATATTGTATAATCGGCATAATGTCTAAATACATACACACTATCACGTCGTTTCCCTGTCTGGATAGGCAAACGAAACAAACCGCCAGACTTTCTTATCGTGGCACGCATTCTTGGTCTCCTCTCCTTCCATAGACCTTCTCATAAAACTCCTTCGATTTATCTTACTTATTACACTTCCTTCAAAATATATTTCTTTTAATCCAACCCTAATTTTCTTTGCGTTCCTTTTCAACGTCTCTCACTTACATTTGCACTGAATATTTGTTTTGTTAGTATTTATTCCTTCATTCATTCGTTCTAACTGCATTATTTGTTTTACGTGCATTTATTTTTTTTACTATGTAAAAATGTGTCTTCTTATATTTAGGAATATATAATTGTAGTTTCAGTGACAATTTACATGTATCAAAAAATGAACGTCTTTTTTAAAACATTCCCTTAATTTTTTGCTAAAATGGATTTGCATATAGGTTATTTTTACAGTATGATAATTTTTTAACCAATACTACACAGATTTTGTCTAGTTAAAGATATAATGTTAACTGAAGAAAATACCTATCAAACTGTTTTATTTATTATTATGAACGAGCAAACCGAAATCCATAAATATTTCCACTAAAATTCACATGTATTCCCACAAAAAAATCAAATAAGTGATACAAAATAAAAGAAAAAAATTCACACACATTAAAAAAATTGTATGCGAATATGAAAAAGTTAATTTTCTAAGCAACAAACCTATTCAATTTTGGTTTCAAACTAACATTTGATTATTGAAAATGAATTCATGCAATGGAACGGTCGATCATTAAAATAACTCCTAAATTTTTACGAAGTTTCAACGATACATAGAACAAATAATAAGTTATAAAGTTAACAATTAGTTTCCTGAAAACAAAAAAAAAATATGATCTACGAGTAGTATTTTCCTTTTTTTATAATATGCAAAATATTCCTATTCCTAAAACTTCGGTGTTTTTTTTTTGTTTTGTGAAATAAGATCTGTCAATAAAGTTAGTTTAGTTTACTTTGTTCTTTTTTCTGTTAAATAAAAAAAACTTTTAAATGAGTTTTAGGAAGAACATGAATTTTACACGAATTTAAGGAAGTTTATTCACTTTCAATACATAAAATTCAATCATGCACGGCCTTTAAATTGTTTGACAAAACTTCCCATTTTTTAGAATACTGTTTCGGAAAATGAGTTTCATAAAATTCGATACTGTTTTTCCAGGAAGTGTGAACTTTGTATAGAAAATTGTTTTGTTCTAAACAGTGATACTTAAGAACATTGTTTTAAGATCTGCTTAAAATTTATTAAAAAAACCACGTACGAGTATTATTGAAGAAGTAGGTATAAATATCACCAATTATATAATCAATATGATCTCCAAATATATTGTTATGCCACTATGACCTCATCTCAAGGGAATACTGATGATGCCCTTCTTCTATCACAACAACTCCAACACATTTCACAACAACTTCAACATATCTCACAACTCTAACACATCTCCAACTGTAGCTGTGAAGTATAATTCTAAATCCCACGTCTCATTCTAAATTTACTGCAAACATTGACATAATCCTTTGGTATTTCAGAGAACTGTTTGATTTTTAATCACTTCCTATGCAGGTTAGGTAGTCAGACCTCGTCATGAACAAACTGCGGTTTCGGTTTTTTTACTTGTTACTCCCAATTAGCGGCGGCTGGTCTCGAGGTGGGTTGTTGATTTAAATTAAATATTCGCAAAAATGACTTCCAAAAATGTTAAATATTTGTACAGATTAAATATGTATAAGAATATTGACAAATAGTACACGAATACTTTATTAAAGTGAAAATTCAAAAAAATAAATTTTAAAATTCTTACAAATTGACCGGCCAAGTTTGCCAATTCATACTAGAGCGATCTTGAATATGCACCGGACGGAAACGCAGATTCATATAGGCAGATAGAGATATACAGTAAACCGTGAGACAGCGATATTTCATATTCGCTCAGCGTCTCGAGGTGCGTTGGTGCTCAGCGCACCAACGCCCCTCAAGACCAACCGCCGCTGCTCCCAATGCAGGATATCTTGGCTGTATGACAAGATTCCTGTTTTGCAGATGTCCGTAAATCTAAGTTTAGAGAAGAAGTCTCTAGATCTTCTAGGCATCTGCTACTTCACCATACAACATGTTTTTAGGGAAGTCTTTCTTCATACATTCTTACGACATGGTCGAGCCAGCTTGCTTTTTTAATTTAAGAAATAATAAGAATAAAACATCCTTATGAACCGTGTGAGCAATTTCACCAACACACTTACATCTAAATTAGTTTTTTTAGTAAACATTAAAAATATGATTATTTCAGACTAACCAAAAAAGGGTATTTTAAACGGAATAGTTCTTTCTTGACTTCTCATAACAGTCTCGCTTAGTTAAAAACAAACGCACGTTTCATTTTAACTTCAAGGTTTTACATCATTTAAGATTTACAACAACCAGAACTATGATAATATTGAATAAACCAGTATCTAAGAACAAAACTTGCAATACCTTTACATACAACTAACTAATTGAGACTCGTGCCAACACACAAACAATCACACGAATTCTCTTTTGAGGTGAATAGAGCGACAATGTTTCCTATTCACGATGAACTTCCTTCTCCTCCTTCCTATTTATACATTTTCTCATACATCTACTTCTCCTAAGAATTCATTCGCTAAATTTATTTCTTTGATCGTCCTTTGCCATGACTCCCACTCATGATTTCATTATAAATTTGTTTATTCTGTCTTTCGTCTCCCGCCCGTTCAACATGTTCAAAACGCCTCACTATGCTATTTTTCACCCTTTTTAACACATCAGTTTTAGCTCACATTCATTATCAATAATTGCATTTCTTATTCGATCATATATCGACATACAACGTATTATTCTCAGTACACGTATTTCCACCGTATTTACTCGGGTCCCTTCATTAATTATCTTTTTTCACATTTCACTCCCATACGAGTATAATGTTATCATTAAAACACTGTTGAATTGAGACTGGTTTAAAAAATAAACTTAATTTCATTATGAATTGACTTGAAAGGACGATAACATAAAACGATATTTCAGCAAGTGGGGTTTGGACGGTCTCAGAAGAGTTGAAATATATTTTTTTGAAAAAAAAAGTAGAAGAACCACTGCATTCGACAATTCAATAATCACTGTTCGATCACCTGATGGAAAGTAATTTATGTATATGTCATATTATCGAAAAGTCTCCGAGAAATAGCGACATTCGATTTATGGGGAAATCCATAGAAGCTTTACATGAAATTTAATAAATATCGTAAATACGAATGAAACATTGCGTAATTTAAAATTAGATTACAAAAAAAACTAAAAATATCATTTCTTTTCGGCATATTTAGAAGGACTACCTATTGCAGACGGTCTCATGTCGCAACTTCAATTTCAATGTTCTTTCGTGTACTGCTGAGTACGTGTATGAGTGTTATTATCTCTCCAAGTGCGGTAATGAGTGTTATTGTCTCTTCAAATGACAAACCGCGAGTTGCGTTCCTACTCCAGTTGTTCAATTCACGCTCTTAAATATGTCCGAATTACCAATTCGGTTATGTTGAAGGGTACCATACGGAAAAAAATTTCAAACATAATTGAAAGATGCAATTTGTTCAATAGAAATGGTCAAGTACCTACAGAATATCACGGAATGGGAAATGTCCTTTCCCACATAGATAAAATCTACTTGGTATTTGTTGCTAGTACCGGAAAGATTTTTTTTTTGTATTGTATTAAAATTAGAATTTATTCTTTTTTTTCGCTTTTAATACTGGGATTGAAATAAAATAATACATTTACAGAACGAGGGTGGTTATTTAATTTTATCTTATTCCACCTTTAAACTGTGTATAAACTATATTCTTGATACAGCTTAAAACAGTTCCATTTATAGAACAGACAGACACTCCTCAAGGGCACTCTTATATGTTGAGCTTTAAGATAGGAAGGTAGTAACTTCGGCTATTAGATTATAAACTTACCTGCATCTAAGTTTGTTTAGAAAAACATATTTGTTAAGAACACCATAGAAAACTTACCAAAAAAGGGCGAATTACAAATAAACATTTGGAGACCTTCCGATACGTGACAGTAACACGTTCGGAGTATGGTGGAGTGTAGTGTCCATATATGATCATAAATTTTTAGAAAAGGTGAAAAAAGGATTGAATTCAATTGTTTCCTAAAGCTAAACCCGTCACTATTTTGAGGCAGACAAAGGTCGATCTAATTGGTCGATTAATTGAGAAAACAAACGTTAGCCGACAATAAAGATCATCAATTTATTAAATATTATAACATGAGTATTGCAATAAAAAAATAAACAAGTTAAAATTAAAAACATATATTTTTATTAACTGAAACCAATCAAGTAATAGATTATAAATATAATATAATGTGTGTATAGCTTAAGGAGTACTGAAATAGTAAAAAATCTAATAAATCACAATTTTCTTTAAAAATTCAAACAAACGAGAACAAATCCCGTCTAGCAGTGTTAATAACGCTTGTGCAGATTCAAGCTAATATCAGTCCTGAAGAGAATCTTAGTAAATAAGACAGAAACATGTGTTAAGTTCAATAAATTGAATCACAAATCTATAAAAAAGTTTCGTTTATTTTTCTTAGTAATTTATTTCATCGTTTGACAAAGTCAAGTAGTTTCCTTTTTACTTTAACACGCTGACCCTTAGTTGTCCGCCATAAAATACAAGTGACGTGTGCCAGATATCCAGAGCTTTATTTATTAAGGGGATTTTCGAAATAATGAGCATACTTCAGTATTCGTAAAATAATAGGCTCTCATGCAAGGCATGTCCATACAAATTTATTCCTTGTTTTACATGAAACCTCCATATATTCAGCCCTTATCTAAGACGGCGCCGTAAGGAATCTTCTACAAAGATGGACTCTATATTTTTTCACAGTATGGAATACGTCTTATCTGTTCACAATCTCCTCAATCGCTCTTAGATCTATGGAGGTCATTTAACGTGGAAAGTCGAAGGTTTTTCAGATTTCCTTTTCAGAGAAAAATGAGCTGGGTGAATAATTTTGCGTTATTCTGTGATTTATACCGTTTGTGCTCGTATCTCGATAGACTGAACTGATTAATGAAGTGCTTTATTTTTTCGGTTTATTTTAAAATAAATACCTTTGCTTATTGGAAAGTATGGATCATATTACATGGACATGGCGAGCTTATTTTCCCCCGGTAATGTCTTACTACCAACCAGAAAGTTGTTTAAATATGCGTTAAAAAAAAAACAAATTCAACACCCTTTTAACACAATCTGTCTACCAACGTAAACCCTCAACCCTCTGGTGAAAAACATACATCTTACCGAGGCATGATTGTATTTAATAAATCAATTTATATTTTACTGTATTTATTTTTCAGAATCTTCTTTTCTCTTTAGCACTTTGCTGATCATGGTTTTCCACCACCTTTTGTGCCCACCCTCTTCATCTTTCACCACAGTTCTTTTGTTCTCGCATCCAGAGTCTTAAAAACCTTCAAATAATTATAACAATCTGATAAAAGAGTCCATCTGGAAACAATACCCGCGAGTACAAGACTTGTGCGAGTGTTGAATCTTCACGTGGGGTAGTACTGAGTCGCATGCTTACTCTGTTGGTTCTTAAACCTAAAAAAGCTTGATTGACTCCCCAGTTCGAATGTATTAATGGATATAAAATACTAATATATTGGAAAACTGTAACTTCATCATTTTTCCTTTTTTATAATATAACTTAAGGTACCCACTGCACATTGAAATGAATACAAACTGTATGCATGTGCATTTTAATACCATCACACTGTTTTCCTGCTAGGGAAGGCAGACACTGCAGAACGTCAAACTTTCTCGACACACATATTTCGCCTCTTCCACACACATCCATCTTCTCACATTAGTCCTACGATTTTTTCTTCTTACTTTCGCTTCTTTCAAAATATCATTCACTTAATCCCACTTTACTTTCCTTTATCTTCCTCTATCACGCCTGCCACTTTTATTTAGACTGTATATTTAGTTTGTTTATATTTCTTCATTTATTGATTCCACGTAACCGAATCATATCAAAGTGTTCTTCATCTTCTCAACACACCAATCTTAATTTCACGTTCATTCCTAATCACTTCCCTCCATATTGCGTTGTAAATTGCCACCCCTTATACTCGTATTATTCTAAGTGTACGCATTTATACAGCATTTATTTGCCTCTTTTCAGTATTTTTTCACGTTTCACTTCCATATATCAAAGTTGGTACTAAAATACTGTTGTGGTCAGTCATCTTGAAAGGCTTGCCTACAACCAATCAAGTACTTTTCCTTGATATTTATATTACTATTTACGTTTTCCGTCACCTAGTTGGTAAAACACCTGTCTTTCGACATGGAGATTAGGGGTTCGAATCTCATAGGTACCTATTTTTTTTTAAAAAGGTTATTTTAAAAGCCTGGTACCGCCATCATATATCTTTAACATTTTTATGGTTGGTTGTAACAAATTGTCACATAGCAATTAACCCTCCAGGTTGTAGTGTATGCATCGAAAGTGTAATTGATACAAAACAATATAAAATGTAGCATACCCCCAGCATATTTCGAGAGTCCTCAGTTGACGACAATTGTTGATCCTAGTTTCAGGGGCACAGAGACACTTGTGAGATAAGGTGTTCTTTTTTAGATCATTCTAGGTACACAAGAAGTAAAGAAATCAACGAGTTTTTCTGGACATACGAGTACTAATATATGGATTATCTATGCAACAGTGATCGCGTAATACAATAATACAATGGCATACTCGTAGTAGTCAATTAACAAGACCTCCTGGTATATTTAGTTAAACGCTTGTATTGTAGCTCGGATGTCATGGGTTCGTTTCCCTTTGAAATACAGCAATTTTAAAAAGAATTCCTGTCTGGTTTTCACTTGAGACTTTTTTAACACATTTTTAGTAGATTGGAAGAATTCACTTTATTGCAATAAGCTTATCAGGTGGTTCTGTATATAAGGAAAGTGTAATAATAATAAGCATTTATGGGGTTTTATTGCAGAGCTTTTACTGTTATCTGTACCGGCCCTGTAACGTGGAGTCTGCCTGTTATACGAGGCATATCCAGAAACCAGTGCAAAGCTGCAAGTAAAAAAATCATTAAACTAAACAATGAATTTTTTCAACTACTCGTATATATGGGTGAGGTGTACAGCTTTAGAAAGCACTTGAAGACAACCCGTTTTTAGAAGTAAGTGTACGAGTTATATGAATACTATAAACATACACTACACTTCACCTAAAATCGAATTTTTATCACATTTCGGAAGATCTACAGTGGCTTCTTTGTAGTTTGTCTTCCCTTGGTAAGTTTTCTGCGGTTTTCTTACCAAGTATTTTTTACATACATATAAAGATGCGGAGAAGTACCAAATCTAATTTGTCATATTCATCACCTTCCTATCCTTACACTCAACTTAAATGTATTTATTTTACAATATTTTTAATCGGTCAATTAAAGCGGATTTTGAATTCTGAGTAAGATCACCTTTTAAGAAAAGCCTGCTCTATAAACGGCGCTATACTATAATTGTATTTTTAATTTTGAAAAACTTTTTTCAGTTAATCAAACCGGAGTGTCGGTTATATTTTGTTAAACTTTTTTCAGTTAGCCGAAACATTTTATAAAGTTTCCAAATCTCTATTTAATAAGCTGAGTTCATAAACTCACAAATTGTGCTTCCGCAAAAAAAAGTATCACAAGCAGCTACAATAATTAAATAAATGAATAATGTACTTGGCAAACAAAAGCATCAATCACCTAAATACCGCGTTTATACAACGCCAAACAATTTGGGATATAATGGAAAAAGTTTTTAATTAAAAAATGTTCACTGAAAAATGTACAGCACGATACAAGACTAATTAATCTTTCTCTTCCCAGATATTTGAAAGCGAGATAACGAAGGATTGTATTTTTTTAGTTATTAATATACATCGTCAAATAATCGAGCTATATTCTATGAACTGTTAACCTTAAGAAATGTGTATCAGAGATTTGAAACAGACTTCTGTGGCTTAAAATCAGACAGTGAAGTAACCTTCACATACTGTCGACATTATTTTGCGTGTGTAATAATCTCGATTCTCCTTCATATATTCGAGGCAATTCCACTTTCTTGTGACGTTCTCTTGGATCGGGTGATGAGAGACTTATAGTATTTGCGTACCAATACACCACACCTCATATTACGAGTATATATCTTAATTTACGTCCAGGTGGCGCGACGATGGAACAATTTCATACACCCACCTTTATCACGTTTAAGAGAGAATTATAAAAATATTTTAATACATTACTCATAATAACGATTCCTTTCCTCTAATTCTACAATACCATTTTCCTTTCAAAATTAGTCATGTTACAGCTAGATTTTTTTTAAACCTGTAATTCATTAAAACAACTTGACGTATTTAAGATAAGTTGGTTAATTGCAAGAAATTGTTTTTTTATCAATAAACTTGCTTAACACGTTCAATGCTAACAACGCGCCTAGTGCGTTCTTCTCAACCGTCGGGTGCTAACAACGCGCCTGACGCGTTTTAGTATGCAAGCCAAAGATACTATTACCGCTCCTAGTGCGTTGAAATTGTATACACATACTCAATTCGTAGCAACGCATGGATGTTTAGTTTATTAGTATTAGCACACACAAATATTCACCAGTATTCAAATATACTTCCAGCGGAACGCGTGTACTTCAAGTGATTTTTTTTTAATTTTAATAATTAGTCAGCCACATGTGAATTACCTTAATAATATGATCGCATTGAATGTGTTAACGTTCCACATACTCGTGTAACCATTTAAATTAAATAATGAACAAACCTTGAAACATTTTCATGGGTGTTCAGTTCGATCTTACTACCACACGCGCTGTTTTTTTTTTTTTTTTATTATTTCTGTCGAGTTTATTTCCATGTGGCAATCTCTTCCAACCAACCAGAAAGATGTTTTAATGGGCCCTAAGGGAAAACCAGACTGGAATTCCATTTAAAAAAATCTGGATTCCAACGGGGATCGAACCCATAACCTCCGGATCGGTAGACATCGTCTTACCACCAGGCCACGGAGGTCACTGTTATAAGGGGACAAAATAAACCACCATCCAGCGTGATGTATACTAAAATAATGGGTTAATGGAACTCCTTGTTCAGCAGTGACACACCATAGTGTTTAAATAAAAGTAGTGACGACGGATACATGGTCCAACGTCACGGTAAAATGAAAATGACTCTGAGCTCAGTAAATAGACTTGTAAATCGGTTTTAGGTTTTGAAGTTCAAACAGCTTGGTAAGTTGCCTCTATTTTCGCAGAAAACATTATTATAGCAAAACTAGATTGCAGTACCCAATTGGTCCCAAGGTTCCTTCGAAAATGATTAATTGGATCATTGTCGCAGTACCACCAAATGTTATCTGGGGATTAACCCAGATGTCCACAAAAATTATAACAGGGATGAACAAAATTGAAGCTATAAAGTTTACCATTTAAGCTTTTACGGCCAGAGAGAAATTGCGTTGTCTAATTGTTGAATATATCCGCGGGGAGTCGAATCGCACCCTACTGCAAGGAAAATAATCAAATATTTAATTTCCTATGAGAGGTGATCACCATTGTTGTTCACAAGATAACAATTGGGTCTCTAGGCAGGTAAATTTCGTGAGGGTTTGCCGTATCGAGAGCGTCACCAGCCACCGTCTACGTGAGGGTTTGCCGTATCGAGAGCGTCACCAGCCACCGTCTACGTGAGGGTTTGCCGTATCGAGAGCGTCACCAGCCACCGTCTACGCGTTCACGTTACGGTAATTTAATCATCATTCATAAATAAGGCCTTAATATATTTTTGTCGATAACTAGAGACAACGGCTGCTACACAGGTATTGTTTTGCCTAGTATTCAAGGGTAATAAGGATACCTATACCTTCGGACTTACATATTATTTGAAAAAAATTGCAAAAATGACAACATCATATATGGTAGTATGTTGGTGCCCACCTTGATATATGGAAGGGAAACTTGAACTTAGCAGAAGAAAGATAAAAGTAAGATTAATGCTGTAGAGATACGTGCACTAAAGAAAGTTTGTGAAGTGTCATTTAAAAAAAATGGAGGAAACAAGACATCAGAAATGAATGCATACATAAAATGAATGTTTTAAGTAAGATGAAGAAAGGAGCTGTAAGATGGTTTGGACAGATGGAGAGAATGAATGGTGAGAAAATAACTAACCGACTATACAAGTCAGAAGTGCAAAGTGTGCGTGCAAGAGGTAGAGCGAGAAAAATACGGCTGGAACAAATTGACCAGGTGTTGAAAGAAGGTATAGTGAGAAGTGTTAATAATATAAGATTGTGTATGGCAAGATGTATGAATGTGGAGGAGATGAAAGTTGTGTACTTGGATAGAAAAGTTTGAACGTCTACTCTCTCTGTCTACGCCGCATGGGATACTCCGTGATGATATGTATATATGTACTAAAAAAACATGCTACAGTGCTTCGATCATCTCACTTCGATTTGCCTTCGGATCCAGTACAGCGGTGTGGCCGGTGAGTTTGCTGGTGTGCAACAACTCACTCACTCAAAAATAAAATCCACGACCTTACTTTGCTTTCCAAACTGGATTGACTTTGGAGTGGCGAGGGGATCCTCGACTACGAGGCCCAGGAACGACAATAACGACAATATAATTGATAAACTACAAAATTGGTTAGTAAAATATTTATTTTAGTATCTTGAAAATTATGTCAATGTATTCATTGCAATAAATAAAATTGTGCCATTTCGGAATTTTCTCAAAAATACAATTGACCCCCTTTGAAATGCGTACTTGTTTTCATGGCAACCGATAAATTTCAGTGGAACTCGCTCGTTGGCAACATAAAAGTAGAATAAAGGTCACACAGTAAAATGAGTTTGGAAAGCTTCCATGCTAAGCTTTTAGATGCACCAAATAATACTGCAGCATTCTGAAGGCATCTCAGGGTGAGAACGACCTTCGTTATTTCGATTAAGAATTTATCTCTATCTACACTTCAATTTTATGACAAAAATATACAAACAACGTCTATTTGAATCAACAAGACCCCATTAAAAATTATTGAAAAATACTTTGGAAATACATTTGGATATAATTATATGAAAGATCATCAAAATTATTGAAAAATACTTTGGAAATACATTTGGATATAATTATATGAAAGATCATTAAAATTCGCTTGAACCACCTTAATTTATCTCGGATATTTATAAACAGTACAATGTATCATATAACAAAACTAAAAACAGTTGTGTATGTGCTTCATACATTATAAAAAGACATAAAAAATAAAAATGATTTGAGCAAAAATAAATGCAAAGAAACAAGGTATAAAACTATATAAGTCACCAATTCAATACGGGGCCGTCTAAAGGCACAACCTACACTGCACCAAAACGGGAATCGCTCTTGATATCAATGGGAAAGGGGAATGCAGATGCGTATAAACAAAAATCAAAATGTACATACCACAAGCTCTACCAAAAGTCAAAATCGTCTTCATATCACTAAATGTCTCTGTTGCCAAAATATAACTTTTAAATCAAGTTGAATGAAAAATGAAAAAATACTAACAAAAAACATATGTACGAGTATATATAGATATAACATAAGGGATGTGACTTTATAATATGAATATAAAGTATAGGGCTGTATAAAGAGTTATATGGCTCCTAAAGTGATTTAGACTTCACGTATGACATTCCGCTCTTGAAAATGTCCAAATCACGAATTCGAGTGTGTTGAACAGTCCATACAAATAAACAAAAACCCTTTTTCAAGTTCTTTTTGTAAAATGTCAGAACTATTTCGTCGTACTAAAAAACAAAGCTTCTTAATGAGACTCAAAATCAAAAAGAAAAGTCATGGTGGTTCATCGAAAATATCATTAACGCATCTACAAGAAGATTTGGAGATACAATATTTTGTTTTTATTGGGTTTTCACTTGCTGATAACAGTAAATGTAAAAATGAAATCAAGCGAAAAATAAACATTGCGAAAAGTGCAATGTCAAAGAAAGACACATGTGTATCTCTCGAAGAGTGAAAATACGTATCGCTAAAACCGTGATTTTCCCGATATTCCTGCATGGCTCAAAAAATAATAAAGGTCAGAGAAATTTTTATAATAGATTATTTCTGAGGTGTGGAATTTGAAACAATTACTAATTGTTTCATATAGAGAACGACAAACAAATACCTCTAAATTAGAGGAACTTAACATCTCTGAGACGCCATTAACATTATGCACTTAACGAATTCTTCGGTTTTTCAATCACATTTCGCATAAAGAGGACATGGAAAAACTTATGATAATCTGAAAGATCGAAGGAGCGGATATAGATTACCTAAAACAGTGGTGGGTAGCCCATGACACGCGTGTCAGAGGTGACAAGCCAAAACATTTTGGGTGACACGCATCGTTCACGGACGGTTTTCGCCCAAGAACGAGCGATGCGCTTTCTTCGCTCGTATATTTACGACTGCACTGGACTTTGTAAGAGGTTTTACAAATTTAACATCGGAAAGTTTCTCCATTGCTCACTCCATAGCACAACATGGAAAAGCCCTTAGTGAAGTTACCACTCAGTAGAGAAACCGACTGACTGTTTGTAACGATTGCTTGTGTTTAAAATGTACGAAATACCAACCTTCAGTTGAAAATTTAGCAAATGCAATTCAGCAACAAAAAAGTCACTTATGTAAATAATTATTTGTTTTTGCTTTTTAATAATAGTAAATAAATAGTTCAAAAACAAAACTCTTTCATTTACTAGGGCTACAAAAATTATTAATATTCCTAGATGTGACACGGCACCCGGGTCAAGCCAGTTTTTTTTTCAGAATTTTGACACGCCGAGCTAAAAAGGTTACCCATCACTGGCCTATAAGCTGAAGCAATCGTATGAACAGTGCTACGGCTAGCTTTTGTCACAGGCTCTGAAGGACTGGAGAAGAATGTGCACGACATATACGAGTATCAATATCAGTGAGTGTGTCAAGTTTCTCTCAGCAATGAAAAAGAAGAAAAGTTTAAACTATGGTTTCTGAACTGAAAAGTATTTATAAGAAATACACATAAATACACATTTTAAGCGGGCGTCATCTAACGATTAGCAAGTGGGCGTTCACGCAGAGCAAGTGGGCGTCCATGGTTTAATTCCTGGCAGATTCACTTCCTAACGGGTTTTACTCTTAGGTCATTTTAAATCGGAATTTGTGTTTTTCTGTAACTTATATACTGCTTATCATAAATTCTTAGAGCGCTACAAAGTTATTCAAAAATAGCGCTATGTAAAATAACAATTAACGAAATGCTTCAGCAGATCAAACCTTCCGATCGTCTCAAATGTTCAATCTCATTGGCATCGTAACTTTGGGTTTGATCTATCAATACTGTATGCTTGCTGAATTACAATAGCTTAAACACAATACGCCAATACACGCATCGGAGTCTTCCATACACAAATCACTTACAATCATACTCGAGGATATCCTGTCGAATTTCTTATTTGCCTATATACCCGCAATGAACCTATAGTTAAATTTTCAATTAAAATACAAAAGCTAATTTCGATGAAAAAACAACGGATTAAAAAATATTATAATATTCTTTGGCAAAGGGTTTATCATCAACCAATTTTGATTTGTAATTTATTGTGTGTCTGCTACCGACCTCTACTGGGATTTTTATTATCTGTTA
The DNA here is from genome assembly GCA_949825065.1 of Odontocerum albicorne. NCBI lineage: Eukaryota > Metazoa > Arthropoda > Insecta > Trichoptera > Odontoceridae > Odontocerum > Odontocerum albicorne. The sequence continues at coordinate 16,144,238 of OX463839.1, read as the reverse complement.
CTAATGGAAAATAATCTATCTCGATAGACAGAACCTGAAAAAGTTATCCTGAATTGCAAAATATTGGAATTTTATTCAGCACAACGTTGGATGTCTAATTACCTCAAAAATACTGCCAAATTTATGGCACACTTTTTTGTAGCATATTTCTTTTTGAAAAAATGGTCAAATGATTTAAACATTTTAAATTCACTGTGTAACTGTTTAATTTTTTAGATAATGTTTAAGCTCAAAAATACCTTAATTAAAATTTGAGCTTTCCATCATTAATGTTTATTAATTAGTTTGTAGTCTAGTTGGAAATACGCTGGTCTTCAATTCCTGATGCTACTCAAAGGAAAAAAATATAAAAAAGGTTTTCAGTCTAGTTAAACGTTCGTCTGGTAACAATACTCGCACTCACTAGACGTGTGTGAGGGTTGTTGCTAGTTCACGTGCGCTAGCTAGTATTTACATGTGCGATGGTGAACTGTAGGTATCTTGCCTATTCCTGGGGTTCTTTACTTGAAGGCTCGATAGCTGGAACAAAAAAAAATATCTCTCGGCCACGCTTTTCAATATTTCCACGTTATTAACTCGGGTATGTTGAGGGGAACACATAAATAAGTGCAAAAATCATTTGTGTCCTTTGCGTAGAATATCTGGCATTACAATGTTTGACCGAGAAAGAAATGTTCGATTAAAAGATAACCGTTTGTTAGAAATGGATGTAACAAGTAAATTTAAAAATGGAATTATAATATAGTTTCTCCACGTTGAGAGAGTAAGTTACGAAAGACTAACAAAATAAATTAATGGGAAATGAGGAAGAGATAGATCGAGGAAAGACTGGAAGTGAGTATTTGGAGAAGTTTTAACTTATGAAAAAGTAAGAAGTATAAGAAACAAAAGAGTATGTATGACGAATTATAAGGATGTGAACGAGACGAGGGCTGTGTGCAGGAATAAAAAGGTGGATCTGTCTTTTCTGATTTTCCCAAAAGGGACATGGCATGATGGTATGTATGCATTACATCATAATCACATAGATAATAAAAAAGTTTTTATAATGGATATAAAATAAATAATTTAGGAAAACACCCCATTAAATCTCTCTCATTTTCAGTGCAGTTTGTTTCGTGAAATTCTCCAGTTTACCGAAAAGCATGTTTGTTTACTTCCATCTCGGAAAGAGAGCGAAAGTTTCGAGATTGCACTTTTTACTTAAACTTGAATATTCCAACTTATATACTAAGTAAACAAACACAGTACTTTGTTTTCCTCAAACATTCCGTTTCAATATATTTAAAACCTTCAAAGTAAACTTTTACGAGGAGTTATTACATTTCAAGAATTTGATAAATTGGTTTTACCAACAAATAATACACTCTGTGTTGTAGAATCAAGAAAAAAAATTGTTTCGTAAATTATTGTAAATAATATTATATATAAAGTAACTCGATGAGATTTATTTGAATAGCCCATTTGCAATGTCTCACTGTAAATTGGTATTTCGCTTTCGGATCGACTTTGAAACGATCTTCCTAGCTCAATCACACATGCTTCATCCTTATGTAAGCTTTATGAAAAATAAATAAATAATCTTATAAAGTTGTAGTTTTTTTCCTGTTAATTTCCTATACAAATCCCCATTTTCCTTGAGATAAATTTTTTGTTTTAATTTTTATTTCTTTTACTTTATTTTGAACAATTTATAAACTTTAAGACGTGGTTATGGATATCGTTAATTTTTTTAACAAAGCTGGTTAATTGTAAGAAATTGCTTTAAAGCAATAAATCAGATGTATAAGTATGAAATAGTTAAAATAAATAAAAATAATATGTTCGTGCAAACTGCAAACGAATATTTATTATATTGTTTCAAAAATAAAGAATAAATCTAATTTATTTTCTAAGCGGTCTTTAATAATAAACTCGTACAAAAGAAAATCTCACAGTTCTCGTCTAATTTTTAATTTATGATAATTAAAAACTATACTTCCTCACTTCAGCGATTTTACACACTTATATTGCAACAAACTTTAGAAAATAAAAACATTGCCGAAAAGTATAATTACCCCAAAAAGAAAACTATGTAAGTTTAATATTTATTTCATTGTACATATTTTTATGACAGATATTTATTTCCCTTTAGAAAATATCGAAAACATATCTGCTGCAAGATTGCGTATACTAAGAATGTCAAGATGCTATTTCTTCTTTTTATGTTTTCCTTTAGTTAGACTTGTGGTTTGTTATCATTAGAACTACCTTATTTGAGATTCTGGCTTCCAGGTATCCATCTATATTTTAGGGGGTCTTCCTGAAGGACGACGGGGTATGACGGATTACGCATTGCTACTTAGGGAACCCTTGTGTTATTCATCCTTTCCACATGCCTGTAACTTCTGAGATTTCTACCCCATTTCACAATATCCTCTACTTCACATAATTCTCGGCTTTGGGAGTTTATTAATCTATATCTAAGTTTTCTTTTCCATTTAAAATTAGCTCTGATCATATAGTTTGTTTTTATTTTATATGTGGTAAACTTTATTCTATAATTAAGTCATGATAAGTTTCACACATGCTCTGTAAATTTTGGCCTTAATGTCTATACTCATGTACTTGTTATTCCCAATATCTTTATTCCACTTAGTACTTGTTATTTCAGATATCTTTAGTACTCGTACTATACTTAAAATTTGTTATTCCTGATATCTTTATTCCAGATATTTTCATTCAAGATATCTTTATTCCAGATATCTTTATTCCAGATATCTTTATTCCAGATATCTTAATTCCAGATATCTTTATTCCGATCGTTATTCCAGATATTTTAGTCATCTGGAGACAACAGTGATTTTATTTACATAATTTAAATCCAATAGGTTTTATTGTCAAAATAGAGTGTCTTTTGAATGTTTTTATTTTTCAATGGAAATCAAAAGTTTACATAGAGGTTGCTTTTTTTAGTATATAAATTCGATAACGTTTAGATCTAAAACAGTAATGACTAACATTCACTATGAAATGGTTCTCATTATTTGCGTTTTCTACAACGGTATTATGTCCATTTATTCATCTCTTTAATTATTATGGTTTAGTTTTCAGCGCCGTTTAGTGACGGCGAACCATAACAAAGTAAATAATGTACCGTTGAAGATATCTCATATAAGGAACAGTATTTAATTTTCTTCTTTAAGGTTTCAGATCTCTTCAGATATTTTTGTAAGTCTTAATACCTTTATCAAATTTGATTTTCGACCTGACATATACACTTAGGTTCATCTTTTTCCTTTGTTATAATATGTCGTATTAATTTGTTTCTGGTAAGTCTCCCCCAAATAATTATGCTCTGTGAAGACATCTGAAGCGAGCGGCTGTATTTGGATAGGGGCATAAATCTCTCGCATTTAATCCACCACCCGGCCGAGACACGCCATCTCAATCGCAGCAGCTCAAGAGGTGGGCCGCGGACTGGAATAGATCGACAAGTACTGTTAAATCACGATTTCTTTTAGAGAAACGAAATTTAAAAAAATTATATTATTTGACATGCAGTCTATTTAACACTGTTGCGGGGAAGTAATCGATATATTAAAAGAAAAAAATATTTTATAGATAAAATATTACTTTTGGTCAAAACCATTTCAGAATTTTAAAAATAAAAATAATTCTAAAATGACTTTATCATAACGTTAAAACATCCTTGCAGGCTAATGTTTGATAGATTTTATTTGAGATTAGGTTAATTTCAAACCATTTTTTTAGTTTTTTACGTTTTGTCATAATTTAATGTAATTTATTAGATTTTATCTAAAGATCTGAGAATAAATGTTGCTTAATTCAAAATAATTGTGATGGGAAAGTGTAAAAGTAAAAGATTGGAGCAAATTGAGGAATTCTGCTATTTAAGTAATATTTTCACTGATGGAAAAGTTAACAGATATATCGAACGGCGTGATAGCGATATGAAACAAAGTCAATGGGACATTAAAACATATATATTTGAATCAGTGTCAAAATCTGCTAAGATGATGGTCAGATATATGGTGCAAATGTGAGAGAAAGGCGTGTGAGAGGAAGACCAAGGAAAGTATGGTTGGATCAAGTGAATGATATTCTGTAAGAAGAAAATGTAGAAAGTCTGATAAATCGTAAACGTTTTATAAGAAGGTGCGTGGATGTGGAAGAGACTGTGGATAGTTGTGTCGATATATGAAAGTCTGTCGCTCTGTCCTCTCTACTTACCCCAGCAGGGATTTGGCGTGATAGTATGTATGTATATATTAGCTGTTTGCGTTTTATCTTAACGGAAATCGAATTCTTCGATTTCAAAATGGCTTCTACTTATTGATCATACGAAATGTCGTTATTCCTAACCTTTCCGAGTTCCAAATATAAATGAGATAACCTCAAATCTCTTCAAAGTAATTTGCTGGTATGAATGTTATTGCCGATTCAAAATATTCTCAAACATTTGTTAGCTATCGAAAGTATTTTATTATAAAAAAATAACATCTGCATACGCCAACATCACTATAAAGCAAATAATAATGAAGGATTCCCCTTATCAAACTGATTACATTACTTCAATTCCATTATGCACATTCATATATCTACCGAGCTTTTATGTATTTGTTTCAAGAGTACACATAAAACTAGACAAATCTTCTAGATTATGCTGTATGATGCGTTGAAAATTCAATTCATCTTTGTAAAAGATAATTACGTAGTGTCTACTTTAATTATGTAAATGTGAGACGTGAAAATGTGTTTAATATTGAAAAATTAGACATTCCTTAGTCATTTTCCAAAATTTTTGACCGTATTTCAAGGCGAGATGGGAAGAAGCTCTCGCTTGCAATGGATGGTTCGGTTCAGTGAATGCAATGGATGACTTCGTTTGCTTTGCTATTAATTGAATGACATGATTTGAAGTAGGTTGTTCACATATATAATCCATGGCTATAGTCAATTACTGCATAAAGCCTTTATGAATATTTGTGATCAATTAACAAACATCTCTTGACATTTTACGTAGAACTTAAATAAATATATTTTAAAACTTCAATTTTATTCCAATTTCCTACTTAAATTAAATTTATTACTTCTCGCTTAACGAGGGCGTCTTATTTTTCATTATAATCTAAAAAAATCTGTCAATTAGATGAGATAGTTGGAGAAACACTGATATATACATAAGAATTGGTTGGATGTTTTTACACAAATCTCTTTTCCTGGCAGTTAGATTTATGTTTGAGAACTTTATTTGCTGTTAAAACTCTTTTATCTGCTTCATTTATTTACAGAAAACCAAGACACTCACTCGTTTCTTCACGGTATTTTTTTTAGATAAAACTAAAAACTGGCTATTGGTGTAAAATACACGAGAAGGAAATTTAATGAATTTCGAAATACTCGAATATTTAAATATTTTTTTACGAACGTGTTAAAAATTTAATTATTCCAACGCTTCGCTTTATTATTTTTCTCCCTTCAGTATAACATGACTGCTTTTTCATATACACAGGAAGGACTGAAAAGCTTTCAACTCTAATATTCCTTAATATATTCATGGTAGCTCCTGTCCTCTATGTCCCGGCATCGTTTCATTAAGACCGTGCGATTAACTCTTTCGTTACTACGGAATAAATTCCAAAAGTTTCCGATCCAAGAATATAAAAAAGGTCATAAAATATTTTTCTTTATATATAGGACCTGTAGTTCAATACATTTTAAGAGCGATGAAATCATTTTTCAATACTACTAAAATTATTCTGAAGTTTTGTTACCAAAATGGTGTAACACTGCGAAAATCACTTCATCATCCCTTTAAAAAAAACACGCAAATCGGATTTCAGCATTTAAAATAAAATAATATCACTAGTCGGGTCTATAGGTTGGGTGATTGAATATTTGTAATACGTAGTGTTAAATGCCAGTCTTCGCAGCCATCACGTGCGCACCTTATACATGTCAAGATGATTATGCTGATTTCGAAGAACTGTGGTTTTGGAAAGCCCATACTTTGCTTCTATTTCTCTTGCACTAATGTAACTGTTTCTGGACGAAGGTCATATTCAATCGACTATCTAACAAAGCAAAACTGTTTAACCTGCACTTTTACTATGGAGTATAACGGAGAAATTTTCTATAATGCTGAAATTTTGGCAGATTTTACCTTCCTTTGAAAGAAATTCGATAACTACGCGATAATAAATTTTTAATATTTCAAATTATAATGGAACAACACGCCTTCTATCGGCTCTAGTTGAAATACTACTGAGAGAAGAAGTATCAAATTTGAACTAACATCACCGTCTGCCTGGGCGTGGCTGGTGTGGTGTCTATCCATACACCCTTCAACTCGTTCAGGCTGGAAATTCTTGGACCATAGTGGTGTATAAATATTATTTGTAAGCCCGAAAAACTTGAATTTTATGAATTTCGTATTTAAAATTTTCCTCAACTGTTTTTGTTTATAGAAGATAACGAACCAATGTGTAGCCGAATCAAAATGAACATTTTATTGTCCTACTCGGTACAATATTTTTTTATCTAAAACAATTGTATGTATTATTATTAAAATTATTATTATTTATGATTAAAATTTAAAAAAATAATATTTTTTTATTTAAATAAGAGAGATTTTCTTGAATTAAATTCCACGTGGAATGTTTAACAAAAGTATTAAATTCAGTTCAGACGTAATTCGTAGTAATTTTCCAGAAAATATAATGAAACCTTAACTTTAGATAAGGAAGAAGATGATAATAATAAATAGGTTTTACCACCTGATATGATGGTTTCACTTTTGGAAGTTATGAATAAATTGAAAAAAAAATCACGCTCATCTATCATGTAATACTGATATTCCGAAATTTGTTTTTCAACAATTATGAATGCTGAAAATTCAGTACATCTAAAATAACATAATTCTTTGAAAAAGTATGTGACAGTTTTTTTTCCTCTCATATTCGGTTTAACGAAATGTTTTTTTTATGATTCTATGAATTTTGTTATAATGCGACTTAACCTGTATTTGTTTTGGTTACCGAAAATCTACATCATTTGATACACGCATATGCGATACGAGAAACTTCCGGTAGCTCACTGAAATTGTATTATTTTGCGAAATTATTTGAAAATAAGACATGAAAGGCTGCGAGCGTTCACCACATAACTCGGACCCGCGGCTCGCCTCCACCACCCCGCCTCCGCCTGCATAAGTCTACTCTTTGTCTACTGCCCCAAGTTTCCTCCAAGGCTGAGAAGCAGTCAGAAAGGTTTCCGCTTGGAATGTTTCAAGAATAATCGCTGTAGACTGAGGAACCAAACCCCTTATTCGATATTTTCCAACAATGTTTTTCATGGAATAATATAACAAAAAAACATTATTTCTGCAGTCATTCAGAAACAAAAATCTCTCCGAAAGCACATATGTTGTATTTATGAAGTAAATTTATGCAATCTTTAGAAGCAATATAAATAATATTGTACTAAAAGTGTCTTATTGTGTAACACTTTCGTTGTATACTGTACAACCTGATGAGTGTTGTAATTTTTTCCAACCAATAAGAAAGATGCCAAATGTCTGTTGTGAAAGAGTTATACACTAGTACTCATTTAAATTTATATACATACACTCATACCATCACGTCATTTCCTTGTTACAGTAGGCAGAGGGGAGGGCGCCAAACTTTCCTGTATCAACACTATATATCGCCTCTTCTACATCGAATTATCTTCTCAAGCGACAACTACTATTTCTCTGACTTATACATTATTTTCTTCCAAAATATCACATGCTTGATCCAACCATACTTTAATTGGTTTTCCACATTGACATTTATACTGTACATATATTTTGTCTTTCTTCATTAATTCGCTACATTTAAATTTAAATTCTCATGAAATACAATACGACGTTTGTTCTTTGCACATTTGAAAATTATTTCAAAAAACATTTGACTACTTAATATTTATTTTTAACAATCACGATTCAAAAGTTTTTGTAATACCGTGTAAATCTTTTTGCTCTTTACTACTCTCCGGTGGGGGAAAAATATTAATTGAGTGTTTAAAATCTTAAATTTTATGTATCCCTATCACACATAGTTTACATATAATAGAATTTACCCACGTGTAACTTATCAACCAATAATTTTATAGATAGATCTTATTTTATCTAATATTAATTAAATGTTACATCCTTACCAAAGTAAATTGTGTAGCTCTCCACTTTATATTTTCGTGCGCTTCCTTGGATTATTTTCATTTAAAAGTTAAACTGGAGCAAATAACAAACATTTTTTACTGTTAATATACATACTTTCATTCTTATGTATTCTTAAAACTAATCCTAATAAACGTTTCTGTGGAGATCATAACTTGAAATATTATTTTAAGCAATACTTGTATACTTTAAATAAAGTATGAGAAGAGTTATTATAACCAAACGAAGTATTTATTTCAGAGTATATACACGTATGTCATCTTTTGTAAATCTCTTGTTTTAATTTTTCTATTATCCAGAGCACGATAGTGGATATAAATGATTTTTTCTGACTAATTATTGTAACTTTTCATATACGTATCCATATTTTTATGTAAATTTGACAATCATCGTTTAAGATAATGTAATCGAGAAAAAATATTGTATCGAAGATAAGCAAAATAAAAAATATATTATCGTGTCCTACAACTTATGTCGCCTAGTGGTAGATCATGAAGATTTGATGCGAAAATTTTCGGTCAAATTGTAGGTAATTGAAAGAATAAGACAACTCCACCAGATGTATTGAACGTAAAAATTAACATACGGCCTTACGATATACGATTTTATTTACAATAATATCTCAAAAATATAATATTCTTGATAAGTTTTATCACGCTGGGTCTCAGGAGTTTAGTTTGATAATTTAGCAATGTGACTACTTTGTCACAGGTCTTGCTTATTGAAGTGCGTCTGTGTATCCACAAAATGGAAGGTTTTTGGCATTGTTATGTAGTGAACCTTTACGTTGTATTTTCTATTAAAACGACGTAGTTTTCAAATTATGTATTGTGGATAGTAAAAAATGCTTATTTATGGTAGACTTTTAAACCGATTTCAGATATTTACTTATTGGAGGGCCTCCTCGAGAACATAAGAAAAGGATCAGTACACCGTATAAAATAAAAATGATTTAACAAAATAAATAAAATTAACTGATTATTCTGTTAAAAAGTAATTAAGGTTTTCACCACTAACTTGAAGCAGATGCCATTGAAAATTCCCTTAGATTTACTATTATAAATTTTTTAAACTTATAACAGTAGCCTGAAAGAGTCTCAGTCTCAAAAAAATACAGTAGAATGGAGTTGAAAACGTGTTATTTTTTTCAATACACACACTCCTCAATTTACGTAGTTTCACTTTAACGCGATTAAGAAAAATGTTTTTTAAATTGGTTGTTTTCCTTATTCTTTGAAATTGGTCTGATAAAGAATGCATGTGGACGACTTTGCTGAATCGTAATTGAAGTTAAGGCAAGTGAAAACGTAGACTATGGACATTATATAATAAATAACAACAGCATTTTTTCACTTAATTTTATTATAACATTAAATAGTTAGTATCAGTCTATTTATAAATAATATCAGTCTATTTATAAACAAATCAATCAAAATGTTTTATTTTATCTTCATTTGATTTTTATTAGATTGATTGATTCGTTTTATGCGTTTATTTACCTTCATTCAATATTTATGATTTTTGTTTCTCAAATTATGCGAATTTCGATATTCTATAACGTATCATCCGATTTTAGATAAATTTCTTACTTCTATTTACGTGATTTCAATTTATACGAATTTTCTTGGAACGTTGCAATCGCGTCAATTGAGGGATGGATGTAATCTCCTTGAAGCTGAATGTACTTTTAATCTTTGAAGAGATTTCGGAATAATATTTCCGCATTTCTCCAAAGATTTGTTTCGGTGTAAAATCTTCATTTAAAAATATTTAATCATGAAGCCCAGCTTAATATTATCAATTTTTACGAAATTTCATGTCCATCAAATCCAAACAGCTATCAAAAATATAAGAAAACTCCAAATGGTGTCATATGTTGCCAGTAGAAATCAAAAGATTCACACTATCGATAACAATAATTAATTTAGACCGGTAAGTAGTGATTTTTCGAGGGTGAGAATGACTAAATTATTTCATGTATTTTTCTGCGTCATAGTTTGGATCGTAATATTTTTGTTAAGTATTATTTGACACTTTGATTGCATACAATACAGCCTGCCAGGGTTATTGCCACGTGAGAAAACCAGAAAGATGTTAAATATATCAAAAGTGAAAATTAAAAAAAGGATCACAACGAAAATTGATCTCTTAACTCCTCAGTTGGAAGATAGGGGTCTTACCTACTCGTACTAAGCCGGGGAGATCGTGTTTTGTGATGTGTCGAAATAAAATATGTAGCATTGCTGCTGTCAATAGTTTGGTGGATATGATATTCGTTATTTATTATTGCCATCCTTTTTATATATGTTATGATTAACAGTGCTTCTACCACTTGAATAAGTGGCATGGTGATTATTATAAACTCAGTGATTATTATGAACTCTGTGGTTATTAGAAACTCAGTGAGTTTTATAAACTCAGTGATTTTAAACTCCGTGAAGAATTATTAACTCAGTGATATTCAAATTTATTAATTCATTTGTATGGTGTCCCTCAATATGTTACACCCAAGCTGGCATTAGATATATTATCTTAGAAAGGGAGATATTATCTACGACCCAATAAATCAACCTCCAGGATTTAGAACCATTGGAGTAGGGACGAAGCTTGTAATTCATCATCGCTCATGTTGGCAATACTACCGCACATGAAGATGCAGCAATATTCACACACGTATTGTATTACGCTTTCGCTGTATATTGTATAACTTGGCGGGCTTATTGCTTTGTGGAAATGTTCCAACCTACCAGAAACATGTTAAAGAGACCTTTAAGTCAATCTGGATTTCAACGGAAATCAAACCTGCAACCTCCGGGCTGAGATACAAATGTCTTAACGACTAGACCACTGAGGTGGTCATTGACGAAAAGATATCAGTGCTTGTGAATATTGTTACCTGACGAACTCTGGTAACAATATTCGATCCTTCAATCCCCGCTGGAACCCAGATTTAAAAAAAAATGGGATTCCGGTCTGGTTTTCACTTAGGGCCATACCGTGTGAATTTCACAAAAATGGGATTTTTGTGAATTTTTTGTGAATCCTATTTTTGTGAATTTTGGGCCAATTTATTCATACCGCATGAAAACCACACTGGAATCCCGTTGAAACATATTTCTGGTTGGTTGGAAAAGATCGCCACATGGCAATAAGCTCACCAAGTAAAAAAAACTCTATAATCAAACTGGAACTTTTAAAAATATATAATGTTTCTAAGTACCATTAAGAATCCAGCTCAGAACCCTTTGATGAAAGTTTAGCATCCAACCAACTATGCCATGGAGGTCGAAATGATGCTCTTCAGGTAAGATTTTTTTAAGTAAACTGTACAAGTAATCATCGTGTCATGTCCCTATTAGGGTAGGTAAAGATAACATATTTCCACTTCATTCTATTCTTGGACACATTTTCGTTTCCGCCACGTCCACACTGTACTTCATGCATACGCTCCTATTATAAAAGCTTTTCACTCTTTCAAATTTTAATTCATTTAGTGCTACGCTTGTCTAGTTCTTGCCAAAATTCTCATACCTGCCAAACAAATCGATCAAATGATTTTTTGTGAATCTTTCATAATTTATTCATTCTATGTGGTCGAACCATCTCAATACTCTTCGCTTCATCTTAAGAATTGTATTTTCTTTCAATTCACATTCTTTCCTTCTTTCCTTTTGCCTTCATTCTTTATTCCACCATACGTTTTATTTTATAACACAAGTCGTTGACTTTTCAACTATATATTCCCAACAATTCATAATCTTAAAACACGTGTAATAGTAAAATTAGAACGTGCCGTAAATCGGAAACAAAGTAGCGCGATAAGTTTTTTGCATCCTAAACGCTAGGCATTTGAAAATATAAGTTATCGTTTTTAAAGTGATAAGGTGAATGCGAAATATGAATTCAAGTTAACTGTTACCTCCAGTTCAGTGGTTTTCAACTAAGTTGAAATTTTCAGGTCCACCTATTTTTTCAGAACTTGAAAACATCCCTCTAACAAACATAACTATTTAGTACATACATAGCCCTGTTGGAATAGGCAGAAAGGACATCGAGCCAATCTGTTAAATTACGACATACTTCCTTCGCCTGATTCTATAACCTCACATTTTCTCATATAATTTCTCCTTTTTATATCACTTCTTACCTTCTTTAAAAATTTGATTCTCTTAGTCCAACCATACTTTTCTAGGCCTTCCTCTACCACGACTCCCACTCTCGCTTGAATCGTAAATTTGCTTGGTCAATCTGTCGTCACCAATCCGTTTAAACCATTTCAGCGTGCTCTTTTCACCCTTCTTAACATATTAGTTTTCAGTTAATATTCAACAGTTTCTATTCTGTCATTTATCGATACATTCCACATTCCTATTAGTGCGGGAATTTTTACCGCATTTATTCGACCCTTTTAATTTATTTTTCACGTCTCCATTTCACTCCTGTACATCAATATTGGCGCTAATACTCTATTGTGGTCCATCGTTATTCGTTAGTGCCACCTTTGTAAATATTAATTTTCAATCGGTGTGACTTTACCATTATGTTAATATTTTTATGCAACTTAACAGTCGAGCGTTTTAAAGATTTATAAATCAAAATAAATTTACACACTTTCTACTTGAGGGTTGTTAAAAGATCTTTTCTTAAGTACTTTTACAAAACAGCGTTTGTTCAATTTTAACCAAAAGTGTTATATTAAAAAAAAATATAAGTGTGAAACAAATGTCAATTAATTCTGTCATTCCTATGGTACCCCTCGACATCCGAATATTTAATGTGGACATGTTGAAGAGCTTGGCCTCAGTCTTCGGGTTAAAGATCACTAGAATAGGCGAGTACAGTACCCGGCGGTAAGTAATATACATCGGGCTTAAGAAAGAGACTGTCGGCCATAATCGGCTAGCTTCGGCTTTGTAGAGCGTCGTCTCTGTCCCTAGAACGCTTGACAATGAATAACAAATGGCGACGGAACACGTGTATGAATGACAGAGACGACGCTCTACAAACCCAAAGTTAGCCGATTATGGCTGACAGTCTCTTTCTTAAGTCCGATGTGTATTACTCACCGCCGGGTACTGTAACTCATAGGTTACCATCGTACGTGTTGGAAATACTATCGCACGTGGATAGATAACAACACTCGTATACAAATTGGGGCCCTTCTATTAATATTTCTTTGGCACCGACTGGAATCAAACCCGAAACCCTCAAATGGAAATATTGAATTAAAATTATTTTATTTTTTAACGTTTCCGTTGAACACCATAAAAGCCTATCGCCATGTAAAAACTTGTTGGGGCCCACAAGAAAAATGCCATAGGTATAATATCATATTACTCTTTCATTGTATTTAGTACAAACAAATGGTTTTATTGCCATCTGATAATCGCTTCCAACCAACGAGAAAAATGTTTCAGGGAAAATCAGACTATAATAAAATGGGTGCCAACGGAAATCAAACCTACAACTTCCGAATTGAAGGTTAATTAGACTACAGAGATAGTCATGAACGATTTATTGTTGAATTATTTTCTTTTGAGCTTATATGGTATACACGTGAGAGCTCTGATTTAAAAAATGTTTACTTATTTTGTCAAAATAATGGTCATCACATTTTGCATTTGGCACGACGATACGAGTATATTTTTAACGTTTTTTTTTAAAGTTGGTTATTCTCTAATAAAGGCGAGTATACAATTGAGCGACCCATTTCAGAAATGGGCTATGAGTCCCTGCCAAAATCCCAAGCCAATACACATTTACACCATTCCCACCACAGGGCATATCTTAACTCAGCCATGCCCGAGCAGCACGCAACAACCCTTTTCTTTGTCCGTTGAATGTTTGTATTTCTCTTGCATGTTTTCTCTTTCCCCTGTTGCGCGTTCGCTTTTTATTCAACGTGCTCGTACCAGTTCATTTGGTCATGCGGTTAACGAATTATTCTATTCGTCACAATTTCTTAATACCATACTTCTATTAGTTACAATTCCTCAATACCATAGAAAAGTATGCTGAATGTTACAATTATTTAATTTACGATATTCAATTTTTGACATTTCAAAATCTAACGAAACAACACGTCTTATATCGACTCTAGTTGATATACTACTGAGGATAGAGGTTCAATTCAGTTCAGTTCTTAGTTCCCTTCACCTGACCATGCGGTAGGTGCAGTCCACACTGTTAGGTTATGTAACATATGTACACTGAAGGATTGTTCAGATTAAACAAGATTCATTTAAGACTCAACACGGTTAAGACTAGTGATGTGACACGTTACTAGTGATATAACGCGTAACACATAGAAATTTTTACTTGTTCGGGGAGCAAACTTATGGACCCAAATGGTATACACGAGGAATAGATCGTTTTCGGTCGTATTTTTTTCATTTTGTTCGGTTTTTTGCTCTTGAACAAAAACGCCTATTTTTAATCGATTTACTTGATTTTTTGTCTTTTGATAATAAGTATTAGGTGAATTAATTGGTGGTGTTTATTTTCAATTTGTTATATTATAGTTCGATATATTTTTTGCGATAATTTTAAGTCTAGCTTTTATGTCGAACCCCCGAAAGGGATACTTGAAAATAAAAGAGGCCCTACATCTCTTTCAAGGACCTCTCGGGTTCAGCATCCAAAAATAACGCTGAGCACTTAATTGTCCCTAGATAGATTCATACGCACCTGAGTTATGCACAATTATTATTTAAATTGACTTACCGACTTTTAAACAAGAATGCCTAGTAAATATAAAATCATATAATAAATGGAAACTCTTTTAGCTAAAAGAGTTTCTAATAGCTATTTTTGTATTAATATTTTAATTGGGCTCTCTAGGATGTACACTTTTTTTAATTATAAAACTCAAAACTTCTCACCTTGCCAATTACTTTTGTTAGATTAAGTCATCAAAGATTCAGTGAATTGTGTTTAAATTCTCCCCTTTAGAGATATCCTTCAACCTTTTACTTTTTACAGCGTGCTTACTATGAAGAATTCAACTCGCCTTTTTTATTTTCATATTTGAAAAGTCTGCCTTCTTCATCCTTTTTCATGCCCTGTATTTAATAATACAGACTTCACCTCGTCTGACGGCAGTATAACGGGGTTAACCTTAGAATTAAAAACCTTAATAATGTGGGAAATAAAAGAGGTAAAAGTGGATAAAATCTTGAGAGAACACATCTTTAAATTACCAAATGGAAATCATGTCAAAAAATGTAAATAAATAAATATATATATAAATAAATATATATATATATATATATATATATATATATATATATATATATATATATATATATATATATATATATATATATATATATATATATATATATATATATATATATATATATATATATATATATATATATATATATATATATATATATATATATATATATATATATATATATATATACATATATATATATATATATATATATATATATATATATATATATATATATATATATATATATATATATATATATATATATATATATATATATATTTTTTGAAGTTTATTAAAATTGACATACTTGTATAAATTTAGTAAAACATTATATTATGCCTTTTTATTTCTTAAATCTAAAAACGTATATTTTGTTCACTTTGTGGTGCCATGTTCGTTGATTTTTTTATAACAAATTAAAATACTTTTTATTTGAACTCGCCTCTGTTCTACTTATTGATTGAATTTCACTACCGATTTCAAATACCTTCGTCTGCTTCATCAGATGATAAAAAACTTAATTAGATACAAAAATAGGAAAATTTCAAGCTTGATTTTCGCGTGACTTCAAAATGCTAATTACCTTTAAACATACTTACTTTTAGTATAAACAGTTCAAAACCTGGGATAATCATATAATTTAAAAAAAATTAAGTGTGAGGTGTAAATCCATTTCCACTAAATATCACGGCGAATACCCAAGTCAATTGGAGGCAGCGATTCCTCACAATGTATTTTTTTTTGGAAATACTCTAATTCACTGAGTAAACACGAATCGGACTATCCTTCAGAAATACACTATAAGGGCCAATAACTGAGTTGGAATATACGAGTATGTTGTTGAACAGGATGAGGCTTACAACCTTGTCAGCTAGAAGAAATATGTTTGAGATCACAACATTGTTTAATATTGTCAGCTCGTGTTTCAATAGTCCGTAACTAACTCAGTTTGTCATGCTTCACGTTCCTTGTAGGCCCACTCAGCAAATTGTTTTCTTCCATAGTGTAGTGGTCGCAACTAATTATTTGTGCAACTCTTACATAACGAGACTGCACATATTGGATAGTCAATATGGGTATTGCATGGGTTTTCATATAGCTTTGGCTACTTACAGAAGTTGAGTGAAGAAGGTGTTTTTGCCGAGATGCATTGATTGAGTTGTATAGATATGCTTTGTTGTGTTATTTGACTTGTACTGCTTTTTTCTATTGTATAACGCTGTTTACATGTGAGTATTAAATTTTAGATGCTGTTTTTTTTAATATTTGTATCAAAAAGGTCATTGGACCGTTGAAACAAAAGATAATATGGAAAAATATGGTTACTACATTAAAGAAAACTCTAACCTATAAAGACTATGATATTTTCTAAGCGTGTATGACGATACTACTGGCGGTAACTTTGATCAGTTTACAATTCTGAAAACTTGATTTGAATAAGGTAATGAACAAATTAAATTTGATTAATATTCGTAAGATCCCCAGTGTTAGTTGTTAGCCACCTCTGACTTCATAATGAGACACTCGAAGGGATTCAAGGGAGTATAAGCCACCAAAATTATATATTGCACTCTGGTAAGAAGTACATTTGAATACAATTCCAGTATCTAGACTTCTTATTACGCAGTTCACTCGAACGCTCTAGAGAAGTGCAACACATTTTATGTCATATCGACTTTAAGCTCTGTCTTAGATATAATTTTAAAAACTATTATTTGTTATTATCGCACCTGAACTTAACGAGACTTTCTGATCGTAGAGTAATGTCTGATTTTATCTTGCTTTTCAAAATAGTAAATGGAATAATAGACTATCTAAAGTTATTGATATTTATTAACTTCCGAATTCCTCCGAGAAGTACGAGATTGCTGGATATATTCCGGTAAGAGAGTTGTAGAACTATTACTCAGATTCCCCTATACCCAGATTGCATCGATTGAGTAATGAGTATGTTGCAGTCTTGGACAAATTTGAAGAGTTTAAATGTTTTAAAAACTTCTTTTAGGAAGCGTTTTTGATCATTCGAACCATAAATCCGCCGTCATGACGTGACCCACTCTGATTATTTTTCCTTTCTTCTCATTGTTAACTTTTCTTTCAAACTTTCCAAGATCTCAAAAAAATATTTTGTAATTTCGATATATTTTACTTTTAATGTATATTGAATGGATGATATATACGAATATATTTTTGGTTTTATTTTTATCAAACAATATTTTTTTTGTACGTTATGGCTTTGGGATTCCTGAGCTCTAGCCTGTCTTATGTTTGTATTTTATGTATGATAGGTAGTATGCATGTACGTTCGTACTCCTAACTGATTTTTTTGTGTAGGAGTCACGTTAATGTTAACATTTTTGTGACACGTTGATTTTGTATTTATGTGCACTCAAAATTATCATCGAATTTTACTATTGTGACTATTTTTAATGGCCTATAAAATATCGTACATTTTATTAAATATATGTATAAAATATATTTATAGGTGCTCGTTGGCAAAAAAGAGACAGGTTAGGGGATAGTAATTTAAAAGGGTGTAGGCGGAGTGAAAAAGTTGGTGTTAGAATTGAAAATAGGTTGAGGAGAGCACTATTATGGAAATCGGCCTATTTTTTGTAGTGTTTGCTCAATTTAATAGTATTTCTTATCTCGAAAATTTCTAAGTTTTCTAGATATACTCCCCCGACTTATATATCTGTAAAATGTGCAAATCCGTAGTTTTTCTTGTTGTCAAGTTGTTCGCGAGTTCTGAATAATCATTGTTATGCTCGTATATATCAAGTGCTTACAAACTCACTTTTCAAAATATCTTCAAGTTTTCCCTTTTTACAAACGTGAATAGATTAAGTTTATAAATTCTGAAGTGATTTTTTTTTCTTGTCTTTGTTATTTATCAAATATTTCCTTAAATTATGATCTGTATCGAACGCTGATTTAATATTTTTTGGTTAAGTTTTTGAAACAGTATAATCGATACAATTATTTATAGAAATAATTATACGCCACTGTTTAGATTGTGTTTTATCGTGTGAGTATAAGCATTTATTTACACAGATTGGTTTTTCGTTCAAAATTTTATTTTATGATGTTTGTAGAATATCCATTATTAAATCCTATTAGTTTTATTGTATTTAATAAAAAAAAAATATTTTTAAATAACGGCACCACAAAGTTATTAACGAGTATGTGTAAAGTGGCAAGTTTTTATCTATGGTAAAAGGGTGATTACGAACCGGTAGTGAACCCAATAAATAAAACAGGGTTGAATTTAAAGTAAAAAGTGTTGAATGCCTTTTTATTTTACGAATGAAAGGCTTGGCTTTTTAATTACATGTTATAAGTAATATTCTATGATTTAATCAAATTATAATGGAATATGCGCAAAACCTAATTTAACTAATGTTTTATCTGCTGAAAGTTATTAAGTTTACCGACAACTATCAAATAAACTATGGTGTTTATTAACTGTGGTTACAAAATAAATGAATTTGTTTTGTTTATCTCGAATAACCAAGGCCTAAACATTACAAAGAAATGTATAACTTGAGTTTTCCAGCTTCATATTTCATAAATCTTTTAAACTAGATGAATATTTGCACGTGTTTCTCAACATGTTACTTGGCCATACGTTTATTAAATTTTAATTAATTCAGTAGAAATTTACTCGTTAAACTTACTCGAATTAATAAATTACCATTTGATTATATTTACATAAAATCATATTTGCTTGTACGTATCATCACAGTCATGTTTTCAAATAAGTATAATCTAGTGGTGTATAAACTTTTTTGTTTCATGGAAAAGTCAGTTGTTCATCACACACTTATTATTAGGGTTAAGACTATGGTAGTATGTTAAGCAGCCTAAAAGACTTACTTTATTTTTGTAGAATTGGTGAATGATGTAAAACCCCTTATGGACTTTGAAAAATCAACGTAGTCTATCGTGTTAAAAAAATTCAGATGCAAGGCATTGTAGAGCTCCAGTCTATAGTTACAGGTTCTATTTTTGCCTTATTACAACACAATGTGGCAAGCAAATTAATCTAGGATACACAAAATAATTCATTTTCAAGAATTTGTGGTACACAAAATAAGTTTCGAAAATATATTCAATAAAATAATTTTTAGTTTACACATACTCGTTTACTCGTCCCTTCCGGAGCGATAATCTAACATTATTCAAAAGATCTTTTTCATACTCAGTCAGCCAATTCTGGAACGTGCTACCTTTACCCTTGAAATAACGGGTTTGTAATGGCATCTTCAGGATTCTTCTGAAACGTCACCTAATGGTTTTATATTTAGTTTTTTTATTCATTTAAAGCTCTTATTTACTTTTCTCTCTTTACGCTGGCAGTGAATCCGGGGCTGTATATATATATGAACGTTTATATTTTCATCAATGTTTGTAAATATTCGTTTTTTTTTTTAAATTGTATCAACTGCTTATTATTCATAATTTGATTTTTTTTTTAAGTTAACATGTACAAGGGTGTGGGCTGAAAAACATATGGCGTCCTCGCGGCCGTGTTAGCTCTCCTATTGGTAAAGATGTACCTCGACTGGGAGGATGTTATGAGATCAGCCTAAACCTTTTGACAGTTTTTATCTTACACGTATTTTTTATTATATACATGCGTTATTTTTGGACATAAATTTTCAAATTATATTGTTATAAAAAAACACTATTTTTTTAACACAGTAATTTATTCTTAGTAAAATTTGTCAAATGACATACAATTAAATGCAATAAAAGTAACTAAAAATAACAAAAAGTCGTACAAATGTACGACCCTTTATATTTTATTTAATGTTTTAATTTAATAAAATGTATAATATTTTGCCTCTAGGTGTTAACCTCTATTCCTTTCAATAGTTATGCAGCTATATATGGATTAAAATCTAAAATAACAAACCATTTCGTTTTGGACCCGGTGTATCATAAAACCAAATAGCTCAATTTATCTTTCCCCATAAGAATGATGCTGGAATGAAATCACCAAATGAGAAAATGATGTCGCCTATAAAGAGCAGCTCGGCCACAATTAAGGACATTTAGGGGTCCGGGCTAAACACATTAGGAAACAATGCGAAAAATCGGGACGGAACGGGACGCATAAAATTGCCAAGTTGGTCAAATAGTTCTAGGTAACATGGAACTGAAATTAATAATAAAGCCGAATGTTTAATATTATTAAATACTAAGATTTTTATTAGTACATTTCCATATACAAAATATTATTAGTAAATTCGATCAAAACATAATGCCTATATGTTAAGTTTGATGCCTCAGATTTATTTTATCTTTCTTGTTATTTGCTGTACACCCATCAATAGTGTTCTTCGGAATTATAAGTATACAGGCTAATAAATATAACAATTTTCATTTGAAAAATCAACACATTTGTATTGTAAATTCAATGGTTATTTTCACTTTAATTTAATTATAACTAAAATTAGACGTTAAACATATGTATATTAATGGTTATATATAACTCAAATTCATTTAAATATAAATTCAACTTAAATATTACAATCAAGTTTATTTTATCAGAGAAAAAATATTTGGTCTAGATTTAGATTGTCTTGTTAAAAAAATAATGTTTTAACATTATATAAAATAAATATATGTAAATTATTACATATCGCATTGTGCAAACACGTTTAAAGATTTGAAATATTAATCAAAATTTGAAAATGAAACAAGAGTTCCTCTTCTTCTAGACCACATTCTCAAAAACAGAAATTCAAGAGATGAATTTTGGATAAGGGAGATTTTGTACAGCAGTGAATAAGAAGCTACTAGCACAAGTAATCTATTGAACCATTTCCCTGTCGCGGTAGGCAGAGAGAACAGAGCGCCAAACTTTCTCATCTCGTCACACACACACATACATATCCTTAGCCTCCTCATCTATCCATACAACTTTACGATTTCTCCGACATTCGATGTTTCTTTCTTTCAAAATATTTGATCAAACCATACATTTTTTGGTCTTCCTCTCACACGCCTTTCACTCACATGGCACTATATATTTGTTTTTTAGTACTTTTTCATTAATTTATTCCACATAACCGAACCATTTCATTACACTCTTCTTCATCTTACTCAATGTATCTGCCTTAAGTACACATTTATACCTAATATTTTCCCTCCGCATTCTGTCATACATATCTATGTATTCTTTCACACATTATTCTCGCATTTATATTGTAAACTTGTAAAACCACGAATGTCTTTTAGTAGGTATTTGAATGTTGAAATAAAATTTTCAGATTTACCTACGTTCGTACGTTCGTACAATGTTGTACGTTCGTTCGTTGTACGTTCGTACAATGTTGATAAGGTGAATGTTTTGTGTAACTTAAGTTATAGGTAAATTATATATTTAACACTAGTGTTAATCGTATAGTAAAGGTGGATGGGATTACCGAATTGGGCGGCTATCATGACCGGTGTTTTGAAGTGGTTGCACATACGAGTATACGAGCATAGAATGAATAGACAGGCTGATACCATTCAGGATACAATTCACACTATCTGAGAGATTATATATTAAGCATAGGCATAATTGAAGTAATTTTTAGCCTAAAAATTACACAAAAAATATTGTAATGTGAAAAATAATAAGTGGGATACTGTAGCCAATATCGACCCCTTTGACTTGTGCTCATTTATGTATCTGAGTGAGACCTGTAATAAAAACAGGCAAAACAAGATGCTGAAAATGATCTGCCTAATTTATCTGCCTTGTTCACGATTCAATTTGCGTCACTGATAACGATACAATAAAAAACTCGAAACTTTGAAAATTTAAGTTAGTTTAACGAAAACAATTGAGATTTCTAAGCTGCACTATAACATTAAAATCGTATGCGAAATAACTCTGTCAAGAAGGCGTTTTTCAGATAGTGCTGATGGTGCGTAGCCCAGGAAGATTGAGCTGGATTTCTAAATGGAACTTTGTTATTTAAACCGATGAAAAATGAATAATTTCTTTGATAAAACTATTTTTTGGGAAGTAATCCTTAAAACGTCTTTTAAAAAAAACCGCTCATTTTTTAGTTTTAAACGATATTATATTTTCTTATATGATAGAAGACTTACGAGAAATATCTAACGGCGTGTGGCGATAGGAAATACAATCAATGGAGCACTAAAGTTTGTATACAGTATTTGAGTACCAACTTTTATATATGGGAGTGAAACGTGGACGTGGAAAAAGATTGAAAAGAACCGGATAAATGCTGTGGAAACACATTTAGAAGAATACATGGTGATAATATATGACAGAATATGGAATTAAGTGATAAAGGATGAATGTAAATTCAAGGCTGATGTGGTGGGTAAGATAAAAAAGAGCATCTAGGACGGTTTGGGTGCGTGGAATGAATAAATAAGAAATAGTTAAAAATAAATACAATAGTACGAGCGTGAATTAAAAGGTTTAGTAGAGGAATATCAAATAAAGTATGGTTGAATCAAGTAAATGACATTGCGAAAGAAGGAAACATTGAAAGCCAGAGAAGTCGTGGGAGTTGTATGAAAGCTGTATGGATGTGATAAAGGCGTAGGAAATCTGTTGACATTGGAAATTCTGGCGCTCTGTCTTCTCGGCCTACCCCAATAGGGAAATATCGTGATGGTATCTATATTTTCTTTATCACACTAACCGAATAATCTATCTCTCTCCCTCCTTAACTCATATTCTCTGCCGGTAGGAGGACTCATTGTCTTAATAAACATTTTAAAAATAATATTTTTTTAAATCTAAATTATGTAATATATATACCAAAAGTAAGGAAAAGAGTATCGCTGTTTTATTAATATTAGGACTAATCTGTAAAAAACTGTTTATTATATTAAATTAGTTTTATTACAGAAAACTCGATTTTTATGTGTAAATTTATTACTAATTGAATGGAGTTTTCCGAAAAAAGCAAGTGCCAAGAAAAGGGGGGTACATTTATAAAGTTATCAACCCTGGCTAAGAGCCAAGAGCCTGTGGATTCAGGCTTGGCAAGGTCTGCCTTCAAATAGGCACAACGATAAGCCCATGGGGAAAATTAAATGTCAAAATGCTGTTATGTTGCAATCCGATGGTGATTAGTGATAGATAATATATAGGTAATTTTTAACAGCTTGAAACAGTAAAAATAAAATTTTTGAGTCTTTTATTTTATTTAAACGTTCGAATGACTTTTTTGATACAAAATATTATAAAAACAACATGAAACGAAATTTAACACTAACAACGTTATATAGAGTGGTGCAACAAGAACTGCGATTTTAAATTTGCCTCCATTTTTCAGTTGTGAAACTTATAATATTTATAATAGACATACGTCATTTACATAACCTATAAATTATACATGCAGCGGTACAAGATTGTAAAACGCTTAGAAACTATTAAAATTTATAATAGAAATGGTGAAAACATCATGTAGATGACGTATGTCCATTGTAAATATTATACGTTTGACAGGTGAAAAATGGCGACAAATTTAAAATTGCATATCTTGTTGCGCCACCCTATAAAATAGATAAAAAGTAATACAAAAAAAATAACCGAAGACAACCTATACAATTCAATCAATTCATCCCGCTAAAAGAACTTATTCACTTTACACCTTTACGTAGTCGAAGGTATGTGAAAATCCATACAATGCCCATATTGATTTGCCAGTCGGTACAATCTTCACAACCTCCGTGGCGTGGTGGTAAGACACTTGTCTACCGATCCGGAGGTTGCGGGTTCGATCCCCGCTGATACCCAGATTTTTTAAAATAGGATTCCAGTCTGGTTAACACTTAGGGCCTATAAAACATATTTCTGGTTGGTTGGAAGAGATTGCCACATGGTAATAAACTCGCCAGGTTAAAAAAAAATCTTGTTATGTAACATAAGAGTTGTACAAATAATAAGTTACAATCACTTGACAGAGGCACAAAACATTATGCTGTGTGGGTCTAAACGGAACGTGTAATGTGACCAACTGAGTTCATTTGGATTGTTGAAATAGAGCTGACATTCTTAAAAAATGTTGTGAGATCAAACATTTTTATTCTATTTGACATGGTTCTTAGACTCGCCACTTACACAATAGATCATAGTCCAAATCAGTTTTTAGGATCAGCAGTTGAAGTTCCATGTTTCAAAATGAAGAATGGATATGATGTATTAATGGAGTATTTTGAAAGAATGTGAAGGGAATGGAAAACTTATTGGATCTATCACGTCCTTGTATAAGGAAAATATGGCGAGTGTCTTGTTAGACAACCTCCGTTGCCGAGTTGTTTAGACGCTGAACTTTTACAGAGTTCATTTCTCGTTGGTACCCGATAATAAAAATAAAAAAGGGTCCCAATCTAGTAAATGAGCTTGCTTATAGTTTGGAAATTCTAGGATGAGTCCTGTGACAGCTCACAAATTGGCCCCAATACTTTAATTATTTTATCAACTTTAATATAAGCCTCAATTCTAATAAATAGCAAGTTATTTAGGTAACTACATTACATGAGGTTGTATTGGGGCAAATTTGTGAGCTGTCACAGGACTTATCCTAGAATTTCCGAACTATAGTAACAATTTTGCGCGATAGACCGTAGGCTCGATTAATGGGGCTGAAGCCACGCTCTTTAATGTATCCACAATGCCAGTTCGTATGTGTTAATAAAAGGAAGAATTGTGACGAGTTTGACCTCCTCTATAATAAGTTTACACATCAGATGAAACACTACTTTTTTATTTTGTCTAGCATCTATCCAAGTCTAGAATTAAAATACAAATTGTTATTTATATTTAAAATGATTTCATTCCAATTGTGTCG
Organism: Odontocerum albicorne; assembly: GCA_949825065.1. Lineage (NCBI taxonomy): Eukaryota > Metazoa > Arthropoda > Insecta > Trichoptera > Odontoceridae > Odontocerum > Odontocerum albicorne. The sequence goes on along the minus strand of OX463839.1, from coordinate 16,118,944 downwards.
AAAACATCCCTTCTATATCGTATTAGTCTAGAAAGATACAACTTTGATGGTATTTCGCGTTCCCGTCTTCGGGTCTTTTTCCAAGCACACTGAACAAACCATCAGGTGCGAAATTGATTGAATGTCGCCACATATACAAAGTGATGGTTCTCTATCGTCTAGTACTATTTGAAGAATCCTCATTATAAATTACATTATATAACGGGAGAAATCCATATAATGTGGAGTAAAAAACAAGATGATGATTTACTCCTCAGCACTGTTTATTGATTTCACGAATAAACGATTTAACCTTTTCCTGAAAGCCTTTAGATTTTATTTCGCTCATAGCTCAAATCTACGAGTAATTAAAATAAAAAAGTAGTTAAAAATTTAGGCTTGTTAAAATTTGATAAATTTAACCACTTGCGTGAAAAGTGGTTGGCCCTCAAAACGGAGAATTCGCCTTTAATTTTAATGGATGTAACAAATTTCAGGGCGAAAAAATTTGCATGCGACATTAAACAACACAAAACGTGTATCTCTTTCAGTGTTTTGCCCTCGCTACCTAAATAGTTAAATTTATCAAGTTATCACGCATAACACAAATGCGATCATTTTTCAACGTGACTAACAAATTGTTCACCTACGAGTATAGTGACATTATTTGTGGTTTTTCTTTTTTTTTTCTTTATAAATATTACGCTGCGCATTCCATGAACGTCCATTTGTACTGATGTTTCCATGCAGATATAGTTGCAGATTGATCTTCCAATCCTTCCTCCTCAAATCGACGACCTCCATGGTCAAGTTGGTAAGACACCTGTTTTCCAACTCGAGATTTGTCAGTCCTATTGGTTTGTCTGTGAATAAGGCGTTGCTGTCTGGTTGTCAGTTAAGGCATGTGTAACATATTTTTGTTTGGTTGGAAAATATTGCAATATGGCAATAACCAATGCCAGGATGCACTGTACACAACGAAAGTGTAATGCAATATTTATTTCATTCGTGAAGAGTTACTATAGTTCAATAGTTATTCAGTCACGAACAACTTAACAGTATGAAGGAACTGATGATTTGAACTATTTAGGGTAGTGCAGCTCAAATGGTGACCTGCGGATCAGTCCCGGTTCGCGAGCTGGTGGTAGCCTGTGCGGAAACCGCTTGAAGCCGTAATCTCCATAGACCGTAACCCTAAGTATTTACATATTGCATTTCTTTGAATTGAATAAAAAAATATTGACAAAATCTTTTATGATACCCGCCCTATATTGAAAAAAAAAAGTTTAAGAAGCGCTGGTACAACTCTCTGAGGTCAAAATTTGTTCCATGATTACCACAGCTTTACAGAAACCATTTTCCATTATTAGCATTCACTAGCTTATCATTTCATCTGCATTTAAAAATTCAAAAGTATCATTTATTGAAATATGATAAAAGGTAAAAAATAATTGTTATTGACAATAAATGAGACGATTAAGGAAATAAGAGACGACAGATAATAACTGTTTTTAGAAATTTTCTATCTGTCTTATTACATTTAATGTATGTTATAACTAGACTTAAGAAGAAATCTTGAGATGGTCTCATCATATGAGAGAATGACTTGCGAAAGACTTACGATACAAATTCACATGTTTGAAATTAATGAAGAACAAAGAGGTAGGTGGAAAAATTATAATTGATGGAAAAGTAAGAAACATGAGTAACAAAACAACATGTATGTTATGACCAGATATATCGATGTGGAAGAGGGAGAGCTGTGTTTTTGGTTTGCAATTCGTGAAGACATGTCTTGTCTACTTACTTCAAAAGAGACATTGCATCATGAAATGTTTTTGTAATTTTTTTCAACTTGTATATATCAATATTTTCCTTTCTAAAATCTTTGGTTGTATAATAAGATTTGCTTCTCGAAAAGTTTGATTCCATTATCGAGTCGTTTTACTGTAAAAGAGTTTATATTTAATTTAAATGTATTGTATATTTCTCCAAATTATCTCCACTCACTCGTTTCCCAAAGAATTGTGTTTAAAGGAGATAAAAATCAAATACATTAAAAATTAAATGTAAAAACTTTTCTTCTAGATGAGGTGAGTCAGCTGTCTTCATCTATTTACATGAGGCGTATTTTAAAAGCAATTTTAATTAAATTATTATTCATTATTTTTTTAATATAACATACGTATATATTTATATTTGTTGTTTAAGATTACATGCAAACAAAAATACCATTTTCCTGTTGGGGTGGCAAAGATAATATATTGTCACATTTTCTATGTACACGCCCTTCGTCTCTTCTGAACCCATACACCTTCTCGTAAAACTCCTACAATTTATGTGACTCTATGATTCCTTCTTTCAAAATATCATTCACTTTATTCAACAACACTTTCCTTGACCTTCCTCAACCACGCCTTTTAGATATAATTGCACTATATATGTGTTTTGTTAGTATTTCCTCATTCATTCATTCTACAGGCCCAAACTACCTCAGAATGCTCTTCTTCATATTACTCAATAATCAGCCTTAAGTTCACATTTATCCTTAATCACTTCATTCCATATTCTGTCACACTTTATTACTCCATGCATTATTCAAAGATCACGCATTTTAACAGCATTTATTCGACTCCTTTCAGTATTTTTCAATGTCCACGTTTCACTCTCATGCATTAAAGTCGCCAGTATTAAAATACTGTTGTAGACATTTATACTAGGTATCAGTTTAGACATTTATACTAGGTAAGTCCAGAAAGTAAGTGTACTGAATTTTTGTAGGTTACAATTTTTTTTATTTAAACAAAAAAATTACGTGGTTACCGTAGTACATATGTAAGCTATTTTTCGACATAGTTGCCATTCCTCTCAATGCAGGTGGTGAAGCGGGGTATCAACTTTTTGATGCCTTCCTCGAAATAGTTTCCCGCCAACCCCTCCGTCCACTTCTCCACCTCCTCCTTTACCTCCTCGTCGGTTGAAAACCTTTTTCCACCCATGTGCAGCTTCAGGGAGGTAAAGAGATAGTAATCTGAAGGTGCTAGGTCAGGGGAACGCGCGGGATGGTTCAGGACATCCCATTTAAACGAGGCGAGCAGTTCCTTCGTGGCGTTGGCCGTGTGTGGTCTGGCATTGTCGTGCAGCAGGCAGACTCCCTTTGTCAACATGCCTCTCTTGTTCTAAATCGCCCTTCGTAATTTTTTTAGGGTCTCACAGTATCTTGCAGAGTTGATGGTCTCCCCTTGAGGCATATATTCAATCTGCGATCGTCACGGAGCGCATTTTCGATTTTTTCCACAATTTCGTCAGTCACAATTGAAGGTCTTCCGCTCATCTGATCATCATGAACAGACGTACGACCATTTTTAAACTCGCGACACCACTTGTACACACTCGTACGATTCATAGCTTTATCACCATATGCAGTTTTCACCTCATTATAAACCTCAACCGGAGATTTTCCCTTCCAAACGAGACAACGGATGATGCCACGTATTTCGCACTTGGCGGGATATTGGATTTACACTTTTCACGAAACGTGTTGTCGCGTCGACACTTCTCAACGTACTGACCTCGAACCGGTCTCGTTGCGGAGGGGAAGGGTCAGGCTACACGGAAGTGTAGCCAACATGTCAAAATAAAATCCATCTGGTCGTGAGAGCCTCAGTACACTTACTTTCTGGATACGCCTCGTATTTCATCATATTTTAACTTAATTTTAAAACCGTATCCATCATCTTAATCAATGCAGTGTTAACATACAATTTTGAAAGTAAATTGAACTGGTGAGTAAGTAAACATTTACCCAGCCATGTATACAGCGTTATAATGGTATACCTTCATTATTTTGCTAATACCGTTCAACATGCGAAACGTTCACAGGGGATTTTCATAAATTCCCCAAATGAACTCCAAGTGCCGAAAGCGTTCAGAAGCTCCCCATTTAAGGTTGCTGCTCGACTCAGAGTGGCGAACGGCTGCTACCTTTTTAGCATATTACGCCGGTGATGTTAATCTTGATTCTTGATCGTTAGGTCGTATGAGAGCGGGCCTAATCCTAGTCATACCACTAATAATAGGTGCTAAATCAAAATGTTGTATTGTAAATACACCATATTTGTAAATTATTTCAAATTGCTTTATAGATATATTGTCGATTAAATGTTTCTTGAATTTCTCTAACCACGAATTCAATTCGCAAGTCTCCATTCTCTCAACACATTGCCCATTTTCCTTCCTATTCAAAGCAGAATCCTGTTGACCTCGATTCTCATCTTACCCTTAATTGACTATGATGACGTTTGTTATCCCGATGCTAGTGCTGAGTTACAGAATAAGCTCCCAAATGTTTATTGTGGTTTATTTTTAATTAAAAAATATATTATCATATACTTGTATATCCAAATATCGCGCCACACTACACTAGCTTTAAATAAGACAGCGAAGAAATCTTCATGTACCGTCAACTATCTTTGGAGTGTTGAACAACCCAAGCTGTCGTCAGTATCTGCATGAAAAATGTAATTTTCTCTCAGAGCATGGAATATCACCCCGATCTGGTGACCACAAACATGTTTGTAAACCAACGTATAAAAAATCCTCTTTTGGGGTTAATTTAGCTCGATATTGGAACAATCTTCCTGGTTCAATCAGATGGGCTACACCCTTTCCGATGTTTAAAAATGAACCGAAGAAGCAATATATATCGCAAAATATTCCTCTTCCTAAACTCCTATACAATTCTCACCCTAAGCCCTATTTTCCTTGAGATTTATCTATTATTATTTTTTATTTTTTTTTCAAATATTGTTTTCGTTCACTATGCTAAAAATACGATCATAAATACCAATCATAATTATGAAACAGAAGCTGGTTGATTGGAAGAAATTGCTTTAAAGTAATAAATACGTCAGATGAACTTGTATGAAAGTGTTAAATAAATATATATATATATATATATATATATATATATATATATATATATATATATATATATATATATATATATATATATATATATATATATATATATATATATATATATATATATATATATATATATATATATATATATATATAAGCAGAAATATGTAAATTGGTTTTAAATACAAATTACCCCGTTTCGAGTGAAAATCCTTCTTAAGATATTTTATATGTACTCGTAATATAATTTAACACTTAAAGGGAATTAAAATTATCAAACATAAACAGTAAAAAATTACAGTGCAAAGAAAGAAACGTATTTTGATCACTTTTCAAATAACCATCTGGTAGAACACGTACTAAGACGACTAACTCAATTAAAATATCTTTGAAATAGTTAAAAAGAAAATGGCACAAAAAATGCACCAAAAATCCTTAATTAAAACATGGCTTTTAACACGTAATTGTGGAAGTGCATATTTTTATATTTATTTAGAATATTATACAGATCACAATAGTTGAAAAATACTGTTACAATAAAAAATAACACTCAATGTTTTAATGTGTTTAACATATCAACAAAGGGTTGAAAATGCTTCTCGGCATTGTTGCCGTATTGAGTTTGCTTAAATTATGGTTGATGTTTCAAAAGCGCTGCAGGCTTCTCAGCCAGTTTTGAAGGCGTCGGACATAATTTAACTCAACACGGCAATGACTCCCAAAAACATTTAAAACAAGAAGAAAACAGCCATGAAATTTTCAAACATATTGCAACAGAAGTAAAATTTTTGATAGATAAATTAATATGAAGAGAAATTGCAATATTTTTCGAATCGACTAGAATAAAATCGAAAGCACTGCAGTGATCGAAAATAAATATCAACATCGAGGTTTTTATGTAAAAACTTTTTTTAGAATTTGAAGTACGAGTATATCACTCGTTAAAAACAACATAAACTTTATTGTGTGATCACAATATTAACGTTTGGATCCAACAATCACCGAATAAAATTTGACAATTAGCTTAAAGTATTTTCTCACGACCTAATTATCCTTTTTTTAATCATTTTTAAATCCTCAACAAAATATGCGACAATTTCGTACATTAACGAAAGAAATACTGTATAATAATATTAAATTATTGAAACTACGTTCTCTGCTGAAAATGCCTGTCATATAAATGTTTGCAAAGTGCTCAAAACGCCCATCGCCTTGCTATTCCGGATGTCTTTGGATGGATATTCAAATGAATCCGAAGTACCTAATTGGTACGGATAGGGTTTGCCAATGAATTTTACCTGTTCTCACCTTTTTCCTATTTTTTTAGAAATTTAAAAGTGGGAATTTTAGCACTACCGCGATTTAAAAAGTCCTGCAGTCAATGTGTAATGATGGGATGTCCTAATAGGTTCAGTTTAAAAATGAACTGTATTTTTAAGCATTAAAACATTTTTTTCTACGCAAGAATAGAAACCGTTTTGTTATGGCGCTTTTCTTATGTACAGAGTTAGTGAGATTATTAAAACGTGACCTGCGGTTACTGCCTAAGAAGTTTACCGGCATTTCCAAATTATCTATCGTTTTGCTGATAATTACACTAATTCTTTACCTGACTAAACTTTTAAACTTGTAATTTAATAAAATTCAAATAACGCTTGTAACGAGAATTTCCCGGAGCATCCTTGAAACTTTATTATTTACGAATATTTCCATTCTCTTGCCATTAAAACGTAAATAACAAGAGTGTTCGTCTTGTTATTTTACTTTCTACTTTAAAAAAAAACTTGATTACATAAAAACTTATATTTTACGTTAGCTGTGTAAAATGTTTAAATTATAAAACGAGAAACTTTAAATAATCGAGATATATTTTAAAACATCATTATCATCATTGATTTTTTCGAATAACTTTTAGTCTTTGGATCAGTGGAAATTCATAAAATTGACATTAGTATAAATTTACTTTTGTTTTTGCCAAACTGTGATACGTCAATAATATTATGATACGGAAATTCGTATACACATGTTAATTACACGTAAATTTATATAAATTTGTTGCTTTTCATTTACAGAAAACCATACCAAATTATGGTTTGATACTTCTGAATCTGTAAAATATATTTTTAACGTATTTGAACAACATAAATATAGATAAATCAAATAATCTGCGAGCATGAGAACTTTTTGCTGTTTTTGTGTTTTGTACGTTAAGGAAAAATGAACCATAACATATGTGTAAGTATTGTCAAATTCATATATTGTACATAAGTGTAAGTTATTGAATGCTAAATGATAGATCTATGGTTATTAGATTCGAATTAGTTTATACTAAATAGATCAAATAACAGGTAGGTTATAAAATAGAACATGTTATGAAATATTTCCACTCCTCTCCCTCCACAATAAAAGCAATTTGAGTTGAAAAAATTACGATAAATTACACATGAATGTAGATTTGTAGATTTAGAAAAAATATAAAATATTATGTAGATTTAGAAAAAATAAAAAATAATTATGTAGATTTAGAAAAAATAAAAAATATATTAAACATTTCAATTTGATCTGGATCGTTTTTTTGTATCGTTTTATTGTCATTTTGTCATAAAAATATGACAGAAATCAATTTGACGCAACATTATCATATTCATGATACAGCCGATTATTTATGTCACGTTATACTCGTATCATATATTTATGTCACGTTATACAATACATTTATGTCACGTTATACAATAGATTTATGTCACGTTATACTATACATTTATCACGTTATACAATATATTTCTGTCACATTATACCAAACATTTATGTCACGTTACACCTCTCGTTGGTTTTATCTTATGTCAATTCATAATTTATTCTTGTTAAGTCATGTAATGATTAGAGCATTCGTTTGAGTCACTCATGCGAGTGAGCATGATTTATTCAGCACATGGCTTAAGATTCGTAAAAATTAAATCCCATTCTTTCTTGGTAAAAACAAATAAATTTATTGAGACTTAGGATATTATTTAGCCTTCACTCCCTTCAAGTGTTACATAGAAGTTTGCTTACTGAAACCAAAGTTGACCTCGTACTCACAGCTTTTCCCAATATTGGAAAATGCGTAAGTATCTGAATAGTAAATGCTGTAGAGATATATGCGTGCATTGGGAATAACACATGGTTTGGGCATGTAGAACGAATAAATGAACAAAGACTCACAAAACAAACATACAGTGTAGATGTGAGTGGAAGGCGTACGAGAGGAAGACCAAGGAAAGTTTGGTTGGAAATATGAACGATATTCTGAAAGAAGGTCAAAAAAGAAAGTCAGAGAAATCACAGAGGTTGTATGAGAAGGTGTATAGATGTGGAAGAGGCTTAAGAGGTGTGTTGAGTTAGGAAAGTATGACACTCTTTCCTCTCTGACTACCTCTATAGGGAAATGGCGTGATAGTATATATATGCGAATGCTGTATGTTACAGAAGAACAATTGGACAAATTTTTGTGAATACTAAACGTACGTTTAAGATACATTTTCAACTATTATATACAATAACATTCTAAATTCCGGTCATGGACGTTTGGTTTTTGAAATTTCCAGTTCTTCGCACCTCGTTCTTCACGTCGTTTTTTACTGTTCATGCCGCCAGACTCTGGAAATAGTAAGACTACTTTAAAACTCTCACCTTTGTTGTCTTGCATCAACAGTGATTTAGGAACTATTATAACATATGTTATGTTACACATATACAACTTCAATGACAAAATGTATTTCTACATAATTCCTATTTTCTTCTTTCTCAATTTCCTTCTACTTTTCTAGTATTTGGTGACATTTGCTAATATTTTTTTTTCCTGTTTATTATGTGTTTTTAGAATTATATATTTATTTTGGAAATAATGTTTCACCTAATATAGCAAGTGTCATGAGCCTGCGTAACGTTTGTCTAGTGTGTTGGAAAATATTGTCATATGGCAATAAATTCACAATTACGAGGCAGTGTTTTTTTAAAAGTTTAAAATAGTCTATTGCTTAAAAATGAAGATTCTCAGATAAGTAAAAGTTTATAAAATCAATCAAAAATAATATTGATGGCTAATTAAAAAAAAACAGACAAAAAAAAACGATTTCAATTTTCAATATGACTTAAATTGCTGTCAACATGACACATGTGTACTAAACCTTCATTTCTCCCCATTTATTTTAAGATCCATACAAGTGTACCGGACTACTAAATCGCTCTCAGCATGTACGAGTATGTGTGTGTCTAATCTCAAATCTCCATCTCATCTCTTCCCGTTCTCCGCCCTCTCCTGTTCCCTCCTGCAGGATCGTGGGCCCGCAGCGTTACGGCCTATTTTAGTCCTTCCAATCAAGATTACTTTCCATTGATTCAATACTGGAACACGAAATCGAAATACTCAAAGGGAATATGCTGAGTCAGTACTTGTTTGATGTCATCTTTTCTCAATCTCTCGTTTTCGATCCATAAACTTGAGTTAAATATATGGTTTTATTTTTGGAAATATTTACTTTGATGTTTGTATTGATATAATAAAACTATAAAAAAATGTAACGGTTTTTAATAAGTGATACAGGAAAAAAGGTTCTTGTGTCATATATTCTTTCATTATTTTCACTCTTTTATATCGTCTATAAAAAGGCAATGATTACCTTTTAAGTATCTCGAAATCGGGAAAAATAAAATGAAAGTGAACAGTTCGCTCAATATACTGAAAACTGAATTGATACTTAGACATACATATCGTCACACTGCAACGTTCTCGATACGTCAGCACTTGGAGCCACATAAACGCGTTATAAACTTCGATAGACTTTTATCACTGGTAAATCATGCAAATTTTTCCATATATAATTTTTCTATTGTAAAGGATGAGATAATGTTAGCGTAAGTAAAAGCTCAAAAGGTTGCACTAAAAAAAAACAAAAGCACCTTTAGGCTAAAATAAGTTTCCAAAATTTAATATTAACAGGACGCTTTATAAATCCCAGCTTCGTGATAAATATCATTTAATGAACGCTTTAATTGTACATACTCATACTTACCATTCAGTGTCCCTGTCCCTTGTAGGATAGACAGAGAGTACAGGTCTTCAAATTTTGTACCCAAGTACACAAGTTTTACCTCCTCCATATTCATATATCTCGTCATGCAAAATATTCGCTTATTCACACTTCTCACTTAACATTAATTTAAAATCTGGAATATTTGACCAGGCATGTTTTCCTCGGTCAACCTCTTCTACGTATACCATGCACTTGAAGGCTGGTATACACGCTTAGTCATTGTTTCGTCAATAATTCTCTCCACGTGTCCAAATCATATTAAAGCTTCTTTCTTAATTGTACTTAAAACATCAATTTTATCCATGTATTCATTTATTATGTCTTCATTCCGCCTTCTTTTACACAATATTGCTTACTGGCTGGAAACACCCTAATTTGGGTAAATATTCATTTGAAAAAAAAACAAGCACATTTTTTCGAAAATATGATTTAAAATCTTTCAATTTTAACCACTTAAGTGAGGTAATATAGCTTATTTTCATAAATGGAAAACTAATGCGATGTCAGGTACAGGTATCCATCGCTTTACGCAATTAATTTGTTTTAGGGAAAATCACGTTGCTAGAAAACGCGTTTAGTGAATTGATTTTAATATGGGTGAGACGGATTGATTCGAATAAAAAAATAGCTTTAAAATGGTAATTAAAAACAATAATTAGTTTTATTAAATTAAAAGGCCTAAATATCTTATTTTTTTCGGGTAACCTATCAACTCTGTCGTTCGGATCTGAGGCATCATTCTCCAACTATTTTAAAGGCTCTGGGTCTATAGGTAGACGATTTTCAGGTTCTTTTTTCAAAATAATTGTCAGTGAAACTGAATTGTGTACGCTGCACGTCAATTGTCTATGTTGCGCGTGCTTCTTGATCGCTCACAGGATGATTGCAAAAGTCTATTTCGTTTTCTTAATTTTATTTAAATTGTGTTAAATTGAAGCGTGTATTACGAGTGAAACACGTGTTACATATTGTGAAGACAAGATACTCGTACTTAAACAGACACATTTTCGTCGTGATGGTGATAATTCTACTCTTGCGCATATTATACAGCTTTGGCATCTGCAGATTAATGAAAACAAAAATATATATTTCACATTAAAAAAAAATATTATATTGTATTAATACAAATTATATTTATATTAATACAAATAAATTAACACGCGATTATATTAATACAAAAAAATTAACACGCGAAGCTTGATTTTGGTAGATAATGTATTACAATACGTAACGAAGATTATGTTACAAACTACGATAAGATATATCCGTAACGAAATAAATTACTCACGTACTTACCAGTATGGTGAAGATAAAATCAATTAGTTTATGTAATGAATCGATACATTTTCCGCTAATGTTTGAACAATCACGAGGAATGTTACGCTAGAGATACCAAAGGCTGTTACTCAATGTAACAAGGCTGTTTGGTGAGCAAACATCTTCAGCGCTGTGTTAACAAAAGATTTCAGCTGAAATAACTAGAATAACTGGCTTGAGTCGGTTAGCCCCGTGTTAATAGTTCTTAAGGGATAAAGTGTTTATTTCTGAAGACATTACGGAAGAGCTGCTAAACCATTTTTTTCGAGTCCTTCATCTAAATATTGAGATTTAAACATTTCAGGGACTGAGTAGTAAAAAATAAAACTTCAAGATTGTTGTTATTAAATTTATTACATATATCTCACGTTTCCGTCCCATACATCAAAGTTGATATTAAAATACTGTTCTGGACTATCGTCTTGGCGCATTCTGATATTCTTCGGTTTGAGTGTATATGTCTAAGTGTACACACTATTTTATATTCCCCGCAATTCTTCCACCGTCTGATAAAATACTATTTCAATAACAAAATTCTTCAACTTGCTGCAATCTCACATTGTTCACCCATTTTCGTTTACTTTTCCTTTTACACGTTTATATCACCATGGCTTTAAATATCGATACATTTATTCTTAGATTTTTCTTTTCGCATGTCTCATACAAACTCTGTAAAACTCTGCAATTCATCTTCAATCCCCACCAAATTGTTAATTACTTTAATGATAAAAAATATAATTAACAATAGTTTTTAAAGAGGTGTAAATTAGTACGGCTTTTGAACTTGGTCCACTGTTGCACAAAACTCCTGCACATTTATATAAAAAAACTGAACGAAAATTAAAATTATGATATACTCGTAGTTTGTAATAAGTTGAATACAAATCGAAAATCGCTCCACAAATTCAAATATTAAATTCCTTTCCATTCTAGCATAATGTATGTTACGAATAAATACATAATTTAATGTAAAATTTCCGCGATGAAATCGATGATATTGGTGGGAATTCGAAATATGAGAAAACCCATTAATATAACAAGCTCGAATAAAAATTCGAAATGGACGATAAGCTGAATTAAACATTCAGCTCATCAGATCATATTATATGGTTGATTTACATTCTGTCTGTTTGTTCAAATGTGTAGTAAATACTGATTTTAAAATTATTATACCCGATTGAATAGATACACTATGACCACCTTGGTAAGACTCTTTCTTCCCACTTGGGGATTATTGATTCGATTCTCGTTGAAATCCAGATTTTTCAAAAATGAATTTGTATGGTTTTCATTAAAAGCGTCTCTTAAATATTTCTGATTGGTTGGAAGAGCTTACCAATAAGCCCACCAGGTTGGAATGCATACAACGAAAGTGTAATTCAATAACTAAATACAATATTGACTTTCCAGACTAATAGTGGAGAACTAAAGAAGACCGCGTAATAGTTTTTTTAACTCTTTCACGGCTACGGACCACTTAAATGGCCCATACATAATACGTGCCGTCCTGGCGAGCGGCCTTTTAAGTGGCCACTAACTTTGCGTGTCGATATCTCGGTCAAAATTAAATCTTCTTTAAAATTTTTAACCTGAATATAAGACAAAACGTGTCCTCTAGTGACATCTCTTTTAAAATCATCAAAACTTCAAGTACTTGATCCATAAGAAGGATTTAAACAGACCGATTCGAGGCCGTCGAAATTTAAAGCATTTTAAATGTTGGCGCCACACGTTCGGGTGTGCTGAAGGTCATGTTTCTAATGACGATTTCTCCCGATCAATATGACGTATTGTGCGTCGATATTTTTTTTTAAGTACGCGTATTGCGTATTGAATTAATTGCCTTTTTCATTGTTTATGGATTATTGTTTTCTTCGATTATTGCTTCTTATATTGTCGCACTTTATTTATAGCTTTGATTTGGATAATATTACGTGTGTATAGTGTCAGCTAAAAAATGCATCGGCGCACAGTTCCACAGTAATCAGATTCGGGATAATGGTGAGTCATATTTTTATGTAGATACAATATAAATTTATTGACGTAAAACACCGCCGCCTGTGGGACACACGAAAGATACTCGAGCCATCGCCGTAAAAAGGTTAACTGATTACATTATTGTTTTTAAATGTGGTTTCACCGGAATTAACAGAGTATAATTTGTTTTCTTTAAAGAAAATGTTAACTTGTTATTATTATGTTGTTAACAACACAATAAGGATTTTGCAAATAAAATCTAACTCTCAATTTTTTTTTAAATTACCCTTCATTTGCTAATTTCTTCAGCAAAAAATTTGTTTGAATTTAGTATTTACTATTTACGTCAGACTGAATTCGGATCTAAGGCAATGGCAGTATTAAGGCGGTCTCGCATGATGCTTTAGTATCCTAACCATATACTTGTTTAAGTTTACGTATGTGTACATCTCCGTGGTTTAATTTATAAGACGTCTGTCTCTTGAACCCGGGTTCGATTGTAGGTTCAATTCTCGTTGGAATCCAGATTCCAGTATGGTTTTCATTTAAGATCTCTCTAGCATCTTTCTGGTTGGTTGAAAGAGATTGTCACGCGGCAATAAGCTCGCCAGATTATACTGTATACATCAAAAGTATAATACAATATGTACCATCACGCCATATCCCTCATGGGGTAGGCAGAGATGAAAGAATTTCACATCTCCATATCCATGCCCATATCTTTCGCCTCATCCAGATTCATACATACTCGTACATGTTCTCCTGGTTTTCATATTTCTTACCTTTTGTTCAGTTAAAATGTCTGCAACTATCTCTTTCCGCTCCTTTCTCTATGCAATTTTTCCACGTTCTCCGTTTATGTTTAATGTTTCTATAAAAAATAATATTACGAAGCTTATTTGTAAAATGTAATGTTTATTTTTTGAATTAAATGGTATAAAAAAAATTTCATTTTAATAAAAAATCTTTAGTATGTAATGAACAAATCTTTATTTTTATGATAACAAAATTTTTATACCTAGAACCATTGCAGCATAAACAATAAAATCTTATTATTAATTACTATATCACACGAAAATGAGACCGGTAGAAATTTGTAGAAATAAAAACACAGTATGATGTTTCAGAAGTCGAGAATATATTTTGCGTCTCTTATGGTTAGCCTATCGCACATCGCAAACACCTCGATTGAACTGCTTATGCCATCAACCTACACTATCTCCACGCTTGTCGCGCGCTCATTGCGCACAGGGGCTATCCAATTATACGAGTATGTAGTGAAAATGGGAGGATCACACAAAGGGGCGGTATATTACAATACAACAGTTTTACAAGCAGTCATTTTACAGGTGATACAACAATGTTTACATGTAATACAAAAATTAAAATTTCTTATCTATGTGACGCTACGTCCGATACAACTTGTATTTTTAGTTAAATATCACCTCAATACGAGTAGAGCAGCATTTATAAAACGTAGACAATATTTTATTTCACTTCGGATGTATCCTGGCTGATTTATTGATAACACATAGTAATCTCTTCCAATCCAGAGGAAAATATTAAAGACCCGGTAGTGTAAACCAAACTTGAACATTTTTTAAAAACTTGGGTATCTACGAAAATCGAATTCACAGCCCCTTGTTAGCTTACAACTAGACAACGGAGGTCGTTGAAGGACTTCGCAGCCGTAGTCTTACAATTAGCATTCACATTAAGCAAGCGGACGCCCCAGGTCACATTTATCATGTCTCTTAAATCTCGTCGATTTTCTGAAGTATAACCATATCATCAGCATACGCTCTGAAAACACTTTTAATTTCTAGTCAGTAATAAAACGTATTTCACTCCTGATTTTTTTCTTTCCTCTCCCCCATCTTTTGCTTTTCCTTTGATTGATGATATCTTCCTTTATATGACAATGAATATTCGGGTGGTTGTCCGTCTTTACGGGGTATGTGGGCGATGCTCACTTATGTGTTCATGGATTTCGGGGGGATGGATAGTCATTTGAATGTTTTTTGCGACCATGTTCATTTACTTTTGTCTGGTTGGTTGGAACAACCTTCTGCCTTGCAATAAGCCCGCCAGATTGTTATTGCAATAAAAGTGTTGAATAAAAATAAATGATAACGTCTACATACATTTATTTCACTCGATCTCATACCTACATGATATTTATATAACAAATTATAAAATTCTCAATTAAAGGTTTGCGACCCCTGAGTAAGGCGAATATATTACCCTGTGGAGTTTCGCCTGAGGTTTTGATACTTTTCAATTAAGATAAGATTTCAATTAAGATGGATACGTTACAAGGCACTAAATCATCCTTGAGAATTATTTAGAGCTTACTTTATCGTGGTGTTTGGGATGAAAACGTTACTTATTATTATTTAATTATGTTTGCCAGTTATTAGAAAGCTTATTTGCTATACTAGTTAACGTGATAAATGTTTTATTAATTATTTTGAAATCACTCTTCGGAATAATTCAAAATTTTACTGAATGAGTTATTCTTCTTATCGTGTCAAAGGCAAACTTATTTCCGCCTTAAATTCCGCCATCTGGACAGCACTGGGACAGCACCATTATTCAAGTCCTATATGGCGCAAGACATCGAGCTCCTCCGACACTGTAAAGAGTATCGAATATACCGTTCTTTACCACAGATAGAGAGACTCGATCATTACTGTATATATCTCATTTTATCGTGTTTTTGTCATTGTTTATCCCAAGTCCTGCCCTCTAGGACAGTTCAGGACTAGGTAGTAATACCTCAACAGGAAAAAGGGTTTAAAATATAATTTTTTGCATTCCAAAGCACTTAAACATGAAGGCGTAGAATATCAAACAAGAAAACCAGTTAATAATGGTAACAAAAGCTGTAACAACTGACTTATTAAATATAATTTGTTTATAATTTGTATGTTCAATCTGACTTTTCTTACAAACCTTCCTTATAAAATCTTGCGATACTTTAAATGATACCTCATTCAAACTTACAAAGCACATATATTTTACTATTCTTCTCAAGTAATTTTTCTACCGATCTTCCATTAGTCAGCTCAGCTGATAATCTTATTTTGACAATATCTGCTCGAGAATATCCATCAGATGATTATACCATAGATGATATCTCTTAGACGAAATAGGTATTCTTTATGTATGCTGTCAATATGTCTTCTTGATTCTATATATTTTACTATTCTTCTGAAGTATTCTTTCTACCGATCTTCCATTAGTCAGCTCAGCTGATAATCTTAATTTGACAATTGCTCGAGAACCTCCATCAGATTATTATACCATAGAAGTTGATATCTCTTAGAAGAAAGAGGTATTTTACATTTATGCTGTCGATATGTCTTCTTGATTCAATAATCTTTCAGAGTTGGTACATACACAGAGTTGGTACATTGTCTTCCACAAAGAAGAAACATTTCTTATTAACTCATTTGTGATTATTGTAATTCTGTGTATTCTAGTCTGCTGGATTTGCAAATATTTCGATTCCAGTCCGTTTTCAGTGGAGTTCATAGACTGAACTATGGTACTAATAAATATAGCTGCTTTTCTAAAAAGTCTACATTAACTCAAGTATCGCGAATTGATTGATTTCAAACTTTGTCCGTTTGGACTCATCTTTATCAAATAAATTTATTATTCCGAATCAATCCAATAGGGCAGGGTTTTATTATGGCAGAGCTTTTGCGCAATGATTGTTCTGTGGCGTGGAATGATCTGCTTATAAGTGTTAAGTATATGGATGCAACTTAAGGAAGCGCTTGAAGACAACCTTCTTTTAGAAATCAACAAAACTGTTGATTTTATATGTACACTTCACACATACACTACACTTCACCTAAAGTCGAATGTGTTTCTATCACAAAGTGGAAGATTTACAAAGATTTCTTTACATTATTGTTTATCTTCCCTTATTAAAAATGTCCGTGTTTATGCGCGCTTGAAGAGAGTCTGCTCGCTAAACGTCTAATATGTAAATTGCCTGTTGATTATTATTATTAACATGAATAATCATATGTTTTCATGTCAGATATCACAAGAAAATAAAAATCTATGTGTGTTCGTCTAATACGTAAATTGTCTGTTGATTATTATTATTAACAATAATAATCATATGTTTTCATAAATATCCGAAAATAATAATCTATGTGTGTTCGTGATCCAACGTAAAATATTTTCTGAGTAAGTAAATAAATTCTTTATCTTGAACAAGTAATATCTTCCCTCACTCTCTTATATAGTTTGAAACAACGTTTAGGTTTTCTACTCAGAATTCTGTTGGATCTCTTCCAAGGGACGTCTTTATTTTTGCTTATATATGACAATAAAAACCAACAGGTTCTTTCTTTCATTGTGTCCGTATTGTGTATGTCCTCACATTTATTTTATCCATCTCCCTCCCTGTACACACCCCCTCCCTGCACACATCCCCCTCCCTGTACACATATTTAAGAAATATAAAAGTCAAGTTTACATCTTGTAATTTACTACCTTGATTTTAAGATAAATAAAATGACAAAATAACAAAAGGCTACCGTGGGTTACAACGATAATATAATAGTAATAAGTCCGTGTACACGTCATCATCACCATCACGCCTATTCGGTTAGACAGAAAATATGGATCTCCATTTCATTTTATCCTGGCTTAACCATATATAATATAAAACACATGTATCTTCGTCATTCATAATCTCCTATTATAAAAACATCACTTTTCTTTGTTTTAAAATTGTATTCCTTCGGTCGTATCATGTGTTTAAGGCCTTCCAAAACTATTCGTACATTTAATACTACTAATAGAGATTATTTTCAAACATTTTTCATTATTAACTTTTTCCACATAGTCGTAGGTCTCAATGTTCCATTCTTCATCTGAAGCACTACATCTTCTTTTAATCCGCATTCTTTTCTTATGTCATAATTCCTTGTTCTATCGTACATAAGTTTTTTACACATTCCACGCAATAGTTTCATGTCTACCGCACTTACCTTACTTGCATAACTTTAGTTCACATTTATCCCTATTATTTCGTAATCTAGCATATATTGTCCCCCGTGTATTTTTCTCAATACACACTTTTCTAAAACATTAAATCAGTTCTTTTCAATCATTTTCCACGTCCATATTTCACTCCCATACATCCAAGTTTGCATGAAAATACCATTATGAATATTAGCAGAATTTTATACAGTATATTTGTTTTAGTTTCCCGTTGACTTGGTTTCTCATCGCTACAAATATAAACAAAAACTTCTAAGTATGATAATCTAAAAGGTATTTGATGACTATTATATTATAAATAAATAAATGGTCTAAAATAAACATATTGTTTGAACGTTTTACGAACTAAAACTAACTTAAATTGGTTAAAAGTGAACTAAATACGGACAACTGACATTCTCTTCCACAAAAACATGACTCTCTACTTGAGGAACAAGTTGAACAGATTTCATTAATTCCAGTCTAACGATGTAGGAATGAAACTGGGTCGATTACTTTTTAGTTTATATAGAATGAATTTATCATACATTCCAACTATTATATTTGAGTTGTCATCTACCATAGCACGGTCTCAAGTAAACTATATAAGATTTTATCTCAAGAATATCTTGTATAAGAAATATAATTATATCTGAAAGTTTTGAGGTTTATACCTATACAAAGTACAAAATACAACGTATTTTAAAATATGTAAAGATTTCTAATGATAATATAATGTTTGAATAGTTGTAATATGGGCCACTTGGAGGAAATCTATAATTAACGCAGTTTTTTTTTATGTGAATTAATGTTTCTGACATATAGGAGCGTGACCGGAAGACAATATTGTGTTAGGCCCCATTAATCGAGCCTTCGGGTTTAGAACCTTCAGAGTAAACACGGAACCTGTGGTTCGTCATTCAGCTTGTTGGCAACACGACCGCTTGGCGCGTGCGAGCTGTTACCAGACTGACAACCTTTTTTTGGTATGATCGGGAAACGAACCCGACCACCCCCGAGTGGAAGTCAAGAATATTCCCCCTAGTCTACGGAGGTCGTCATTAACGGATTAAAAATAAAACACTAAAATTTATTTACTTTTTTTTAGAATATCACTATAAGCATTTTAACACTTTCATTTGTCGTGTCCCCAGTAAACTAGGCTTTTGCCTGTATCTCTTTGCCTGGATTTCTTAATTTTCTAAATATATGCAATGAACTAGTTCAATTTAAAAAAAAATACATTAGCTAATTTCGATGAAAAAAAATAATAACAGAACAGTAACTTTATTTATGCAGTTTCATATTCCTTCTTTGAATATTTGCCACACAATATGCCTTATTTTCCACTGGAGTTGTACACAGTAGTAGCCGGTCGCTATTGTTTGTTATCCATATACGCGCAAACCTTCCTAACAGAATGTTCAATCGAATGGCAACGTGAAATATGCCTGCATCCATTGTTAATGCAACCCACGCGTCACCTGCATCCCTTGTGGAAAGTTTACAAAATGCACTTCACGGAATACCAAAGTTTCTAGACTTGCATTTTTATCCCAGACAGCTATGTATAACATGAGAACTCTTGAAATATTCAGCATTCTGCTTGTTTTTATTTTTTCTTCTAAAATTTTTCTTTGACTGAAAATACACATATTAATCCGTATTTTGTATATTGAAGCCTAAGAAAGTTTTAATTTACTAAATCATCTAACAATATAAAGTCAGTTGTATTTTCATCCGTATGTAATAACATATAAGGTGTTTTGAAAGCTACGGTTTAATAGTTGTTATTTAATCATAACAATGGCAAATATGTATTAATTAAGAAGAGATGACTTGACTGTTGCACAGAAAAATAATAATATCAAAACGTGAAAGCAATTAAAACCGAGTGAGAATGTTTGATTCTTCTAACACTTATTCTATTTACAATTAATTATTAGATTCACATACCACTTTTACACACTTGATACTATTGCTTTATTGATAAATTGATTTGGGGTGTTAATACGTGACTATCTATATGGCCCAGTTGGTAAGAAGACTATCTCCCAGCTTGGAGATTGCGGGTTCAAATCCTGCTGTAATCCAGTTTTTTTTAAATGGTTCCAGTCTTGTTGTCACTTAAAGCCACTTTAATATTCTTAAACAATACAGAAAAATAACTTATATCTTTTAAAATACCAGATGAAAATACTGGTATACGGTACAACAAACTGAAAAGTAAAAAAAAGGTAACCAAATATAATTAATTAAAAAATATATCGTGGTCAGATTTTCGTATAAAAGTACTCGTACGTCATCCTTCCTTATTCACCAGAATTAAAAGAATTTTAAGACGTTAATCTTCTAGTCTGGTATTCACTCAAATCGTTTTTAGTATAAGTGATTGCCACATGGAAATATACCCACCAGGTGGTATTGTATACAACGAAAGTGTAATACAACATAATACTTAATAGTTTAAATAAATAAATGAATTTGGATTGTTCTTACTTCATAGTTCATTGATTATGTTACCGTCGTATTACTGCTTCTCTAGTCTGCTTGCACGTTGTGATTGATATGGTTATCTCTATATTATGTTACCGTCGTATTACTGTTTCTCTAGTCTGCTTGCACGTTGTGATTGATATGGTTATCTCTATATTATGTTACCGTCGTATTGCTGCTTCTCTAGTCTGCTTGCACGTTGTGATTGATATGGTTATCTCTATATTATGTTACCGTCGTATTGCTGCTCTCTAGTCTGCTTGCACGTTGTGATTGATATGGTTATCTCTATATTATGTTACCGTCGTATTGCTGCTTCTCTAGTCTGCTTGCACGTTGTGATTGATGTGGTTATCTCTATATTTAACTATTGCAGCTCTTTTAACAGCCATCTTAATATTTTCATACATAATTATAAGTCTGTAATACTTTACGTTAAAGTTTTATCTTGCAAACAATAAAAAACCGTTTTAATGTTATTTTTAACAAAATAGTGAGTTAAACCCGTTTCCGGAATGAAATTATTAATATTTAATGATGTGGAATTTGAATGAAATGAAACTCAGAACAAAATATACTCGGATGTCCCATTGACAGAAAACATTATATATAATATTAACAACCAAATCCATTTATTTACAAATCAAAAGTATAAAGTGAGTAAGAGGGGTATGTTAAGAAAATAATGTAAGTAGTAAGTAATAAAATAATAGAGTGGTAAGAGGGATATGTTAGTAAAATAATTGAGTGTTGCTATTATCAATGCTAGACGAATCAAACATTTTTTATAATTATGAACTGCTTTCTCATTTCAATTTTTTTTTCCTTTCACAGTATCTTTATATTTTCTTAAGAAATACATTACTTTCCATTCATTATTTGTCTTATTATAATCATATTTAGAAGTTACAGTTGTGACATTATATTTGAAAAATAAAAATAATCGAACTATGAAATTAATTAAATAATGACGTGAGTAAGAGGGATATGGTAATTAAATAATATAAGTATAAAATGAGTAATAAGGATATGTTAATGAAGTAATTTAGTGTTGATATTATAAATGTTTGAAGAATCGATACTCATTAAGAATCAAGCATTTTATCAATTAATTATTTGTCTTATTATAATCATATTAAGAAATGACAGTTGTAAAATAATATATTAAAAAGAAAAATATCTAACTGTGAAATAAATCAAATAATAACTTTTAAACAGTAACAACAGCACAACGCCTTTTGTAACGCACGGGCGTAAGTACTCGTACAACCGATTTTATATTAATATTTTTTTATTCAACAAATGTTTCTTATTTGAAATGTTCTTGCCTAGATTAAGATAATCATAGATATAGGTGATCCACAAATATAAACTATTCTTGAGAATATGTACATTTATAAAATAGCTTCAGTATTGTATATTATCTCACCTTATTTGTTTACAGTAAAACCTGGTGAGTTGATTGCCACACAGTAACCTCTTCCAATCAACCAGGAAGGTCTTAAATATGATTTTAGTGAATACAGATTTCATTAATTGATTCGTATGGTGCCTCTCAACCCATCCGAACTGGTATTGGATATTTTGAAAAACATGGTTGGAAAACAGCATTGACTTTGGTCCCATTTAATGAATTCTTCGGGTTAGATTTAAATTTGTGGTTATCATCGAGAATCGAGCCAAATCTTATCAACTAAATCAGGCTAACAGCACACTAAAACGTGGTAAAAAATAGTGCCAACAGGAATAATTTTAAATTCAGTTATAATAACAAGAATAATAAAAGAAAAGTGTATATAACACCGTTTCGAGAGTAAACTTCAAATGCGCTCCAACTCGGGGCTCGAACCCGCATTTATTGACAGATTAAAAATATAACAATATAAATACGTACGTTGAGTGCAGGATATGAAGCTTGTGGCTGCAACCATTAGCTTGGGTACTTCTCCTCATGTGCATATGTTCAGAAACACATATTTGATTAGAAGAAAACCGTAGACTACTTACCACAGGAAGACGAACTAGAAAAAAAACCTTTGTAGATCTTCCGATATGTGATAGTAACACATTCGGCTTAAGGTGTTGTGTAGTAATGCATATGTTCATATACAATCCTAAATTTTGATAAGGTCTCCCAAAAAAGGTTGTCTTCAAGTGCTATCTAAAGCTGCACACGCTACCCATATATCTAACACTTAGAGGTAGGTCATCTCACGCCATGATAACGGCTAAATTTATATTGTTTTACCAACGTCATAACTAATTTAATAATTGTCGGTTGTTCAAGAGTTTCAAGTCCTATAAAATCACACATTTATATATTATGAATTGAAACCGAATACTAACCATTAGAAATGAACAAAGGATTGTGGTTTGCTGAAAAAGCAGCTTTGCCCATATTCCCCCAACTCTTCTGAAACCACCATAAATTAATGCTCATTTACATGCCTCTCTCAGCGCACTTTGTCATATCCTATCAATAATTAAAAACAATAGCCTGCCCACAAAGAGGCTTTACCGCCATGGACAAGAGGCTCGACCATGTTAATTTATCTATAACATGTCTATGTTTTCGTTTCACTGGAACGAAATTTAAATTATATATAATTTATTTATTTATGAACAATTAAACTACTCTTAGATGTTATTTACATGTCACAGTTACATTTAAACAGACTGTACCATATTTTTTAACAATACTCGTATTATGAACATGTCAAAAAATATGTCAAACAATAAAATATTCTTTTTTTTTTACTTATTGTTGAAAACACCAGATGAAAATACTGATATAGAGCACAACATGGAAAGTAAAAAAAGGTAACCAAATATAATTAATTAAAAAATATAAATAAAAAATTAAACCGTTGTCAGATTTTCGTATACAAGTGCGTCATACCTCATCATTCATCAGAATTATAAGAACTGTAAGACATTGATCTTCCAGTCTGGTCTTCACTTAAAGCGTCCTTAACAGCTTTCTGGTTCGTTGGAAAAGATTGACATATGGTAATCAACCCGCCGTGCTGTATTCAATACATTGAAACTGTAATTTCATTTATACCATTAGCATATTTCTGGTTGGTTGAAAGAAATTTTCACATAGCGAAGGATCGTCAGGTGGTGCAATTTCAATGAAAGTGTAATGCAATAAGACACTTTTAGTTCCAATATGGTTAAAGAGCTCATCTGGCAACAATACTTGCACGTGTTAGATATATGCAAGTACGTGTTCACGTGGTATTGTTTTTCAACACATAAGGTGGTGAATTGAGAGCTACTTGCCTATTCCAGTTGTTCATAACCACAAGGTACGCTTAATTCCAAGAATCGAAAACAGTATTGTACACCTCCCGCACTCTTCAACATGTCTTCGTCATAAATTCGGATATGGTGAAATGTATCATACTTATGAATGAATGAGAGAGATATAAATGTTATATATATATATATATATATATATATATATATATATATATATATATATATATATATATATATATATATATATATATATATATATATATATATATATATATATATATATATATATATATATATATATACTCGTATATATAAAGTTATGAAATTAAAGTATCAAGATGTAGATTTGCTCATCTATAATGATCTCCACGAAGGAATAAAAGGTCAGGTCAATTAGTCTCCCGGTGCCTAAAATAGGTGATCTGTAAAATATAAATACATGAGAAAAGACGTGTTAAAAGTAAGGTTAAAATTTACGAAGCAGATGTGAGATCTATCATGATTTATAAAATGGAATCTTGAGCAGCTACAATAAAAACAAAATCGATCCTTAAAACCAATTAAATAGAAAACAATTTATATACTTCACATATTTCTCGTATATAGACGTTTCTGACTATCTCCAACACTTGGAGACGAGAAATATGTGAAGTAGAAACTGCGTAAGACACTGGCAAGGCCATGTGAAAAGAATCGATAGCACAAAAGTTCCTTATGTGAAATGCATTAATACCCGCTAGCAGTCGTCCCCCAAGAAAACCTTCAATAAGATGACTAGGATTAACCATCTCAAGAGTGGCAGCCCTAATAGTAATGGACCACAAGTCGAACTTAAGAGAAATGAAAACAAGATATTCTTATTCTGCTCTGTCTGTGTTTATCATATATCTTTCCTTGGATTATCAGCTAATATGTAGATTCGGCATTTTTTATATTGAATGATAATACTAGTACTTTATTTTTTATGATGAGTATTAATTCAGTTTTCATATTTAACACATCTGCATTCATCAATATGCTGCATCTTTCGATATGTGTACAGTTCAAACGCTTTTTTTTACTATCAAGTACTTGATAAGGTTTTTCAGTTAAGGTTTTTCTTCAAATAATAAACATTTAATTGCATTGCATAACACTTTCGCTGTACACAACCTTGCAGGTGCATTGCCACTCTGGAAGATTATTCGAACCAACCAGAAATATGTTTTTAGAAACCCTGGAAACCATACAAGATCCCTTTAAAAAAATCTGGGTACCAACGAGAATCGAATTCGCAACGCTCTTCTTGGAAGAAAGGCATATTATCAACTAGGCCACGGAAGTCGTCATTAATATTCAAGATCTCGTAATAGATCATGGACCCCAAATCTCTAAGTCTTTACCCCTCATTTATATTATTCATCCAAGTTTATAAATGTTTAAGCATCCGATATGCGTTTCCCATCATACACATATATTATTTTGGTAACACATGAATTTCTGCGATTTGGATTTCAATTCAAACCATGTACTTACTTTTTTTTTCTTGATAGCCGATTTTCTTTATCTGTAAGTTTCAAGCTTGTCGTTGCTGGAAAATATCTTACGTAATTCAAACTTTCCTGGGTTCCTACTACAAATCGTTGATGCACTTCTTCTTTCCCTTGTTTTTTTTTGGTCGTCTCTTCATAACTGAATGGCTCTAAACAATTCTTGTCTTATCTATGCCCGCCGTCATTGATATTGTTCATTTGTTTGTACCAGTGGCTACCTAAAGACCCGACTTAATCAATGAACAACCATTACGTTGTCCTTTCGGCACAATTCCCACGATAATATTTTCCCCAGACTATCAGGACCTTTTCGCACTATATATTTAAAAAATGTAGGATGTATTTCACTCAAAAATGTATTTCATTAATGCTCAGCTCTTGCATAATATACAGGATTTTTCTGTTCCCACTCTGACACTCGAAGACAGTGTTTTTTTTAATATCTTAGCACGACACCCTTAGTACATAAAGATTTTTCCCTGTACCCTAAAACAATATTAATTAGTGGGGTGGAATGTTGTTCACAGTTTCTCAAATATTCGAGTTAAAGTGGACACAACTGCCCTGTTTTCCTGTTTCACTTTGATATTTGAGCCATATTTGGTTTTTATTTCAACTATCGCCGAAAACAAAACTCAGAAGACAATTGTCGCAAACAGAACCAGGGTTAGCTAGCTTTATCGAATCATTGTCCCATTTGAGACGCCAGCGCTATTGAAACGGGGAAGGTGAATACTACATGAACATAATGATTCGCTATAAATCAGCTAGATGTCACTTCCTATCGTTGTGATCGTGCACATTGAATTAAAATAGCCTTGAATAGTTATAAGTGGACACCAGAAAATAATTTCGTATTTTTAATTCAAATTCAAACGCATTTCTTACATTTAGATGTTACTTTATTCTATAATGTATGCACCATTAATTTTGTTCCACTGCCTTTCGCCCTCTATAGTGCAACTTGAAAACTCCATCCTCTCAAAACTGCGTTTTTTCGGCCGAAATTTTGCTTCAGATAATTGAAGACTTTCAGGGAAGTAAAGTTCTTTTTACCCTTAAGATAGTTCTGTAGGGACCGGAATGTATTATTATCGGAGGATGCTAGGTCCTGTGAATACGGAGTGGGGTAGGACGCCCTAGCCCTGCTGTACTAATGTTTGCCAGGTTTGAAAGCTACATTAGGTCTGACGTTGTCCTGGTGAAATATGGCGGCCTTTCTTATAGACCGATTCTAAATGCTTTCTGTCAATTGATAAAATTTCGACCGGTATTTTTGTGGATTAGTTGTTTGGTAATATGAGAGCAGCGCGTAGTAGACATTCTCTCCCAATTCCACCAGATACATAGCATGACGTTTATCGGATACAGACCAGCCTTTGGAGTGGTTAAAGGTGGTTCTTGCGTGGTTCACGGCGTCTTCCTCTCGGCATTGTAAACGATCCGCTTTTCCCGATCCGTAACCAGATTTATTAAGTTTTTCTAATGGATTGGCTTAAACCATGTGGTACCTAAACATCGTAGCAATTCACGTCACTAAACTTCACCAAATGCTCATGAACGATAGTTTTAGATATTTTCTGAATATCTCGTATAGTTGAACGGCGGTTATTCTTGATCAAAACCTTGATTTGATCGTCATCAGTGGCAATCGGCTTTCTAGAGCGGACACTACCTTCGAGTGTCGTATCACCATTAAGGAATATTAGAACAACATTCAATACAAACGATATCTTACTGCATTATCGTACATATATTATTTTCGGTTTGTGTCACATTTTCCCTTTGCAGTAGTAAAAAGCTTCAAGAACCGAAAGAATGATTGATTCTCTTCCATCTTAAAAATGACACATAAAAAACCTCTCACGTGGTTTGGGCCATTATTACATTTTACTTTTATAAAAATCTATTACCTTTCATAAAAATCTATTACATTTCATAAAAATCTACATTCAGACTATTATAAATGCAGTAAGCTATGAAAATTTTGTCCATATGACATCTATCAGAGAAATGCGATACTGATTTTCTGATCATCCAAGTACGCATATCCCAAGAATTCATCGCCGCGCCCTACATAGGTCGTCGAGGCGCATACTTTGAAAACCTCTGCCCAAAGTACTCTTCATCCAGGTCACTTATATCCTATTTGTTAAAAAAATATTCTTAAAACTGGCTTAACTAGATTTCGTTTTTATCTATCGCATGCCCATATAAGTCTAGTTTCATATAATTTCTCAGTACTAGAAACTACCAAACTTCCTTTAAAGTTCTCGGTGTATCGCTGAATCTTAATTTTACTTCAATATCTACATTAAAATATAACTTGGCCTATTATAAAGTCTGTGTGTGGCAGTTCATGCAAGTTAACGTGACTTAAGTCTCCTAATAGCCTCATCTCATTATTATGTGCCAAAATTGATCAATAAATTTCTGACATTTAAATTTCCCCGTCCACATGAGTTCTAGCAGCTAGAGATGGAATTAAAGCATGAAAGTTTAATGATTGAAGTTACCATAACATGTTGGAGATCGTGCCGATCAGAGAGAAGTAGGAATTCGAACAATGGTAGCTGGTTATTGTGTAATGGGAATTTACAGCGTAGAATTTGCATGCAGAATGCGGTTTGGTGACTACTATATATACCTTCAAATTGTTTTGTAAACATATTTGGCATTGTGACCAACAAACGTTAACAATTAGAACCATCTGTTACGTATACGGAAATCTAATGAAATTATGCAATTACAGTTTTGTGACTTTGTCTTTTAATTAAAAAGTTGGTTTCTAAACGTCACTCAATAAATTCAAATATAATAAATTCTGTTGACAATGGATTATAAGTGCCGATGTCCTAATAAAAGAAATCAATTTAGTCCGATGAGTCAGGTTGGTTTATCCGGTGAGGTTACTATAGATATATCAGATAATCCAAATACAAAGTTTTTATAACCTCCATGTTGGTTAGACGCTTTCTACCTGAGGGTGTCGGGTTCAATTGTCGATGATAAACTTTCCAAGATCTAAAACATATGTTGAAATTTCAGTATATGTTTTTATATGTATTGAGTGGATGAATTATACGAATACATATTTTTCTTTA
Organism: Odontocerum albicorne; assembly: GCA_949825065.1. NCBI lineage: Eukaryota > Metazoa > Arthropoda > Insecta > Trichoptera > Odontoceridae > Odontocerum > Odontocerum albicorne. Next base: position 16,090,270 of record OX463839.1, on the reverse strand, counting down.
TATTTCTCCAAATAGATCCTTTTATTTATACTTTACTTGTCTCGAGCCTCCTGAGCCCTGGCCTGTCTCATGTTTATATAAGTTATATAATAGAAAATATGCATGTGCGTACTCCCTTCTGATATTTTTTGTGTTTTGTTTTTTTTTCATGTGGTGTCCTTAAATATATCTTAATTAGTGTATCGAATATATTGAAAATAGTGCCCGGGAGACAGTAAGCGAGCATTCAGGCTAAGAACCTCTGAAGTTGACACTAAACTCGCGGTTCGTCATAGAACGTGTTGGCAATACTGCAACTCGGCGCAGTCGAGTATTATTATCAGATGAAATCTTTAAATAAACTAGCACCCTTTTGCGACAGGTTGATTTTCTATTCATGAGCATTCAAAATTCCGATTTGAATTTTATTATTCTAACTTATTTTAATGTTCGATTTAAAAGCGTACATTGTACTAATACTCGCACGTGCTAGACTTATTGTTAACACGCTAGACTTGACACTTGTGTGAGTGTTGTTGCCTCTTCACGTGCGTAGTATTGTCAACCCCTGCGATAACGAAACACGAGACCCGTGCCTGCTCTAATGCTTCTTAACCCGAAATTTCGATTAATAATGTGAAAACAATATTGTCTCCTTCTTCAATATGTCTAAAGCACCAGTTCAGATATGTTGAAAGGTTTACATACATATTAAATGATAAAAATCATGAATGATCAGGATCGTGATTATCTACCAGCTGCTTTAAGACTTGTAGACTCTTTGACCAGCTTCAAAAAGGGATAAACAAATCTCTCTATATGTCTTGAATCACATCACATATTTTTTCTCTAATTCTCGTGCCATTTTTCACCTGTCCCTTCCAACTCCAAATCATTGGTGATATTAAAAAATAATATACTGTTTTTTTTTTCATTTCGTGTTAGATAAATATAAAAATCTTCCTTCAATACTAAGTTTTAGTTTGTTTTATTCACAGACCTTTTGATAAGAGTATTTAAAAAAATAATTACAAATTTAAAGTCCATCACGATATCCGTACGTAAACACAAACAATGAAAAACACTGGGACACACGACACCCCCTCTACCACCCGTTTGGCTAAAATCCTTCTCTTTCTCGCTCGCTCACATATAAAATGACGGGCGTGCGTGAGACATAAGGGGCTCGCGTCGCATATGCATATTGTACTATGGATGGAAAAGAGTAGTTTACTAAGATGTACGATTTTTTTCGGTCGTTCAGTAAAATTAACTGGTTTATTGAAGTAGTTCACTAGTTCATTTAATGAATTAATTATCGTTTGATCAGTAAACGGAGCAAAACAAAAACTCGTCTTAAATACATTTTTCAAACAAATTTCAAACTTTGCGCACGTATTCAATAGGTTGGCCATCCTTGCCGTAGGGCAATAAACCAGCCAATTGTACATAAGTACAATAAAGTGCCAAATATATAAATACATGTAAAAATGTGTTTGTGACTAGTACACATTTAAGCATATCACTCATAACTATGATCTTAAACATCGATTTGTTTTATTTAATATGTACTAACTAAAAAAAATGAAGGGAATTTATTGTCATTCTTTTAATAATATTTACCTTTAGGTTTTATTTGTCTCGTTATCAGATTTCCATTTTAACATCAATTAAGTTGTCCCTTTTTGTTTGTTCCCTGCCAGTAGTTCCGATGCGTTAGGTCAAACAAAATCAAATTTAACATTTGTATTCAAATGGAAATATTACCCACCCTATCAGGGCCAACACGATCAGCCCTGCGCCCGTTCCCACGGGGAGACGACCTTCCTTCCCCTACTCACGCTTTCAATAATGAGCTGTGAATGGAAAGAAAAAAATAAAGGAATAAGCATAATCCTTTTGATGTGGATGTTCCCAATAAGTTTATGCCTTTAAATTATATAAATAATCTGTTTTTTATATCACCATCAGCCACCACCATCACGGCCACCAACGGGGTATTATGGTATGATAGAGATTTTGCCGTTGCTGTTGGTCCTGTGGCGTAGAATTGTCTGTCTCCTAGTGTCAGAGATATAGGTGGCGTCTGTAGCTTTAGGAAATACTCAAAGACTATCCTTTTTGGGAAGTTTTATCAAAATTTATGTGGGTTCAAATTCTGAGTTAGAGCGCCCTTGATAATAGTTTGCTATCTAAACGGCGCTTTATAAATTGTTAGTTTATTATTATTATTATTATTAAACGTTCATGCCTTTTTAAAAATACTGCTGTTGATAATTTATACATTTATAGTGCGGGAGGGAGTGCGCATCCAGGATCTGCTGTTCTCTCACAGAAGATCATACGATCGACGTGGGAGAACGGTTCAGGACTGACATTGGAGTGGCGAGGGCGAGGGGATCCTCGACTGCGAGGATCGGCAATGATGATGACATTTATAGAAATAGTATCTTTATTGCTACGTTTATTATGCTTTTATAAAAATGATACGTCTATTAATATGTTTGCCGGCAGCGTATAATTCATTAAGTTGAACCGGTCACGCTCTAGATCCAGCTTGGGTTGCAACTCGAAGGTGATAATCTTGTGGTGCAGAAGAACTGAGACGACAAGGCCACCTACAGAGCTCGAGCTGTCCTGGAAGGAGTCATTTCATTTTCCTTTTTCTGGAAAATTATTGGTTTTCACCAACAGATATACCGCCGATACTCGGCTTCGTCAGTTGCTGTCAGCTGCACGCGTAGGTGAAGTTGACTTTTGGGCTGCTGGGATTGTGATGCAAATCCTTACACCAAATTTTGTTTATGCCTTTATAAAAATGATAATTTCTTCATTCCTATACTCTTGAATTCTTTGAATTGGTGAAATAAAGATACTTCATTTTATTATAAATGAAGCATATTTTGCGAAGATTAGCGGGGAAGAATTTTCTGTTTGTTACTTAAATGTCTAATTGAAAGTATTTTGAGTGAAGAAGGAAAATATATGCTAGATATTTCCCTCCTCCTGTTCACACTTTAACAAGGAAGAATCCCTGATATGGAGTCTGACCAGGTGAACATGGGAACAATGTTCAAATCGTATACGATTAAATGTTTTTTTTATGGTGTTATGGGGAATAGAGTAAGAAATGACAAAAATTATAAATGGAATCGATTATTAATTTTTTTTATTTTGTATAATTACTTTACCAGCTAACCTAGTTTGCACTTTTCACAACCATATGCATTTGGATCTCTTGGTTCGCATTAAAATATCACCTTTGATTTGATAACTTTTGACACGCGTGTATTTATACAACTGACGGGGATTATTTTAGTTGGGAAAGTTCTGGCATTAAGCTTTCCCAAAGATTGTCCACGCATCGTTCCTCAGCAATTTATCTCGGTCGCTTTGCCATTAATACCGGTCCCCTTTGTTGCTCGCTGAATACGGGGGTGGGTAGTAAGGGAGTATTTACGTCTGTTATTGTGAATGGTGTGCGAGGGGGATGGGATGTAGTAATGTGGTAAAGTGTGGTAGAACAGTGTAAATTATTTTACAGAGTCAAATGTGGCGGAAAAGGGTAACATTTTAACCAACACGCCTGCAAGCCTAGCTGAATTTCTTAATTTTCATTTAAAATTATATTTAGCTTGTTTACTGCGCGTCTTCCGAATAAAACTCTTTCAGGCCATTCTTACCGGCATTCGGGAAATTTCACAGAGAAACACAAAAAAATAAAATTATGTATATACCAACACACCTCAGACACGTCTTCATTTTCAATCCAGTTGACGAGCTTGTGGATCAACACTTCCATGAATTATGATATCAGCACCATCATTTATAATTTTAATTAAATATTACATCACTCCGCTATATTTTCACACTTATTTTCCTTCGGTTCCTTTTCGTTATCCTTTACGAATTATTACCTCTAATCCTACCAATATATTTTGAAACATAGGTAATTTTTTCCCTCCTAGATTTTTTTAAAACATTTTTTTCAAAAACCATACATACTATATACAATACATCAAATTGGTTGCAAGAAATCGTTTTAAAGCCTTCCAGATATATCATGTACGAGTATATCAATTATATAAAGGATGGATTATTAAATATTCTTAATGATTAACACTGTATCCCGTTCGTATGGTATCAGCTCTGGTTACAATATCATGCACAATGACAATTCTGGTTTCTGTAGCATACGTAATGTTAGCGGCCGTAGTCTAACAGTTAGCACGAATGCCCCAAATTCGATTCCTGGTGGTTTCAATTCCAGACTGGTTTTACTCTTATACCGTTTTATATCTAAATTTAAGTTTATGTGTTGTTGTTTATATCATAAATTAGTCTAACGCTATTAAGCAATGTAAAAAACAGTTATCTAAAAGATAATCTGCGTAACAAAAAGCTGCAACAAATTAAATATCTCCTTGGAACTTTAATATTCTTTCTATCGGAACTTGGGTTTGATCTGTCAAGACTGTGTGCTTGCTGAAGTGTAAGAGATTGCATATAATAACCTTCTTTTATCCGCAGAATGGCTGACAATAATACTTGATCATGAGAGATTGTTATGAGATATGCTATGGAGCTGATGCTATGAGTGAATACACTCCTTAGAACATCTAAAATGAAAGTCTTGCAAAGGATAAAATACTGGAAAAACATTCAAAGACAGAGAAAATGTGTAAAACTGAAAATACATAGGTAGATGGGAAGGCAAAGAAGACGTTATTGACAGGATCACATTCAAAGCATGAATGTTATTGTATTAAACTTTCTTTGTATAGTATACAGTACAACCTGGTGGATTTATTGGCAATATTTTTCAATCAACCAGAACGAGGGTAAAGAGGCCTTAAGTGAAAATCAGACTAAAATCCTTTTTTATCTGGGTTTCAACGGGAATCGGACCCGTAACTTCGGTAGATAGACGTTTTATCAACTAGACTACTAGGGTTGTCAGTTAATGACTTTTTAGTTCAATTAAAAACACGTTTTTCACTAAAAATATGTTTTTTTAAATTTAAACTAAAGCCAATGTTTTTCATTATAGTGAAGATTTTTCGTGGAAGCTTTAGTCCAAGATTAAATAGATCCTGACTTATAATTAAATGAATCTCTACAAATAAGTGATTAAATAATAAAAAAAATAAAAATAAACAAATCTCGTGAATATTAAGATATCGCTAAACGTTACTCAGAAAATGTCCAAGATTACATTTCTTATAAGATACATTATATTACATTTCCTATAGACTAAGAATCAATTTTACTTTTATTGATCCAAAAATCTTATGATTTTTTACCTTCAAATCTATCAAAGTGGATATTAGATCTCACTGATAAAAGAAAGCCCCTTTGAAACAGGTTTTTTTGACAGAACAAAGGGCTGAGGTTTAATTTAAAATCTCTGCTTTCGGACATATTGTCTAAAAAGGTTCTAGGTATTGCGAACGGATTTCGTTTAAACTGTCTTATTTTAACTGACGGAAAACGTAAGGTTTTTCACAATTTTCCCCAATTTAGCTTATTACTGTCCATCGCAGTATTATTTATTTCATAAAAAATTCATCCTGGATAAGGATGATTCATGAAACATCGAATAATTTATCATACAATTTATTTTGTTTTTTTTTTGCGTTTGACCTTCACACGTACTGTGTCTTCTCGAACGAGATCACAGTGTCCGCTGTTAGGTTGTGTAGGTCTTGTACGCCTCCAGATAATGCATACAGTTGGTAGTTATGAACAGTGTGGTTCATGGTCTGGATTTTCCCGCACTCACTGAAAGGCGACTACACTAGGCCTCACTTGTGTGTATCATTTGCAGTGTGGCCTACTCCGTATCTAATCCTATTTAGATTACGACGTTACTGGGCCTTTAAGTCGAGGATCCCCTCGCCACTACAAAGTCAATCTTGAGCTGATCTTTTAGACTATTTAAAGTACATCACTCTTTCCAAAGAAGGGGAAAACCCAGGCAACACCATCTTCGAGTCACCCAATGACGCATTTTTTACGCCATACTCCATCCAATAGTACCACCATTTATCGACGAATGGACTATTATCTATTTGAGTCTTCCAGATTGGACGATGGCAGGTAAGACAGATGGATGATGTTTTTTTTATTTCCGAAATAACAGGTTTTTGGTCGATTCGCGACATCTTCCACTCTTTAATAAGATTCCCTTTACGACTTAAATCAGGAGGTGAAATATTTGATAGCAATAAAAGCCAAGATGTGGGTGCAGACTGGAGGGTGTGTTTGTTTATTTTGTTTAATGAGAGAAAGTAAAATAATTAAGAGAGGTTTGTAAACTTATGTTGTATCTATGATAAAAGGTCTTTCGAAGTTAAAAACGTGTTTTTTGGCTCAAAGTGCTGACGTTTAGAAATGTTACAGCTGACATTTTAAGGACCATTGTATTGTGTTACAGTTTCATTGTATAGAGTATAATATGTTGAGTGAATTGTTATATGGCAATATTTACCAACCAACCATAAAGGTATTAAACAAGCCGTAAATGAAAATCAAACTTGAATCTGTTTTTAAAAAAAATTGGATACCATCGGGAATTGTGCCAGCAGCCCACGGGCTGGAAGGCAGGCGTTTTGTCAACTAGATCATGGAGATAGTGACAATAGAAGTTGCTAACTAACAAACATCTCTGCGTACCCTAATATGGAAATATTGTGATGGTATGTTTGTATGTATATGCAAAGTAATCGGATCTCTCAGTTCTTACTCTGTTCAGTTTCAGGATTAGACCTTCATTTTCTTAAATTTTATATTTTGTTTAGCTCAGCTCAACTGCAAATTACACCATTACAATACGTGCTCAAAATACTTTAACATTTTTGAAATATCCACGGTAGGATTTCTTTAATTTGGGTTAAACTAATATTTTTAATATCCCCTTTACATTTAAACGGAAATAAAAGAAAAATTTATGCAAACAACTCCCTTAAAATGTTAAAAAAAAATCTCGCCAAACAGAAGAGAATAATCGTATATTAACTGCAATTAGGAAAAAAAGAAGAAGGCATTCAAAAACAGAAAAGAAATTTCGAAAAATTTCCTGCGAAAATAATATTTTCGTGAAGTGAAATTGAAAAAAAAGGAGAAAATAAACATTTCAAAGGGTTTTCTACTGTATGTCTTACTGGACTAAAAAATCAACTGAAATTTGGTTACGTTTTTGTTTTCCACTTTTCCTATTTAAGCAGACCCAAGAAAGGGCTATACTATCGTGTATTGTATTATATTATTTTCAGGGCTCGAGTGAAAATATCTGTTTTTCAATAAAATATTTTTTTCAGTATGAGCTTTCGTTTTCTGGAAAAATACGAGTTAGCCAAATTTGACGTCATAAAATGTAAACAAAATTTTTTTTTAAAATTATGTTTCGTGAACATTAACAAAAAACCTAAAATACTGTTTTGCACTTTTGTTGAACACATATAAGCTGGCGGATTTAAAAAAATCTAGATTACAATGGGAATCGAACCTGCAATATTCGGGCTGGAAGACAGGCGTCTCAACTAGGCCATGGAGCTCAAATATAAGAATGTTCAAAAGGAAAAATATTTAATAATTTATTAATTATGGATTCATTGATTCAAGAATCTAGCGAGATTATTACCAGATTGCAACTCTTCCAACCAATCACTCAAAAAATAAGGGAAGTCACATGGTTGCAAACATTTTCGTTAATTTGTCCAAACTTCCAAAGGTTAATTCGTTCAAATATCATCAATCGATGGCAGAAGGAAGAGACAGTGGAGAAGAAAGGCAAATTGGGAATAAGCGGATGATTACTGACTTGAAACTAGAAAAAATCGATCGCTTTTTTAAACATGCCAATGACGAAGCGAGTCTAACATTAGTTAGACCAGTGAGTTAGACCAGTAAATTAGAAGCGAGTCTAACTTCCTGGTTCCAGAAAGTCACTGTATGAAAAGTAAAGAATGGCGTTTAAAATATGAATATCTGCTAATGCAAAGCAAATAAACAATATCTGCGTGATTTCTATTCTAAATCACGAAATGTTATTTATTGTTTCTGTCTTTTTGCCTCCATAGGACATTACCAAACAATAACTGGATGGTTCAAGGAAAAATCTACTCGTAAATAAGTCTTATATTTCCTGGTATTTATGTTATTGGATCTATTATGTTGCCATAATAATTCCTGTGAGGCAGTAGGCAGAGTACCAGCTGTCTCTCCGCCATTTAGGCAACCTTTTTAGCATGCAATATCCTGCGGGGATCTCGTGTTCCGCTATGTATAGGATTTTGTCTGGTTATTCTGTCTACATAGTCACGCCAGTACCGTTTCCTCTTCCTACACCATCTGACTGTATACCTATTCTGGGTTGCAGGTCCTGCATTATATCTTTTAATGTATTATATATAATGAAGACTACCCACACTAACTTGAAGGGATTAATTAAAATCGATAAAACTTTAAATATACATTAAATAATATAGAATAATTACACCATTCTAGATTTAATAATTTCTTTCTTTCTGCCTTTTGTTACAAATTCAAGATTTTTCTCATGACATTATGTAAGGGTTAGATTCTTTAAAAATATGAGTATATTAAAACGTATGCTTTTATTACCATCGCGACTTCAACGAATAATAATTTATATTTATACCAACCTTACTGCTTCATGCAAAGCTTCTTATTAATAATATGAGAATGTTCAATTAACGTATCTCATATTATATTTTTGAAACTAGCGTAACCTTGTCTATAGTATTTAATTACGAGTCCCAATAAAAATGAAACAAGTAAGATTTGTGATACACAGGATCTAAGAAAATATATACAACTAAATGCCATACAAAATATACCTTGCTGAAAATTCGACTGGAACATGAACAAATTCTAATACCATAAAATGAATATCCACTAATACAGAGTAGGGCAAAAACTACGAAGGAGCTAGAAGTTTTCATATTTTTTTTAACTATATTTTTTTTTATTTTTCTTTACAGATTTTATTTAAAAATCTTTGGAGTTTAACCTTTCCCTTCCTGTGCTAAAAAAATCCGCACGTTCCGGTACTGTGTATTCAATACACATGTAAAAATTAGCGATTTAAAATCGAAAAAATAAGAATATTCATAGACAATCGCTTACATTAATTAAATTTGAAGTCAAAAGTGATAATAATTGAAATTTAATTGCTGAAAACATGAAAAGAAACATCGGGGACGTTCACAAAACGGGCGAAGCGACCACCTCAAACGAAAGCCCGAGAGCTACTGAAGCGAGAGAAGCGAGCGAACTGAGATTATATTTCTTGCGTTCCCATATACCGAAGTAGAGTGAGAGTGATACGTTAATAGCGTTACTTCCTCACCCATAGCGGTTTTTTAGAATGAATATACCTACGTCACACACTGGCACACATTTGATTGTATTGGTGAATTTATTCCCGATTTTCACAAAATATCTCTGTTGTGGCCGATGAATGCTAATTATTATTAATATTATTTTTTCATTCAATGCGTAAATGTATTACGGAGGAATACCTAAAATCTGAACCCAGTATTTATTATATTTATAGAGATATTAAAGTTGTTAGAAGCAATGTGTACTAGTTACACATCACAGAGAAGGAAGGGTTAACCATTTTGCTATCAAAACCAAGGATCAATAAATCTGACCCAACGTGTATATCGTCAGCATTACGGCATGAAAGATTCTCCAAGCGAATCAATTAAATGTTTGATTGGTCCTTTTGAGGAACAGGGTTCAGTAAGCGACCTTCCACGAACATATAGATCGAGTTTGTTTAAGAATAAAACCGCAATTGAGCGTGTAAGATCGTAAAATACCCGAAGACATCACTCAAAGGCGGTCTGGACAGGTTGAAGTCTTTCAGACGTCACTCCGGCGTATTTTGAAAACCTTGAACCTGTTTCCGTATAAAATCCAGTTAGTGCAACTGCTGAAGCCACCAACCAGATTATGCCCACAGATTTCAAGAATCAGCATGGAGAAATCCCGAATAAATAAATACTGTTGAAATGCGTGTACTCGGAAGAATATTGGAATTACAATTTAGATAGAATACGAAATCAAGTGATTAGGGATGAATGTGAACTTAATTAAGGTTAATTTGTTAAGTAAGATGAACAAAAACACTGAAATTGTTTGTTCACGTGGAACAAATGAATGAAGAAGTACTAACAAAACAAATGTATTGTTTTGTGTGAGTGGAAATGGTGATAGAAGAAGACCAAGGGAAGTATGGTCGGATCCAATAAATAATATTTTGAAAAAAAGGAACATAAAAAGTCAGAGAAATCGTAGGATTTGTATGAGAATGTGTATGAATGTAAAAGAGGTGAAGGATGTGTGTCGAGACAGGAGTTTGGCGTTTTGTCCTCTCTGCCTATTCCAATAGAATAATGACGTGATGGTATGTATGTAATAGTGTTTTTTACCAATACCAATCTATTGCAATATTTTCCAAAATTATTATACACGATGGTGTGCTAGCGCTGCGCCAACCGTGATTATAAAAGCGATACCTGTGCAGTGAAACATAATTAACCAGATTAAATGTGGTAGAAATACGTATCTTCAATAGAAAATTTTATATAACAGTGCTTAACACAGTAAGAAATTATCAGATAAAGGATAACTGTTAGCGATGAATGTTATCAGTTGAACTAAGGGAGGAATCTTAAGATGGTTTTGTTACATTGAAAAAATGAATAGCGAAAGACTAACGAAGCAAGTATAATATATGTATGTAATCAATGGAGAACGAAGATGTAGGCGTAACTTCATACACGCCGGTAGATATGTAACATCATACACGCCGGTAGATATGTAACATCATACACGCCGGTAGATATGTAACATCATACACGCCGGTAGATATGTAACATCATACACGCCGGTAGATATGTAACATCATACACGCCGGTAGATATGTAACATCATACACGCCGGTAGATATGTAACATCATACACGCCGGTAGATATGTAACATCATACACGCCGGTAGATATGTAACATCATACACGCCGGTAGATATGTAACATCATACACGCCGGTAGATATGTAACATCATACACGCCGGTAGATATGTAACATCATACACGCCGGTAGATATGTAACATCATACACGCCGGTAGATATGTAACATCATACACGCCGGTAGATATGTAACATCATACACGCCGTTTCCCTTGTGGGGTAGAGAATAGATCTCCAAACATTTCTATCCAAGAACACAATTATCGCCTCTTTTACATTTATACATCTCGTATCGTAAAATCTTCCATTATTCATACTTCTCACAATACATTCTTTCAAAATCTGATCCAATTGATCCAGCCACATTTTCTTCGGTCTACCTCTTCTACGCACACCTTGCACTTCTGACTTATATACTCGCTTAGTCTATATTTTGTAGTCTCCACGTGTCCAAACCATCTTGAAGCTTCTTTCTCCGTTTTACTTAAAACACAATTTTTATTCAAGTATATTTTTATGTGTTTATTCCACCTTATTTAATACATTGACACTTTATTTTCTAAGTGCACTCATCTCAACAGCATTAAACTTACTTTTGTCACTCATCTGCAAAGTCCAAGTTTTACTTCCATACATCAAGGTGGGCACTAACACACACTTATACATTGTCATTTTTGGTACGTTTGATACAGCACGGTAATTGTTTATTGAATTGAGAGCTCCATTTACCTTATTCTCTGTCGCTACCCGTCGTTCAATGCCCTTTCATCTCGCCCATCTCATACCTCATCAACCTGATCCAATTTCTCTGAATTAACACATAAATCTCACACACTTTTACCACACCTCTATCTATAACCATAACCTTTGATTTCGCTGCATTCATTTTCAAACCTTTTACTAAGCATGTCTCATTCAGCTCATTCGTCATATCTTTTACATCGACTTCATTTTCAACAAGCATAACCATGTCATTAGTATAGTATACAGAAGTAAGTCCACATATATTTATTTCATTCATTCATACACCTATTTCATCTTTTTTTTAAATGCGCACACATGAATTTCTATACAAGTACAATTCAAGCAACCAAGGTGAAATGGTACACCATTTTTTCACGCCTTTCATAATTTTTAACTACTCAGTAAGTTTTCCATTTTCTCTTCGATACAGCGAGATAATTGCACTTATAAATTTATCAATCACGCCATAATCTTTTCATACTAACCACAATTTCTCTCTTCTAATAGGATCATACGATTTTTCTAAGTCACTAACTACCTGCTTCCTTTTCCCCAAACATTTCTCAGATATACCTAGTATTCTAGTCTATGCATCCTCTAACACTACTAAAGCACCCTGCGCATCCCATACTTTCGATTAAATTATTCTCCTTACTCTCTCAATCTTAATCATTGCGTCTAGTATATCTACCATACTTAGTACACTTGTTGATCGGTAGTTATTGTACTCCATTCTAAAACCCTTACCCTTGAACAATGGTACAACGGTTGCCTTTCTTCAGTCAGAAGGAGTATATCCAGAGTTCTAATATTGATTTAAAAATACGTGCATTCATTCAGTCAATCCATCTTCTCCATTTGTAACATACTCAAGGGCTATATTATCATACTCTGCAGCCTGTTTGTTGTATACTCAAGGGCTATACTATCATATCCTGCAGTCTATTTGTAACATACTCAAGGGCTATAATATCATACCCTGCAGCCCGTTTGTAACATACTCAAGGGCTATACTATCATACCCTGCAGCCCGTTTGTAACATACTCAAGGGTTCTGCTATCATACCCTGCAGCCTGTTTGTAACATACTCAAGGCCTATATTATCATACCCTGCAGCCCGTTTGTCACATACTCAAGGGCTATACTATCATACCCTGCAGCTCGTTTGTAACATACTAAAGGGCTCTGCTATCATACCCTGCAGCCCGTTTGTATATACTCAAGGGCTATACTATCATACCTTGCAGCCCGTTTGTACCATACTCAAAGGCTATATATATATACTATCATACCCTGCAGCCCGTTTGTAACATACTCAAAGGCTATACTATCATACCCTGCAGCTCGTTTGTAACATACTCAAAGGATATACTATCATATCCTGCAGCGCGTTTGTAACATACTCAAGTGTTTTGCTATCATATCCTGCAGCCCGTTTGTAAAAAAGTTTTATAATTTTTCTTCATACTTTATTTGAGATTTTTTTCTTATAAATCGAAAACTATTTGATAAGTGAGTCAACTCAACGCAAGTTATTCCGATATTTTTATTAAATAAAACTTAAAGGCGTTAACACTAAAGCATTTATAAAATAAAAATCAAAACACTGATTTTAAATTCAATATACCATTATGCCGTTATCAACAATACAAAATACATGGAATATTTTTTTATATTATCATATAATTGAACTTATGTATAACATAACATCATTGATTTGGTTGTTATTTAAATAATGTATATTTTCATATATTTAACATGTGTTTTAAGATTTCATGATTATTAAGACAACTTTATTTTTCTTTCGTTGCAGGTGAGTCTCTATTGGATCCATGATTCTGTTTAAGAAATGGTGCAATTTAAGGTAAATTTTTTTAGTCATTGCTACAACTGGCACAAACGCATAGAACACGAGATTAAGAGCATCAAACCTGGGGCGCCCGCGCGCTTATTATCGTGAATGGTAACCATTATACCACATCCGCCGACTTACAACCCTTCATTTTATCGATAATTCACTATCAAATATTATTTTCCACCATGAAAACTTAAACACCGTAATAATTTTCTAGTTCACTAATTACAATTCCCGTCAATAATAATGGAATTATGTGAGAGGATGACAATTTTCCGATAAATATTGCTTCGTTACGCCACGCCTACAATAATTTCAACGTTGACTAAGCTCAACGATCTTGGCGTTGATGGGCGCCAAAAGTTTCGACAGGATTCCACATTAATCTAAAAGACAAGTTTGTTCCTTAAGGATAATTTCATTATAAAACAGCCATCCTATATCGAATTAATCTTGCCTTAAATATTGATTACAATCGTCCAAATCAGTTTCCAAGTTTAATTTATATCTAGCGTCATCCAATACTATATATAAGATAAGTTTGATCAAAATGGTTGTTAATTTGCTTTTGTTTGTTGAACTTGTAATCGAAATGTTAAATTAGTAAAAATCGATGTGCATCGTTCTTCATAACTTTATTTATATTTTTATTCACTCTATTTTACATCATAAGGACTTACGTTAATTTACAATACTATTCGAATAAAAGCAACACTTGAAAATAAATACATACATACCATCACTCCATTTCTCTATCGAGGTAGACACAGAAAACTGAGCACCAATATCTTCTACCTCGACACGTATCCATCACCTTTTCTACATACATACACCTTCACTGGATTTACGTTTTCTTCGTTCAACATATTATTAACTTGATCTAACCATCCTCTCCTTGGTGTTCCTTTACCACACCTTCCACTCACATTTGCACTGAATATTCGTTTTATTAGTCCTCATTATTTGTTCGTATTATAAACCCAAACCATCTCAGAGTGGTATACTTCGTCTAACTCAACATATTACTTCATTCCGTATTCTGTCATGCCTATACATTGTCCCTTCGTGTATTCTTATCAGTGCATGAATTTTTATAGCGTTTATTCGGCTCCTTTTAGTATTTTTAGACATCCACATTTCCCTCCCAAATATAATAAACGTTAGTACTGATAAATAATGTTGTTCAAATACTCTTCAATAATCATATATAAATGTTCCCCATCTCCCTCATTATGTTTGATTTTTATGATTAGATACCGCAGACTTGCTGACCGACTAATTGAGAATTCATATTTTGAGTCAACCAGCATCTGTTAATTATATACTCGTACTGGCTTCATTAGAATAACGTTAAAAAACAAACACTGAAGATTAACAATTTTTAGCATAAGAAACAAAAAAATTTAAAAACAATCATAGCAATCTGTCGGAAACAATAAATAACTATACTTAAATAGATATATGGGGAATAAACATTTATAATTTTGCATTTCAACGCAATAATCTACATATAATAATATCCCCAGCACTATTTTTCTCAATATGCTCAATTTCTCAACTTGCTTAGATTATCTAATGCCCTATTGGTAATAAACTCGCCAAAAATAATATTTTAGTCTGTATTTGAACTTTAAAATTTAAAATAAATTCTACTTTCCTGACAATGCGTTATAAACCCAATCAGTTAATTAAAAAATAAATAACTTTTTGAATGTATATTAATCTATCCATTAACTTCTATATGATATATCAATTCGGTATGATAAGGCACCTAAGTCGATACAACTGATTTATATGTTAAAAAGCTCAATCCTCAATTTATCCACCATATGAAAGATAACATTATCCAAAAAATCGTACAAGATCATTCCGTGTACTAGTAACATAGTGACGCTATCAATAGCTCAGTTTGTGAATTCAGAACCGTAAATAATTAATTATCCGATACATATAACAAAAGTTTGTCAATTAACAAAAAATTCTCAATTTTTTTCTGCTAGTCATTTATATATCATACCAGTGAGTACGAGTTGCGTAAAATTATATGGAAACTCAATGTTTTTCATGCTTTAAGACAGTTATTTTTTTGTTAAACGTAGCATAACGCATAAAATGTTTCACACAAAATCATGTAAACGACCACGTGCGTAGAAGGTAGTTACCATTTTTTACGAAAAATCATACAATTTATTTAAATATCTTCTGCCTTGAAATTTGTACCACGGGAAAAGATTCTTAAATTTCCCATTTGTAAAATATATTTTTAGAACCAAGAGCGTAGAAGATGTCAAATAAAAGAAAATTGAAGAAGAACTTTTGTGTTTTCGCACCTAATTTCAGTGGAAATGTTTGGAACATTAGCATAAAACCTTTAAACAAGCTAATGTATTATTATCGTTTTTTTTTTCAGGATATAAAAACCCATAAACATTGCGGTATTCGTACCATTATGAATTCGACTAGTAATAAAATTAGATTTAAGAATTCCTTAATCTTAATTTTATGCCACGACATAGTTTTTTTTTCCAAATCTATTACATTTCGAAACTTGAGTTTTGTTTACGGAATCATTAAGCAAAGGTTTGTGTTTTTACACGAAACACGCTATTTGCTTGTTTTTTTAATATCAGTCATTATGGTTTAAAAATTTTTTTTATTTTATATTACTTTGGTTTAACAGCATTTTTTTAAATTTTATATTACTTTGGTTTAAAAACATTTTTTTGAAATTTTATATTACTCGGCAACAAAAAACTATAATGTAAGGAATGATAATATCCACAATTCATTATCCATTTTACGGTGGTAGTTATTTCGTTGATAAAAGAATATTCTTTGCATGAATAGAAATTGAACATATTAAAAACTTGAAATAAAAATTGCATTGAATAAAAATATTACAAATTAGTACAGTTTTACTGTATGAACTTGTGCACATAAAACCTGACTTGTTTATTACTTTGAAAGAGTCAAAGAAAACTATGAAAAATGTGAAAGGGAAAACCAACTGGAACCCCTTCTTAAATACATTGGATTCTAATAGGAATTGAACCCTTACCTTCATGTGGGAAGAGATACGTCTTACTAACTAGGCTACAGAGGTTATCATATTTGAATGCTTCAAATCACACCATCATCAGTTATATACGATAAATTGGTCGTCTTGTGTTTATTTGAGCATATGTGCATGTGTGTTCGTGTGTGTTCGTGTGTGTGTGTGTGTTTGTGTGTGTGTGTACGTGTATGTGGATAACAAAAGATTTTTTTTTAAACTATGTTATTGAGCGCCTTAATGTTTTCTAAAAGCTTACAATTTCAGTACAATGCTGTATAAAGAAACTCTAGTAAAGCACATTAATCTATTACATCCGGAAATGATACACTTTGTATGTCGATTGAAAGGAGCTCGAGGCCAGATAGGAAATATTAATGTAAAAGTTATAAATCATTAGAATGGATGATAATAATCGACATAGCAATTTTCTAACGTTCTGCACGCGAGGGTGCATTTTAAATGTGGCCTGCTCATCGTATTGATCTA
The DNA here is from genome assembly GCA_949825065.1 of Odontocerum albicorne. Lineage (NCBI taxonomy): Eukaryota > Metazoa > Arthropoda > Insecta > Trichoptera > Odontoceridae > Odontocerum > Odontocerum albicorne. Next base: position 16,073,146 of record OX463839.1, on the reverse strand, counting down.
TCTTTATACATACGAGTACATTGTCTATGGTCCGGCTTTATAATGCAAATAGATGGAGACTGCTTGCTGTATATATCCTTATTAACAAAACAAGTATTTACAATGGTCAAACACAGGCAAGTTTTTCTTTTTTCAAGTCCACAAATACACAAAATAGTTCATTATTTTTTACCATATATTTTTCTACAAACATACGTAATGAGAATATTTGATCAACGTATCCTTTTTTACTTTAAACCTGAAAGTACAGCTTTCATCAGAAGAAATAAACTATGGACAGCTTACTTCTTGACAAAAGATATTCGTATTTCTAAATATTCTAATTCTTGCAATTCAACCACATTTTTTGAAACTCTCATTAGCGTATGACGATGTTCTTATTTATGTCCTAAAAATTTGAACATTTGAGTTACTCCCCAAAACTTTTTCAGTTTATTTCCAACATTATCATGGACAGAACTTTTGTTATGGAGACTTTTTCAAAAATATTGAAACGCAGATTATGAAGAGACTTGCCGCAGGGTTCTGTCATTAATCTGATATTGTTTAGTATTTATATAAGTAATCTAAATCTTGTAATTTCTCCAATAACGTATCAACAGATTTTTTTATTGTATCATACTTATAAATGTATCATAAGAATATCGTATAAGCCACTTAAAAGTTAAACAAAGCTTTCAATAATGTACTAATCTGATTTTTTAAGAGTACCATATAATGAATCTGTAAATATTCAAAACAAAGGTTATTGTGTTCACGTTCAAAATAAAGAATTTACAATTTTCAATTAAATATTGTAACAAAAATCTTGAAGTTGTCAAAAACTATCTTGGTTTTGTGCTAGATCCTAAATTTTCTTGGTCCCCTAGTGTTCAACAAATTTCTACTAAATGTGAAAAGAGTCTTAGCATAATGCGAGCAGTTTTAAGAGTATAGTGGGGATTGCATCCTATCACTTTGAAACTAATGTATGTACAATAATCTGGTTCGCAGACGTAACTCTGGTTGTCTACATACGTTCCTCCTCGATCCTTTGCCAAAATATTTGGACAAGATTCCTGCAAGTATCCAATCATAAGCACTAAGAATTATACTAGTGGCAATGATATAATTTCATATCATTGCTCTCAATACGAATATGTCTATTGTATAATATATTTAACTGTCCCGTCATCCCCTCTTATCTTGCCGAAAATATTCAACGTCTTTCAGATCATGGACTTGCACTTCGCTCAAACAGAGATTGTTTATTGGCCGTCCCAGTTAACCGCTCTTTTTTTACTTGTCTGTGCAGTGAAACTCTGGAACCAGTTTCAAACCAATATTACATTCGCTCCGTTTTTGGCACACTTTAAGAAGCGACTGAAAAAACTCTTTAGTTTCAAGTCAGTAATATAACGTGTTTCATTCTTGATTTTCGTTTCCTCTTCACCATCCTTTCCTCTTTTTTCGATCGATGATATCTCACTTTTACTGTGTATATTGTTCATAAATTTTGTGAAAATTAATAATCTTTTGATTATTTTTTGCGACCATGTAACTTATCTTTTTAACTTTTGTCTGGTTGGCTGGAACATATTTTTACCTGGCAATAAGTCCGCTAGATTGTTTTCATAATGTAGTGTTAATTAAATAAATGTGTAAAATGTTCATTATATATCAGAAGATAATACCTAGTGGATAAATTACTGTTCAAAGTCCAGATTATTTACGCCATTCGATCAAACCGATTAAATCACATGTTATATTATTCAATTTGAATAAAAACAATAGATTTGATGAAGAAAACAATCAAGCACCTATATCTTCTTTTAAAAAGCTTCCGAACATTTAAATCACTATCCCTTTCTTTGCCAAATTTACAGGTAGAAGAGTAACTTTCCGTTTATGATATTCCTTTTAATTGAATTACCTCTATTCCGTATGTTATTATTTCATTTATTAGCCTAGAAACGGTATCAACGGCTCAACGCTTACTTTACCTCAATAGCTAATTTCAGCACGCTGTCAGATCATAGTTCCCAGAATACTTCCTTGTATTCACAGATGGGTTCAAATATGAAAATAAAGACAGTAGTGGTGATTTTCACATACTTGATTTCAATATTGACCTCTTATTTAAGTTACCCAACAAAGTTTCAGTGTTCACTGCAGAGTGCTTCGCAGTAAAAGAAGCCTTACTCCAGACACAATAGCAAAAGAAGCCTTACTCCAGATACAATAGCAAAAGATTAACTAATCTATTTTCTCCTCAGATTCTCTGAGCGCCATTAAGAAGCTTACGTTTAGTGCTTTTGACTCACCAGAAGACAGTTTTATCTGCTTTATTAAACATTTTTAATATACGTTTAAAAGGGACCATTTTAATATCATTCTTACCTGGATCCTCTGGTCACTTTGCGACTGAGGGTAGCAAAAAACTATAATAATTATTTTGTTAAATACGGGAAAACTTCAGAAATAATACCTAAAAACATTAAAATACTAATTTCGGCTTTTTTATGTGTCAAACCTAATATTGTACGAGTATGTTACTGGGAACATCATTGGACGCTTGAGAACAAAGTAAAAGGGTAGTACTACGCTGAAATTCATCGGGACATTCCATCTAAACCTTGGTTCCATCAGAACAATATTTCCAAGAGATTTAAATCCTGTATCTCTAGAATGCGAATAGGTCATTCGTTGTTCGATCGCTTTGGATTTGACAAGAATCAAAGTCCTTACTAAGGATAGTCCGATGTGCGGTTGTGGTTTGGAGGAGGAAACATTCAATCACGTATTTTTAACTGTTTGAATCACTACTCTAGCAACACATACAATCTTCTTTCTAAATGTTTAGCCGTTTTTTTTTTCAAAATGTATTTTCAATAACAATATTAATATCTAAATTGAACAAAAAATGAGAATCTTGCTTTCGTAAAATTAATCACATAAAGGGCACAAAGCACTCTCAGCAGGGTGAATTGCCTAAACCATGAAAAACTCCCTCAAGGCCCACGCGATAACATTAATTGTTCTACTGTAGTCACCGAGTGACTAACTATTCATAAAATTCATAAATCGTTATGCTACAAGCAATGGAGAATCGTTTTTACCACGAGGTCATCTTGTAATTTATTACAATATTAAATTTTTACACCCGACTGGCATACGTTCCTGTATCGGCCCTGAATAGTTCCACTGTAGACCATTAACCCCGCTTAATGCCCCTAATCAAATGTCTATCGAACACCCCTCGTTTGTCTGCACGACATTTTAATTTAACTTAAAGCGATTACAAAATACGTTTATTTTCACATCTTTTAAAATGTTAGCACATTACTTAAATAATCAAAGAGAGAAATAAAGATTTGCTGACGTGATTGTTTTATCGCTAAATTGTCAGAATTGAAAAATAAATTAATGCCGATAAAAGGAAAGAACTAAATATTTTGCATTTTATTTTAATTTGTAAGGCATTAGTTAAATTGTTCAAATAATTTAAATGTCACAAAACCACTAAAATGATCACGTATCTTAATAACATTGAAACTTTTTGAAATTCTCGAAAATATCTTTTGGTTCAATAAATATACTCGTACATTCCACTCAATCAGCATTAACCAGTAGATTTCAGATGCTAGCCAAAGAAAAAGGTGGCAGTCTAGATAGATTATCACGTAAGGCCATTTAACATCTATCTAGTTAGTTGGGAGTATACAGTAATGGTTGACTCTATACATCGGAAATATAATATAATACAAAACAAAAAATCGTTGAATGAATTTAAATTATAATATTAAATGTATTGATATATTATTTATATAATATAATAGTTAAAGCATTAACATTGTGGAGGTTTAAATGTATTGTAATTTGTTTTACAAAACACTGTCCATTCAACTTTATGCAACGCTTTAGCCTTACTGATTTCAAGGTTTTCACCTCATCAACAAGACCTTGTTTGTGCTCCCCTGATAATGAAATGATGGAGTTATACCGTTACATAAAGTGGAATAAACAGTGTTGTATAAAACAAATTACAACGCAAATAATGATAGTTTATTTATCTTGTTGGAAGATATCAACGAACAATTTTCAACTCTCTAAAACTATAGAAACCTAAAGAACCCGTATAAATTTGACTATCGAAGGAGAGCTTAACAAGACTTTTTTGTTTGTGCTCCTCTAATGATGAGCTGAAAGCCTTGAAACCGGTAGGGTTATACCGTTACATAAAGGGGAATAAACAGTGTTTAAAAAAATGTATTAAATTATTGTAATTAAATTGTTGATTTAGTAGTATATGAACAAAAAATGAAAAAAAATAGATGGCAACGTTTGCCAATCTACGTGACAAAGTTCTGAAAATTATTTTATATAGCGAAACAGGATTGTCACTTTCTTTACAGTCACCACAGTACATAACTATTATTACAATCATTAAGTTGAATGGTGCACTACACAGTATGTTAACCGACCGGATCCTTTGAAAAAAAGCAAAGATGAATGTTCACAATGGAATTTTCCTCCAAAATTAGGATATGTAAGCGAAACTTGAATGTGGAAACGGTGATTGAAATAAGATAAATGTGGTAGAAATGAGAGCGTTGCGTAGAATGTGCAGAACTACAATGTGTAACAGAATAAAGAATGAGGACATTAAGAAAGAATGCGAATTGAAAAAAGGTCCAATGCTTGATAAAGAAAATAGTTCAGCTACGTAGAATAAAATAATGATAAAAGATTCACAAAAATAATTTAAACAAGTAATACATAAAGTATGAGAAGTTGGGAAGACCTGGATAATGTAGCAAAACCAAATTAATCAAATTCTGAAAGAGGAAAGGACCTTTATAATGGGAGAGTATACATGACGTGGTACATGGACGTGACATAAGCGAAAGGTGTGTGCCCGGATATTATGTAGTGGAGATCTGTTGTTCTCTCTGGTTACCCCAATGATAGGATGTTAATGATGATGAAAATCATTCAATCTTATGTTTTTGACCATTGTCTAATTCTGTTAAAACGTCATTTCTTTTTTTGTGACGGTTTTCTTGTTGAATAAAAGAAATTGTCAACGAGAATAAACGTCAAGTGTCAGTAAGCAAATAAATTTGTCGAAAAATATGTATTTTCTTTTATTTCTTCTTTTTCCGTTTTTCCCTATTGTTTAATATGTCGTCATCTAAATAAGAATCGTGATATTTACTGTATGTGTTGCCTTACATCACGTTCCCTTTGTGTTTCACTTCCGCAATATTACGAAAATTGTTATTTATTATTCGATCGACAGCAAATTACTAGGAAAGACTATACATGTAAAGACAGGAAACATATTTTACTTTTATATGAAAATAACTGGCGGCATCCCCCTGGCGTTGAGAATATATAAAATAAATACTGGGCTGTCACATCCACATTTAAGATGTCTGATAAAAACAATGAGGATCAATTTAAAGTAATTATGCTAAAAAACATATCCCACATTTCACCTATTCTGAGATAATTGAAGAAACATTCAACCTCTTTGATTTACGCGAGCGTAATATTTTTAAAAAGATAAATGTTGTTTTAAAACAGTTTAGAATTAAAATAAGAGTACATAATTTTCTTGTTCAAGTGGTATTACATTCAGATAAGATTCTAAATACATTATATTATTTGTGTATTTTACAGTCACGTGCATAGATGTATTATATTGCTTAAAATCCTTAAATATTTAATACTATAGTAGTTTTTCAAATATTTTTATATTCATTTCTTTGCTTTAAATTGTCATAAAATGGCACAAATTATCCTCTTTACATGATGGAATGTCATGGTGATTCATAATTATTTGTATGTGTTGAACCTGAGATTGCACATATTAGCCGCTTGACGACGCCAATATTTTCGACAATCGTGACTTCGAAGTTTCCGGTCTTTACGTATATTTTTTGCTACTTGTACCTTTGCGGCTGTGAGAGAAGAAAAACTATTTCTTATGGTTAAGGCGCAATCGCTTTTTATTGTCGACACTGTTCCAGCATGTGTACCCAATAATATTATGCCAACCTCCGCTATGACACGAATGGCCCACTAGAGAGATCCAGCACTACGTAAAAAAAATTGAATAAAATGGAAACCAAATTTTACATTGCGACAAACTGGCCACGTTATGTGAAAGCATTATTTATTTTTTTATATAGTAGGGTACACAAAAAAACAAAAAAAAAATCAGTAAAGCCACTGGTACTGACGGTTTGTTCATTGGTGTCCTTAAACAAATATTATAGGTCGAGAAGTGGATACCATTTTATCAACACTTTTCAACAAGTGCTTTCTAGAAAAAGACATTCCAGAAGATTGAAAATCGGCAACCGAAATACTTCTATTAAGAAAAGTGATCAATAGGATCTTAAGAACTACCATCTGATCAGCATGTTACCTACCCTATACAAAAATGTTACCAAAATCTTAACTAACCGACTCTCGAGTACTTTTGACACGAACCAACCAGAAAACAAGCTGGATTCAGGAAGTGTTTCAGTACCATAGATTCAGGTGCTGCGGGAAATAATAGAACGATATGAGGAATACGAACTTCCTCTATACCTAGCCTTTTTGGACAACGAAAAGGCATTTGACTCAGTCAAGAAAGTTGCCATACTAAAGCTCTAAAGACACAAGGCATTGATAGAGCATACATTCAGTAGTTCAATAACATCTATAAGGATGCAACAGCAAAAATACATCTCCACAAATCCTCCGAAACTTTCCGAATTGGTAAGGGAGTTCGTCAATGAGATACTATTTCCCCAAAACTATTCACAGCTATACTTGAATATGTCTTTAGTAAACTGGAATGGGGTAATAAAGGTCTGGTGATTGATGAAAAATACCTGAGTCATTTGAGATTTGCAGACGATATCGTTATATTCTTACAAAACCCGAATGATCTTCAGCACCAACTGCAGGAATTGGCAGAGATGAGCAAAGAAGTTGGTTTAAAAACGAATGTATCAAAAACCAAATATATGGTGAATAGCTTTGCTTCCCCAAAACCAATAATCTTAGATGGAAAGCCGCTGGAACTTGTCCGGAATATGTGTATTTGGGCCAACTCATTTCCTTTGTATACAGAAGGTACGCTGGATATATGAAATCAGGAAGCATGGCAGCATCACAAGGCATCAACGAGCAAAAAAATTAACTATTTGGAGTCAACTTGAGGAGACCTTCATCCAGTAGTGGATCGGCCCTGGTTGACAATGATGATGATATATTCTGTTTTTTATACTCGTATGTATAAGGACAGAGAACTGCTTAGATATGTGATGGTGCATACGTCACATAATAAAAGGTACTAGATACATATAACATAACTGATCATTAAAAGTAAAATAAACGGTAAACAAAGCTGAGAATTTGCAGGAGTTGTTTGGGTGCATTTCTAGTGAATTGTTTCGTACTGCAGTGAAGAAAATAAGGATTACCATAATGTTGGCCAATCTCCAATAACAGACGGCACTTGTCGGAATTTGTCGGAAACACTGCGGAATTGGTGATTTTTAATAAATATTGCTTTGATTCAATAATTTAATGCCAAGTATTGCACTGATGAAAAAAACATTAAAATGTTAGCGACGTAGCTTAGTAGTCCGCATACACACTCAGGATACTGGGTATGATTACACACGAATTCCCTTAACAATCGGTTTTACTTTGAGGTTTCATTGTCCTGGCGTTTAGCTGCTTCATATAACTACAATAGATGGAACGCTCTAGGGGTAACACGTGTTAAAGATTATCTATTTGTAAATTCTTCAGTACTTTCTTTCCTAAATTTCCTATACTTTGAAAACATGTTTTTCCTTTTCGTCCTCATTTTAAGTATTACATAACGAAATTTAGGGTCTGATTGTTATTCATATAAACATAATTTTTTTTTATTAAAATTATCTTCTTTTTAAAAAAAAATGTATTATATTTTTATATTCGATTTGAAAAAATAACATTTCTAGGCCTGGTTGATAATGAACTACCAGAAAATCTGCAGATGACGGTTTCGATTCTCGTTGGTAGCATTTTTTTATTAAAAAGATCCGGTCTGGTTTTCACTAATATCTCTGTGTTCGGTCGGAAGTAATTGCAACATGCCAATAAACCCGCCAAATTTTACTATACCTATATAAAACGAAAGATTTATATATTGTAATATAATATAATAAAATACTAGAAACTTTCTCACCACGATGCCTGTGAAAATATTAAATAATTCAAAATATTTTCAAAAAAAGATTAAAAAATTTCAAGCCCCCTTTTTTCATCAAAGTACTTCCTTATTTTTTTCGAGAGAAGATTCAGCATTTGATATGCATAGAAAACTTTTAAAGTCAGCCATGTGTAATCTTAAAAAACTTCAGCTTTGAATGTGTCAAAAATTCAAACATTCTTTAAAGCCTTTTGAAGTGCTCATTTTCCCGAAACATCTTCTGACGCTACGTTTGACCTTCGGCATGTTTCTCATTTTCTTTATACACTTTTGAAGCTTTTAAACCACTCTTTTGAAGCTTTATTCATGACCCCTATTAACACTTCGAGGCCCAGTAAAAGAATAAATCGTTGAAAAGTTTGAATTATTTTACAACAGATTAATCCCTTCAGAAACAATTGCATAAGTACAAGAGCAAGCGGTACAAGATAGAAGAAGATTAAATCAAAAGAAATTGCAGCAAGGTATGACATTTCCAAAACCACAGTGCTTCGAATAATGGTTAGCGCAAGATGGATGCTAAAACTTTTAAATGCTGCCCAAAGGTAACGACTTGTCGAATGTATCAATAAATTTTAAATGCTGTGAAATAAATAATTTAGTCAATTGTCAAGGGGGATAAAATTGTGGTTCTGTTCCATGATTCTCTGTCAAAAAGAGACTTGATGAAGCCATCCGGGATTACAACAGTCTAAAAAAGTCGAGGTAACCCAAAGCCAAAAAGAGATTATAGCAACATTTTTTGGGATAGTCAGGGAATTCTACCTAGGGAAAAACACTACGGTTACGGACGATTGTATATTTTTACTTTATTTATTTCAACAGTCAAATTACCTTTTTGATACCAAGATTAAAAAAACAACATCAAATAGAATTTAACATCGGTGTGTAAGTAGTGCTATACAATGTATAATGGGTAAAAACATAAGCCGAACAACACAACAAGCAAATCTTTACAATTCTATCAATTTATCCCGGAGATAACAACTTCTGCACTTTACACCTGTAAATAGTCAAAGTAATATGAAAATCCATACAATGCCCGTATTGATTACCCAATCTGTGCAGTCTTTTTTTTCAAGAGTGGTACAAATAATTAGGTGCAACCACTTTAATATGGAACAAAACATTTTGCCGTGTGGGACTACAAGGAACGTGTAGCATGGCAAGCTGAGTTAGTTCTAGATTATAAATACCAACTGACGATCTTAAATAATTTTGTAAGGTTTAACATATTTCTTATATCTGACAAAGTTGTAATACTCATCATTTCTAACAAGAGATCATAATTTTTCATTATGTATCATTAATATAAAAATTGAATGCTTTAATAATAAAAACTGTCACGAGGCGTGAGCTTATTATTACACGACAATGAGGCCAATGCACGCTTATGTTGCTGCAAAGGCTGCCTTTCATTACTGTGGTTTCCAAAAATGTAATCACTCACCCATAACGCGTTTACATCAAATGTTCCCCTTTTTAACTTTAGTCTATTTTCTTAAAACACCTAATATGTAACAAGAATCACATCTTCAATAGATTAATAAAAGTAAACATTTCAAACACCGTGTTTTCAAAACAAGTTCTTTGACTTGTTTTCTATAAGACTCTTAGAGCGATATTGAAACTTGAAAGAAAGGAGAGGGACTGAAACCGTTAGAAGATTTCTTTCAGTGTATTTTCGGCGCTCCATGATACCAGTATTTCAATAGACATCGCATTCAATAAAAACTGTTTTAACTAAATTAATAAAAGGCATGGTTTTAGTGTATTTAAATTATTCAATTTACGAGCGTTACGTGTTTAGGAATGTTATATTTCCAATAGTTACAAACGACTTTTACGATCAATTTTCTGCGTAGGTTTTATGACCCTAGAATAATGGGCTCTAAAAATGCATGAATATTATAATGGAAATATATTGGTCCGTTTTATTTAATATTATTTTGGGGAAGATTTAAATATTTATGTACTTTTAACTTTTGATTAAATAAAAAATGACTTGAACGTGCAATTTGAATTTCAAAAGTATTTCTGTGAGACCCAAAATATTGCAACTGAATGTTTTTTTTTTGGCAAATCATAAAATAATGCACAATATGGGTCATCTTAAAAATCATTCATTAAGAACTCTTTTTGTTCTGTTCCGTAGTAAAAAAATCCTGGAGCACTCTCTATGAATTATAAAAGTCAGTTTATAAACGTTATTTAATAAATTCGGGTGGAATGAGATTTAAAAGGAAAATAAAAACTTGGAACACGGTTACTTTTACGGATAACTTTCATATCGACGTTTTCACACTTACAGTCGAACGCTGAATTGCGTATAATTAAGAAGTAATTAGAAGAAAAATATAGTTGGATAATTTTACTGACGAAAAGGTACGAAGCATGAGAAACAGAAGAGCATGTATGACAATATGTATGAGCACGGGTAAGACAAAGACTCTTTGTGTGGGTGTAAAGGTGTAGAGATCAGTTTTTTCTGCTGACCCCAATAGAGATTAGGTGTGAAAGTATGTTGTCGAACTTACCAGTGTGGCTCATAGCCCCGATCCTGTAGACGCTAAACGAACAATAATCAGCAAAAAGTAGGCTTCTAAATGTACGAGTATGTTATATTTTTCACTTGTTGTTTCTTCCTAAATATGCTATCAATAAATAAGATTAAATATTATAATTTATGATAGGGGACATTCCTCCGTCATTCAACCATGAAAGTGCCTGGATCAATTCCGTTTTAAAATAAAAAATTTAATGCGTAACAATCTTTTTAAGTCTCATAAAAAAATGTGCTACATTACGCTTTTGTCTATGGTAATAATTATATTGTTTTATTCTGGTAATTTATGTTTAAGTGGCTAATAAAACAAAAGCATTAGGATGGGAAATATTAAAATGATACAATCTGACATTTTATGTATGAACCTTATCGACCTGTATTTTTTTATGTGTAGCGTTTGTTTTTCTTCAAAGTACTCAAACAAAACGTTCTCTTTACCATCTAAAGAGAAATATTATGTTAATCTTGAATTCAAATTTTTATATTAATCCCTAAATTTCCTTTTTTATCTCTCATTAAAAAATACAATTTAAAAAATAATTCCCAACATAAACGTGTATTAAAATAATGCCTTTAATTTGTTCAAACCATTTCTGTTTTTTTTTATTAACGGTACATATGCGATAAAATAAAATAAACTTTTTATTATCAAGTCATTCTTCTCACTGAAAATATAGAATGAAATTTTGAAAAAAAAAACTTTCGCCTTCATTATTCAACATTTATACAACATTTATGAAAATTAAAATTTTTGGGTTTCTCAGAAAGCAGTATTCTATTTATCTGTAATATTGTTGACAACAAATTGTCACTGCTTACTTCATTCTAGGCGTACTGAATTTATATTATTATAAAAAGTAATAGTTTAGCGCATTTCTCGGCGATTATTTACTCAAATTACCTGAGTGTTTTCTTGGTGGCATTTCAAAGATGCAATAAAATAGGTCGGTTTTTCGGTGCTTGATGCTTTTTCACTAACGTAAAGTCAAAAAATGCTACGCAAACCTAAAAAAAGATAGGTACAGTATATGGCGATGATGATGGCAAAGATAGGTACAGTATAGTAAGTGATAACGTGTGTCAAATTTGGTTAAAAAATCGTAATGTTGATCAACACTCGAAGATAGTTTCTGTTCTGGAAGGTCGAATACCACTGATGTTGAACAAATCAAGGCTTTTATCGCGAATAATTAGCTTTCTATGGTACGAGAAATACTGAATATATTGAAAATCATTGCTAACAGCATTCAAGGCAATTTCATGTTTAAATTTGACTTTAAAAGGGATTGTTTGATGCGTATTTTTATCAACAATTTTCTTGACTTCTTTTCTTTTCTTTGTGCTATCTTCACTTCTCCTAAACAGATTTTTAATTATATTATTTACTAGCTGTACCCGGAACTCAGACTGGTTAAATGGAAAAGAAATAAAAGAGTAAGCATACGTTTCTAATATGTTTAATTTCATAATGCTTGTGGGTATACAATATTTTTGACGTCTTTCAGCCACTCTCAGCCTGTCGCGTTCATTCTGTTGAGAACGAAGCAGATCTGAAGCTGCAGAACGCGATCGCCATGCTCGCAACCATGCATCCTCAAGTCTGGCTGCACATCACTCTGCTGCTTCCTCGGCATTTTGATGAAATAAAGCAGATCGATTGCACTGAAAAAAAAGAAAGAAAGTTATAACAAAAACATATGAAATTGCGAAACATTAAAAAAGGAACTGAATAATATTGCTAAGTTCGTAAACGTCTTTGTTCTTGGCGGCAAGAATAGCTCGTTCACTCAGCCAATCGTGATTCTTAATTACAAAAAACTAATAATAATGACAAATTAATACATCTTGTTACAAATTAGCAAAAATGTGGCAGTTTGTAAAAATCAAATATTATTTGGTGACGTTTGTCAAAAGTCACTACGTTAGTCCGCATTGGCTAGAGATGGGGTATTCGATAGTTGGAATTTCGATTTTTTTATATCTAAAATGAAATGTTCGTAATTAGTATTGATTCATTGTAGATCTTGGCCTATTTAAAGATAGATATAAATCATACAATACATTCGAAAGTCAGTATAATGAAAATTAGGAATTAAAACGTCAGTTTAGAGAAAAAATAATTATTCGATTTATAAAAAGACTACTCGATTTGTAAAAAAAACGATTTACCCCATCCCTTTGTGACATGACGTTTTAAACGCCGCACGACTCATCCTAGACTTTCTGAAGTATAAAGCAGATCGATTGCACTGAAAAAGAAGAAAGAAAGTTATAACAAAAACATATAAAATTGCGAAACATGAAAAAAAGAAAATACACGAACTAAAAAACAAAAAAAAATAACGAAATATTTCACTTCAAACGCAAATCAATCGATACAGGTAAATTTTAACGCATTTCACGATATAACTATGGCGGATAAAAATTTAGTATATCGTGTGTTGCTTTTACGCCCAAATAGATGGCGCTATTTTTCAATACACGTATTTGAAAATTTAATATTTATTATTTAATTATTTAATATTTAATATTTGAAATCAAAATGAAAATAAATCGAAATCTATATTGCGTGTGTTGCCGTCACGTTCAACAGGGGGCGCTCACATTATTTCGTCTGTTTTATATACTTTTTTATATTTATTATTTAATATTTATTATTTAATATTTAATTATTTAATATTTAATTATTTAATATTTAATTATTTAATATTTAATTATTTAATATTTAATTATTTAATATTTAATATTCGAAATCAAAATGAAACTGTCAAAATTTCAAAGCAATCCGTGAAGAAATTTCGGATATTGGAGATTTTTAATTAACGAACATTTACATTTTTATTTATATTGATATTTAATATTTATTATTTAATATTTGATTATTTTATATTTAATATTAATTCCGAAACATCGAAAATGCAATGTGACAACTGTCAATGAGAATTGTTTAGTTTGCGTGTGTAGCTGCAGGGGACGCTCCCGTTATTTCGTCTGTTTTATATACTTTTTTATATACAACCGTATATAAAAAAAATATATAAACATTCTTGTATACAAATGCAACCTTTTGTCAAAATTTCAAAGCAATCGGTGAGGAACTTTCGGAGATTAGAGATTTTATATTAACGAACATTTACATTTTTATTTATATACGAGTAGATGTATATTCTCTAAAATGGATAATCATTCTGGCTTGCTAGAACATTATTATCATTAGTTAATTAGGCATTCTATCCCATAAAGATGCTGGAACGAATTCGCTGGAATATTGTCAACAATAAAAATATATAGGAAAACTCACTATTTATATGTTCAGTTGAATAACGGTAATTTTATTTAAAATACTAAGGTAAGTTAAATACAGAGTGACTTTGGAATTATCGCATTTTACTAATCTCAGTGTTTCAACTGTTATTCAACTGAAACAGGTAAATATAGAATTTTCTGTATATTTTCATTGTTGACAAGACGCTATGAACCGAAATGAGAATAAAAATAAATTATTGAACTTAAAAATACTCTTTTAAAACACTTTAAAAATTCAATTTTTAAATTCACTCTAGTATATTAAAATTGTGATTTCAATTATTGTAATATATTTGTATTAGTTCAGTTTCAATTGTCGACCATTCTTACGTTTCATATAAAAAAATTATTCTTCATTCATCTGTAACCGTTCTTCATAAAATCAAATACAACGAAGTACTTGGTGTTAAACGTTAATAAAAAAACTTCTTTAAGTTTTTAATAAATAATAAAGTTTTCTCGCCAGTTTAACTCAGTTGAATGGCGAAGGGAAGAATAAAAGCTGTATACGAGTATTTTTTCAGGTTCCCTCACTGAATTTGCCGCTTTTTAATACTTGTATTCGGCGTCTCGTATAAATCTGCCAGGGAAAAATGCTTCAGCGTTTATATTCAGATTTCTCGAAAACAGTTTAATTTATTCCCCCTTTCTCGGGATGAATTTCGTTCAAGATTCTTTTTACTAACTTTTAATAACAAAACATATGAGCTGCCATATAAATTGAGAGTTTTTACTTTTACTATTACAAATAATTAATGCCGTTGAAATGTGGCGTTGGAAGGCAATACTTAGACCCTTAGTGCAAGGATATTTAGACCCATAGAGTGCATAACTGAGCTGCCTTGTGAGGCCAATTTTTGCGGAAAGTGTGAATGAATACAGGAGCAGAGGCCAAGCACCCATGTGATGGAGTGAGCGGATAAAAAAAGCAGGGATGTGGTCATTTCAGGAGGTTCTTCATAGGACAAGAGATCACTTGCAATAAAGAGGGATAGTTGGTGGCCATCTGAATCACGCTCCTCGGAATTGAAGTTATGACCAATAAGTAGCTGACTATTTATTTTGAGGGATAGTTGTCCTTTTATAACACTGTTTATTTGGTTACCAATCCACAACATACCAATAAAGATAAACGTGAAAAACTATTAAATATTACAAATAAAGAAAAGTTATTAAAATTGTAGAAAAATCATAATCTGTATCTCAGGGAAATAGATCAACTCGGTATTCTATTGTTCATATTATGCCCATAAGAATTTGCTTTATACTCGTATGATATACCCCGTGCACTATACAACCTGCAGAGCTAATTCCTATTTGATATTTTCTTTCAACTGACTAGAACTTGTGTGTCAAAAACCTATATGATTTTCATACATAATATTAATAATATGAACAAACCTATATCATTTTTAACATATGAATACGCTCTCATTTTTGCAGGTAATAAAATTTTAACTAAAGAAAATGTGAGTTGTGTGTGAAACAGAAAAGAATGTTTGATGATATATTCTATATGTATGTAGAAGAGGCCAAATCCGTGAATGTTAATAGAAAGGCGCAGATATACGAGTATATAATCTTCGCTTACCCTAGAAGACACGTGACGAGATGGTATTCAGGTATTATGGAAATAGATGCATAAATGAGATAAAGTTATTCAACAAATTTATCTTTCAATATTTTGTTTATTTTCTGGCATTCGTATATTGACTTTAAAAACTATTCTTTTACGTCAAACAACGCACTTTTGGAGTCCATTTCTTTAAAAAACAAAATTACCTAATTGAGAAAGAACTAAAGAAAAGTTAGAGGAAAATTCCGATAAAACAAAAAATAAACTAGAGAATAAATTGAAAAGTTTAATCAATGTGGTTTGAGTAACTTTTGTTTTACTTTCAGTAGATTTGAGAAATTTTCAGCTGTCTAAAGTCCAAATAAAATTAAAATTGTTCAACAAATTTTGAAGTAAGAATCTAATTGTATTGTTTTTATAAGAGTGAACTCTCTCTCTCCTTTTTCAAACATCTAGAAAGATATAAAATACCTTAAGTGAAAACTAGATAGAACTATTTTATTAAAAATATCTGGGTTCTAGCGGGAATTCAAACGGCCACCCCCGGGCTGAAAGACAGGTATCATACCAACTAGGCCACAAAGGTCGTTATGGAGTCGTGTACCAAGTGCGATAGTATTTGAAATACGTACGATGATCGACTGTGAGTTATTTGCTTACTCCAGTGGTTCTTAACTCAAAGGTTCGATTATAAGGGCTAAGACATTATGGTCTTCTGGCCAACTTATTCAAAATATCCGTATAATGAATTCATATATCGTATATTGAGTTACCATACGAATCAATTAATGAAAAAAGTCGACTTTTAAGATAAAATAATATATTGAAGATTTTTTTTATAATTATAAATAATATAAAGCAAAGTTTCATATCAATTTAAATTCAAATTTATTCCTTCACCAAAAGCTTCATTTCTAACGTAATTTATTAAATAAGATAGACTCACAAAATGAAGCAGTTAGTATGACAATGTAGAAACTTTTCTATTGAGTGTCACATTCAAGTTGAATAATTCAATGTGAATGAAATATTTATTCAATAGCCCCCCATGTGGGGTGGTTTGCATGGCCAATATCCCACACGCAAAACCTCGACAAGCATCCCATAGTATTTACATAGGGGATCCATAAACTGGAATAACTTCTGGTGCAGGCGAGTTGAATGCATGACACGTGATTTGTTTTTTTTTACCGACAAAAAAGCTTTTATTATACTATATTTTTCACAGCCCCTAGGCAAAAGCACGTATCACTCAGAGTGTATATCCTTTTTGATGTTGAATTTGTTACCAAAAAGCTGTTTGCGATAGAAATGGAAAAGAATTTTACTTTGCTTTATGTAAATACGAGTACATGAAAATAGGTAGTACGAATAACTTCATACCAAAAAAACTTTTATGATACATACGTATCATCCCGCCATGTCCCTGTTAAGGTAGGTAAAGAGGACAGAGTGCAATACTTCCTTAACTCGATACACATTTAGCCCTTTTCCCATCCATACACCTTCTCATACAATCTGTACGATTTCTCTAACTTTTTACTTTTCTTTCTTTCAGAATATCATTCACTTAATCCAACCACACTTTCCTTCGTCTTCCTCTCATACGCTTTCCACTCACATTTACACTGTAAATCTGTTTTATTAGTAGTGTTTTATTCATTCGTTCTACATGGCCAAACTATATCATCGTACTCTTATCGTTATCGTTGCCGGGCCTCATAGTCGAGGATCCCTTCGCCCTTCCAACATCAGTCTTGAACTGTTCTTACACGTCGATCATGTGATCTTCTGTGAGAAAACAGCCCGATCCTAGATGCGCACTCCCTCCCAATGTCACAGACATGTGGGCCCTGCTGAGCCGCCTGGCCATGCTAACGCATGTTCGCAGCGCGCTGACTGTTTCTCACACGTCTAGCCACTGAGAGGCCAGTAAAATATACGACTATCTACCACTCATGGTCCCGAGCCACCTGCTCCTATACTCAGGCAACCCGCACAAAGTAAGCGACTCTCGCAGACTGTCCTTATAGAGCATCTGCCCACCAACTCTTCGCTTGCCCACCACTTTCCCGTACAAGACGCGTTTTGGGACTCTATGATTGCCCATGCGTATCACATGCCCGGTCCACCGCAATTTTGCCTTTACAACCATACCTTCTATAGGTTTACAGTTGAAGCGTTGCAGGACCGAAACATTTGTGACATGATCACTCCATTGCATTAAAAAAAATCGACGAAGGAAACGCTGGTGGAACATTTCAAGGCTTTGAATGTGCCTTCTATAGAGAATCCAACTCTCAGGCCTATAGAGAAGTGTGGGGAGGACAACAGTACTCTAACACATCTTATTTAACACATCAGCTTTGAGTTCACATTCATCCCTTATAAGTTCGTTCAGTGCTCTGTCATACAAATAATCGAAGAATTTTTTCTGAATGTTTGTTTATCTATTCATTCATTAACGGCCGATTTTTACCGTTAATATTTTTATAATAAGAAAATAAAATTTAAATAAGTAATCAATTATATTAGTGTTAGTGAATACAGAAATACACCATGTTAATTATAATCATCAATTAATTGATTTGGTACTTATATTAAAGAGCTCCGTTTTATTACGGAATGATTTGACACTTAAATGTGAAAAAATGTACACTATAACTTAAAGTGACAGATTTGTATCGTTTAACAAAAGCATCGTCAAACGGTTTGACAGTGCTTTTGTAAAGCGAAATAGATATGTGACTTTAATTGAAGTTATTATTTATTTTTTAACACTTTCATTGCGTACAATACAATCTGGAGGGTTTATTGTCATGGACATATCTTTTCCAATCGCCAAGAAAGATGTTAAAGAGGCCTTACGTTAAAACCACACTAGAACTCTTAAAAAAAAGTACTAATGTGAATCGAACCTGTAACCCCCGGGCTAGAATGATTTTATACCAACTAAAAAACGGAGATCGTCCGTGGATTTTTGATTTGACTTAAATATAACATACATCAATATGTTCTAAGTGTTTTGCTATACTTCTTCCTTCCTTGAAATGCATTGTGTTTTCATCGCGGTTTTACTTTATATTCTCACTTCAGTGTAGCTCCGTGTAGCAGGAGAGGAATTCTTCGTGAAGCAGAAGATTTTTCCGTGTGGTAAAAAAATACGTGTAAAGAAAACAAGGATAAAGTGTGCTTAATATGCCGCTTTATACGTGCATTTACTACGCTGCGAGCAATTTTCCTTCTCCTGTGACGTTGGACCTAAGGCCGTCGTCGCTACTTTTATTTTCAAATCCAGGTGTCTCGCTGCCGTAAGAATCCCTTTGAGCAGTTAGTTTCTCTCTTGTCACTTAGTGACGTCACGGTCATGATAAATAAAGGAGATTTCGGTTTTCTAGTGTAGATCGCGCTGGATGAAGATTTATTTTGTCTCTCATAACAGCGTGGGTTGTCCCGCTTAACAGGGGGATGGGATCAAACTTAACTGAACTCAATATGAATTAATTTTTTTCATACGTTATTTTAAAAATGATTTCAATGTATTATAATTTATTTTTGCTTTCTCTCTAATCTTAAAGAAAAATAGAAAACTTACGAAGCTATCTGCAATGATTTATATACACTTCAACATTAACTTAGATGATCCTTCAAATCGTATAAATATCATTTATATTCCATTAGTAAACAACTTTCCTTCAGCTCCACGCCTCTCTCGCTCGTAAACAAGAAATACTGCATGGAGAGTAAAATACCGAGGCTAAATTATGGTAATCCATGTAGGACCAAAATCAATATATTATATTTAAACCACAAGCGAAGATATTCAATCATTTGATATTAACTTCTGGCGTTTGCGTTGACTTGATAAATGAGAACGATGAAAAATTTCTCAGTCTGTAAGAAAAACTTTTAACATCCTTTTCCACAAGTTTATATCAGATACTTATTTCATGAATCAGAAAGTATCTAACTATGAAGATATTTATGATGTGAAATATGTTGACTTTTGCCTGCCAAAAGTGTGTAAATACCATAAAAAATTGTGGCTTGTTTTAGTAATTGAAAATATTTTATTAAAAAGCATGTGGTGTCAAAATATTTTTAATTACCTATATTTATAAGACATCGCAATATAAAGTATTATTTTTAATTATCTATATGTATAAGACATATAATTATACTTTATTGTGCATTCAGTAAGACTCTGGAACCAATCAACAACTAATGTTAGGCTCCGTCACTGGCAAGATTTAAAAAGCGACTGAAAGTCAGTAATGTAATGTATGTATATTATTCCCAAAATTACTTTCCTCTCCACCACCCCTTGTTTCTTTCCTTTGATTCATGATATCTCACTTTTATTATGTAAATTGTTCATGAATTTTGTACAGGTGAATAATTATTTGAATAATTTTTGCATCCATGTAACTTTATTTACTGTCTGGATTATTGAAGGATATTGCCACCTGGCAATAAGCCCACCAGATTGTTTTACAATGAAAGGTTAAATAAATAAAAAAGACATCCCATTATATAGTATCATTGTTTATATCTATATGTATAAGACATCGCATTATAGTATTTTTTATTATATCAATATGTTTAAGACATCTCATCATTTTTTATATCTATATGTATAAGATATCGCATTTTAAAGTATCGTTTTTGATATCTACACATAACATATGTATAAGACACCGCATTATATAGTATCATTTTTGATATCTATACACATAACATATGTATAAGACACCGCATTATATAGTATCATTTTTGATATCTATACACATAACATATGTATAAGACACCGCATTATATAGTATCATTTTTGATATCTATATGTATTCGACATCGCATTGTATAGAATATTTTTTAAATCGATATGTACATAACATATAAGACATCGCAATATATAGTATAATTTTTAATAAAATATTGAAAAGCAAAAAATCCAAAAATACAGCTTGATGAAGAAGAGCAATCTGAGACAGTTTGGGCATATAGAACGAATGAATGAAAAAAATCTAACAAGACAAATATACCCAAATTGTGCAGATGCGAGTGGAAAGTGGGGTAGAGGAAGACCAAGGAAAGAATGCTTGGAGCCAGTGAATGATTTTTTGAAAGATGGAAACGTAGCAAGTCAGCGAAATCTTAAAAGTTGTATGAGATGGTTTATGAATGTAGATGAGGCGTAGGATATGTGTCGAGATGGGAAAGTCAGGCGCTATGTTCTTTCAACCTACCCCAACAGGGAAATAGCATGATATGAATGCATAAAATATAACTACGTACCAAAAAAATTATATATTATTTTTGATTTACTCTATAGATACAAACTGTGAAACAAAAATCAAGAAAATCTGAAAGGGAAAGGTGGAAAGTGTTAGTTGAGTCCACATGGAATAGCTTGATAGTCATTTTCTTTATCTCGTTAAATGTTGCAACAAAACATTATCCTAAGAAACGATCCACTAAATACATTAAAGTAGTATAGACTGTAAATAAATAAAGAAATGTCAACAATGATTTGAAATGACTATTTATAGTTTAATCTACAGATATCGACATTCTATTACAGGGTATCTGAAGCACAAAAAACATTTTATTCAACGGACCATTATATCAATATATATTTTAATAAGACTAACGATAATAAGCATTTTCTCTTTTCCATCCCCATTATTCACATTATGAACTTTATTCAATTACTCTTCATTGTATACGGCACAAAAGACTTAATAAATAAGTCCCTTAGAATGTGATTTCAACGTTGGCATTATCAAAAAAATATTATTATTCAAATCAAACGTCAAATCTACTCTGAGTTTACACGGAAAATTAATTCGGCTCTCGAATAATACACACTTGTGTTGTAAATAACTAATTTAATTTACAGAATGTCACAGTGAACAAAAGGGATACGGACACGTGTATTGTATTGGAGGACAATGTTTTTAAACTCATTGTTTTCCGAAAAGAAGACCAGCCGCCGGCGCCGCCACCGCGCCGCACTGTAGTCTTGATAAAATTCAGTCACATTATTTTACGACGAGAAAGATACATTTCAGCCAGTTTGAAAAATGACTGTTTTTTTTTTTTTTTTTCTTCAATATTTATTTATTTCAGTGGCTCTTTAACGCAGGGTCACTTGAACTTAACCTTCGACTATTCGCGTGGGTCAAATATTTTTGCTCAAAAATATTTTTTTGAATGCTGCCACTTTCTGTAGGTACCTTCGTGATTAACTGGATTAAGGATATTTATATATGTCGTGAGATGCTAAAGTAAAAGAGTTTTACTTTGCAAACGTATACGACCACATGCGAGTCATTATGTTACAATATTAGGGGTGCGATGAATAATCGTTTTTTTTTTCATGGTTAGTATTTTTTTTAATAAAATAAGATTTATATTAGGATGTAATATTCTTGACTAAATGAATTAAGAAATGGAACAAATAAACAATAAAAATATGATCAATGAATTAGAATAGGAACGAACTATTTTATTAAGTACTTATACTATATAGTTTAAGGGATAAAAATACTGAGGGCTAGATTCTCAGAATGTAGTTGGGAAAAAAACATCGTAAGAATTAAAGGATTAGTCGTTTTTTGTAATTCATAGTAAATAAATAGGTTCTTTAAAAAAATATCTCTAACAAAATGGTCACTGAAATACAAAAAAACATACAAAAAGTAAAATAAATTAACAAAAACACTCCATTACCAACAATAGAAAAAAATAGTGGAAATTTACCTACCCCATGAAACTGTTGTTTTATGTATTACGCTTTCGTTGTATACAGTACAACCTGGCGGGCTTATTGCCATGTGGCATATTGTATTTTATTACATATTTGTTGTATACAATACAACCTGGCGGGCTTTTGTCATGTGGTATATCGTATTGTATTACACTTTCGTTGTATACTGTACTACATGGCAGGCTGATTTCCATGTGGCATTTTGTATTGTATCACACTTTCGTTGTATGCAGTACAACCTGGCGGACTTGTTATCATGTGGCATATTGTATTGTATTACATATTTGTTGTATACAGTACACCCTGGCGGGCTTTTTGTCATGTGGTATATTGTATTGTATTACACTTTCGTTGTATACTGTACTACATGGCAGGCTGATTTCCATGTGGCATTTTGTATTGTATCACACTTTCGTTGTATGCAGTACAACCTGGCGGACTTGTTATCATGTGGCATATTGTATTGCATTACATGTTCGTTGTATACAGTACAACCTGGCGGACTTTTGTCATGTGGCATATTGTATTTTATTACATTTTCGTTGTATACAGTACAAGCTGGCGGGCATATTTCCATGTGACATATTGTATTATATTACACTTTTATTGTATGCAGTACAACCTGACGGTATATTGGCATGTGGCATATTGTATTATATTTATCTTTTGTTGTATATAGTATAACCTGACGGGCTTATTGCCATGGGGCAATATCTTCAATCCAACCAGAAAGATGTTAAAAAGGATTGAAGTGAAAACCAGACTAGAATCCTAATTTAAAAAATCTGGTGTCCAGCGTGAATAGACTCGGAATAAACTCGCCAGGTTAAAAAAAAAGAATAGAACCCGCAACCTTCAGGTTAAGAGACAAGCATCTTACCAACTAGGTTACAGAGGTCGTTTATATGTTCATTACTAATACTGGTACAATATTAATAATCTAACAAAGTTGATAAAAAAGTTTCTATCCAAAAAAAAATTTCAACATTTCAAACATTTGAAAAAATTTGTTTATTTGGTTCATTGTTTTATTGTTTCTAACTTAATACAATTTATAATATTCTTCTATTGGTATTTTTGTGGTAAATGTATTTTTATATTTTGTTGAATTTCTTTCACAAACAAAATTCCGGTCTAACTTATAACTGTCTAAATAAAATTCTCTCAGTAAGAACTGTAAGCCAATGTATTTATGCTCATAACTTTCGATTTTCTCCAAGTTGCTTTTACGTAAGTACGAATTTCTTAAGCCAATGAGTCTGAAAATGTACAAGATAATCCATAAAATATATGAAAAAATAACCAAATAAAAAATATATATATTACCTAAGAAGACAAGTTTGTCAGACGTAACTGTTTTCTTCAGTATTTTTTTATTGACTAGTTTCAAAATCCGTACATTGCAATTAAGGAGTCATGAATTACAAAGTAACTTAAACATTTTTATTGAGCTTTTATAAGGTAATGCTCTTTCAACTAACCAGGGAGATGGTAAAGAGGGTTGAAATGAAAGCCAGACTAAACTTTTTGTCTAAATATGAGTTACAACGGAAATCGAATCCGCCCCCCCCCGGGTTGAAAGAAATGCGTCTTACCAACTCAGCAAAGAAGGCTTAATTTATCAAACTTATTTTTTTTAATAATTTATTTAATTGAATTGTAAAATAAAGGCTTTTTCTTTATTTTAAATAATTAACAGATAAAGAGTGTGAATTATGTTATCAAAACTATTATTTTTTTTATTTCATTTTGTAAACTTAAATAAATATAGAGAGTTATGTTTTAGGCCTATAATTTATTTTATATATTTTTTTTTATTTATACATGACAAGAAATTTTATAAATACACAATTTGCCAAAAAACAACAGGTAATTCAATTTGGACACACAATTTTATTGGATCTGGGTTTGTTGCCTTTCATTTGTCGTGTCCCAAGTAAACTAGGCTTTTTTTGCTTGTATCTCACTGAGGATAAATAATTAATATTTAGGGGTGTAAAACTAAACTGTAAATAATAAGAATGGAAAGCGGATACGGCAATCTTTTGGTAATCGTCTTGGCCATAGTAAATAAGAAAGCTACTATGGCAGAAAGGCCAAGCATCTTTGTTAAAAACTTATTTCTTTTTTATTTCTCTCAATTAACCCTTGATAAGTTCTTATTTTAAATTAACGTAGAATGTAGTCTCGATAAGTAACTCCGCCCATTTAGGATGACGGTGAATAAGATAAATGAATTAATTAATATTCTGAAGATTATAAATAAATTAGTTGTATGGCGCTTTTGTATAGTAAATAATCACGACACCCTTGGCCTAGTTAATGAAACACTTAACTTTCACCCAGGGCTTGCGAGTTCAATTTCCGATTGAGTTCAATAACAATTCTCACAAGCGCTAAACGTGTGGTAGTATTGTTACCGATTCACTTAAGGGGAAACATTTTCAACATGTGCGATGACGAATCGGGATTTCCATGCCTACTCAAGTGGTTCGTAGCCCAAAGATTCGATGAATCAGGCTATTCAATATGTCCGGATTACCAATTTAAATGTGTTGAAGGATGCCATACGAAAAAATAAATTAAAAAATAGAACATTTCGATCCCACTTCTGCTCACGCTGTTATGGGTCACAAAATGAGTCCGCATTCCTCTACTTCTACATAAGAAGATCGAACTCTTCTTGCGCGACGTCACATAGTGACGAAAAATAAAAAAGACAAAATACCACGAAAATAATATTTCGTTTTGAGCGCTGCTGTCAGGCGTGATCTATACTTCTCTTTTTGAATTTTTAAAGTAAATAATGATTTAATCGATTTTTTTTCTATTTGGATATTCCTGAAACTATGCACAATATTCCCTTCATATTTAAGTTCTATTTGCTGATTGATTTAAGTCGATAACGGTATATCATTCGTGATGTTTTTATTGTAACAGTCATATTATTATTGCGTTTTATGTAATAAATATGTGGTCTTTATTGTTGGTTAATGTTTTTTTCTTGAATAATGTTAGAATTAAATTGATCTTTTCATTGCTTTATAATGTCAAATATTATAGAACCAATGTCAGATGGTTATTCATAAAAAACTTGAATTAGTTATGTAATTTCAATTTAAATTCTGTCTCCCTACAATTGTTAGAAATATGTGTGTCGTGTGCAGCTTTAGAAAGCACTTGAAGACAACCATATTTGGGAACTGGGAAGTCTTATCAAAATTTATGATTATATTATGAACACTACACACATATACAATACTACACCTAAAGCAGAATGTGTAACTATCACATATCGGAAGATCAAGAAAGATTTCTTTGTAGTAGATCTTACCTTGGTAAGTTTTCTGTGGTAAGTTCTTACCAAATATATTTTTCTAAACATGTGCACATGCGGGGAAGTTCCTAATCTAATGGACCTTTCATTCATCACCTTCACACCCTTTCACTCAACTGGTTTTTTCTCTCATCTTTCAATAACCGTGGATTCGAATTCCGAATTAGAGCGCCCTTGTGGAGAGTCTGCTCTTAATACGACGCTATATAAATGGTTATTTTATTATTATGAAAACCTGTTCATAAGCGCCACTAAATACGACGAATTCCGTAACCTAGTGGATAAGATGACTATCCTTACCCGGGGGTTGTGGGTTTGATTACCGTCGAAACCAAGATTTTTTAAAAAAGAATGACATCATTTTTGTTTTTTGTTTTTACTTAAATCTTTTTTGGAAGAGATTGGAATATGACTATAGATACATCAAATTCGAATGTATACAACGAAGGTGTAATATATTACTATACAGTTAAGTACCCTATTAAAGTTTAATAAATAAACAAAAAAGTTTAGATTTGTATAAAAATGTATATACGATTTTATTTTTACAATTTATACTCGTATAATCAATATATTAAAATAAGATTCATCTATAAACATTTCCAATTCCAAATCTAATTACAATAGTAATACGAGTAAACCACGATTTATACGAGTATAATCAATATATTAAAATAAGATTCATCTAAAAAACATTTCCAATTCCAAATGTAATTACAATAGTAATGCGAGTAAACCATCGTTTTTACAAAAAAATACAAATTCCCATTGTTGTCGATGCTTTTTCCTCTTGAGCTGCCTAAAAAGAAAAAAATACAATTTGGGGCGAACCATTTTTTTGTGCTATCAACAGCATAATAATTTCAATCAGAAATCTGATTACAATTTAGTTTATGAACCCAGCAAGATCTGTAGTATGATTTGATATTCCCCAAAATGTATAACGATACTTTTTGCACCCTGCCGCAAGTCATTAACGAGAATGATCAGCATTGCCAACTGTAATGTGGAAACATTATTTATAACGACTCATTTGCCCTTTGGATGTTATCCAGTTCTTATTGATAAAATTATTTTCTAATTTAGAAAGTACGAGTTTCATTTGTTTCGGTAGATGTCGTTAGGGCGCAATGTTCCTTGCTAACTTCATCCCAAACATGCTGAGTGTAAATTATTATAAAAGGTAGCCATAGTTTATGCATATTGCTTGATCGGTTTTATGGCGTCATTTTCAAGATGATACAAAAGAAGTTTTTTAACTACCGTAAAGAATAAAAAAGCGACACAAACCTAAAAAAAGTACAGTGTATAGCGACGATGCAGTAAGCGATCGTGTGTGTCAAATATGTTTAAAAAAAAACCGTAACTGAAATACGACATTCGAAGATGGTGTCCACTCGGGAAGTTCGATAGTAATAATAATAATGAAACAATTTGTACAACGCCGGTTAGAGAGCAAACTCTCCTCAAGGGCGCTCTAACCACTGAAGACGATCAAATCAAGATTTTATCCAGAATAACCAGCGTTCTATGACACAAGAGATTTATAATTTGACTTAAATAAATTAAATTACTTTCCAGAAAACTTATTAAAATATTTCGTTCTAAGACTGACAGAACTAATTGGTTTCTTAATATTTCTTTCAATTTTAATCTAAAAGATTTTTTTTCCACTAATGATTTATACTATTGCCCGACCGGTTTTATACTATTGCCTGACCGGTTTTCAGATTACTCGCTTTATCAAAGGCACTCATAAACTAGCCGAAATGGTTAAAGATTTACTTTGGGCTGGCTTATTGGCAGTCCAAGATAGAGGAGGTAGCTTATGCTAATGATAAGGGATTAACTTCATTCTTCCATTAAGGGTTTTTAAGGGTTCCAGTAATAGATTTTGGATTTCCTTGACGGACAAATCTTAATTTAAATACAATATTTTACTAAGTTTTATTTGAATATTTTATTTCACGGATTTAATACTTCAGAAAATTTGAATGATGAGTCTTGATAAATTCATGCTAATAAAATATCTCATTTATTCATAGCAAACTTTCCGACCTGAACAAATTAGAGCGTGAATAGAAATATATGAACGATCGATTGTTGCAGGCCTCGTTGTTGAGGATCCCCTCGCCATTCCATTTTAAGTACGTGAGCCGTTGGTTGCACACCAGCAAACTCACCGGTCACATGGCTATACTGGATCCGATGACATATCGAACTGAGACGATCGGAACACACCAGCATATGTATTATTTTTTTAAAGAAGAGATATGACCTAGGTAATTTTATACTCTCAAGATAAGTCATAGGTATCCTTATACTCTCGAATAATAGGCGGAAAAAATGCCTGTGTCATTCAAGGGGAGTTGCACAGCGCGAGGTTCGAACCGATGACCTTTAGTACGGAAGTCCAGTACGTTACCGCTTGGCCACACCTCACAAATAGAAATCTACAACGCCTAATGCATGGTCAGACGATGTTGCAGTTAAACAATTATACTTCAATAGGAAGTCAACTATATTCATCTCTACCTTCAATAGTATGTCAACTATATTCATCTCTACCTTCAATAGTATGTCAACTGTATTCATCTCTACCTTCAATAGTATGTCAACTATATTCAATAGAAGACGAGTTGTTTAAATTATGTTTTGAAATGTTAAAAAATAAATGTCGCATGACACGTACTATTTATTATTTATTTCAAAAGAAGGGAAAACCCCGACAAAAATTAAATAACATTAAATGCTGTCCTTGTAAATATTCTCAGTAAACAAACAGGCTTCTTATTTATTCAGGCCGAATACTTTTGCACCTTTTAAAACATTAATATAGGTTTCACATGATTCATAAGAATCAATTCAAAGTAGACGATATCAAAAGATCTGGGTCTCATAATTATTGTCATTTCGAAAAAAAATTAGAGGTCAATTTATTGTTCTCCTACATTGTTTTAAAATATTTGTTTATTTTACCTATATAAATTGTGTCTGCATTGGACTTGATACACATCACTAGTTCGAGAATTCTGGTAGTTATAACTTTATAGTGATTTTGATATCTACCTTCAGATTGCATTTTTGGCATCAATAGAACAGATAGAACAGATCTCCAAGCTTTAACAACACAACTTTCGCTTCTTCCACATTCATGCATTTCATCATGCACAATCGTCTATTATTCAAACTTCTAACTTTACCTTATTTTAAAGTTTGGTACATTTGATCCAGCCGTTTTATCCTTGGTCTACCTTTCCCATGTACGTCTTGTACTTTTGACTTGTATATTCGCTCAATCATTCATTCTCTCCGCATGCCCAAACCGCTTTTATTCGTCTTTTTTAATTCTATCCAAGCGGAATGCTGCTATTACTGCACGATGATTTATTTCAAGTAACCAAAAAAAATATATAAAGACCTTATGTATGTGAATTACCAGAATTGAACTTTTCTTTGTTCATGGTTCGGGAATTAAACAATAAACTCATGATTTGAAAGTTAAGCTAAACATTGTGCCACATAGATTGTATGGAAAACAAGACTGGGTTTATACAAATAATTATTTAAGTATAATTAATGTCGTAGAAATTTGTTCCTTGTTATTATAATGAATAATAAAATAAGGAGTGATCGCATTAAAAAAACCTTTTTGTTAAAGACGGATGATATCGAAAACATTATTGAGATGGTTTAGTTATATTTAGAGATTAATTTCTGAAAGATTCATAAAAATATATTGTATATATTTTAAAATATTGGCCAGTGACCTTAAGTTTGATATGTTGAGTAAGATGAAGAAAAACACTCGAAGATATTTTGGGTATATAGAAGGAATTAATGAAGAAATACTAAGATAACAAATATACAGTGCAAATGCGAGTGGAAGGCGAGGCAGAGGAAGACCAAGGATAATACGGGTGGATCAAGAGAATTATATTTAAAAAAAAAGGAAATTTAAGTAGTCAGAGACATCGTAGGAGTTGTATAAGGTGTATGGATGTTGAAGAGACGATGTGTCTGGATTTAGGAAAGTTTGGCGGTCTATTTTTTTGTCTAATCCGACCAGGAAACGGCGTGGAATTGTGTATGTGTTTATGTATATTTGTACTGAGAAAAAAGTGTACAAGGCAAAAATTCGTTATAGAAATGTGTAGAGATCTGTTTTCTCTGCCTAACCCATAAGGGGTATAACGTAATTGAAGTTGTGTCGATTCTCTTCACACATGTGTGTAATATAAATCCAAATATAATTTATCAAAACCTTCATATTCGACAACTATGATACATAATTATCACGCCTTGTCCCTATTGGCGCAGGCAGAGATAAATTAATGGTTTCCACTTCATTCTATCCTGGTACACATATTTCGTTTTTTCTTCATTCATACACCTCTTCATGAATTTTGTTCTATTACAATGACTTTAAATTCTTCTCTCTTTCAGAGTTTGATTTTTATGGCCATGTCACGTTTTTCTAGGTTTTCCTAAACTTCTCGTACCTTATATACAACTTTTATAGATAGGTTTTGTAAATATTTCATCATTCATTCTTTCTTCCTGACCGAACCATATTAATCCTCCATTCTTCGTTTTACCTACTGTAACTTATTTCAATCCGCCTGCTTTGGTAATGTCCTCGGTCATGAATAAATCAAAATAATTCATTATTCTTATAAAAAAATTTAACGGCCTGAAGTCAAAATTCATAAATTACGAATATTTTCTGAAATGTCATAAAATAATATTAATGAAGACCTCCCCAATTTAATGAACAAACATTGTATGGTAAAGGACCACAAAAAGGTACAAAAATAGTTTTTTGTATTAAGTTTTTTTTCTGAAAGAGAATCCTTCGTCTTTTATTGCATGTTTTATAAAACCTCTCCCCATATCCTTAGCTGTATTCAGTTTTTTTTCTATTGTCTCACCCAAATCCGTTATAATGAAGTGATACTTTTGAAAGGAAATTTTACGAAAATGAAAAATATTCTACAATAAACTTGTTTACTGACATAACACAAAAAAAACTTCAGAGATTCCAAAACCAGAATTATTTATATTTACTGCGTTTTTGGTATTCAAAAAACCTCAATATATTCTAACGCCAGATGTTTAAATAAATATTTGAATTTTTTGAGAAGACCAACGTAAAATGCACAGGTAATTTTTTTGAGAAAATTACTCAATCTAAGGGCCTATGTGATTATTGGTACGCCTTAACGTACTAAAAACTGTTTTCTATTTCTTGCTTGACTATGTTTCAAGAGAGAGGGAAAGATTGAGTAAGAAAGAGAGAGAGAGAGAGAGAGAAATAGAAAACTTCTAGAGAGCTTCGTCCCTAATGATTCTGTTATTTCGATTTCAAACCAAAAATTTCAACAATTTTTTTATCGGTTTTTCAATATATTTTTTTCAACTAGAATACAAAATTAAACTCTTGCTATTTTTAATCTAATTAATTATTTTTGCAAATGTGTGCCAAATTATTACATAGCACTAATTTAAAACTGGAAGTTAACCCTTGTAGCACAGACAGATATCTAGAACATAATTTAGATCTTTTGGGTAGAATCCACATAACTCGAATAACCAACAATCTAAAAGGATAAACTACTCGTAGTAACGATATATCTATGAATCTATCACATGCAGATCAGACTTAAGTTGAGAAATGTGCTAAATACTAAAATAACTACTAACTAACTATTGCTAAATACAACATATGTTATATTTGAATTTACAACGCTGCAATACGTAGAAATGTTGTGTTTGTAAAAAATCAAGAACAGGTAACATAAAAGGTTTAAAATACAGAAAAACAAGTGATGTTGTCTCCGGCAAACTTAAGATTCCACAATTGACATCTCTCTACAACATGTATTTGAGAAACAATCCAATACGCAGGGATTTTGTCAGTGCAAATATCAATATCAGATAACAAAAAAAGGATTAAAATACAGAAAAGCAAGTGGTGTAACCTCCGGTAAACAAAAGGTTGACAGTTGACATCTTTCCATAACGTGTAATTGAGAAACGCTGCAATATGAGTTACATAAATAAAATGGTGTCATAAAGTACGTGTGCGTACAACTAAATAACCCACTCGGCGTTGAAAACAAAAAACTGCCAGACCTCACGGGCAAAAGATAAAGGAGCCCAACCCAAACTCTTTGGGCATTGTTATCGTGTATTTTTTTTGGCTTTTAAGCCGGTTTATAAAATTTTCGTTTTACAAAAAGGAATATTGGAAAACTGTCGTCAGATGTTCTCGTAATTTGTACAGTTTTATGGTGTTCATTAGAAGAATTAATTAAATTTCTGGGCTTATTTTACTTTCTGAGATGTTTTCGTTTAACTGAAATATTTCGACCGTTATAAATCTGCTTGAAGATGTTTAACAAAGAAAGATCATAAACTTTTCAAAAGTAATAAATTGTCATTATATAAAATTTTAAAAATTCATAGGTAGACAATGATAAAAAATCATAATGATTAGAAACATAATGGCGCACCATAAAATCAATAGATTTATTTTCGGAAAAATACTCCTCAAGAAATGAGCTACTACAAACAATTTTATAGCTTTTTGTTGAAGCAATCAGAACTATTATGGAGTGAGGTTTTTTTTCGAGATTTATCTAACATTTTCATAAGTCCTGATGCGAATATTAACAAAGATTGATTATATTTAAGAAGTGTTCAAAGACGTCCCAATTATAATTTGTTTTTTTCTTATAAAATATACTTTAAATATTAAGACATAATTATATAGTTCTCAAATAAGCATTTATTAAAGTTCTTAATAATATAATAATTGTTAGACTACGAAAATTTGTCTACTCTTTATCTTAATCTAGTGTGCCCCTTCTTCTCTATTTTATCTTAATCTAGTGTGCCCCTTCTTCTCTATTTTATCTTAATCTAGTGTGCCCCTTCTTCTCTATTTTAATGTTAACATTTAAATTATCTGTTACTTTTGTTCATTTAACATACTATTACTGATTTGTAATGATTACTTAATTCTTCATATTTCGTATGGTGATCTTCAATATATCTAAATAAATATTGAAGAGTGTGACTGGGAATCAATACTAGACCACTGAGACCATCAATCGTTTAATTTTTATTGGTATACGAATGGATTGAGTCAATATATAGATGAATTTAGAAATAAAGTAATACAGTGTACATTGGACTATTCGAGCAACACCATTTATCATTATCCTGCCGTATAGCTTATGACTGAGCATCGTGACTCCCATGATAGTATCTGACGACTCTTCTCCGTCCATCCCTGCACTCCGCGTCTCAAAAGGCAGTTGTTAAGGGCAGTCTAGTTGCATATATCACTTCGTCAGTCCAACACATCAGGATTCTTCCTCATGTGCGTCGTCCTTCCACGCTTCTAGTAACCACAGACGTCTCCAAATTGTCTCCATGGGCAATGTGCCCAAAGAATCGGATGACTCGCTGAGAGGCATTTCGTTGGCATTCTGTCAGTAATTTTCAGTTCTTCGTGAATGGAGGAACCATTGGGATGACAAAATCAAGTCTTGGTACAAGGTCGATTACCTTGTATTAGAATCAGCGCACTTCCAATGTCAATTTTGGTTTCATTCCCTTAATATTTTAACATCATTCCCAAAATATTCTATATTTTAACATTGACCATTACGTAGACAATATAAATTTTCGATTTTTTTTTAATGCATCTATATTTTGCTCTTTGTATGTTCTTGTATGTCAAGAGTTAAGCCTGGTTTGGTACCGTTCAGACGGTCCACCTGTAGACGTTCCAGTAATATGGTATTAAGTGTGTGTATTGTTAAATTATTTCGTTTATGAAGTGTTTTAATTTTTTATCTTTTTTAATAAATGAATCCCTCACTACTTAGGGTATTCACGTTTTAATGTTTCCCGATCCCGTGTTTTAACAAAATAAACTAGATTTACGTTGAATCCTAGACTCGTGTCATCGATACCTCTTCCAAAAAAGGACATATTACTGGCATCTATTATAGTAAATTTTTTTGTTAATTCAATCCCTAAACGATAGTCTCCTGATTTCTGATTTATATTATGGACAATGAAAATATGCATAAATTAGGACGTCGAGTCATCAATGTGCAGTGAAATGTCAGGTCTTGAAGATAAAATACGGAATTTGCAGGTTCAAATAGAATAAGGAATTCGCAGGATTCTCCAAACACGTCGAAAAATGTATTTCATTAACTGACAAAAAAGAAAAATCTCGCATACCTTGCAAGATATGTGCTAAGGACAAGAAAATAAGTGAGACTCGACAAATGCACGGAGTGTGATGGAGCTCTCCGCAAAGGAGAATGTTGGTAGAATTACTGAACTAAACTAAATTATTAAAGTATTTTAAACAAATAAGCGAAGTTTTATTACAATATTTCTAATATTGTCTTAGACATAGTAACTTTAACAAAGCATACACAAAAATCAGAATTCTTAAAAAAAATGCGGCCACTCGAAAACATTGCGTTAATTTTGATCGGGTCTTAAAGTATAATTGTTATCAAATACAATGTACCGTTGATAAAAAAAAAGAAAAATGAAATAAAAACTAGTATTGCTAAAACAAATAAGTAGATAGGTCGAAAAGATTCAGGTATGAACAAATTAGAGCGTGTATGGACATCAACTATGCCGACCAGGCTCTCCACATAGTCAGGCAAATTTATAATTCTTATTTGATACTTTTGGTTTTAATAAATTGAAAAATATTAAAAATGGGGAAACCCCAGCCAACATTAAACGATTTTAAGATTCTATGTACGGATAATCTTTTTCATCATATTCCACAGTGAAACATGGGCTAAACAGTTTTGCTAAGGCAGAGAATCTATTGAATATTGCCCTCGTCAAGGTGGAACAGCAGAGGCAGTCACTCCAGAAACAGTTGAATTAGTGCAAGAGCCAGTGTTATAAGATTTTTAAAAATAACAGCAAAAGTGAGGGCTTTCCAAAACCACAGTGTTTCGAATTCTGCTCGATCATATTGACATGAAAAAGTTTATCACAAGATGGATACTAAAACTCTTGAGTGCTGTCCGAAAGCAACAACATGTGGAATGCTTCTTCAAAGGATGCCATTCAGTTCTGTGATTTTCAAGAATTAAATCACCCACGTTTTTTTTTTATTTTCAAAAATTACGATATGGGTAGAAAAAAAAATATGAAGACATGATCTCTATAGTGTTACACCATTTTGAGAAAAAAACTTAAAGTTAACGAGAAATTACTGTATTTTGAATAAAACATTAAATCAAATTAAAAGCATACTGGTAATTAAAAGTACTCGTATAATAGGAAATTTTAAAAGTTTAAAGAAAAGTTAATTAAAGAGAGATTACGGACGTTACAACTTTTGACTGCAACTCGAGAATTGGATCGGATACCATTTCAATAGATGAATAGAACCCATTTCACAAAACCGCTGAGACTGACTGGGTCAAAACTGTGCAATTCAGTCAAAGAGCTCCAATCCAGTTTTATGGCTTGTCTTTTATTCTTAAATTGCATTCTTTGTCAGAGATAATACTCTCCACATTACTAACTAATGTCTCATGTCTAACTCATTGTCAGTTTTTTTTCATTTGTGCGGTATACTTAAACATAGTCAGACTGTTGATTCGACATATTGAAATGCGTGGTAGGATATAACATTGTTTTCGTTCTCATTAATAGAGTCTTCGGATTTAGAACGACTGAAAAAGACGCGGAACTCGCGGTTCGTCGTCGTACGCGTTGACAATCCAGCACTTAAAGTGATTCTAACACTCGCAATACTAAAATAAAAAAAGTGATTAAAAACTCACTTACCAGACTAAAACTTTTTATTGTATCGGGGATCAAACGCGAACCCCCGGGTAGAAATCAAGATTAAATCAAACTAAAAATTACCTCTTGTTGTTAAGACCAGACCACAGAGGCAATTTTTAGTTTGATGTAATTAATTGATTTATGTTTTCTGTTTTGACTCCATTAATTTTTGATCTACCTATATTACATATTTACCAATTTTTTAATGCCATTTTCTTTAAACTACGACCAGCTCAACTATTTATTTAACCCACCTATCGTTTTGATTTCATGTATTTTAAATCAAACATAGAAACAAAAACATGGAAGGAACATCAGTGTGGTAGAGGCGTAATATTGGTTTGATAGAGATAATGCCGCTTACTTCAGGTTTAAGAAGTACACCATCATCATCCCTACAATCCAGGGTGGATCTTAGATGTCTACAGGATTATCTATCACATATTTCTCTCAACATCATCCCTTATCCGATTGATTATACCTAGTGTGCGACAATCTTCTGTTACACCAACTAGCTATACCAGCTTTGGTCTCTCCACTATCCTACACCTCATCGGATCGCTGGTTTAAGAAGTAGTGTAATACCTATATCTATGTTGAAAATATGTTTTCATTTACTTTCACTCTTAACATCGTCATGTATTTTTTTTCCATATCCTCGTCTTACGTGAATCTAGACTGGTTTAACCGCTTCATCAATCCATTTTTATGTCACTTCAATTTTTGGAGAGTTTTCTTTCTAATGGCTTTACAGACAAAAGTCAAACAAACATAAAATGTTGGCTTTCCTAATTCATAACTCTCCATTTCGCACAACATTTTCATTGTCAATGCCGTTAAGCTCCGGAATCAAGTGTCAACTATTATTAGAATAACAGCGTAGTTGATGAGTTTCAAACGGTGACTTAAAAAACATTTCACCTGCCTTTAGTGACGCAATTTGCTTTTCCTTGTTATCCATTTTCTCCTTCAGTTTCATAAGCACTGAAGACATTGTTGTGTTTGTTTTTTTATTTCGATTTGTGTTTTATATAACTCGATTTTCATATGATTTTTTAAGATCAATTAAGCAAATCTTTCGCACATTGTATTGTATTGAGCTTTCATTGTATACAGTACAACCTGGCAGGCTTATTTTTATACGGTAATTTCTTCCAGCCAACCAGAAAAAATGTTCAACAGGTCTTAAGTGAAAACCAGACTAGAATCAATATGAAAAAACCTGGGTTCCAACGGAAATCGAACCCGCAACCTTCGGGTTGGGAATCAAGCATCTTACCAACTACGCTACGGAGGGCGTCTAATACTTATGCTCAAAAGACATTTGTGAAACAATTGCACGGTTCGTTGCTAGAGATTTTCCTAAGCCCGTGACATTGAGCGCTGTTCAGTTCGATCACAAGTTATGGGGGACAAAATAAAGTCCTTATTCACCATGATCTTCACTAAAACATCGAAGTTTTCTTATCTTTTTTAGCGTGACATGCCGTACGGATGGAAAAGTAGCTGAAACTTTCAAATTGTATTCATACTCGTAAATAAATAAACGAGGTTGATTAAATGCATTTATTTTTATAGTTTTTTTTTTCATATACCGACTCGATGGCCAGTTTTAGTTAAAAATTAAGATTTTAAGGCCCATGCTTATTCCACTATTATTAACAAATTGAAAATATCACAAAAAATAAGTTGAATGTAATGGTAGAAAGGAAGTGGCTGCGGCTATTAGAAAAACATGTTTGTTTAGAAAATCTAAAAAAAGCTTATCAAGGGAAGACGAACTGCAAAAAAACCTTTGTAGATTTTCTAATATAATAAATAAATACAGGTTTATTGATAGCAAAATACATAATACATTTAGATATATTTCAAGAACACATTAAAAAGAGAACACATTAAAAAAACAGAAGCTATCAAAAGGTCTATATAAGATATATGATAACACTTTATGTGGAGTATAGTGTTAATGTATAATTTAAAAAAATATTGGACTTCCCAAAAAGGGTTGTCTTAAAGTGCTCCCTAAAGTTCCACACGCCACCCATATCTCTAACAATTTGAGGAAGACAATTTGAGATCGATGTAACTGAAATTTATTCAGTATGGAAAATGCAATATTAATATGACATTTGCGAAAACAAAATAAACATGTCAACATGACCAAAAATACAGCGTTATCTACTAAAACCTATTTTGAAATATACCATAAATATAATTTAATGTTGTGCACAGCTACGCGAATACCCAAATAGCCAAAAACCTATTTTTACTTATTTTTCTTTATTCTAAAAACATAGTTAATTAATTATTCAACACCCTTTTTGAACCAACCACAATTTCAAATAATGTGTAGAGGATTACCTCTTGTCACTCTCAAATTTAAACGAAACAAATACAAGCCTACTTTTGACAAATTACACGGATTTACGGAGAAAAATTTCCCTATTTAAATAATAAATCCGTCAATCTTTTTTAGTCATTCCGTCTCTGTTCTTGTTCCTGGATTTTCATTTCGAAATGTTACAGGATGAAACGGAGGGGAAAATTCATTTTAAATAACGTTTCGTTTGAGCCCGATATTCGTGAGGCGCATTCAAATACATCTATATTATTTTGTCACTCCGCTCCTGGTGTCCTTTGCGCCATCTGTGTGAGGCTGTAAGGTGGAACGAGGAGAAAAAAACGTTGCGAAATAAATTACTGAACTTAGGCCTAAAGCGGATTCCATAAAAATGAGGCCAAGTATATGTCTAAACATGTTTTAGAATAGGAATCGACAGATTATTATGACCAACTTGTCGACTGTATTATACGAATTAATTATTTCAGAGCAAAAATATATTGTAGTTGGCGTTCATTCATTTCCATTCAGGATGGACCATCATTATTTTATTACGTCACATGTTTTTGATAGGAGGTACGCCCCCGCCCTATCTTTTGCATCAATTAGGTCTCAACTAGAACGTGTAATCCCGATTTTTGGACAGTCAGCGTACGTTGTAAGACTAGTGTTACCCCATAATCACAATTAATGCTATATGATTCCGTTCAAGAAATCTTATCTCTATTTTTACCTTACATCTATCGGGCGTCTTGCTCGGATCCTGTTATTGGCATTAGAAACATTATAAAGAAGATAGTTAGTTTTCAAATTATGTTGCGTCGCTATGAGCTCGACAGATTGTACTTTGGATTATATTGTATTATAACATTATATACTGTGTATTATATTGTATTATTACGTACTTAAAATTCATAAGCTTATTCTATTTCCAAAAATTATTTAAACTCATTGTAATGATGCACGTTAAAATATTATCAATATTCTAACTAATTAACGTCAATTAACGTGTTGATGGAGTATTTACGAGTAAAACATACAAATTTTCCCTACAAAATGGTGTTCCACTGTTATGCAATTCTACTTGGTAATATTTTGTAACATAGATACATATATCGAACTAAAATATGTATAACTTATAAATATAACATTGATTCAAACAATTTGTTGTCGTTATAAGTTCTGTTTTATTTTCATGTTAGTTTAAGATATTGTTTTGTTATTTTAAGTAACTTAACTTTTGTGCTATTATTTTCATTGTAAAATACACTATTGTGTCGTCTTGTGACAAGACGATTGTTACAGTTTAAAATGTCCTACAGAAAAAAATAAAAAGCATTTATAGGGAAATTCGGTGTTTCGCTCCGCGGAATCTAAAGGTGTTTGTTTCTATTTCAATTTTCCTTTTTTATTTTCCAATCCATTTCATCACCCTAAATATATATTTTCAAAACATTATTGGAGGTATTGTGTTTCATTTTGATGTGCTTCAAAATCTCTGAACCCTTTATTGGGCAACGTAACTTTGTGTATTTTAATAAATAAATACTAGTATTTATATGTTTACTGGTGTCAAAATAATTTTTATTCGACTTCTACTTAATAGTGGGCTCAAATACCTTAACTTTGAACAATAATTTTGTTAAAAATTATAGTTCATAAACCACCAAAAGATTTGAAAAGTAATTTTAATATCCGTTATTGCATATATCGTTTTTTAGCTCAATTATTTTCTTTGTATATACTCGTAATAAATTGTTTTTTGCGTAATGCTGATAATTTAACGCAAATGTTCTTTACTTTATTATTTACATCATATGTATTTCCTAAAATATGTTGCCAAAGGCGCTACAATGCATTATCCGAAAGCAATGTATCTTTATATAAAGATGTGTCGTATTTTATTACACTTTCGTGGTATACAGTACGACCTGGTGAGTGTAAAACCATACGACGTGATGCAATCTCTTTCATGGTATACATTACGACCTGGTGAGTGTATAATCATACGACGTGATGCAATCTCTTCAACTAACGAGAAAGGTGTTTTAGAAGCCTGAAGTAAAAGTAGACGAGAACCCTTGTTTTAAAATATGGATTTCAATATTTTTTGCGCCGGTGCATAGCATCGGAATATTATAAATAAGCACTGGTCCTTTAGAAAGAGAGATTAGTTCCTCTTCATAGAAAACTAACGAAAATTTTCATATTATTTGTTGGGAAAAATGGTCAATTTTAAAATCTCTTTTGTTTTCAAGGTAACTGCGATGACTTTTTCAGGTTATCAACATTTATGTTCGATCAGCGCTAAACGGTTCTAATAATTGTTCAATAATTTACTTTATTACTGAGACACTTAGTCCTTCAAGCTCTAAAGAAATCTTACCAATTGTACATTACTTTTGATTTTATTTCTTATCAAGTTACTTGCTGTTCAGTCTAGGATTGATTGGATGATATATGAATGATTAAATATTTAAAGTCGTTTTAATATTAAACAGTGCTATTATATTAACTATTTAATGTATTTTGAATTTTTCGAACTATTGTATAAAAGAATTGTTTTATCACTATGCTTCTTTGAGTTTCATTTTAGTATTTAACATAATAAAAAACTGTTCTGTTTGAATTCCAGTCAGATTTTAATTTCTCATCATTTTAGTTCTAATCAATTATCTACAGCTACATGAGATACTTAAGTCTCGGCGAGATATACTCGTATTTCATAAATGTAAACCAATGATGGACAATATCAAATTAAATAAATGTTCTTATTTTAATTATTAAAAATGACCCTTAACGCTTTTTTTTTGTAAATAGGTTTGAGCAAGGGAATTATTTTTAAGCCTCATAAATTTTCAGTTTAACCTCGATAATCTGACTAAATAGAGGGAAAAGTCATCGGATAATTCAAAGAATAATCCAAAAATTATGAGACATAAGTCGGTTTAATGTGATATTATTCATATTATCAAGGTATCCCGATCTCTTGCCAGATAATTACTTATCTTAGCAGAAATTAATTATCATTAAAAAAGGAAAAAGGAACGCTTTGACGCGAGTTAGATCCAAAATCGACTCGCAATATACAAGGGTCATCTAGAAAGTAAGTTTACAAGAGCTCCTGAGGCCGGGGGAAATTTTTCGTTTCGAAGTTGGTGCACCTGGCGTATAGGAGGGATCCTAACGGTCAGTTTTTTTGGTCCCGCGTGTTTGTTGGCCATTTTGTTTAGCCACAGTAAATTCTTCCGATGGAGAGGTCGTCGCGCGTTCCCGCCACAAAACGTCCGTGCGAAATCCGCGCGGTCATCCGTTTTTTGACTTTGCAGAACAATACCGCCGTGAATATCCATCGGAAACTCGTGGAAGTTTATGGTAGTAATGTGATGAGCCGACAACATGTCACGAAGCCGACAACATGTCAAATTTCCATCTCAATTCATTAAAACACTTATTTCGCTTCTGAAATTCCTATACTTAAAATGTACTGATCGAACTAATGCAACCCGCCTACAATTTTTCAGCTCTTAAAGAATAATTTATACTCGTATGTACCATATAAAGCTCTAAAACTTTGAGTAATTGACCGAATATACTATAAGTTATTCTCGGTTCGATAATTGGTTAAAGCTTTCATAAATGGCAATCTTTGTACAAATTAAATACAATTTCTTAATCTTGTTTTAAACTAGATGACTTAAAATGGAGTAAACTATGATGTAAGACGAGATTCTATTAGTTGTCTCGCAGAAATGTTTGCTTGATTCTATTTCAATATTTTGCAGGGATAACTCTAGAATGTGGTCAACTATCAGTAGGATTAACACATTTAAAATTAAATTATTATTATGTCCGTCTATTTATCGTTCAAACACACTACACTGAAGATTAGTTTCCAAAATAAGATATTTTTTAATGGTTTATTTCACATATATAGCTTTTTGGGCAAATAATTTACTAAAACACAAAATAAAATTAAATTCACAAGATTGGAATTCAAAAGAAAATTGAAATGCTAACACATTGGTAATCATACGGAGTCAAATATAAATGTTTTTATTTTTCTCTTAAATAAAAACTTATTTTCACACTTAAAAGAGTGCCTCATTTCACTGTATGAAAGTATTAGGTTGGTACATAACTAACAGTCGTTTTACAGATGTCTTTTTGTTTATTTTTTTACTTATATATTCCTTTCTATTTAAGTAGTTAAATAATGGCGTGTTGATAACCACCTTCACGTTTGTCATATCATGCTTTATCACTTCGAAAAAGGATGGACCGCAGCACAGCATTTCGCAATCTCAACGAATTCACGTTTCACACATTTGTCATTCCATTAATAGCTGAAGTCGTTTACCATAATCTCCCACTAAGTTATACCAGAGCGGTCCCCACAAACACTCCACATGACCTTTTTTGCAATGAATGACTTGTGGATTTTTTTTCGTTGTCTGGCCGGGATCAACACACACATTCAATCATTGGACAGTTTTTTTTAAGAGAAGCTATGATACCGGTCACCAGATATTAAAGAAAAGAATTTTGCTCGTTTCGCTGCAGCAATTGGGTAAATATGCGGACTTGGTTGACCTTGTTGTCGTCAGAGAGCTCGTGAGGAACCCTTCCAGACATTTTCCACACCTTACAGAGCTTTTAAAGCGCCTGACGATCGTGGAATGGTCTACATTAAATTGTTCGGCTAGCATCCTTGTTAAACTATCGTCTGCTTCCATAGCCATTTGAAGAGCCTAATCATCAAAATCTGACAGACAACCTCTTTTTTCTTCATGTTTATGCTCGTGTCATCGGATTTGAATAAATGGAACCATTTTCAAACTAGACTTGCACCGATCGTCCCTTCACCAAAGAATTCGTTGAGATCACGAAATGACTGTACTGTAGTACATCCTTTTTGAAGTTATAAAACATGATATGATGAATATGGAGGTGGTTATCAAAACGCGCTTACATTACATAAATAGTAAGGCATATATTAGTTAAAAACATAATCAAAATGACAGATTCGAAGGACACCGGTAAAACGATCGTTAATTATACATCAACTTAATAGTTTAGATACGAGTAGAGTACCTTAATATTAAAAATAATGTTTT
Source organism: Odontocerum albicorne (assembly GCA_949825065.1). NCBI lineage: Eukaryota > Metazoa > Arthropoda > Insecta > Trichoptera > Odontoceridae > Odontocerum > Odontocerum albicorne. The sequence continues at coordinate 16,030,040 of OX463839.1, read as the reverse complement.
AAAGAAACTTATTTTCGAAACAAAAAAGGTTAGACTGGAATATCCATTTACGTAATAAGAAAAAAAGATAGTAAAAACAGAATAGCTTCAAAGACACCTGCTTAAGGGATATTTGCTAACAGATGCATTTCTATCAATGGAGGAAAGGTCTGCCTTAGCGTTATGTATGATATACACTCGTAGTACAAATGCTTTAATTTTGTATTTCGAAAACTCAGCTTAAAATACTCCTTTTTAACAATGTTTTGAAATGATTTTTTTTAAATTTTGTCATTGTTAAATACTAATTTTCTTGATATTTGTTAACTTGAAAAAAAAAAACGAGAAATCTTTGGTATATTGTTTTATATAGCGCTTCCGTTATTTCTTCAATATAACCTGAAATCTATTCCTTGGCCTTATGTGAATAACCAGACTCAAGCTGAAACTCTCGGATTGGAAGTCACGCGCCCTACTTATCAGACCACCAAATTGTCCCATTGTACAATATTATACACAATTAAATCATTATACATTACAATATCTACGTAACCATTTACATATTATGAAGGAGTTTTATAAAAACACAAACCTGGCGGGTTTATTTTTATGGAACAATCTCTTCCAAAAAACTAGAAAGATATTGACGAAGCCTTAGCTGAAAACTAGTTTGAAACCCTTCAAAGAAAGGTACCAACGGGAATCGAACCCACAAATCTTAGGTTAAAAAGCAGGCTTACTTTCTATTCCACAGATACATTGTATACATGATTTCGAATTCAGTTTTAAAGTCTCTATTGTTGTGTAATAACTAACCGCAATAAAAATAACCAACCATTAAGTGTTTTTTATAAAATTCAATTTAAAAATAAACATTTTTTATGTGATTGATACTTGATTCAAGCATAAACGCACTAACTGGATTATTCGATTATTTTAAGCACAAAAGACGAGAATAGGCTAGCGACTATATAAATTATGTCAAAAATATTTAAAAGCGCAATTTTCAATAAAAAATTATTTTAGTCAGAACTACAACTTTGGTCTTATCGTATATGTTTACACAGTTGGGAAAATCGTTTTCATTTTTTGCAATTTTAATTTAAAAAATCTTTCTCCAGTTACAGTTTTTGTGCTTGCTACAATTAATATATTGAAACGGTGAATATAAGACATGCAACAATTATAAGATTAGACAGGGCGAGGTTCGAGTCCTACCATAACTCTTAGTTTTGATAACCTTTGACGATAGCTCCTTATATTTATTGACACGTAAATACGACTCAAAGCTATTAGATAAATTCTATTCAAATTTTTAACAATTTTTTTTTTCAAACAAAATCTTTCTTCCTAAGTTTTCTTCTTCAATAAAGTTTACTACGCTTCTCAATGTATTGAAATACAACCTTAATATTTCATGCTCAACTTTTCCAGCATGAAAGGTTTTTCGGTGAATTTCCAGTCTAACCATATTTACTTAACTTATTTCCATCTTTTTTTTATCGGTTCGCGTATTGCTTTCAAATTATTTCCTCACCTTTGAACAACGTAAATGCGAAGTGACTTAAGGAAGGATAAAGATTTTGCGATAGTAACGCGAATCTTTTATTTCTTACGTGATTGATAAACATGGAATGAAAAAGTTTTCTTACCAAAGAATTTACTCGAAACTTTTCAGAAAAAAGTGTTTACATTATTTTTAAGAGAAGCGGGCATTTCTTACACATTTTTTTCTTGCTATTTATTTATTAATTTATACACTTTATTTTACGATGTATAATTTATCTGGTTTATTGCCAAAGGGCAGTCTCTTCCAATCAACTAGAAAATTGTTAAACGATTTTGTTTCCAACGTTGAATAAAATATTTGAACTTGAAATTTAAACAAAGAAAATAAAAGGACAAAAGAAGAATTGTTAGATAAACAGAAGACATTTGAAGATTTAAATGTAACAATTCCATCTGCGGCTAGGTGAAAGGAGGTACTGGGAAGAAGGATAATGAGGGAACCAAGAAACATGCCACGTCACAAGACTTACAACCCGAGGGTTACGGATTCAATTCCAGTTAGTATCCAAAAAAGCAGACACGATTCCAGTCTAGTTTTAATTTAAGGCTTCTTCAACATATTTCTAGTTACTTGGAAGAGATTGGCATATGATATTAAACTCACCAGGTTATGTTGTATACAATAAAAGCGTAATTAAATATTACTTTGTAATTTGTTTTTATCAAACACTGTTTATTCCACTTTATGTAACGGTATACCTTACCGGGGGGGCACAAACAAGACATACACACTTCTAACGGTAAACATTCGGGTTGAGGATTGTGAGTGGAAGGTGGCAAGAGACAAGTTCAGCGAACAGCGGCGAAATTCTAGGAATATTGTGTTTGCCAGATATTCACCCCGATGCACTGACTTAGAAATGTCTTTTCTTATTTATGCTCCCCTGATGATGAGGTGTAAACCTTGAAACCGGCAGGGTTATACCATTACATTAAGTGGAATAAACAGTGTTTGATAAAAACAAATAACAATATCTCTAAACCTCCACAATGTTAATGCCTTAACTATAAATAATATATAAATATTACTTATTTTTTATAAATAAAAAAACAGCGCTTATATATTTTGTTAAGAAACAACACTGTACAAGTCCATAAATAAATTCATTTAAATCGGATTTTTTTTCGTAGGAATTGGTTGTACTAAGAATTACTATACTTGAATCTCTGGAGCACTTTTCAAATAGTTTGGTATTATGAAGAAGCGTTATATGAGATCGTCGATTTTATTTTCGAAAATTGAAAATATTAGTTTTATATTAATTTGTTGCCAAAATTAACATCCAAAAAGTATTAGACATTAATTTTGACACCAAATTAACATCAAAGTAACAATACTTGCGTGTATTTTGAATTTCCAATCGACAAATACATAAAATTATCTCTTAATTAGAAATATATCCAATTCGCACGAATACTTATAAATTAGACTTAGTTGAGGCGCTTAAAATATTCAAATTAGATAATTTTATCACCTTTAAAGAGATAAATGTTCGTTTTTCAGTCTAGCTCCTTAAAGATTGTTATACTTTCATGATATTTCCCCATAAATCCTCAGTTGGAAACGATAAATTCCTCCTTCTACAGACACCAGAACTAGATACCACCGTTTATATCCACCCAAACGTAAGAGGGGAAGGACTGCACAATTTATTCATACTTGGTCTAATATATGAGTTCTTTAATTATTAAATTCCTGAAGTACGATGATTCTCAACCTGATGCTAGGATAAATCTTGTAATTGGCATATCTCCACTTAATTAATTTATATATTTTAATACATGTAGTACGTTTTAATTATATATGAGTTCTTTAATTATTAAATTCCTGACGTACGATGATTCTCAAGCTGATGCTAGGATAAATATTGGTCTAATATATGAGTTCTTTAATTATTAAATTCCTGAAGTACGATGATTCTCAAGCTGATGCTAGGATAAATATTGGTCCAATATATGAGTTATTTAATTATTAAATTCCTGAATTACGATGATTCTCAAGCTGATGGGTCCTGAAGCACGATGATTCTCAAGCTGATGGGTCCTGAAATTAAATTCCTGAAGTACGATGATTCTCAAGCTGAAGGTCTAATATATGAGTTCTTTAATTATTAAATTCCTGAAGTACGATGATTCTCAAGCTGATGCTAGGATAAATATTGTAATTGACATATCTCCACGTAATTATGTTATATATTTGAATACATGTAGTACGTTTTAATTATAACACATATTATTTTTTAATATTCAATAATAACACATAAAAGCCATCACTTCGTTTCATCATCATCATCATCCCACAGAGAGGAGAGAACACCAAACGTTTATATCGTGACACACATCTTTCACCTCTTCTACATCCATACACCTCATATTACTCCTACAATTTCGCTGTCTTTTAATAGTTATGTATGATCTTTAATCATACAACTTGCTATTAGAGATCGATGTTATAAGTAGAATTAATAATCTTCATATGATTTGGCCACATTGAGACAATAAGTTGCAAAAGTCTTATAAAAAAAAAGTTTTTATGCTTTAAACTAATGTACAACGAGAAAGAGGTAGATTGAGGGAAGAGTGAAAGGCGATTGTTACAGAAATTTTAAGTCAGAGAAAGATTACAAGTTTGAGAAACAAAAGTGGTGATTGATAATAAGTTGAGCGTTCAGGTGATAATCGATATTGTTAAAAGAGTCATCTCAAGAAAGTGGTGATTGATGATAAGTTGAGCGTTCAGGTGATAATCGATATTGTTAAAAGAGTCATCTCGAGAAAGTGGTGATTGATGATAAGTTGAGCGTTCAGGTGATAATCGATATTGTTAAAAGAGTCATCTCGAGAAAGTGGTGATTGATGATAAGTTGAGCGTTCAGGTGATAATCGAGATTGTTAAAAGAGTCATCTCGAGAAAGTGGTGGTTGATGATAAGTTGAGCGTTCAGGTGATAATCGAGATTGTTAAAAGAGTCATCTCGAGAAAGTGGTGGTTGATGATAAGTTGAGCGTTCAGGTGATAATCGAGATTGTTAAAAGAGTCATCTCGAGAAAGTGGTGATTGATGATAAGTTGAGCGTTCAGGTGATAATCGAGATTGTTAAAAGAGTCATCTCGAGAAAGTGGTGATTGATGATAAGTTGAGCGTTCAGGTGATAATCGAGATTGTTAAAAGAGTCATCTCGAGAAAGTGGTGATTGATGATAAGTTGAGCGTTCAGGTGATAATCGAGATTGTTAAAAGAGTCATCTCGAGAAAGAAGATCACTAAAATAAGCAGAAGCCTTATCCTTGATAGTACTCGCCAAGACACCGTTCAGCGGGTCCCTAATTCCTCATTATAGAGAAGAGCTTTTCCCGTGGAGATACTCTCATAGTAAACACCCCAAGTGCTAGATCGCGAGACTTAACCCACGTGTTTTATTTTGGACCCTTTCAACCTCAAGTGTATTAATTGTGGACTGCTCGGTATCTCCTGTAGAGAAAATCCAATGGTTCCGGGTCAAAAGCACGTCTTCTACCATTCGAAAACTCACGTGAGGTGTTAAGCGTTACATTTGAGACTTTATAGGCATTGGTAGCACAAGGTATTAAGTCCGCGCGTGGTCGCTTTCTTCCTCTATTTCTCTTAGCGCAATGAACAATGGCAACGCCAACAGCAGTTACAAATGCCTCCGCCGGTAAATTCTACCAAAAAATTATCATCCACGGAGTCACCGAAATCGACGTCAAATACCCACCGATCGTGATACCTTGAATTAAAACAATGATGCGGAATGGAAGATCTCAAATCGGAACTCAAATTATATTGCTGTGTCTCAAACACAATTTAATGGGGATCAATACAAGATTCCTCACGAGAATATCCCAACCATGAACAAATCGTCAAGTGATGCATTGTGCATGTGACATCTATATAGGCGGATTACTGAAAATCGGAAGAAAAAGTTAAGCTATGAGTGTCATTCATCACGCGTAAATCATGTCGGGCAATAAAAGCATCCACGAATTCACCCCTACTTGATTTCAAGGAACCAAAAACAAGACATCACAGAAACAACCTCAAAACTGGGCGTTGAAATCACCTCCCGCTAGGATTGGGCTCCCAGCAAGGGCGACCGGAGTCGGCTTCAGTTCTACAAGGTGATGTTCAGTATTATCATTGTATTTGAAGTATACGTTGATGATATGCATTTTCGTATTTCTACACTCTAATATAAATGTATTATCGTTAATCTAACAAAATGTTAGGAACCACATTTAAACACGAACGCACAAAAACTTTATATGAGTTGCTGCAAAGTTTAATTAATGACTTCACCTTAATGCTTATGAGAAATTTAATCAAAAATTTATGTTTAAAGTTTTCTGCCTAATTTGTGCTTTGTGATATAAACATGAGATTTAACTACGCACCCTGTCCAACTTGAGTTGCTTTACTTAACTTTCTATATTTCACTCACATACACGTGCGTTATTAATGTCTCCTTAACTTAATTTAAAAACATTTCGTTTTATTAAAACTTTATATCGTTTAATTTACGAACCTTTCATGTTATAAATTGTTAAAACTTTGAGTTATTTATCTTCTTAGGGGGGTAGTTTATATTCGACCTAGATAACCATTTCTTTACAGGCAAATATTTGTTTTAAAAATATAATGATTATATTTTTAAAACGCTGATTCGTAAAAAATAATCCTTTTATTTATTTTTTCTTACTTTTCTCAAACATTACTTTCATATTGGGCTTTCAGGATGAATGACGAGTGGAAAAGATTTGTGAGAGCTCGTGAGTGTGGGTTTCTTCTTGTTGTTTTAATTTTGGTTGTTTTTGTATTTGTGTTTCTGTATATTTTTTGTTTTAATTTTAATTTTTATTCTTGTTTTAATTTTAATTTTTATTCTTATTATTGTGTGCGGTATATTGTGGGATGAATATTTTTGGTCTTTCTGGTGTGATGATGTGTGAGGAGTTAAATTTCGCAAGATGTTTCCAGTTGTAGTTGAGTGTCACTGTTTGTCAGGTTGATGAGAGCGTGCAACGGGGTTTTTGTTTTTGTGTAATCAAAAATCGGAAAGAAGTATCGATTTATTTTTTCATGCTTAATATCCTCAGTGAGATACTCGCAAAAGCCTAGTTTACTGGGGATACGACAAATGAAAGGCAACAAACCCAGATCCATTAAAATTGTATGTCCAAATCAAATTACCTGTTGTTTTTTCGCAAATTGTTTATATTTCTTGTCATGCGTAATAATTAATAAATAATAAAATAATATAATAAGTGTCTTTAAATCAAAAGTACAACTACATCAAACTTATGTCTATGAAGTCCTCAACACACGATTTACATTCGCATAAGTTATTCACTCAAATGTCTAGATTGACGTAGATTTGATACCGAAGTATCAATAATGAATAACAAATGTTTGACTAACCAGACTATTGGCACCGTTCATACTTCATCGCTTCTAATATTTGATGAGATATCGAGAGCACGTTTATATCGTGACTCCCATGACAGCGGTTGACATGTCCTCTCCGTCCAGCTTTACACTCCCTTCTTCGGACAGCAGAAGCTGAGAACAGCCTTATTGAGTCGCTTATTTGATAAAATCCAAATATTTAAATAACCACTTCCTCTAGTTAGTTGCGATATATATCATAACGCCTAAATCATTGTTAGATGATCTAATTATAAATATTTCTGATTTCTTTATTCGGCATCATGAAGTTAAGAAAGCTTCTCAATATTTTTAAATTTCGTAAAATATAATAATCAGAAAACATTACACACGACTTAAAATATACAATTCTCTAAACAATTTTGAAGGAAAGCGATGGCTGGTAAGGAATTAGCTATCCTAGATGAGGAAACCGAAATGGATTCGCATGGCCTCAAGAATGATTTCAGTTGGCCAGAGATGAAGACCGATTTAGATAAGTACGAGAATGTACTCATATGTACAAGAAGTTCCAGATATGAATCAACGTTTAGCAGGGAGTATAAATTAGTGAAACATAATATAAGGATTTAGATAAGTACGAGAATGTACTCATATGTACAAGAAGTTCCAGATGTGAATCAATGTTTAGCATGGAGTATAAATTAGTGAAACATAATATAAGGATTTAGATAAGTACGAGAATGTACTCATATGTACAAGAAGTTCCAGATGTGAATCAATGTTTAGCATGGAGTATAAATTAGTGAAACATAATATAAGGACATGTTAATCACGGGACACCTATTTTTTACAGTAATATGGTGTCTATGAAGAAATTTCACACTAAGTTCTTCATACTTACATGATTTATTAGCCCCATATTATTTCTAAACTAAGCTTCTTTGATCTGAGAATGAATGGTGTGACATTGAAAATCATGGTGATAAAGAAATATGAAAGGAAAAGTAAATGTGATATATAAGTATGGGTGAACAATGAAAGATCGGATCAAGTTGAGGAATTTTGATATGTTATTTGGATAGTATTTTCTCAGTAGATGGAAGATTTATGAGGTAAAAGCGTGTAGGGATAGGAAACAAAGTTATTGGTTTTCTAAATTATATTTATTCGAATCACAGTATCAAAAATTACTAAGATGATAATTCACAGTAGTATCAATTTTAATGCATGGGAGTAAAACGTGGATGTGAAAAAAAATTAAAGGAGCCGAATAAATGCTGTAGAAATACGTGCACTGAGAAAAATATGTAATGAAGTGATGAGATTGAAGAATTTCATATTGAAATGGACACTTGACTAGCGTGATGCCTTTGCACATCAAGATTAAGGTTTACTTATTAAATCCACCTTACACAAGAATGATTTGTGTTACAATACATGGGGTGACAATGTAGTGTACATATGACGGCATATTAAATGAGGGATGAATGTGAACTTAAGGCTGGTCTATTTAGTAAGATTAAGAAGCGCACTATGAGATGGTTTGGTCTTGTAAAATAATTGAATAATGAAAGGTTAACAATTCAAATATACGGTGCAAACGTTAGAAGAAGGTGGGGTAGAGCAAGAAGATAGAACGAAATGTAAAAATTCAAAGAAATCGTACGAGCTGTATAAGAAGGTGTATGGATGTAGAAGTTGCGAAAGATGTATGTATCGAAAGGAAAGTCTAGCGCTTTCTCCTTTCTGCCTACCCCGACAAGGAAACAGCGTGAGCGTACGTCTGTAACATTACACCAAAACAAGAAAAAGTCAAAGCATATTAAAAGCATTTCAATTTTTATATATAAAATATGCTAGAAAAATTTGATTCCTGTCTTAACACGTTGGATCCCAATACCGTATTTTCATGTGATAAGCTAGATTTGAGTTGATTCCCAGTCCCATGTTTTCATCAGACCGACACATCTTCTAATAAAGGACATATTACATAAAATTATATTTTTTAATAATTCAACCTTTAAACGATAGTCTCGTAACTTCTATCATGAGCAATATCCTAGATATGCATGAATTGATTTAAGATGGATATTCTGACGTGTTATCAATGTACAGTGAAATGAGAGATCTTGATGGTTTTGACATACAAGACAAACTACATTATCCGGATCCAAATATTATAAGGTATTTACAGGATCTTCCAAACAGGTTGTCCAAGAGCATGTCTAAACATGTGATGATATGTATTCCATCAACTGAAAAAAAGAAAAACCCTGCAGAACTTGCAAAGTATGTGCTAATCACAAGAAGAGAAGTGACCCGATTTATGTATTACTATTTTAATCAAAATCTCATTATAATATTCTTAATATTTACTTACACACGGCAATTTTAGTAAAGTTTTCACAGATTTCTTCAAAAACAAGTCAGGAGGCACTGGAGCAGGTTATGATTTTGATTAGGTCTTAAAGTGTTGAGATATTTAATCCCCAACTATTGAACAACCAATGTATGTTCTGTCGAATATGAAGTATGAAACGATTTGTCGGACAAACAAAAAAATATCTTCAAAGTTAAACAAAAGGGGGGAACCTTTTTTGTTGAATAGGGTAACAAAGTATGCCCTATATAGCGATTGTTGTCTTAAAGAATAGCTTTTTTATCACCGGGGAACACTTGATGGCATATAAAACGCAACAGGTCCTCTATCCTGATTTATGTTCGGCACCACTGGAAATCATATATAAAAGATTCCGCCGTTCTTCGCTCCGTTCATCAAGTGGAACACCATTCTCGTCTGATTTCTCTTTGTCTCTGGGTATTCTCTCGAGAGTTTACTTTATTCGAGATGTATTTATCAAATTGAGATTGGGAATATCTGTTTCTTATCAATCCGTGTGTACTGTAGTGGATATCGGATTCATTAATCATTTATATACATAGCATATGAATGTTTTTCTTACTTTTATGAAATATTGTATCTAAAAAAATAGATCCTTCATAAAAATAGTATTTTACAATATTAATCTTTTAAATTGTGATTTAGTCGAAATGTCAAAATATCACACTTTTGTTATTCTTCTTAAATGAGTTTATATCCGCTCCTTTTATTAAATCTATATAATGTTAGATCTAAATAATTATTTCGTGGCAGATTCGATTCCAAATTACATATACGAAGTTTGATAAAAAAAAAAATTACGACATTTAATTTTTTTATCAAAAAGCACTTATTTAATCATTAATAATAATATTGTCCTTTTCAAAGAAGTCCCCATAGGATAAAATAAACTTTTTCCAACGTTTTTTCCAATCCGAAAAACATTTCTGAAACACACTTTTTGGAATAACCTTTATCTCACCTAGCCATTTTGCATTCATCTCCTATATGGTCGCAAAACATTTCCCTTTCAATGCCCTCTGCATCTTCGGGAACAGGAAAAGTCGCAGGATGACATATCTGGTGAATACGGCGGCTGCGGCATCACGGCGGTGTTAGTTTTGGCAAAAAATTCATGAATTAGTAGTGAAGTGTCAGTCGGTGTATTATCGTGGACAGTCTATGCATTATGTATTACTTATATCGTCAGTCGGTGCATTATTTATTACTTAGGAATGAAAAGACTGATCTTATTTCTGTATTATAACTTAAGTCTAACTTAATTTCCTAAGTGTAATTTTTAATAATCTTAATATTTAATTTCTTCTAAATAGTTAACACCTACATAACATACTAACTTATAACTAGATAACAATTCTAACGAGTTTTTATTCTTGCTTTTCATATATAGGATTTGAAAATTATACGTTCTTAAAGTTTACACTGTGTTTCTGCTGATGATAAACGCGTTTTACATTCATTAGACAATATGAAGAATAATAATAAAACTATTTTTCTCTAATTCAATTATTCAAAATGAACACTAAGTTTATGGCGTGTACTAACTTTTAAAACGAATTTCTGTATTGACTTGATCCCATTATGAGTCAATTATTCTTCTCTCGTATAGTTTCTCTTTTATAGTTGGATATTTAGGTTTACACCCATGACACATCCTCTCGAGCACTAGTATAGTTTCCGGACATCATTTGTTATTTTCTATTTGAAATTTTAAAGTTAATTTTGATACATTATATTTTTGACAATACGGGTATTTCCGAAGATGTGCAGAATATTTAATTATATTTATGTATAGTCTATACATTGATCGGTTCTCGTCTATAACAGTGTATTTTCATCATTTTAACATGTTTATTTTGCTATTGCAAAAGTCATATTATTGTTTCGTCATATTTAATGAATTGGTGGTCTTCATTTCTAAATTAACGTACATATTCTCGAGTAATACTTCAGTTGTATCAATATTTGTTTGCCTCAAAGTTTTGGAGATATGAGTTGCGTGTGCCAGTTAAGGAAGCACTTGAATACAACCCTTTTTGAGAAGTTATATATGAATATATGTATACATGTACTATATTACATATGAATAATATTTCACTCCACCTAATGCTGAATATGTTTCTTATTGGAAACGGCATGATAGTATGATTCATACATGTATCTCTATTGTCGTTTACTATCATTGTTGCCTTCCATTTAACTGAAGTTGCTTTCTATACCTTTAAATTCCTCTCAGGCACTACAATATAAATGTATACATCTAACGACTGTATATTATTCTAGCTATTCTAGTGTACGTCCAACCCAACTTCGCTTTAGTTGTTCAAACGAAACGATTTAGATAAGAAATGTAATAACATATTTATATTTCAATATTTCTACAAAACGCAACATCTATCATAACAAACCTTATAAATATATCCAAGAAAAGCGAACATTTGACGAAGGTACATACTCCAAGATGAAAATATCCTCGTATTAAAGCAAACATATGTCACATCGTGTGTCATAACATATAAATATATCCTTCAATACATGTCATATCAAGGTTTGAAATTAGTGTGATGGGATGCTATACCAAAATATACCCCATGGAGGGGGTGTGTTGACTTAGATAGTTTACTTTAGAACAGGATGTAGGCAGACGTGCTATGGCGGGGAATATGGTTAATGTTTCGTTCAGTATGATGTTTGTTAATCCTATATATTATGTTGGATCAATGGTAAACCAATATGTGTGTTCATTTGTAAATATATCAAGGAGACGATCTTCGCATTATAAACTACTGCATTGCCTCTCCTCAAAATTTATGATGGTTGGATTATATATCAAAGTAAAATTTGTTATGAAAAGCCATAAAAAACATATCCAGGTTTTTCGAAATCAAAGTAATCGAATTTGATCATTAAATCTGATGGGTGACCTCCATGATTTAGTTAGTAGAACATTTGACTTCCTCCCGAGGAATTCAGGTTCGATTCCCGATGGTAATCGAAAAAAATAATGCCCCAGTCACATAAAAGAGTTTATCTGGCAACAATATTAGCATGCGTTAGACGTGTGCAAGTGTTGTTGCTTGTACATGTGATCTATATTTTCAACGTGTACGAAGGCAAACTGTGAGTTAAGTTCATACTCCAGTGATTCTTAACCCCAAAGCTCGATTACTGGAGTCGAAAACTATGATGTCTCTCGAGCACAATCTTCGTATCAAAGAGATTTCTGCGACACTTTTATTGCAAAGCGTATGGATTTTACCCATGGCTGTACCTCACATTTATTATGAGTGTGCTTGGATATTACAAATTGCTGAAGGCAAAAATAGCAAACCAGACTTGATTCACAGACTTTTGTTTTAAATACTGGACAATTATTTACGCCATCGTGAATTAAGATTGTTTTTGGTGCCATATTCACGAACTGAGCTATTAAGAGAATCACCACTCGCACATGGAATGACCTTGTTGAATGAATTTTCTGATATCGATATCTTTCACATTTTGGTGGATACATTGAGGGTTAAACTCCTTATTAACATTGTAGGTGTAGCTGAGTCACTTCTCAAACAAGCTTGAGTAACATTGTTTCTGTTGTCATTATGCTATATTTACTTTGTATTTTTTTTCTTGTTACACGATATAATTACATTAAATTTAAACCAGTATCATCACATTATTGAATATGTTGAGGGTTACCATACGAGTGGAAAAAGAGGTAGAATGTGGTTTGGAATATTTTTTGCAGTACCTAATGTATATTGTCCATACATAATGATGCGAGAACTCGGTCCATAAAGGCGATATCTCTCGCCACAGTAGTGCCCCAGTAACAGGGTCGGACCAAATTATGCCATTATCCCCCGGAATCCGGCGGTACGCAGTTGCCCTGATATCTCGCATTGTTATTGCATTCTGAATGCATCCAGCTGGGCAATTGAGCCGTTTAGAACCCTAATAGCCGTTTGGCCAGACATTAAAGCAGTTGGAAACTCTCTGTTAGTAGAAACTGGAAACTGGAAAAAGTATCATTAACATTTCCTTAAGTAGGTATACATAAATTTACTAATATTTTTTTGTACGCTTTTACAGTGTGACTTTTATGCATTCTATTTAGGAAAGTAAATATACGTTAACATAGAAAAAAGATCCAGCTCGTATCTTCCACTTATATTATATTTTGATTCAAAAGAACTACAGAAAAATAATTAACACGAAATACTGATAATTTATAAATAATAAAAACGATTAAAATCCCAATTAGCAGTGTTCATTTCGTGCACGGTTTCATTATGTGAGTAAAAATTTACAAATTATGTACAATATGTAAAAAAACTCAGTCAATTCAGCCACCATCCTCCTAAACTTTGGCAGTATTAAACTTAAAATGTCTAAGTCTACATTCGAGTCATGTATCGTATTCTCTAGGCGCAATCTCACAATCGGGTTATAATAAACCGATGTTACTTCTAAATGTACTCATAGCTGCGCTGAAAAAAACAGATCTTTTAAAAGAATGAAAAGGGGCATTTAGATCAATACATTTCAGATTCTCAGGTAATACACAATACCAATTAAGACTTTAAAAAGAAATACAAGATCAAAGGTATCAAGCGATTGAAGATCTAAAAAAGACCTAAAAACATTTAACAACCCCTCCCTATGGTACCTCAAAAATTACCTCAACCAACGTACAACTTATAGTCAAGGTTCCATATTACAGAGACACACTCCAGCTAGCTTCTTACAAATGTCTTCAACTATACTATTGAAAACCAATTTTTGAATGGTCTTGTAATTGTCATTAGGAATTCTATCAATTTAAAGGACTTCTTCATTTAGTTATTCACACGATAATCAAAAGCAAGACGAGAGTCGAAATGTTTAAAAATTATTAAATAAATATAACGACCTCCTTGACTTATTTGGTAAAATGCAAGCTTTTCGACCCGGGAGTTGCGGATATAATTAATTTTCTTTAGAACCTAGATTTGAAAAAAATCAGATTTCACTCTACTTTTCATATGAGATTGGTTAAACTGTAGACAACCAAAGTGTAATACGATAAACAATCCATATTCTATGTAATACGATAAACAACCCATATTCCATGTAATACGACAAACAACCCATATTCTATGTAATACGATAAACAACCCATATTCTATGTAATAAGATATACAACCCATATTCTTTTTAACTTATATAAGTGTAATACAATACAATACAATAATGTCGCTTTTACAAGTCTGGTTGGATTTTTTTTTGTTTTTTTGCTATTCATCCATCAAGAATGTTCTTCGTCATTATATAGTCATAAATTAAAAAAAATGTTGAGTTACATCTCCATATTTTCGTGTCACTATAATAAATTAGTCCCAGAAGATTTTTATAATAAATTTCGTTAATTGAACTTTTCCTAATGAAAGTGTAACCATTTTTAAGTTTTCATACCAACACACAGGGGAATTTCTTCAGCTCTTCGATACGACATAAGAAATCCCTCTTCATTCGCTGACATATTTCTTATCAAAATTTATGGATATGAACACTTCGCACATACACTACACTCTACTTAAAGAATGTGTTACTACCACATATCGAAAGATGAAAGGTTTTTTTGTAGTTCGTTTTCCTTTGGTAAGTTTTCGGCAATTTTCTTACTATTTTTATAAACATATGCAGATGCAGGGAAGTCCCTAATTCTTACACTCAACTTGTTTTATTTTTATGTAATCAATTAAATCTCTCAATACAATAGTATATTCGCATCCCGAGTTCGATCATCTTTGAGGAGAGTATACTCTCTAAACGGCGCTATATAAATTATATTTTTATTATTATTACATATTTACTCTTTTAAACTTATTAATTACACCAATAATATGTTTTTCTTGAGATGCATAAAAACGTTCTTGACGAGCATCTTACCAACTAACCTCTGTCGTCTAGTTGCTTAAATTATAACGATCTACACAATCTAGATGCCAAGGTTTGGATTCGAATCCCAATGGTATCCGAAAAAAATTCACAGTCTGGTAAAAAAATCGTGTAATTTTTTTGTTGCCTTTTCTCTCGTGCTAGATTCCCGATGGTATGTAAAAAAACTTATTCTGCTTTGTTTTTATTTTTTTAGATTGGCAGAAGAAATTATCTTACAGCTATAAGATTTCCAGGTTATACTTTATGTGTAATGCATTACAAAATATTTTTTAAAACACTTATACTTACTTTCCTTGCGTTCTTTAGTGAGTTTTCCAAATAAATTGTTTTAATATGCAGATAAATAAAGTGCTACGATAATTTCTCAAGTGAACTACAATCTTAAATGCATGAGGGTAATTTAAATACCATTATTGTGCTTTAGTGCATCCTACTGCAACGTTTCAGCAAACTTATTGCATTTTGACTGCATGTAGTCAAAGCAAAACCGTATCTACGACACTAATGGCTGTTTTTCCTAAAAATACCAGTTTGCCATTAAAACTATTAGAATTGAGGAAGTTTAGCATAAACTCACTTTCGTATGTAAATATTGTTCCCATTTCGGTTAAAAATAATGACAATACGAGTACGTCGGGCTTAAGGCACAAATTGGAATGAGCATAATTTTGGAAACTAAGGTATTTTTTTCATAACCATCAAGTATCCAATGGGCATGTCTAATAAAAATTTTGATAAATTTGGACCGATAAACTGTAAATACTCTTTTGAAACTTAACTATCAATTTGTGCCCGAAACCTGACGAATACCTCTGATCAGTTCCAACGTAATTTTACAAATGAGAGTGGATGACTTGGTAAAAGATGGCCAAAGAAAGTATAGTTGAATCGTATAAATGCTATTTTAAAAGAAGAAAACGTGGAATGACAAAAAATCGCAGGATTTGTATGAGAAAATATATGCATGTAGAAGAGGCGAAAGATGTATGTCATGATAAGAAAGTCTAGCCATCTGTCCTATCTGCCTACCCCGACGTGATGGTATGTATGTAGGTAAAAAATATGTTTGTTGCTACAAATAAAACATATTAATTGGATTAACTAAACACGGCTTGTTATTTATTAAAAAAACATTTTTAGTAAATATTTCATTAAAAAAAACTTTGGAACGAACCTTCATCATGATCTAACATACTCGTACTTTAGAAATAAGTCAAATTTTCTGTTAATCAATCGAAATTGCGCATATCGAATAATTATATTTAATTATAGTTATTTTTTTGAATGAAGTTATACTATATGATCAATATTACCTTTGATAAATAAATTAAATTACCAAATCATTACAATATAAAGCCCAAAATACATTATAAGTAATTAATTTAGTTCCATATCGAATATCTAGTTTCGACAAACAGTTCACTACTCCGAAGACTGTCGAGTTCATTAAGGAGCGAGTTGATGTGTACAATAAAATTTATCATGGGTTCCATGAAAAATAAAACAATATAAATTAATGATAATTCTGATATAAAAGATAGTTCTAATAAAATAAAGGATAAGTTTTAAAGAAAAAAATTATTTATTTAACAGTAATTTGAAAAAACACATACTAATTCCCTTCGCTTGTAACTTTTCAATTCTAAATTAAATGCTATGTTGTCCGATATACTCAATTAACTGGATTCTCATATTCAAATTGATTTTTCCATTTTCAATGTAACAACAAAAAGTATTTTTCAGTTCATTTAAATGAGTGTGCATTGTAAAAGCACATTGATAAGTACATTGATCGGATTAAATAGAGAGCCCGGAAAACTCTATGGGAATTGAGCTTTTGTTGGAATAAAAATTGGAAGTTTTTTATTGAACCTACCGCATGGTTGAACATTTATATTTACTCTTAAGTAGTATTGTGACATTCTACGCGATTTTTTTGTTAGAAAATTGCTTAAAATGATCAACGTTATTATCATCACCATCATGTCTTGTTATTTTGCTCTTAGAGTTCAATATATATGATATAAATATAGAAATCGGTCACTCTTTAATTTAAATAATTTTCATCGAGTTATAAAGGAGATTACGGTATGATTTAGTTCAAATAGATAATTAGAATTTGAAATATCTCATCAACCTCTAAAGCTCTACATTGAAATCTACGTTGAGTGAATTCATTTCTTTATAGTCTGTATATATAATATTTGAGCAAGGGTAGGGGGTTGCATTTGGTTTCATTCAAAGTGCAGAGAAATAAAAAAGGAAATGCAGTGCTTTGAGAGGTTGTATAGGAAAAAGACATCATCAGGGCAGGAAAAAGAGATCATCAGAGAAAGAAATCTCTTAAAATTTACAGGGATGCAATTGTTGCTGCTAAAACCTCTTATGAAAGGGAGAAAATGAGGCTGAGAGAGAAACCCCTAAGCAGTTTTGGAACAATTTTCGAAGTTTCTACGGAAATAATCAAATTGATTCGTGTTTATCTCTAAATGGAAAAAAAACATTCTGGTGTTTCTTCTACCAGCCTCGCACCATCAGATACCGAATCTGATAGTATATCTTTCGATAGGCAAATATGTTATACAACTTCTACAGGCTTCTGCAATCTTAGGTGGTTTAATTTGTATGTCGATGTATTCCCAGAAAAGTTACTATCACAAATTTGAAATTCTACAAAGGCTTTATTGTAATTTGTCTTCTCTTGATGAGTTTTCTGGGGCCATTAGATTAGGTACTTCCCCGCATCTGCATATGCTCTTCTAAATATATGCTTATACGGAGAAGTACCTAATCTAATGATCGCATCCCCCACCAGCATATAATTAATTACATTGAACTTATTTTATTTACTTTTTGTAATATATTTAATTTATCAATAATAGTGATTTTGAATCTCGAGTTAGAGCGCCTTTGAGGAGAGTTTGCTCTCTAAATGGTGATCTGTAACATATTCTCTAAATTATTATTTTATTATTATTAGCTTAAAATATATTTAGAAGTCGTTGCCATTTTGAACTGGCTTAAATGATGTCTAACGCTTTGAAGGCGTTGCAGCTTTCATCGGATGAATAAAGTCAAATATACGTTCGGTAATATAGTGTAACATTGCCCTGACAGTGAAGGATGCAACGTCTTCGAAATGTTAGCTATCATTTACCAACTCAACACGGTAACAATTCGGATAAACTTTTTTACATTTTGGTTGTACATGTCACAACCAGATAGACTAAACAATGACGCCTGAGTTAGAATACCATTATCTTACTAACTGAGCCACATAAGTCAATATATTATTACTCATTATTTCAAATAAATTATCAAAAATACGTTATGTTACTTTTCACTCAAGTTATTTTATTTTTTTAAGAAAAGAAGTTCAAATCAATCAAAACAATAGTATTTATAAAGCACTTAAATAAAAGATCTGAAAATCAGTTCGAATTCATGAAATATAAATAACTTCCCTCTATCAGATTACATTTGATTCTTCCGTTAAATCACTGTCAATACAGCTTATAAATTGATTTACAAAATAGTGTCAGAATAAAAAGACCGACCGATTGAGTGTAATTGTTTGCGCTGAAAAGGTTTTCAGCGATACTACCTCGAGAAGAATTGTCTTGATAAATGTATTATTCCAGTGAAGTGATTGATGAATGGAATCCAATGAAAACCTTCCACAATTTAAGTGTTGTTGTACAAAATTGCGTTCAAATGCTTAAAATGCTAAAATTAATAGTTTTTACTCTTCAAAAAGTATTTTTAAGGAAACCTTTTCATAATTAAACCCTTCAAACAACTTTTAATTAATTGAAATGACAATACATAAATGTATTGGTGCTCCACAACTTGGAAGTGAAACTTGAAAATCGCTCTAGTTTAGTTTTCACTTAAGGTTTGTTTAACATCTTTCTGGTACATTGGATGAGATTTTCAAATGTTGTACGATATACAAAGAAAGTGTAAAATAATAATGATAGATGTAAAATCCATCCTTTCGTACTGTATAAATTCTATATTTTAATTTAAGGTTACAAATACCATATTTTAAGATAATTAAATTCCAAATCCTCATTAAAACAAGTGTGTCTATAAGGTTAAATTTCAAGGAAGATTAAATAGTTACTTTTCTTTACAGATAGCTTACTTATCTTTTCAACTGAGGATTTCAATCAGAATTCATTCTTTTAAATAATAATCTGTTTATCCATTTATAATAATTTGCTTTTAAATACATTTTAAAATTTCATTTAACTCAGATTAACTTTTTCTTTGCAATTTAGAAAATGTATATTTCAAAGGTTTGCCCAAACCTAAAAGCCTAACTAAAAATCATTACTTAATACTTGTAGTTTTTATAGGGTTTGGGTTTTTTTCAAGGAGATTCTATTATCTTTATTTACCTGAACCCCATCACAATCGTCTTATCTTTAAAATACATAAAAAAATAATAAGAGATTCTTTAAAATGTCAATCCGTTGGCAAATAATTTTATAAATGCTTTAAGATGCATTCAAATTTTTTTTTCAATACTATTTACTCTCTCTGCAATTAAGATCACGTATTATTACAATAGATGACATTAATTCGATTCTGTTTGGCACAAATCCCCTGGGAGGGTGTATTGCCTCTTAAAAAAATCCGAATAAAAAATTCCATGCGTACACTAAAATAGTCACCTAAAATAAAATAATACTTCTACTAGTTTTAATTGTTTGTTATAGTTGATGTCATTACCATATTTAGTATGTTTTTTACATTGCCCTTATATCATAAACGATGCAATGCCGCCGAAATGTAGAAAATCATTTAAGCCAACTGAACACGGCACGAACTTCGAAAAAAACATTTTACTCTATTGTAAAACAGTCGTAAAAATCTTCGAAAATGTCTAAAATTACTTTTCAATATTTATCTTGAAATCCTTACGTTATACTCGTAAATAAACAATACTGAAACAACATCATATTAGTGAATACAGCATGTTGATTGCACCTCACTCGTGAACACATCATACTAGTTAATACATAATACTGATAGCAACCTTACTCGTAAATACACAGTACTGATAAAATCATACTTTTAAATATAAAATACTTATACCATTTTACTCGAAAATACAAAATACTTATAACTTGCGAAAACAAAATACTGATATCATATTCCCGAAGATGCACAACATTGATAACACCTTACTCATAAATGCAATATACTGGCAACAATATCATACTCGTAATTACGAAATACTGATATTAACACTTTATTTACCATTACAAAATACTGATAATATAGTCATACTCGTAAATGCAAAATACTGATAATACCATTCTAGTTAAAAATACAAAAGACTGATAATAACACCTTAATATTAAACACCAAAAAAATATAACAACTTATTCGTAAGTACGAAATAATGATAATCACAATGTACTGGTAAATATGAAATTCTGATGTAACACCTAACTCATAAATGCAAACTAGTGATAACACCCTACTTGTAAATACAAAATATTGATACCTTACACATAAAAACATAAAAGATGATAAAAAAACTTGACTTCCATGGGATTTTTTTGGAATAGAACTAGGTTAAAAAAGTCCTAATCTACTATTTAACATATTTTGGCTATTTAGAGAAGCAGTTATGTAAATCTGCCCGCTAATTATAACTGTATAAAATTCTGAAAAACAAAGGATATTTTCCTCTTTTGCATTCTAAATTAAGAGCAAAAATGTGTTGACGAAATTGGGATAAAGTAGGGTTGTGAAGCAGAATTTAGATAAAGGATTCATACCTGTAGAAATGCGGTGTCCTGGTATCCCAGAGGATCTCTTTTCGGGGAATCAGGGATAGCAGAGGGAATTGACACATTCGATTTACGTATTCCATAAAGCCTTGGTCATACTAAAAAGTTGCTAAAATTCTAAATAAAACTTTTGACACCATATTCCAGGAGGCTCAAATTGTTATTCAAAGGAAATTTAAAAAAAACACATTAACTCATAACAATTTGTTATATCTTTGTTTCTTTGAATAATAACGTAGATTAAGTATCCGTAGAAAAATCGAACCTTTTCATGTAAATGGTTACACCTCGCATTTGTGCAATTTAACAGATGTGCGTTAAAAAATATTTCACAGAAATAACATTTATAAAAATCATTGTGAATTTAATGTCAAAATTATATATCTGACAAATATTAATTCTTTTAATTCTGCTTTCTAAACTCATGTTTTTACCCTTCGGTTAAATTAACCGATGCTGGTTATAGTAATTCATCTGAAACAGTTTATCCCGAATTATATATTTTTTTGTTTATTTACCAGTTCATTGTATAACACAGATACAGGCAAAAGCCTAGATTACTGGGTACACGACAAATGACAGACAACAAATCCAGACGCAAATAAATTAACTGTTCATTTTAATATAACTTGTTTAACATTGTTATTTCATTAATTATGTATTCATATAATTATTTGTCATGTAAAAAAAATTATGAAAAATCTGGTGGGCTCAATACCAAGAAGATATATCATCCAATGAACCAAACAAAAATAAATAAAGGATAAAATGGTCGTAAAACATATTCAAATAATTATTATTTTGTCCAAAAAATTGTGAAAAAATTAACTGTTAAAGAGAGACATTATAAATCGACTGAAGAAGGAGGGGATGATGAAAAAAAGCAAATCAGGAATGAAACACGTAACATTACTAACTTAAAATTAAGAACTTTACTATGATTTCTTTTCAATTTACTCTTTACTTATAGGTTATATTAATCATCGTGAAATTAACATTTGTGTAGAAAGTATTCATACGTTTTTAATAACAACATTTATGAAAAATTAAATGGTAATTGGCTAAATCATGACAGCTGGATATTTCATATTTCCAATCTTCCTGAATCAGGTCGAAAAAGGTGGATGGTGAGGATCATTCATGATCACCAAATAATATGAAATATAGACGACGCCTGTAGCCTTATTGATGTCAAGATGCTCGTCTACTAAACCGGGATACACGATGTCGAATTCCTTTGGAACAATAAATTTAACGAAAAGGATTCCAGTTTTGTTTTCACTTAAGACATCTTTAACATGTTTTTGGTTGGTTGGAAAAGATTACCACATGGCAAAAAAGTCCCCCAGGTTATACTGTATATAACTAAAGTGTGATATAATACAATGTTGGGATGGCGACGAATACTCCGAATCACATAGATCGTAAGGAGAACAAATACTTTATCCTCCAAGAGATCGACATAATACTCGTATTTCGATTATTAACTTGTAGCGTACATTACGTATATTTGTGCTCCCTGACTAACAAGAGTCAGATAACTTTGAAATACGAGTACTTATGGTTTTAGACTGGGCGTTCCTTTATATGGGGCCTTACAGAAGGCAGAAGATCGCCAGAAGTGAAGGAACTTGGTAACCAGAGTTTGAGTTAACTTCACATACATACTCGTACATATCACCGTTATTGCTTTACTGGCCAAACGCTGTTATATAATATATTCGTTTTAAAGCCGCTCAAATCATCTATTATAACACCCTCGCACAAAACGATCCATTACATCCCACGACCCACAAAATGCAAAATCAAATTCTCCGAGTTTTCCATCTGATCAAGAAGATGCTCCATTAATCTCAACATAAGAAACTGTAATGTTTTAAGGGCAAAAAATCACCATCTACAATACCAACCAGTCACCTAACCGAAAAAAAGTCGGCATCCAGTGGGTCTAAAAACTCCAACGTATTCATCATCACACCAATCCATTTTCATGGCCAATTGATAGCTTTCGCCTGATACACTACTCTTTTAAACTATGTCGATTTTTTTATTTTTTTTTATTTTTACAATGAAATAAACATACAAAGCACTATATTTGTCTAACTAGGCGTTTGCTCGTCCTAAATCAAGTAGGTTTCATACAATAAAACAAAAAAGTTTAAAGAAACATATACAAAGGAGTCATAATTATAAAAGAATCATATATAATTATAAAAAAAACATATGGAATGTGGGACTAGTACAAATATAAAAAATTCCACCGTAATTACACTACCCCAAAAAAGAGCATTTAAATTAGAAACATTAATTAAACAAAAGCTCATTCACTGATTCGTAGACATAAAATACCACTCATAAATTCACAAAAATCAAGAAAAAAAAAACTCATAAAATATAATACTCGTATTCTTCATTGCATGGTTTTGCATGTAAACGGCTAGTTTTTTTTATTACAAAACAGCACTTTATGAATAATCCTTTTCCTACCTCCGACGTGTAAAAGGTTCAAGGTGTGTGTAATGTGGACAGGGCAATAGGTGTAGGTCCCGCCTCTCGCCTTGCCCTATTTCCCAGCCTATATTTAGGGCACGGGCGGCATGAATGGAGCCCGGCCGCCGCAGCTGAGCGGGGGCGGGAAGGTAGAGGTTAGTGGGCTGTTGAGCCGAGGCAGGGCGGGAAACAGGAGCTGCATTCGTACAGGACTCGTGGTCAGGACCGGTGCGCTTGTAATGTTATGTGGGCAGTGTATTAAGGTGGTCTATTGAACATGCTGTTATACTTCATCACACGATCTAAATACATTGTACACAAATCAAAAAATAATACGTCCACTACGCAAAACATGATTTAAATTAAGTGATATTTATTTATGACATAAAAATGATAAATTGATTTGGTAGAACTATTTTAGAACCTCATTTTATTGTATTGTAACTAGAATTATTGTAGATCCTCATTTTCAAAAATAATGATTTAACACTTAAATGGGAAAAAACTCTACACAACTAACTTAAACTGAAGTAAGAGGCCTGTTTCAGTTTGACAATACTTTTGTTAAAAGAAGCAGACATGTCACTGAAATTGGTGTTTATTGTAAAGATTTTTTTTACATTTAAGTGCTATATCACTCTGTTAAGAGATAAAAAAAATTAGAAACAAATCTAACTATCAAAAACTAGAAAATATATTCAAAAATATTTTATTTATATAATAAAATTGTGTCTTGGTCCACCAGTTGTATTATTATTATTAATAGTATTTTATTGCACTTTCGTTATATGCAGTACAACTTGCCGGGTTTATGTGACAATTTCTTCCAACCAACCAGAAATATGTCATAAAGGCCTTCAGAAAAAACCAGACCGCAACCCTTTTATAAAAAATAAGTACCAACGAGAATAAACCCCTGGGTTGAAAGACAGATTTCATATCAACTAGGCCACGGGGTAAATACATTTAAAGGAAAAAAAATACATGACATCACCAATTCGAAATAGGTGTTTTGAAAACTGTTTCTTATCCATGAGCGATTTTTTATGCATATTTTACATAGTTTCTGAGCACTAGTATTGAAATACAAATCATGAATGCATGTTTATTAATGTTTATCGAAATGTAGTCCGGAACTCGTGAATGCAAATCTAATACGCGAAACTTGACATCATTGACACTAACAAAATAATTATTTTCTTGAGATGTCGTCTCCCATCGGAGGATGGCCACCATCATTGTAATTCTTGTCATGTTCCCTGCAGCCTGGAACAACTCAATAGAATTTCACCCAAACTATTTCTTAAGTATTCCCCCAATAATTTTACCCAAACCATCATAACTTTTTAAGCCAAGAGATTTAGAGTCTTCCGCTGCCTCGTTTGTCATTTATTTTTCCCTAGATGATCAGTTGTGTTACATTTATCTTGTGTCTTTCATTATGTATACAATTAATAAAAACTACTTTGTCTGAATGCGATAAAGATATGCAAGTTCACATATTATTATATTGTATAGTATCATTAGCTTTCCCACCGCCCCCTTTTATCTCGTCGAAAATATTCATCATCTTTCCGATCATGGACTTGCGCCACGCTCATGCAGAAATAGTTTATTGGCTCTACCAGTTCACCACTCTTCTTTTTTCACAAGCCGTCCTTTACTGTCCATACAGTGGATTTCTGTTACCAATTACCAACTAAGGTAATACTCGCACCGTCATTGGCATGTTAAAAAAACTCTTCATTCAATAACGTAACGCGTTTTATTTCCGATTTTCGTTTCCTCTTTACCATCCCTTTCTTTTAATTAATGATATTTCACTTTTATTTTTATTATGTATATTGTTCATGATTTCAAAATAAATAATGATTTGAATATTTTTGGCGATCATTCAAGTTCTTTTATTTACTTTTTGTGGTTGATTAGAAAAGATTATAACCTGATCAATAAATCCGCAAAACGGTTATATAATAAAGTATTAAATAAATTTATAAATAATTAAATTTCTAGACAAAAATACATATTGTTGACATTTTTGTCGGTCTCGAAATATGTTTTACTTCATTTAAATTTACGTTATTATGTTATTACAAAATATTTTCTGACACACAATTTTTGTGACGAGACTTTTAAGGGATATTTTTTCAGCTTACATACGCGGGCAACATTGCTCCTGGTAACGATTCTGGTTACAGGAACCTGCGTAAACGAGCGCGCGGAGCGAATATATACTACCTCCATTCTTAATTCACTATGAAAACGAATTTCAATGAATTTACCTTGTGCTATTCATAGTTTAAGATACGTTTATACATAAATTTGTCTTGTGTTATGAATACTCCAATGTTTATATAATATTCATTATTTCCCCTTACATATTTCGTGTACACTCCGCCATGTACGAGTATTTGACGTTCAGGATTTGTTTATTGATTTATTTACACACTGCGATATATATGGGAAAATATTGAAGTCGTGTGATGGGGTGGGTTAACGGTAAGTAAACAGGAGAACGAGTATGAGATATATGTATATACAAGTTAATTAGTCAAAAATGTAATATATATTAATATAATTGACACAATCAAAGAACGAAATTAGAAATATTTGGGGCATTTTATGTGACATCCAGAGAAATATATCTTACTATATATAAATATACTTTATGCAGAAGAAACATTAGGAAGACGAAAACCTGATGATATTGCCATAAAGTTAATTAACTGACAATGGTTATCAAGTTAAGATAATGAATAGTTATCGTGGGAGGGTCCAAATAATATTTATTTATTAAATGAAAAGATAGACTACATTCACGTGTCCTTTACAAATCACAACATATTTACTTAGTAACGATACCAACAACTTTAAAAATCAACACAATTCAGAACACATCCTCCATACAGTAAGATACTGGCAAAGTTACTAGAGACACTATAAATGAAAGACAACCAACCCAGATCCATAAAAAATGTGTCCACATTAAATTACCTGTTGGTTTTTTCGCAAATTATGCACTTATAAAATTTCTTGTCATATATGAATAAAATAATTATACACTTATAAAATTTCTTGTCATATATAAATAAAATAATTATGCACTTATAAAATTTCTTGTCATATATAAATAAAATAATTATGCACTTATAAAATTTCGTGTCATATATAAATAAAATAATTATGCACTTATAAAATTTCTTGTCATATATAAAAAAAATAAATAAATAAAATATACGTCGTATGGAATAACCATTATTTAGTACAATACAATGAAAGGAAAAAATTTTTTAAATACAATCGGCGGCCGTAGTCTAACAGTTAGCATTCATGAACAAGCGGGCGCCCCAGGTTAAAATCCTAGCGAATTCACTTCCGGAGTGGATTTACTGTTTGATTATTTTACACCTGAATTTATGTTTGTCTCTAGCTCATATATTGCTTATCATAAATTCTCAAAGCGCTACTAAGCGATACAAAAAAAGCGCCATACAAAATGCTGCCTAACGAAAGCCTGCAGCAGCTTAAACCGGTTTAACGTCTTGGAAGTTTAATTTCCGTATCATCGGAACTTTGGGTTTATGAAGACTTTGTGCTTACTGAAGTGCGATAGCTTGCACACAATAATCCAATGCTCGCACAGGCGTCTTCCATCTACATGACAGTTTACAATCATACTCAAGCATGGGGGATAGCCTATCGTATTATATTCCACTCAAATACAATACAATTGATGAGTTTATAGAATTACAAAATACAACCAAGATATAAATGAAAATTACAGAGTCAGGCTTAAGATCTTAGATTATTTTAACGGACCGATCCGGAGAAAGATCTTCTTGATCTCAAATTTGAAAAATATCCAGTTCGCCAGACATGGAGTTATCCAGTGGTTACATTCTCACGATATTGATAAACAAATTGCAGTCACATTGTATTGTAAAATGTTCCTAGTGCTTCTAGCAACGCCGTCATTTATCGAATATTTGTCCAGTGGTAGATTTAGGCCTCCTCTTTCCTCCTCCTTGCTTTGAGGTGGACATCCTTACGGTGTATTTACCACTTTAGACCACCAAGTGATATGAAATCCTCATCAGTAACAATTGAAGAATGTACTCGTATACGAGTACTAACAAAAATCATTTACTATTGATTTTTGTAAGTACGAGTATATATTCATCCGTCGGTACGCGTATATAAAAAAATACGTCATGATCTATAGAAATAAGTTTCGAGCAGTATAGTCTTTTATAACAATATTTTTTTAATAACATATGTCAAAAGGATTTTTTTAAAGACCGTATTTGTAGACTTGACCATACCTTAAGATGATTTTATTTTCTAATTTGATTGACAGTTGAAAAAATAGTAAAAATAATAATGGTCAATTGATGTTACAGTTAAAATTTGACACATGTCTTCCCTCAGTAGCATGTCAAATAGAGCCAATATTGCGTCAGATTGCGTCAGTATACGAGTATAAACTTCGTTTAATTTGTGCCAGCTTTTATCCCTTTTTTGAAACTTGATAACCGCTTGATTTTCAAGTTTTAACATTTCTGAATATAACGAAACGACACGTCTGTTATCGGCCCAAATTTACATTCTACTAAGGGTATGATGGGTGTCAAAATGTCTGATCATGCACGGGCGTAGTCGGCGTGATATCCGTCCACACGCGCTTTACTTGTTCAAGTGTGAAAGATTTATCCTTATTCACAACATCCTTAACTGTCCCGCTGCCCTTACATATCTCTTCAATAATGTTCAGCTTCTCTCCTGTCATGGACGTAATATTTCAGACTTTCGTTACATACAGTACAACCCGACAGATTTATTGCCATTGTGCGACCTCTCCCAACCAACTAGAAAGGTGTTTAAGAGACCTAAAATAAAAACCTGATAAGACATTCTTTTTAAAAAAATAAGACTATAGGGTATTCAGCTCGTAACCCCCGGGTGGGTTATGTTAGATTTCTTCTTGCAAGCTTTTTACCAGCTAGGCCGTGAAGATCGTCAAAATGAACTCCGATAAACCAGAGATTGTCTTTTGACATACTCATTGCATCGAACTTTCTCCTTTACTTTTCATGTCATTAGATACAAGCCCATCGGTTTTTTCAAACAGCGAAATTAAATTTATTTGTTTTTCTTTTTTTACTTTTAATACGATATTTTTGTTACGTCTACTTTTAAACTGTTTTGTTCTGTTTCTGTGTAACTCCAAAACGTTTTAACCATTCAAGCAGAAATTGGTGCAAACTATATAAATCTTGTCTGTATGGAAGAGATAACTCTAGAGCAAGAGTTCCCAAACTTTTTTCGGCCAGACCCGTTGATCAAAAACTTTTAAAACCGTTGACCCCCTAGTCATTTACTTTACTTACTCAAATTAATAAGTTTGTACAGTACTCGATATTAAATATTTCACTAGATATCAAACTTTCCATTTTATCACTTGTAATTAAGGATTGAAAAAGATAAAAGGACTACGGATTGTGGCATTATCTTGTGTAACATTTAATACTCATATTGATATCAGCGCTGACGAAAATTAAAGCCAAAAAATACGAGCAGAGTTTTTTTTCATTTTTGACATTTATAAAATAAATATGTAAATTCAAAATAAGTACAAATATTGACAAATATTCTTCATTAGGTACATATTGGAATCATACTCGTAGATATTTTGAAATAACAAACAAATAGCAGTAGTAAGGGGGTGTATTTTTGCTGTCGTCGACCCCCAATTTTTTTTATTGAACTATCGACCCCTAGAAAAATCAAATCGACCCAAAGGGGTCGGTGTCGACCACTTTGGGAACTCTTGCTCTAGAGCAATAAACTAGCCAATCATATATTATATTTGCAAAAAGTATTGAATAAGAAAATAGATTTGGACATAGGTTCTCAAAATATAGAACGATATTGTACAATTTGATTTCTAATGATTTTTAATTAAATGCATACATAAAATCACACCATTTCCCCGTCGTGTTTTCAAACGTTCCTATCACGACACACTTATTTCGTCTCCTCCGCCATTATACAACTTCTCATACAGTTCCTTCAGTTTCTCTTGCTCCTTAGTCAAACTATTTAATCCAACCATAATTTTCTAACTTGCATTATTTTTTATTACTAGAATTGATAAAGTATTTATTTGGTACCGTACTCTTCCTTTTGTATTAATGTCGATTTGGTGTTGTGAGGTGCGGGCAACTGATTTGAAACGGCCCCGTATCATGTGATCAACTGTATATATTGTGAATATTTTTGTAATAATTTTGACTCATGTACTTGCTTACCTATTATTTTCGTTAGTTTATTGTATTGATGTGTATTTTAATTTAGTTTTGTTGAATTGTTTGAAATTATTCTTCGTGTCTATTTTAATATTAAGATTATTTTGTAAATATTGTAAATGAAGCACAAACTACATTTGACATAGCATTGTTGATGAAAAATAAAAAAAAATACATTTATTTAATCAGTATTTCTTTACCCGTCCGTTTAACATGTTCAAACCACCTCAACGTGCTCTTTTTTATAATACATAATTTCTCCCTTGTTAAGGAAGTTTTAAATTTTTAATTTAGTTCAAGTGCAACTAATACCAAATGTCTTTAAATATAATACAATATCTAAATATAAGTGAAAATAATGACAATCTCTGTGGCCTTAGTGGTAAAACGCTTAACTTCCACCCGGGGTTTCGGGTTCGATTCCTGATAGTTACCATTAAACATAAAAAAGGGTCCTATTTTGGTAAAAAGAGGTAATACAAATATACCATCATACCATTTCCCTGTTGTAGGCAGAGATAGGCAGAGAGAACAAATCGCCCTGGGGTAGGCAGAGAGAACAAATCCTGGGGTAGGCAGAGAGAACAAATCGCTAGATTTTCCCATCTCAACACACATCCTTCGCCTCTTCCACGTTCAATATACCTTCGCATACAATTTCTACGATTCTCTGACTTTCCACGTTTCAGAATACCATTCACATGATCCAACCTCGGTCTTCCTCTCACAAGCCTTCTACTCATATTTGCACTATATAACTATTTTGTTAATCTTTCTTCGTTCATTAATTTCACATGTCCAAACTATCTCAGCGTGATTTTCTTCATCTTATTGAATATTTCAGCCTTAATTTCACATTCAACCGTAACCACTCCATGTATTTATTTCAATGCACCCATTTCTACAGCATTTATTCGACTCCTATAAGTATTCTTCCACAATTTCGTTCCCATACATCAAAGTTGACACCAAAATACAAAAGAATTCATCAGGTTGCGGTATGCGCCAAGGTACTCGCACTCGGTATGCGCCAAGTACGTGAGTGAGTGTTATTGCATTTTCAAGTAATGTACTTTTACCAACATGTGCAATGATAAACCACGAGCTCTGTACTTACCCCAGTGATTTTAAACTCGTATACTTGATTACTGGGATCGAAGACAAATGGTCTCCTTGCCACGCTGTTCAATATGTTCGTATAACCTTTTCGGAAATTGAAAGATACGGAAAAAAATAGAAGTGTCAGAAGTACGTAAAAATAATATTTCAAAGTATTAGATTATAATAGTTGTCAGCAATACCCTTGAAGTTATTTATAACCGACTATTTTGTATATTCGCAGCAGAGACCACAAATAACATTCAACTTTAACTCTTGGATAAAGCCATTGTGTATTGTGCCCAAATGTTAGTATTGCTGCGTCCAGGCTTGACATTCTTCAGCCGACGAATAAGGCTACAAAGGGTTGAGAGGGCGACACTCAAAGTGGAGCGAAACTTAATCAAAATTAAAAGGGGTAGTCTGTCACTAGTTTTATCTTTTTTTTTGCTATAATAATAACAACATATTTTTATTGCAGATTAAAAAAACTGAAGATATACCTCTATGGTCCAAAAGTTACTGATCTGAACAAGTTAAATCATGTATGAACATATACCATCCATCACACGGTTGAACGATGTTACCCTTAAATTGTGACATCCCCAGTAGTATGTCAACCAGAGCCGATAGAACCATTTCCTAATATTTTGAAATATTAAACATTGAATATCGCATGGTTAAAAAGGCTCTTTAAAAAGAAGAAAAAAGCCTAGCAGTATCAAACCTTGGTTTTTTATTGATAACATATCTCAACTATTTGACCTTGTTCGTATATACATTTTGGTTATGACAGTACTTTCGCTATATTATATTTATTCAAACAATTGGGATTCAAATAATCAGGCTTTGCAGATATTTTTCTCCTTCTTATCGTGTCTAAGACACTCATATTTCGCCTAGAATTTTATTCCCTGGACAGTACTGGACGGTCCACAAACAAAGTACTCTTCAGTGCAAGATTCCGGGCTCCTCGGACAATGGACGGCTCCTCACCTCAAACCATAGAATCGATCTATCATGCAAAATTCCCTATATTGATATGTTATTCTTATTTTTCCTAATTCCTGTTCAGAACTTACTAAAAATTCCGGTTCTCCAGGACATTTCAGACAGTGCGAATGCCTATATATGCAAAACAAGATATAGAACGATCTCTTCGTTCTAGTAATAAAATATTTTCCAATTAATTTAACAGCAATATTATTATATATTTCAGAGGACAGGGATGTTTTCAGGAGTGCGAGGCCAAACCTCCGCATGGAAATTATAAGCATAAGTATTTCTCGCGTTATGATATTTACTTGAGAGGGATTGATATTTCCAGAGCTAGAATTTATTTGTCCTTACCCTTTACCGGACCTGTTCTATGTCCTTAGCTAGGCGGACATGACATTATTCCCGAGTGGCTGGATCTCCACCACGCGGGAGGGATAAGGTCATAGAGAGGGAGCGTGGGAAGCGATGAGTTTCATCAATGGCCGTGTCGCTACTGTTTTTCAGACAAATTTGATATGGGGAATATATTTTTGACAAATTGACGTAAAAGAAATTAAATTTGAGTTCACATTATTGTTGGTAAAGATACACTAGTTTAAAGTTGACATAATTTATACATTTAGGACAGAAACTGACTAACTTACAGCAAGCAAAGATACATGAGAGTGAAATACTGAAAAAAGTACGTGTTCTCCAAGTAAACGAATTTTTGGTGAAAATAAAAATTAAATAACGCCGTGCGGTTAGCAAACATGCTAAACAAGCTAACTCTCCTGGTTCGATACCTGACGAATTCACTTCCGAACTGGTTTTTCTCTTAGGCTATTTTACACCGGAATTTACGTTTATTATATGACATTTGTACGGAATTTACGTTTATTATATGTCAATGTCCCTTTTTCCTTTTGAGCTAATTATGAAGCCCTCGTGAGATGATTGTTATGACCCGGAAAACAGCGCTTACAAAATGAAAGTTGTATGAAATTATGTATAGATGTTACGAAAGATTTATGTCGTTATAAATAATTGTAACTGATTAACCTATCCCTAAAGCGATGCGTCTTAAGGGCAATAATTTGGATTATATTTATTGAAAAAAAAAATATAAAAAACACTCAATATTGAGTAAACATTCATAAACGGTAAAACATTTTTATTATCGACTTATTTTCGTTTTGTTTTTATTTCACCAGTAAAAATATATATTGACATCAGCATGTTGCAGTTCTACTATTTATACTTATAAAATCTGGAAATATTAAAACGATTAAAACTTTCATTTTAAAATTAATATGTGAACCAATATTCAAATTATGGTTTAATTATATTAATAAAATAGAAATAATACAATAATATAGGTACATCTATTCTCATACAATTAAAATCATGCGTGGCACTTCAGTTTCCCCGACTCGAAGTATTCTGACACAACACAAACTTTACAAAATATACAACGTTTGTTATGATGTGAAATTTTGTCAGTCTGTCCTCTCTGCTTAGCCCGAAAGGGAAAAAATACTGAATAGATGTATGTTTATGAAAAATCCTAGTGATAATATCAGATTATATAGTAAGACTTGCTTTTCAACAAAGATGTTGCGTTTCCGATTACCGTTGGTACCCAATTTCTGTGAAATAAAGGTTTCAGTCTAGTTTTCACCTAAGTCTTCGATAACAGCATTCTGTTGGGCTGGAATAGATTGTCACATAGCAATTAGCCCACCATGTTTAACTCGATACAGCGAAAGTGTATTACAATAAAATAAAAATTTGCTAAGAAAAACTAGAAATCATAGAAACTTCAATGTATTTCATCCCATTGTAATTTATTTTTATCAAACACTGTTTATTCCACTTTTTTGTAACGGTATAACCCTACCGGTTTCAAGGCTTTCACCTCATCTTCAGGGAAGCACAAACAAGACTCAAAAGTATTGTTTGTGCTCCCCTGAAGATGAGGTGAAAGCCTTGAAACCGGTAGGGTTATACCGTTACAAAAAAGTGGAATAAACAGTGTTTGATAAAAATAAATAACAATGTCTTTAAACCTCCCCAACGTTAATGCCTTAACTATAAACAACATATTTCATCCCATATTCAGCAGACTTCTTAAGTTTACTTTAAGCCATTATATCGTAAATAGCAAAAAACAAAATAAAAACTAAGTCCACTCTTTCATCCACCACTATTCCATATTCTTACCATATATCCGTTTATCGTATTTCAGTTCTTCCTTCTGTCTCGCAATGTGTATCACCATTATTAATTCAACCTTTTCACAGAACGTTTGGTTTAATATTTAACTCAAATGTTCGTTTTTGGGCCTTTTTACAAGCAAAACACTTGAAAAGGTTTTTCTTGAACCCTCGTCTAGAAATAACTTTTAAAGATATATACACACTTTCTTTTGATGACAAACTTTATCGTTTGAAACTGGCCGAGAAATGAGTTTTCATTTAAAATTCATATTTTACAGATTTAAAGCCAGATAAATGATACAACTTAATGCTAAATTTTGGGGTTAATAGAGGGGCTACTTATACAAGCATATTGTAAATTTTTATAACTGAATGTGGCTCGCTAAAGTGGCAATGAACCCAAAATCAAAAGAAGAGCTGGCGTTGCAAAAATAACCTGTCTTATAAAAAAGATCTGGAGGAATCAGTGAGGCCAAATATAGTACTGATGACCTTTGAGACGTGTTGCCGGCGGCTTACCTACATATTTCATGAACGATCGTGTTGACCTTCTTCTTCTTCTCAGTGTCATGTCAGGTCCCCCCAACGTTGAATATCACTTGAGAGTCGATATCTTTGTCCCCGGCAGCTCGAAAAAGATCTCGACGCCCCTTATGCCAGTCCAATCACGTAACATATATTGCGGAGCCAGGAGATTTACCTCCTGCCAACACCTCTTCGGCTTTCTTTTTTGCCTTTGATGATCAGGTGCAGTAATTAGTAAGTGCTGGCCAGTGCTTTTAAAAAAAATAAAAAGCCGGAACTCACTTCTTGTCAAGCTTTTTGTATACCGTAAAAAAGGTGATGGAGCGCCACTCCACCGCAAAAAAAGCACTGGTGCTGACATTGTGCTGGTATGTAACAAATAAGAATGTGGAGTATTGGAGAGGAGCTCACGAGGGATACATTGCTCTCAAATAGTGGAGAAAGGGCAAAAGATATTTTGAACTGTCTCTTCTTACACGAGTACAATTACTACCCGTAGCTCTATCCTTTGAGTTTTTTTCTTGATTCGTTGAGATGCTACTTTCTAAACTGAGGTGCATAGCCGCGCGGTAACGCACTGGACTTCGAGCGGAAAGTCGCCGATTTGAATCCTGCACTGTACTACTCCCTTCGAATGACACAGGCATTTTTTCCATCTAATATTCGGGGGTATAAGGATGCCTATGAATTCGGTTATATATTTTCTTTAAAAAATGAATGCTTAAAAAACATGCAGGTGTGATCCAATTTTGTCAATACGGTTAGCCATCGGATCCAGTACAGCGGTGTGGCCTTAAGTTTGCTGGATTGCTACGGCTTACTCACTAAAAGAAGAGAAACGAAAGAAAGAAAAATTTTACGGCACAGCTTCGCTTTCTAACTGAATAGACATTGCAATAGTGAAGGGATCCTCGACTACGAGGCCCAGCAA
Organism: Odontocerum albicorne; assembly: GCA_949825065.1. NCBI lineage: Eukaryota > Metazoa > Arthropoda > Insecta > Trichoptera > Odontoceridae > Odontocerum > Odontocerum albicorne. Next base: position 15,994,393 of record OX463839.1, on the reverse strand, counting down.
CTACGGTCTTCTAAATGTAAGTAAGAATGTGAGTATCTCTTATTACATCTTAGTTGCTGACGCGAGCAACCAACACATTCTACTGTGTAGGAAAATATATAGTTAAATATTCCTGACAACTATTTGAGGTACAGAAGTATTTCTTTATTTAGACTAGCAATAAGTAGAACCAACTTACCAAGAGCTCTTTCTTTGTTACAAGGACTGTACCTTTCGAATAGAGCCTCGGATATTGACATCTTTCCAGAAAATGCTTTAAAAGAAAGCATTTTGGGCTTTCTTAGTGATGGATAGTAAAGCAGTTTCAGCTTAACAATTGAAGCTATCACCCGTAGAAGGGTCTATCGTCATATGAAGGGTCATTGAAATAGACCCTTGTACGGGCGATAGCTTCAATTGTTTCTAATTTATTAATTTATATTTCTTGTTACTGTACATATTTCACTTTAAGCTTCGTATGTAGTTGGGTTAAACCTGTATATTACTTATTCGTCCTGTATATTACTTACAGAACGAATATCATGGCTAAACACTCAGTCACGCGTGGTATAGAGATATTGAACCAACTGAATGACACGGTTAATATATTCTCGGTACCAACTAGCAGTATGAGAAAAATCCTGGCTGATATTATTCCTAACGAATAGGCTAACGCTAGAAGCAGACCTCTTTGTGTAACAGGAGAAATCCGTGCAAAGTGGATAAAAAAAAAAAAAAAAAAAAATATGTAAGCTAATAAAATAAATAAATACCTGAAGGAGTTGCAGATTGAAGAGATACGCATTTGTTTAGGACGCTTAATGTAATTTTTCCGACAAAGCTTAGTCAGTTGGTGATAATGATACTGCAGTGCTTCCCAAAGTGTTAACCAGTGCGCCGCGTCTAGCTTATAGGTGCCTAGCAGAATATTTTAATATTTTCACTGAAATAGACTTATGTGGTTTTTAATCGAACCATCGACCTGCTGAGGCAGTTTGATTCCACATTTTTCATTTATTTTTTAACCTAACTTACCTAACCGCACCAACATAAGTGCAACAGTAAGGCATGTCCTGACTTTGGGCGCCGTGAAAAAATTCTAATACACTAAAGGCTCCATGAACCGAAAAAGTTAAGGAACCACTAATATAGAATGATATCGTATCGCGTTCAAGTATTTTTAAATAAAAGGATTTCAGTTTGGTTTTTACTAACTGCCTCGTTTACATATTTCTGACAAGTTGGAAGAGACTTCAAAAAAATCAGCTGGGCTCTACTGTATACAAATAGTGTAATATATTAGAAAAAAATAAAACCAGTCTACAGAGATTACCTAAATCCCATTGCAAACAATAAAACATCATAGGAATCCTATATATGAGTATATAACAAACATAAACTAGTATATTCCGATACTTTTAGATCAACTGAAGACGTTTTTGTATTTTACACTGAAGTTTAAATGAATCTTTATGGCCTTCTCTCATAACACAGACCACTTTTGAACCTTAGAAATATCTTCATAATACGTGTTGAACCCTCCCAAAGTGACCCCAGACATATTGAAAACACACATATTAATCTTTCAAAAGGCAACACCGGAATATTTCCACGCTCAGACCTTTTTGAGGTACGCCTAGATATCCCTACGGTAAACGTGAGACCGTTGCGAGACCACTAAATACAATCGGATGTATCTCAGTGGAATTCTGTTTAGGTAGGAAACTAGCCTGTTTCATGCTTTGTTCATAGAATAAATTGGGCAGGTGTATTGATGCTTTTATCCATATCAACAAGCTTAATCTGGTTGGAAAAAATATACGTTAAAAAAGGTTTGCTTTAACTTTATGGAACTCCATAGAAGAATATCTGCATGTGTGTATAATAATACATTATTTTGTTATTCCACTAAACTATGAGATTAACAAGTGCTATACACGATTTCGTAGATATTTTTATAACGTTTCTGAACTATTACATAACTATTATGATATAAAACGGTGCTTTATACAAAATATTAACGAGGTCAACTATTTATTACTCCTATAAACACATTTTATGTATCAATTTCCTTAGTTAAAGATCGCATTAAACACAATACTACCGCCCCAACACATCAATTGGCTGCTGAACCTAAAATTATAATATCTTCACTTACAACTTTTTATTTATTCAACGCAACTAATTACTTATTCAATAGAATATCAGGACGTGGAAAAAAATTCAATTTTCTAACTGAATTATCTCAGCGCATGCCTCAATTTCAAGTCAATGGCACGATGTACAAGTGATTACAATTGTAAAAACACAATAAAATTGTAAGTTTATGAAGGTTGCGAATAATTAACTCCCATCGTCGAAGATTTTCGTGATCTGTGTAAATGAACAAACATAAGTTTTTCATTTCTTGGCATAACTCGAAAGTATGTTATGCTTACATTTTGGATGTTAATAATAAAAATAAAAGGACTATTTAAATAGCAGACTCTCCTCACGGATGCTCCAACTCAGGACTTGAAGCTTCTATTATTGACATATTAAAAATATAACAGGATAAATTTATTTATGTACAATGAAAGAATATTAAGTTAGTGACTGTGGCCAATTAGATTACTAGAACTTCCGATATGTGATAATAGTACATTCAGCTTTCGATGTAGTGTAGTATAGTATAACTAACAACCTACGTCTTTAAAGAGATCTCTGTATTTGACCTAAAATATGCAAGATTTTTTAAATAAAATTATATATTAGTTATCTACAGTAGATCCTCTCCACCATCCCTTCCTTTTCTTTTGATTGATGATATCTACCTTTATATGAAAAAGAATGTTCGGGTGATTGTCCGTCTTTGTGGGGTTCGTGGACATATGTTCACGTATGTGTTTTGTGTTTATGGATTTCGTGGGGATGGATAGCCATTTGAATGATTTATGCGACCACGTAATTTGCTTTATTTATTTTTGTCTTGTTGATTGGAAGAGATTGTCACCTGGCAATAAGCCCGTCAGATTGTATTTGCAAGGAAAGTGTTAAATAAATAAATATAAACTGGCTAGTTTATTTAAGCGTTCAGGACCCTGATACAGACAAATCATATATCTTATACACGTAACTTCACAAATGCTGCACGTATTATATTATTCTTTCGCTGTGAAAAATACAAATTGACGGGCTTATTGTCATTTGGGTACCAGCCCGAATCGAGCCTGCAAACCCCCCCCCCCCCCTTCCCCCGATTTGAAGACAGGCGTCATATCAACAAAACCAGGGAGATCACCAGGATTCATGAGAAGTTCTACAACACTTATCACCAAGGTATAAATACCGAAAATGATTGATTACTATTTAATATTTCCTGTGTCTCGTGTGCTAGATATTACGCCGGTCTTGTTACTTCACTATAAACGGTTGGGACAACATCGCTCGTAAATTAAAACGACACCATAGATTGAGCCTCGTAATTGAGCCTCGTATATTGAAATAATGGCGACATGACTCAAGTTTAAAAAAAATTAAAATGTATTTTTTAGGGTTTCCTATTTTTCGTGGTATTTTTCTAATTTCAGCAAATTGGATAACATTAACGTTATTATTTTGCAACAATTCCTAAATTGGCCGGCATAGTACTAAAAATGAGCATGTTTGGTAAGCACCCTTTACAATTTCTTATGGCATTGAAACAAATCTTGTCCTAACTCGAATATTTCTTACGTTCTTGTTCGACACTGAAACATGGACAGTTAATTTATTTATGCCCAAGAACGTGCGAAAACCAATTCCTTTCAGTTGTGGTGCTGGCGTCGGATGCTGGACGTGGACCACCAGAAGTACAAACGTTTTTATACTTATGGAGCTAAATATTACGATACGACTACCCTCAATATGCTTTCAGCGTATACTACGATTCTTCATATACTTTTCCAAATAACTTGGAGAAATTATTGGTCATAGGATATATGCCAGGAATAAAAGGTAGATGCAGAACAACAGTAAGATAGAGTGATCAGAGGAAGGAATTGACTTGGAGAAGCCAATAAGTACACTGTCATGCAAATAGAAGACGCGTCGTCGCTAGCTATATCACCAATAACTTGATCATGGCCCTCAGTAATAAGGAACAAAAGGATGATCCAAAACAACTCTGAATATGGTCATTGGTCAAAAAGTCTTAAGTGCAATCGGTGATTTGCGCGTCTTCTTTGGGTCCAATTGAAAAAATGCGTTCAGCTTAGTTATAGTATCTACTGAGTATTGCAAACACATTACCATTTCCATGATTTTTGACAAACACACTTATAAATTTTGATGTCGATCTGATCTTCAGCTATTAAAATGATTGTTCCGAATCGACGGGTTGTGCAGCTCAAGAATTTCTTTCTTGTTCGTCTTCCCATGGAAAGGTTTTTGCGGTTGTCTTAGCAAATAAATTATTCTATACGTATGCAGTTGTGGAGAAGTGCTCAATATTGTGACCGCAATCACCATATTTCTATCGTTATTCCCTTTTTTTTGTAATATGTTAAGTCTTTTAATAATGGTGGGTTCAATTCCTGAGTTAAAGCGCCCTTGCGAAGAGTATGTTCTTTAAACGGTGCTATTCAAATTACCCTATTATTACTTTTTTATTTGAAACATTGACTTTTCAAATATATTGGTAAAATAATATTGAAATGAAATACTAAATTAACAGCCCTTCTGTCGAAAAACTAACCAAGGTATAAAGCATGTGACTAATCACATAATTTTACTTTCATCTCTTGTTTATAACATTGAAATAGGCAAAATTGTATTTTGATCAAAATCTCGTATGAAATATGCCATTGCATCAATTAATTATAAAATGGTGAGGCCAGCATTAAGGGCCCAAATTAATGTGCAACACTTAATCACTTGAAGTCCGGGTGCCTGCGTAGTACCTACGAGTGTTAAATAAGGGTGGCCCTGGCGAACATTTATCACCATGTTAACGTTACCGCCATGTAACGTGTATACGCTGGTTGTAACTACATGGGAACATGTTCAATTATCATACAATATATTGTATGAATATGATGTTTAGATATATACTTCACAAACTTAAACCCCTTCTTAACTTAAATCCTAGATGTTTTGCCTATAGCTTATAACTAAGCATCGTGGTTTAATTTGTTTTAAGTGTAAAGCAACGCTTATCAAACTTTATGTATTCACAGACCAGCTTTTAGATCCAATATATCGCGGACCAGAATTTCTATAAAATAAAATAAAAATAGTTTTAAAACGAAGATAATGGATTTGAAATATATTTTTAAACTGATTTAGTAAGGAAAATGAAATAAAAATAATAATTATTATTATGCAGCTGTGAAACATGGACACTCACAGCAAAGAACACACAAAAGCTCCAGACCGCACAAAGGAGCATGGAGAGATGCATGTTGGGCTGTACTAAAAGAGACCGTAAGCGAAACACCTGGATTTACAACAAAACAAAGGTAGAAGACGTTATAAAGGTGCGCAAGAGAATGAAGTGGTAATAGGCAGGACACATAGCCAGAATATCAAAATTCCAATGGACGTCCGAAATAATTCAGTGGTATCCAAAAGGCATGAAGAGGCCCAGAAGAAGACCGAATGTACACTGAATAGATGAAATCAGGAAGCATGGCAACATCACATGGCACCAACGAGCAAAAAACGAACTATTTGGAGTCAACTTGGGAGACCTTCATCCAGCAGCGGATCGACCCTGATTGACAATGATGATAATGTATAATTCATATTATGCATTTTTGTATTCATCTGGAACAGGCACTGGAGCAGGGACCTTACTTTGAATAGCAATGGCGCAATGGTTTTGCCGAATCAGACCTTATTTCAGACAGTAAATTGTACATTATACGTATAAAAAAAACTCAAAATAAGTTATCTAGCGTTATGTAGTGACTCAATTCACTCCAAATCCTGTATTGCTGAATCCAAAACTGTAATTATTAAAACCATTACATAATATAACTATGTGGTTCTTATCACCATTTTTTGACATTGACATAAGTTAATGTGATTGAGTGGATTTTGATAGAAATACTAAATATTGCAGAACATCTTACGTCAAAACTTCCAGTAAATTTCAATGGACTCTCTTCAATTATGACCAGGAAAATCCGAAACTATCCCAGTTAATAATTTGATTTATCTATTTATTTATTACCGGCGTATGATAAAATGTTTCCAATAGAATAATGTAATTTGTCCGTGATAAATGGTCGAGTATCTACAGGGTACTATAAAACTGCATATATCCTTTCTTTCAAAATACAGACGAAATCTACCCGATTCTTGTACCGGTGGGTTTTTTTTCTTCCACGACACAATCCTTAACTTTCTGAGCCCTGTCTTCAAATTATTACGCATGAATCGTGTTAGTTAGAGTTTTGATATTTATATAATATTTTTGCTATAACATCTCGAGTTTCTAAATTTATTTGCACTATTAATTTTTATTGTATTTTGAAAAAAAAATTGGCTGAAATCGACCGCAAATAAATAAACACAAACATAAAAGGGAGAAAATAGGAGAAAATCAATTTGTATTTTTTTTTTCAAATTTATTTTTTACCTATATACGAGGGTCATCCAGAAAGTAAGGTTGCAAAATTTATGTAGGATCGAAAAATGCTTGTATTTAATTGAAATTCACAGGATACTTTACAAATATATTAAGCTATTTTTCAACGTAATCGCCGTCGAGGTTTAGACATTTTTGTAGTCGGGGCACCAGCTTTTGTATGCTAGTGTCATAGACCTCCGCCGCCAGCTCTTTCAGCCACTTCTTCACAGCTTTCTCGACCTCCTGATCGTTTAAAAATTGTTGGGGTGTAGTGACACACCCACGTCTCATCTCCCGTCATGATAAAGTCCAGAAAAGCTTCTCCCTCCTGTGCAAAACGATCTGAAAATTCATGCGCGGCGGTCACGCGATTTTGACGGTGCTCCGCTGTGAGCATTCTGGGCACCCATCTCGCACACAACTTCTTGTAACCAAGTTTTTCCGACACAATATTACCAAGGAGACTTTGAGAAATGTCAGAAAATTCTTCGTGAAGGTCTTCAAGCGTCACACGGCGGTCATTTCTCACTTGTTCTACAATTTTTTGCACAAATTCGTCAGAAATCACTGGCTTGCCTCGTCGTATCAGTACGGCCTTCTCTGAACAACCTAGCCCACTTCGTGACATGTTGTCGACTCATTACATCACTACCATAAACTTTCACGAGCTTCCGATGGATATTCGCAGCGGTATTGTTCTGCAAAGTCAAAAAACTGATGACCGCGCGGGTCTCGCACGGACGAGAGTTGGCGGGAGCGCACGACGACCTCTCCATCGGAAGAATTTACTGTGACTGATCAAAATTGCCGACAAACACGCGGATCAAACAAACTGGCCGTTAGGATCCCCCCTACACGCCAGTGGCACAAACTTTGAAACGAAAAAATTCCCCCGGCCTCAGAAGCCCTTGTAACCTTAGTTTCTGGATGACCCTCGTAACATATTAAGATCAGTGTTGTTTTTCATATGATATATTACATATATTTTTTCATCATACTGTCTTTATTACAAATATATTTTTTTATAAAATTATGGCTTCGTTTCTTTTCTACTATTCTGTAAACTGACTTGTATAAAACTATTATTATAATGCTAGATTTCATAAAAGTAACATTTTTGGCAGATTCAATGTCATTCAAAACCACTAAAAAAGTGTATAATAAAGAAACATCTCCAAGAATTCTGTGTCATTAGCTTTTGACATGAAAAAAATCTTTTCCACACAATAGATTCAATCACTAGGGCTGATCGAGCTGTTTGCCTATTTTTTCTAAAGAAGGATGTTCGTTCACAAGATATTCCGATAGTCTAACTACCGAGCATTGGCGGTATATCCCTCAATCTGAAAATATCAACGACTTCGTGCCAATCACAGAAAGTTTTGTAGATGACATCTTAAGAAATTTTACGTTTTTGACATATTCAATTACTTTTACGTAGTCTAGAAAATTACGTTCATTCGGTCATATGTAAGGAAAAAGGAGTTTATATTTGACATATTTTGATGCATTCAAGTAAACAAAATGTTGCTTCTTAGACTAATATGGAATAAAAACATTTCAAAATGGAATTTATTTTTATAATTGTATAGCACTTTCGTTGTATACGCCAGAACCTGGTGTGTTTATTGCAAGTTGTAATTTTTTAAACCAACTGAAAATTGTAAGTGAAAACCAGACTGAAACTCAAATATATTTTGAAGCTTTCGTGGTTTTTCGTATAAGTTATTTCGAAACGTTGTGATTATGATGGCAATGACACATTCACTTATTGCAAAGTTGATTATAATTTAGCCATGAAGATGAAAACTGCAACGTTGTCGAAACGTCGTTGACATAAGCTAAACCACTCGGTACAACACTCTGAAAGAGTTTATACAACTGAAACTTTTTTTTTCTTTGGTTTCGTAATTTCTTATCAACTTACATTTTTTTTGTGAATGAATAACTGCACTCTTTTTTTTTCAGTACTGGATTTCATACAAATAATGTCAAATTATTTTTAAATAATTCTTAACCATTTATTCTTTACAACTTGAATTTTGGTCAATCGAGGTTCATCGCAATTTCGTTGAATTTCGGCATAATTTATTTCTACTTTTGAGGAATCCTACATTTTTGACATTTTCAAATTATAAATTCAGTATTCTAATTAAATTTCAAACGCCATTTGGGAATAATTTCCAAATATTTCATACTATTCATTTCCTCTATAACTGCATAATTTATAATCAATTTGTCATTTTCACCCTTTTTGACTCGACTTCTCATATCATAAATTTGATGTAGGTGAAAATAGCCATAAACTAAGTTAATTATTACTTCTGAAAATATTCTGTAAAACTAGTCACCCCCTCTCCTATCTCCCACTTCTCCCACCCTTCTACCGCCTGTTGCTCTGCCCCACTCCCACCTCTCATCCTTCCCCCTCCACCCATCCACTGCCGTAGCTATGGCAATGAAACACTTCATATTTATTCCCGCCAACTCGAAATGAATTCAAGTTTTCTTCAACTTGACTGTAAATCATCAAGATATTTATGAGAAAAAAGATTCACATTTAAAAAAAAAGTATTTTCAAAAGGGGGGCAATTTTCCCCGCTGGCAATATTGTTAATCCTATCATAAATTAATATACATAAATACTCGTACATACATACCATTATACAGTTCCCGGTAGGCAGAAAGGACAGAACCCCCAACGTTTTTAATTGCAAAACACTTTTGTTATTATTGCCATGTGGCAATCTCTTCCAAATAACCATACATATTTCGTCAACTCTACATGCAAACACTTTATATTACCTGTTTTCAAAAATTCATTTACTTGGTCCAATTACACTTTGCTTTATCTTCCTTTACCACACCTTCTACTGATATTTTCACTGTATACCTATTTGTTTTTTGTCAGTCTTTTTTATTCGTTCTACATTCCCATATCGGAGTGATCCTCGCCATCTTACTTAATTCATCAACCTTATATTCAAATCAATCAATCGCAACTATAAACATTTCTTCACTTGAATGAATTAACATCCAGTAAAGATATAACATAGTGTTCATATTAAAAGAGTGTTAATTATTTTTATGCTTTTTGTTTATGAAAATATCGGTATAATTAGAGTGTCGCTGATTTTGTGAATATATTGCATAAAAAATAATTAATCTTTGCAATAATTAAATACAGTTTAATTTACTCTCAGATAAAATAGACGCAACATCATAAATTGGTGCACTCAATATAATAAAAATTTTGTGTAAAAAAATCCAAATGATATATATTAGACTAATCGTCAATGATTTAAAAATAGTCACTCTTGCTTTCTTTCTATCATCACGCATATTTTACGCATTAATATTTAAAACCAAAATCCTCTCTTTTTTGTATCCCTTATCATATGGCATTTGAGGGTCCGTTGCCTTGATAAGGAAATACAACAATAGTCTTCTGCCCTTCTTTTCGATCTTATGCCCTTTTCTGCTGAATGCTGTCTTCTGTCCTTCTTTTAGAACTTATGCCCATTTCAGCTCTTTGTCAGTCTTCCAACTGGACGCGTTGCATGAACTATGACCGGGACCGATTAATCTCCTAATGACCTTAAAATAAACTAAATGGGTTCAGAAGTGGTTCAACTATGCTTTCGAAGGTCGTCAAATATCGGGCTATGAACTAACCTAGATAAAGGTGTTTAATGATAGATGTGAAAGAATAGGATGGTAATATAAATAATAATGAACTTGGGTAAACTCGTTTTGAAACGCACTGTAGTAAAATAATCTAATGTCTTGTAAAACTTCTGCATGACTTCTGATAACTAATTTTGAGACAGTTTTTCTATAACATTCTATTTTGCTTTGGACCACCGGCTTTTCTAAATTGATGAGGTTCATTTTATCCTTAATTCACATTCAATGTTTAGTTATCCTAAAAAAATATAATTTAAGTTGAAAGATTCAGACATTTCCTATCGAAATCAAAGCAATATCTACGTTTTTATATAAAAAATTACAAGTGAAATTACTATTAATTATCACGATTGAAAATATCTTATTTTGCCAACTTTGATTGGTCTTCAGTTGCGATTCAACCCAACGTCAGAAATAAATTCCCTTAATCTACACACCGTTTACTTTACACTCCTCGCTTTGGGCTGTATTTTGTTACCGTGAGATATTGTTGTAATTAATATTCACCCTAAATAAGAAGGCTTCACTCGGGTTTTCCTTCTAAATGCAGAAAAGAAAATTCTAAAGAAAAATTGAGGTATTTTCGTAAAAATTAAATTAGCATCTCATTAATTTCAGGTTAAATCTCTAATCTCCACTAGTTAGCAAAATAATATTTTTTAGTTACTCTGATGGTGACAGCGGTTGACTCTGATGGAATCCCTTAATCGTATTTATCTGTTTCAACAGCATTATCTGTTAAATTTTAATTTTTAAGACTAGTTTATGAAGAATTTCGATTTTTGTCAAGTGTTGACAAAAATTGCTATATTTAAGTAAATATTAGAAATATTGTAAGGAAACTTTGTATGTTTGTTTAAAATACTTAAGTAATTTAATTTAGTGTAGTTATTCTGCCAACATTGTCCTTTGTGGTTAGATACATCACACTCCTTACACATGTACTTGGTATCGCTTATCTTATTTAGCATATACCTTACAAGTTATGCAGGCTTTTCTCATTTTTGTTAGCTGATTGATGCAGGCTTTTCTCTTTTTGACAACCTGTTTGGAGGATCTTGCATTTTTTTTAAAATTCTATTTGAACCCAGGGACTAGTTGGTCTCCAGATTAATGTGTAAAAAATCTTCAAGTTCTGACAAATTAATGTGTAAAAAATGTGTAAAAAATCTTCAAATTCTCCAGATTAATGTGTAAAAAATCTTCAAATTCTTCAAGCTCTGAACATTGATGAAGCCATGTCAGAATTCATGCATATTTTCACTGTCTATAATATTATCCATGCTAGAAATCAGGAATCAGAGATTAAAAGACTATCGTTTAATTTTTTTTTTTGTAATATTAGCTAGTTGTCAGTAACATGTTTTATTTTGGAAGATGTTTGGATCATGTGAAAACACAGAACCAGGACTCAACACAAATCTAGTTGACGACGTTAAAACGCGGAATTGGGATACAAAGTGTTAAGATCGTCTCACTTAAATATTTAATCTTTTTTTTTCTTTTTGGTTTGAAATTTACAGGAAAATCATCTTCATCAAACAAATTTATAATACCTCTTAAATACAGCACAATTACATTTAAAAATGTTATAATACCTCTTAAATATAGCACAATTCAATTTAAAAATGTTATAATACCTCTTAAATATAGCACAATTCAATTTAAAAATGTTATAATACCTCTTAAATAGAGCACAATTCAATTTAAAAAAACATCTAGAACAGGTTTCGTCATCCTTATTATTTTTAGTAACATTTGCTCAGATAGATATTTCAAACAGTTGCTGTCCACAAATTGCATTTATCATTTGATGTAAAAAAAAGTCAAATACTATATTTATGTAAAACATTACAATATATTTACAATTGCTGTCCACACATATGTATATCAATTGGTATTAAAATATATTTTGAATAAAAATTATAATTATTCGAAAGTTTAATATTTATAAAGTCATCACTGCAAATAAAATAGTAATACAAAGTAAATACTGTCAAACCTCATAAAATATCCCCTTTAAGTATTACTTATCTGATAAATATAACACTGGTTATACCTAACCATTGCACTCGTAAGAAACCACAGTAAAAAATCATGTAATGAAAGGTAGATACACGGGTCGACTAAATGTAACAAGAATGTAATGATTCCACTAATCGCATTAATCTCCGCGACACGTGTTTCTACTTCCTATCTAATATCTTTTTACATCCGAAATGTTACCGGTTTGTAACGAGACCAACGCTTGAATTTTATTCGTGTCATGTTTCATCAGAAGTATATGCGATATATTGACCCAAAGGAAAAAAAAATATTAGTAATAATTTTTATGATTTGAAATAAACACATATCTTGGAAATAAATGTTATAACAAAATAATCGTTCATTAAATATTCTTCTATAGAATTCTTCAAATTAAAGGCTAAATATACCAACAAAAATATAAAGTTATATTTCGGTTCGTTTTAAAAATGTAATGGTTATCTACAATACGTTAAATTCAACTCAAAATTTATGTGCTCCCTTTATAAAACGCTATTGCTTATTTTATGTCGCTTCAGAATCGAAGCATTTTTTATATGAAATGACCACTGAATCGGCACGAAAAGAAATAAGAAAAATAATGTATTTCCTATGGACACCGTAAAAAACCGCGCAAATACAATTCACGCACGACTTGGTGTCAATATGGGTCGCTTTGAGCAAACACCCTTGACCAAACAAATAGTTTTATTTTATGTGCGTTTAATCTTGATATCGTTGCTATACGTTGTTCACATTATGAACGAATGGTTAGATACAATTATTTACTCGTATAGGTACATAATCTATCCGGAACGCTTTTAAGTTCATCCAAAGAGGAAAAAAAAGTGAAATCTGAACAGATGTCGCTCAAACGACATATTATTGTCGATAAAATTTTAGAAAGTTCCTATTTTTAATAACAGGCGTACTATTTTCCTTTTTGTAAATAAAATGTGACATGCGCCGTAATACTTCAATTATAAAATTGAATTCATTTATTTTTATCTACGTTTTGATGTGTTGAATAAATAATAGTCGCAAGTGAAGATTTTACAGTTTTGACATTCAGCTGTCAGTTGATGTGTCAGGGGTTATGTTATGTTTTATTTGGGAAATTGATATCAAATATGTTTTGTAAGGAAGAAGTTAGTAGTTTTCTCCGAGAATGTTTTATGCACAAGCACCGTTTATAACATAACAGTTTTATAACATTTCAAAAACGTTATAAAAAACTCTGATACCGTTCATGGAACAGGTTTATCGTCTAGTTTAATAATATAAGTTATTTTATTTATATCTATACGAGACTTTTGAAGGTTTCACGTAGGAAATGCTGCTTTTCCTTCTATGTGGTTATATATAATACATTCTCCGTAAATAGCATCTTGACGTCGTTTCATTTCTGCGGAACTCGTCCCTCGTTTTGAAAGAAATTCGATAAGCGTGATATTAAATATTTAACTTTTCCGAATGTAACGTAACAACACGTCTTCTATCGTCTTTAATTGGCATTCTACTGCGGGTAGAGGTATAAAATTTTAACTTCAACATTTCCCGACCATGCGCTGGGTATGGCCAGCATAGTCGATGGGCGTTCTAATTGTTTTGGCTGGAAACTAAATGTTAATAAAAATATTTATAAAGAGACACTTCCGAGACTTATTTATAACACGCTTGTCTTCCAATCCGAGGGTAGCGCCCAATTTTTCACAGAACAGTTTCAGATAGATTTTAACATTATCGTATTTCTGGTTGGTTGGAAAAGATTAATAATCCCACCAGGCTGCACTTTATACAAGGAAAGAGTTATATCCTATACATTTTTGTAAACAGATAAAGTTTTAATCCATTCTGAGTTTTCCTAAAATTGTTGTGCTTAAATGTAAAGTAATATTTCATTTAAACCTTTTACAATTTCAAGGCACAAAAAGCAATCTTGAAAAGTATTGAGGGTGCGCTTTAAATTCAAGTAAAGGAAAAGGTAAAACTGTCAACCACTCAGGAGGGAGTCCTACGTTATACATTTAATGGTCAGAAGGGACGAATCTTCAGAAGGATCTCGGCGGACACTATAAACTCAAAGAAAAAAAATTCAGTTCTTTCATGGTTAAAATATAATATACGAGTATTATACTCGTAAGATTATCGTAACTGATACAACCAAGCAAATGAAATCGAATACTCTGAATTGATTTTTGATATTAAATTATATATTAGGTGTTAACATAAGTTGTATCCCTTTTTTATAATTAAAAAATTAGCACCAAAAGTAGGTAAAACAAAATCAATTGTCGAATGTTGATTTTTGTTGTTTCCACTCATAACATGTGGAACCCAAGCGCCGAACTTCTGGACTTTTCCCATTAATTTAAGATGGCTGTATATATTCATGTGACTACAATTCATCTGCTCAGCCAATTCTACGGTGGTTTGAAGGGGATCTTCATGAATAATATGGTTTAAGTGGTCCTCATCGAAGTACACTGGTCGTCCAAAACGCTCCATGTCTTCAGGTCGAAATTACCACCTTTAAAACGCAAAAACCATTGTCGAGCTGTCCTTTCATTCATAGCATCTTCACCGTACACTTCGCAAATATCGCGAGTAGCTTTGGCAGCTTTAATCCCTCGATTGAACGCGAACAGAAGGTGGTGTCGAAAATGCTCACTTTCGTCTACTTGATATTCCATTTTGAAGGCTTGTAATCAAATAAAATAATATATGTAACGTAAAAGCAAATACAGTATCTTGTAGAGCAGAATTTTTCTTTTCGAATGTCGTATAACCTTTACCATTTGGTTTTACTTTTGGTGCTCATTTTTAAATTTGGAAAAAAACGGGCACAACTTATGTTAACACCCAATACTTTTGTACGACATCTGATAACTGCACACATATTATTGTATGGCCAGATGCCCATCATTATTATAAGTTAATTAGGCATACTATCCTATAAAGAGGGTGCTTGTGCTAATAACATTTTAAAGCATAGAAAGTAGTGGAAAAATATTTGCTACACTACAGAATATTAAATATTTCAAGAAATTTGGACAGTAAATTTCAATATGTGATTGCAAAGTAATAGAAAGTTAAGCATGAGTAAGTTGGACTTTCGAACGGGTGGGACGGGACACATTGATGTGGCGCATACAGAGGCACTCAAAGAAAACGTGACCACCTGCCTGGGTTTTGACAAACTGTAATAGGCGCATTTAAGAACTTTGCTCGAATAAGCCACATAGGGAAAAAACAATCTTTAAAATGTTTATATCACTTATTTTGATCGATTATGTTAAATTAATTTGACTATTTTACGATAAAAATAAAATATTTTAACAATCATATAACGTGCGTGGAAACGTGCAGGTTGTAAAATACTGAAAGGAGCTGAATAAATACTGTAGATGTGCGTGCATAAGAATACATGGAATGACAATGTATGACAGAATATGAAATTAAGTGATTAGGGATGAATGTGAACTTAAGGCTGGTGTGTTAAGTAAGATTAAGAAGAGAATTACAGCATGGTTTGGGTCCATAGAACTAATGAATCAAGAAATATTAATGAGACAAATATGTAGTGCAAATGCGAGGAAGGTGTGTTAAATAAAGAACAAGGCAAGTGAATGATATTTTGATAGAAAGAGAAGTAAGAAGTAATAATAAGTAGGAGCGGTATGAGAAGAAGCAAAATATGTATGTCAAAATATCGAGGTCTGACGCTCTGTCCTCTCTGCCTACCCCAGCAGGGAAACGGCGTGATGGTATACATCATGTAACTTAAAATGATTTACTCATGGTTTAAAATCTCATTACATGTGCTTTAAAGAAAACATTACATTCTATAATCGTCGTCATCGAATTTGAATAACAGATTAATTAAGGTACGAGTACAAAGCAGCTATAATAAGAACGGAGAACTATCTTGCTTTTCCAGTCAATTCACAATAAAGGAGTTCACGGTCATTTTCCTGTCAATTCACAATAAAGGAGTTCACGGTCATTTTCCAGTCAATTCACAATAAAGGAGTTCACGGTCATTTTCCAAGAGAACGTATTACGTTACTCTTGAGGCTTTCTCGCAGAAATCCTTTTATATGTTATTTAAGCAGCATTCAGGCTATAAGCAAATGGTCAGTACTTTATTTTTAATACTTTTTCAGGGTCAACCGAACTGTATATAAAACCAAAAATTTTACGATTGCCTCAGCACTTACAACGGCACCATGCCTCAAGCTATTAAATAGTAAAACAATAAAAAGAGTTATAAATTAACGCTTTTCTCAAAGATCGAAAACACTCTAAAGTCAATAAAAATATATCCATCAAAGTTTCATAAGTATTTTTTTATGTTTTATAGATATTTTTCCGGTCGGTTTCTTAGAAAACTCTTACAACTTAAGGAAATTTAGGTACCAAGAAGAATGAATTGTATTTAATATTTTACATAATGTAGCATGTAACATGATAGACTAAATATTAAAATAAGTCTACACTAGTGAGGGATAAACAAGAGGATACTTTCAACAAATAGGTGATATTTTGGACTTATTCCAGAAAGTCCAGGAACATAAAAAGCCAATCTTCTAAATCACTGCTAAGACATGTGCTAACTTACGGATTATATACAAAGATACTAAACGAAACAAAGAGAACTTAATACTTTTAAGAAAAAGATTATCCGCAAAATATATGGTTCAATTAATGACATTGGTGCGTGGAAATATGTGTACAATGAAGTGCTCTGCACTCAATATGGTGAAGCTAGTGTACCAAAAGCTATGAGCATTAATAGACTGCTGCCTTGGATACTTAATCCATATGAAAGACACTAATCTTGCAGGGGAGACCATGTTTAGAGATCCGATGGGATGTAAGGCAGGGAGGAAACCAAAGTTAAGGTGGTTAAATTGTTTGACGGAGAACTGTCGCAGACTGGGTATAAACAAATGGAGAAGGAATGCTGATGAGAGAGATAAGGGACAAAGAATTCTGCAGGCAACCCAGACCCATCCTGGACTGTAGGGCTAATGATGATATGATAATGGTAAAGCTTAATAAGGAAACCCTCCCACACAATATCGTGACTCCGCCTACCGCAGATAATACTTCATTTATTTATGTATTAATTATTTTGTGTACATGACTATACATGATATACCTAGCGGGTTTATTGTTATACAGAAATTTCTTCCAATTAACCAAGCTGTTTGAATTCAAAACAAATTTATAAAAAAAAACATTTATTAAAAATAGGATAAAAAATACAAATCTACAAATAATAATGGAAGGACAAGAGAAAATCAATTTGTTCAGTAAAAGAAAGGGAATCGAAGGAAAATGAATATTTAAGGGTATTCTTAATGATGTTATATTTAATCGATTGTTTCTTGGACGATATTCTGGGTGGTGCATATTTAATGGCATTTGGAAGTTCGTTCCACAGTCGCTCCGAGTGGACTATAGTACAAGTGAAAACGTGTAGGACAAGAACACAAGTGGTACTAAAATTCGTTATATTTTTACAATTACAAAAAGTGCTACAATCGAATTTATTAATGCAATATACTCGTAATTATTAATGGTGAACCTGGAGGAGAGGGATAAAGTGAGGTCACGCACATATGTATTTGGTGATACCTAAAAATATTAAGTTTAGTTCAAATATAGGAGCTTCTAATATTTGATTAGCACAATTCACTGTTCTCCTTGATTTAAAAGTTAAATGTTTTATTTTTCAAAGCAACTTCCTTTGCTACAATAGAAACAATGTCTCCGGTTGGTTCAAATTTGACATAAATTTACTTAAAACTTTTAAAGCATGACTTAGAGTTTAAAACTTAACTTAGTGTTCCAAAAATCCAGTCAATAAAATAACATGCATTAAATACAATTAAAAAAATCTGAACACACTCGTGCAATTGTTCAAATGTTATTTTTTAAACTTAAGATTTTAAAACGGTGACAAATTTTCTCTGCAAATTATTTAAGATTATTTTCAAAACTACGTTCGTTACAATTATTATATTATACTATATTACACTTGTATTATATACAGTACAACCTGGTGGTCTTATTGTTATATGATAATCTCTTTCAACCATTCAGAAAGATGTAAAAGACACTTTAAGTAAAAAACAAACTTTAAAAAAAATCTGGATTCCTACGGAAATCGAACCCGCTATCCCCGGGATAGAAGGCAGGCGTCTAACCATGAAGGTTATCGTATTTAGTGGCACTTATAAACTGACTTTTAGGAATTAAAAAAACAAAACTGTCTTTAAAACGATATTTTGTTTTTTATTGTCACTAAGTGCCGGCGCACTCGTAAAAGTAAATAAGATTTTGATATTTTAATGCAGGAGTAGATCGCGCTGGATGAAGACTTATTTTTTCCCTCATAATATCATTGGTAGTGATGGGATCTAACTGAACTGTTTTTTATTTATTTTTAACGATACCCTTCAACATAAAATTTCGAATGCAGCAAAATTATATTTACACGTCACTAAGTTGAAGTAGCCAATCGGTCCGATAATGAACCGATAAAGTCGTAAATACTCGTATAATATTTGAAAAATAAAAAAGCATTACAAAAAATATACATACACACCATCACGCCATTTTTCTACCGGGGTAATCAGAGATAACAGAGCGCCAGACTTTCCTATCTCGACACACATCCTTCGCCTCTTCCACATCCATACATATTCCAATACAACTCCTACGATTTCTCTTATTTTCTAAGTTTTCTGAACAATATAATTCACTGTATCCAGCCATGCTTTCCTTGGATTTCCTCTACCACGCCTTCCCCTTTCATTTTCATTGAACATTTGTTTTGTTAAGCTTCCTTAATTCATTCGTTCTACGTGCCCAAACTATCTCAAAGTGATCTGCTTCATCTTACTTAACATATCAGCTTTAAGTTCACATTCATCCCTTATCACTTCATTCCGTATTCTGTTATAAATTGCCACCCTATGTATTCATCTTAATTGACGCAATTCTACAGCATTTATTTCGCAGCCTTTTTCCACTTCATAATTTTAGTGCCACACATCAAAGTCGGTACTAAAATATTAATAAATAATAATTACTTCTCTTTTCAAGGTGACCCTTTGCTAGTACGAGTATTTCACCATAAAAGGTACAACGAACACATATACGAGAAAGTAGTTTGTCATTAAATATTCACTCCATGGGACAAAGTGATCGTGCTAACGGCCCGCAGCCTCCGGCTCTGTGATTAGCGCCGGGGCACGTCGCTCGCCTCCGGGAGCCCAGGGGGAGGGAGGCCGCCACTGTGTGCCCCATAATACCCATGGTGTCACACTCGTGTTTATGGAACAACTAAAAAAGTGGATTGAAAATTATATCGTTCGCTCTCATCTGGCAAACACATAATTATTTCAGCGCCACTACTCTAAAACATGATGATACTCGTAGATGAGATGAAACTCTTAGTTAGAATCAGAAATGTCGAAATTCGAGGAATCCTGAATATTCCTCAGTGGACTTGTTGATAAGGCTTTCATAACCTTGTTGGCAAAATCTCTGTGACCTAGTTGACAAAACCTATGTGACCTTGTTGGCAAGACCTCCGTGGTCGAATTAATAAGACCTTCGTGGGCTAGTTGACAATGCCTTCGTTGCCTAGTTGGTAAGACCACCGTGGCCTAGTTGACAATACTCATTGGCCTAGTTCGC
This sequence comes from Odontocerum albicorne, assembly GCA_949825065.1. Classification (NCBI taxonomy): domain Eukaryota; kingdom Metazoa; phylum Arthropoda; class Insecta; order Trichoptera; family Odontoceridae; genus Odontocerum; species Odontocerum albicorne. The sequence goes on along the minus strand of OX463839.1, from coordinate 15,974,397 downwards.
AAGACCTCCGTAGTCTAATTGATAAAACCTCCGTGACCTTGTTGACAAGATCACCATGGGCTAGTTGATAAGACCTACACGGCCTTGTTTGGAACTGGTTTGAACTTAAACTTTGGTTCTGCCACGGAAGTCTTCCGTGGCAGAAATATTAAGACCTCCGTAGTCAAGTTGATAAGACTTCCGTGGTCTTGTTGGGAAAACCTCCGTGTTTGAGTTAATATGACCTCTGTGACTTAGTTAACAAGACCTCCGTGGTCTAGTTAATAAGAACTCCATGACCTAGTTGAAAAGATGCCTATGATTATGGAGGCTCTAACACTTTCTTTATCAAGTTTTCTGCTTTCCTTTATCAAGTTTCTAGATTTCAGATTATTTTAACTTTTTTGTTTAAATGAAACCCCTTTTAAACTAAAATAATATGCGAAAAATAATGTTCCATTAGATTCGATAGATGAGCAACTTTTGCATTTTTCTTAAGGCAATACAATGCACACCACTTATTTCGCTTAGGGTAGTATAATTAAGAATATAAACGAAAAGATTTACTTAACAACAACTGAAAATGCAGTCTAGCCCTTAGTTTAGTAATATATCCCTAGACATCTGTGCCAACATTCTTCCCACAAGGGAACATTTTGACAAAGATCAAGTTTGAAATTCCAACAAAATATGTGAACTCTACGAGAAAACGTTAGATCATCTATTCTTTGAATGCCCACTAAATTATGTGTATCCGACCTTTTATGAAGATCTACTATTGTCGAATAACCCAATATGAGAACGATCATTACAAATTTATATCCCTTCGTTTGTAGAGTGTTAAGAAAGTTTAAAGTTTCGAATGAATTAAAATTAGTATTCTTATAATATTATATTTTATCAACATGGTATAATTCGAACTTTGATAGCGATGACTTAACTGTGATTGTGCTTGTAGTTCATATACTGTATTTTAGCACTAACTGTGATGTATGGAAGTGAAACGTGGACATAGAAAAGACAAAGCAGCCGAATAAATGCTGTAGATATGCGTGTACTGGTGAGAATATATGGGATGACTATGTATGACTATAATACGGAATGAATTTATTACGGAGGAATGTGACCTTAAGGCTTGTGTGTTGAGAAAGAGGAAAAATATCACTGTGAGATGGTTTGTGCACGTGAACGAATGAAGAAAGAAAGACCATCAAAACAAATACAGTGTAAATGGGTGTAGAAGGCCAATGAAAGTATCACGTGAATGATATATTGAAAGAAGGAAATGTTAGATATCACGGAAATCGTAGAAGTTGTATGAAAAGGTTTGTGAGTGTGGAAGAGGCGAAATTGTGTGTCGAGGTAAGAAAGTCTAGCGCTATATTTTCTCTGCCTACTCTGTATGTATGGTTTTAATCGCATTTTTATTAATTCTATTGTATTACACTTTAGTTGTATACAGTACAACCTCGCGGGCTTATTTCCACGTGACATCTTCCAACCAGAAATATGTTAAAGAGGCCTCAAATGAAAACCAGACTGAAATCCTTTTTAAAAAATATCTGGGTTCCAGCGGGAATCGAACCTGCAACCTCCATTAATTCGAATAGTAGCCTTGAACACTTCCTTATCGGTGTTTCGGATTTATTGAAATACGTGGCTGGGAGACATTGTCTTCGGCTTTGTCAGTTTGCAGAGAAAAGTTTTATTTTTTCTATCGGAGTGTATTATCAAAAAAGTGTATTCATGTAATTTTAAATCCGTCAGCCAGTGTTGAAAGTCAACTGTCTTGTTTAACACCAATCGTAGGAACTTGGCAAGTTCATAAACCTACCTGTCCCGCCTATCCGGATTGCTTTGCAGAAGTTGTAGAAAACTTGAGACTTTAATATATTTCCGGAACGAAATCTGTCTATTGCAAAACCACATCCAAGTTGGAACAAATTAATATGAAATCTTAAAGTTGGCATCCCGCAGTCGTGTGAAGAAGGCAAAGAGCGGCCTGGAATGAATGGAAACTTCACGGTTAGGTCAGGATTTGGCAACCGCAGATCGCTGGCGATACTGTGTGTATCACATTTGTGGAGTTAATTTTGATAATTATGTTATGTGGATTGTATACGACGATAGTAAAATACAAATTAAACTAAACTCTGTTTATAAGATAAGTGGAATGATTAATGAAATTGATTGTAACATGTTGTGATTTAGTAATAAAAAATACAACCTGGCGAGTTTATTATCTCATGGTAACCTCTTCCAACCAACCAGAAAGATGCTAGAGAGGCATTTAGTGAAAATCAGACTGAAATCTCTTTTTAAAAAGATCTGGGTTCCAGCCGCATTTCAACCCGCAACCTCCGGGTGGGGAGACAGGCGTTTTTCCAACTACGCCACAGAGGTCGTCGTGTGTTGTATACAACAAAAGTAAAATACAAGTTTCACTACACTCTATAGATAAGGATAGTAGAATAATTAATGAAATTGATTGTATAGAGCTTTTGTAATAAAAAAATACGACCTGGTGAGTTTATTATCACGTGGCAATCTCTTCCAATCAAGTAGGATGTGCTTATAAAGCTCTGAAATGAGAAACGGAAAAAAAAACTACTCTTTTTTTAATCGAGTCCAACGGGAATCAAACCTGAAACTCACTAGCTGGAAGTAATTTACCAATTGACAGAGGTCATTTCATAGAATTTGAAAATAATTCGATGTTAGTCAAATATGGAAAGATATCGTTTTCTAAACACATTGTTCTTGTAATCACTAAAATTTATTACTATTAGTTAATTAGGAATTCCATCCTATATAGAGGATAATTTATGTCAATAACAATTTATAGGAAATTAGGCAGCATGAAAATATGTAAGAACTACTGTAGTTCTAAATATTTAAAGAGTTAGGGACAATACATTCAGATATGTGGTTTTAAATTAATGGAGAATTGAATTCGAGTGAAAGCGACATGTTTAATGGACGAGGGATATTTACAATTGAGTTAAGGTTGTATGTGGTGTGCAGAGGACACTCAAAGAACAATGGTCTAGGGTATTCTCACTCATTTCACGCGTACATGTAGGGTTTTCTTTTATACGGATACTAAAATTTAATTCAATCAGGAAAAAAGTATCTTGCAGTGTGTAATATACAAATAGTTATGATAATAATATAGTAGTTTAAAATAATATTTTTCTGGCAATGCAATCGATAAAAATTTATAGAAAAGAAACTTGTATTTTTAAGAATGGTTTATGACTCCAGCAACAAAGAATGGCGCTGTGTTTCTATGTGCTTCGGAAGGAAGCAATATTTCCCGATACATCCGCATCCGTGGGGTGCGCCGCCAACGCCACCACTATCTTAACTACGCCGATGCTGTTGTATCTTTAAAAAAATATATCTAAGTACTCAACATACATACATAAGATAAATTGTCAGCGAGAACACTTCAAGACTGAGGAAATACTTGTGATGGTGTGTTAGAGGCAGATAAAGACGGTGTACGAAAAAAAAAACAGAATGAAAAAAAGATGATCCTGCGGGATACTGACTTCTTATCGAAATGCAACTGAATGGTTATATTCATGGCGTTTGCTAACAAAATAGAAAGAAACAGAAAGTCTTTTTTTTTATTTTTGTCACATATCATACATGTGTGTGTCTTTCAATAAGTGATTCAAGAGATGATTTACAGCAGCAGAAGTAACCTTCAAAGCAGTGTCGTTTTCATGGAAATAGACCGCTTTGCCTCCCCCTCCCATGGTGTCTCTAGGAACGGATCGAACTCTTTTTCAGTACAACATTCAAAAGATAAATGGGTAAATGGGATACTATTCAGTGCTGAAAGCGCTGTCCCAAGGGGGGCTCACCGGTCCCAAGTCTTCGCTGTCGCTAGCTATCCTTTTCACACCGAAGTGTCGACGGCTCTTATAGAATGAAAAGAACATAGTAATAAAATAATATTTTCATGCAGAAGCCCATGGAAGTAAGCTACTTTGTATATGACCAAAAATACCCAATCGTAATAGCTCAATATGTCCTTATCTATATTTTTACACATTATGTTTTGATGTAAATATAGTATATCCAGTTTTTCAATATTACTGAAATTGTACGAGTACAAACATATTTTTGCTGAGTTGGATAAGGTTTTTCGAAGTGTTTTACTGTGTTGTTGGCTTACGATGCCGACGTTCCGAAAACGTCGCAATTTTCATCTTCGGGGTATGTTCGCAGTCAACTTCGCCATAAGTGAATGCACGCCGGTACGGCCTTAACCGTAACGTGAGTTCGTCCCGGTTCGGGACCGTAACGTGAGCGCATGGTTCCTTTCCACTACGAGAGAACGATCGCCCGTCTTCCACGAATATTGAAGTTGTTGTTCATTTTCATTTAGTTGTCGCTTCGATTTGATTTTAGCGTGCCATGCTGAATTGAAGTTAAATCCGTTGACACTGTTAATATTGTTTGGATGTTTATACATTTACATTGCCTCTTTGATTAATCGGGCGTAATAACTCATTAGTTTGCCGAGTAATTTTGTTTGCTTAATTTTGTTTCTCGCACGAGCCGCAGCATCTTAGACTTAAACGAGTATTTATAAGTGATTTTTACGAGTGTAAGTCGTCTGTCTCAAAACAGAAAATAATTCTATAGCAACGGCTGCTATAGTCCCTTGTTTAGTAACATGTTAACGTTAAATAAATAAATTTGAAAAAGTAATAAAATAATTGCTGGTCACCATTAAAGTCAAATTAGTTGTTCAGATCAACCAAATGGGATGAAGTATTCCAAGGTTCAGTTATCTTTAGTTCTTCATTATTTTGTGAGATTCTCATTGCTCCCCAAAGTTTACAAAATGTTATTTGTGGTTAGAACTGGGTAGCAATGTAAATAACAATTTAATGAAAGGGCTTAATTCAATAAAACTTGACAGTTAAAATTCCGTAAGTAGTGATAAATGGGAAGGTCTAGTTATTCGGAACTTAAGCGCACTGACACATGGAAAGAAATTTAAATCTATCTTATCATTTTAAGAATAGCAGTCAACGCGTTTTATAAATTGTTATTTATATATTAACGCTAATTTGTTAGTACCGGAAGTGACTCCGTCAAACATATGTGTATATATAAGCCTTGTTTATTTCCTGAATGCATAATCTCTCAGTAAGGTGCCTTTGAAAACCATTTCCTAGCACTAATGTATCCGGTCCTTCGCCGCTTAAAATATGATTCCTAGAATTACAGCTGGATAGAAATGTGGTTTTTCTGAAAATGCAAACTCTATATTTTGCAAGGCGAGAGGCTTTATGGAAAGCTAAAGTCGCGATCCCCGTTAACTTAAGTAGTTAATGTATCAAAAGGAAATTTTCGTTGAATATTTCGAATGATTATTGGGACACAGTATTCTCAAATGATTCTTGGGTCACAGTTTTCTCAAATGACCCATAAATAACTAAACAAATGTAAAAATCATACTTCTCTGTCTGATCAGATGAAAAAAAAGTACTTCTTTTTCATCGGACTCTATAGAGAAGAGATTTTTTCTGAAACATAATATTTTGTCTCGTTAGATTTATATATTTTTATCGATATATGACATTATCGCATGAATATAGCGTCAACTGTTATACATATTCGTTAGATGATAGCTCAACGCTCAGCGCTCAGCGGCCCTCTGCAACTTCCCGAGTTCGCACCTCCCGCGCGAGGCCATTTATTATTAAACCGAGCCCTGAATTATTACGGCGAGTGCCCTACCCTCCATGGCTACCAGCTAGTGGCGGAACATCAAGTGGTTCAGCTGTATTGCTTTAATAATGCTAAAATTTTATTTATAATTTTATTATATAGATGCTAGAATTTAGTAAGTTTCAGGTATTATATTTTATGGTTTTCTTGCTATATATATAAATTTTCTCAACTTTCCGGACACTGAACCAGGTAATATTTACAAGTTGCTGAATAAAATACGGCAAACTCTGTTGAACAAGAAACTTTTGTTTAATATTCCGGTCAATTATTTATACCATCGTGAATACAGATTATTTTCGGTACAATATTCACGAACTTAGCAGTCAAAAGCATCACCACTAGTACACACGGAATGACCTTGCTAAACATTTTCGGTACCATATTCACGAACTTAGCAGTCAAAAGCATCACCACTAGTACACACGGAATGACCTTGCTAAACATTTTCGGTACCATATTCACGAACTTAGCAGTCAAAAGCATCACCACTAGTACACACGGAATGACCTTGCTAAACTTTTTTTTTCTGATATAAATATCTTCCATATCTTGGTGGATAAATTGAGGACTGAACTTGATTTGCTTTGTAGGTATAACTGAGTCACTTCACATTAATGACCTTGCTAAACATTTTTTTTCTGATATAAATATCTTCCATATCTTGGTGGATAAATTGAGGACTGAACTTGATTTGCTTTGTAGGTATAACTGAGTCACTTCACATTAATGACCTTGCTAAACATTTTTTTTCTGATATAAATATCTTCCATATCTTGGTGGATAAATTGAGGACTGAACTTGATTTGCTTTGTAGGTATAACTGAGTCACTTCACATTAATGACCTTGCTAAACATTTTTTTTTCTGATATAAATATCTTCCATATCTTGGTGGATAAATTGAGGACTGAACTTGATTTGCTTTGTAGGTATAACTGAGTCACTTCACATTAATGACCTTGCTAAACATTTTTTTTCTGATATAAATATCTTCCATATCTTGGTGGATAAATTGAGGACTGAACTTGATTTGCTTTGTAGGTATAACTGAGTCACTTCACATTGAAGCACGAGTAATATTTTTCCTGTTGTCAAAACGTGATTTTTTTTCTCTTGTTATTTGATCTAACTGAGTTTAACCGGTATCAAATGTAAAATAAATAATGATCAAACTAAGATCTAAATGAGACGTAGATCTACTAACGAATCCTCAAGATTTCCTGGATAGATTGTGTTGCAAATGTGGAAGCGATTGCTCGTATGTGTCAAGATCGAGAACCGGTTAAAACTGTGAAAGTTCGCAAGTTGCAGTATCTTGGTCATACAGAGTAGACCAAAAGTCACTTTATAGACCAAAAGTCTACTTGATAATATGAGTAGAAAAAAATACTCTAGAAGTAACTGCTTTTGAAACAAATTTTCACAATTGGACTTTCGGCCCACAAAGTGGTTTTTTCTCGCCTCTATAATAATGGGCACAATATATATTATTACATAACTGATCATCCAGGGAAAAATAAATGGCAAACGAGGCAAATACCGCATCTCTTAGGTTTTCCTCACCTTTCGAGAGTGATTTTAGTGTATTTAATTCTACGGGATTGTTTCGGTCTTCAGTCAACAGGAAAAGGATTGGCATGATAATGGCCAACCTGCGAAAGAAGATAGCACCTCGAGAATAAGAATATAAATCGGTCTCAAGGGACTCACGGGTGAATCGGGATGTATTGTCTACTAGTAAAATCAAAGCAGTCACTTTTTTACCTAGAATCTCCTTTTCGGTCACAATAACACAAAGCAAGACTCACGCAATAATAGTTTCCCAATCAGAGATGTTTGACTAAAACTCATATGTGTTAAGACCGAAGGTGGTCATCTATGACTTCCGAACACTGCAATCTTGTGATATCCATCATGATCGTAAGAATTCATAAATAGAACTAAATATAAAGCCGTCTTAAGACTTACCATAACCTTGGATTAAGATTGAAATATCAATGGTGATGCTCACTCAAAATACCTTAAATGTGGAGTAAAGAACTTTAAGAAGTAACTCCATTATTTAATTAATACAATATTCATTTGGCAATAATCATATTGAATTTACATACGGGCACAAAGTGTTTTGTAGTCCTTCTAGTATAAGTATCGTACTGAAAAACAATTATTATATATTTAGATGTTTCTGTTTAAGATTTTGTTAATTTATAAAATAGCTTGCTAGTTTCTATTTTTATAAGTTTCGTTTATGAACGACTTATTAAAATATTGAGCTCATGGATTTATTTATGAATTTGCACTAAACTTCAAGGACCTTTTAATAGCAAATCTTTCACCGGTGCCACTATATAATGTTACGCCACTGCAGCTTTGGCTGGCTCGATCGTTTTTCTTACGCATTTTTTATGGTTCTTCAAAATGTTTACCTGATAACCGCCCTGATCTAGTCGATTTATCAGATTTCTTCTAAATGTTTGCTGAGGCATTACGTTTAAGGAACTCCGCACGCGTCTCGCTATTTATTATCTAAAGTTGCTCGTAACAAAACTAAAAAGTAATAAAAACTTTTGAAAGAAAAATAAAATATTAAAACTTTTCTTTAACCTTACTACAAAATCGTGCAAGTACTCTGAATGTATGCGTTTAACCATCTTAAAAATCAATGTTATATCTGATAAAAGATTTGTTTCGAAGAATCAATTTTAAAAAAGGTTTTCTGTCATATGTACGAGTATCTCAATATCTTAAAATCAATTCTCAAATATATGGAATGTTTACTATGATATCAATGTCCATATTTAATCGCTAGTTAAAAATAGTAGGTTAAAAATATTAGTTATGTGACGCTTTGTAGTGTTGTATTACACTTTCGTCGTATAAAGTACAACCTGGCGGGCTTATTTCTAATGAGGCAATTTATTCTAGCCACCCAGCAAGATGTAAAGGAAACCTTAAGGGAAAACTAGACTATAACCCTGTTTAAAATAATCTGGCTTCCAACGGGAATCGAGCCGCAAGCTACAGATTGCAAGACAGGTGTGTCATCAACTAGGTCTCAGAGGTTGACTCTTTCGCCTAATTAATCCCATTTGGTATTATAATATATATATCATATTTTTTTCAATGATGCGTATCTGAGAAGAAAACAGAATTGTTTAAGTATAATAGAGATTGCGAACAAATATTGTATTTTAAAACAGAATGATTCGACACTAAGTGCAAAAATTCTACTCAATAACTTAAATTAAAGTGACAGATTTGTTTTGCTTTATAAAAGCATTGTCAAACAAAAGCAAAAATTTGACATAATTAAAAAACAAAAGCGTTGACATTGGCAAAGTCTTTAGAAAGCGAAACAGATATGTCACTTAAACTTAATTTATTGTGTAAAATTTTTCACATTTAAGTGTCAAATCGGCCTGGTTAACATTGGAGTTTTACAGTATATGATTATGTTAATACCAAATCATAGTTGGCTCAACCAAAATAATGATTTGGGGGTTGTGTGAAATCGCCCTTGCAAGTGCTACTCTTTATTCCATAATATATATTGTATTGTATTATTACACATTTGTTGATTACCGTGTGCTATATGGCAATGTATTTCAACCGACCAGAAAGATGTTAAGGAGACCTTACATATGAAGATGTCCATGCTACAATAATCCCGAATCTCTAAGGTATGTTGGAGATATGAAAAGAAAAAATAGAATCTAAACTATTCGAAGATTTTTATGGATAACGTTCGCCTTATAACTGCAATTTGTTGATTTAAAAAATGGCCGATGTGTCAAAGGCATTGCAATCTTCACGCTCTAATTATTATCAAGAAAAAAATCTAAAAATATAGTGTGTAATAATACGCCCGTGTTGTTACTCACACTCTCAACTGTAACGTAAACATTTGAACGCGCCTTTGCGCGGCCCTATTTCATAATTTATTCGCTCTTATTTAAGAGACAAAATTATTTCCTTTTTAGTAAATCTCTGTTTTAAAGTGACAATTCAAAATATATTATGCTCTTCAGTTCACAATATTTCCCTCAAATATATATTTTTCATACAACAATACATGTCTAATATGTCTACATTATTTATTGTTTCAGGTAAGAGAACTCACTTTGAAGTCATCTATGAACTGAATGGTTTTAACAGCAAAAAAATCATGAGGTAATAATCTTTTTATTAATATTCATTAAATTATTGCAAAACTACGCGAATGTCAAGCTTTAACTACTCTGTAACAATCCTGATATTTCAGTCTCCTAACGTTTCGAAACCATGATATCCTTCTTCGTCTATCACCATAACGACCACATGAAATCAGGGCCGCCGCTATAATTAAGTCAACTAGGCAGCCACCTAAGGAACAAACCACAGATGGGTAACATATCTATATTATACTTTAATAGAGATGCTGAATGATAAAAACTTAATAGTTTTATCTGGAAATACTTTTTTAAATCGAATCGAAAATCTTTGCTAGTGCAATCAGTAAGTTTAAGTCTGTGGTATCCGTTATACAATAACATGTTGCAATCTTACAAGCAAGCTACTATAAAATAAGGAAGCTGTTTTAAATGCAACTATACTATATTAGACACTAAATTAATTTAAATTCAACTATACTAGAACTAGACAGTTGCAAGTGATTGATAATAATGTTGTGTACTGAAGTATTATGAGGGTTTTCAATAAATTTTGACACATGCTACTGAGATTGCAAAGAATCTAGAGATACTGCCAAATGTATAGCAAAGCAAGTTAGAAACAGAAAAATATGGTATTACCAATGACGAATATGTGCATTATATAGTACAAAGTTTCCTTTGGTTCAAAATTATCGTCATGGAAAAATATTTTCATTTGTATATACAAAAGATAATTAAAGATTAATCAATACTCATTCGCTATTGATAATAAATTAATTAGTTTCAAATACTTTGCCTTTAAATTTTTCTACAACACATCTGTTCTTAAATTTCGAAGGAAACATTTTTAGGTTTAAGTAGCTCACCTTAATTGGGGTGCAAAAAATCTGGCACAGGCCCTGTATAAGATTAATAATAAGATGAAGAAGGTCATGATTTTCACCACGCAATACGTGTCTCGAATATGATACTATAATATTAATTTGTAACTCCCTTTTAGTTTTTGCCCTGATTCGAGTGAGTTACAAATATATACCCTAAATATTCATCTAATTCCTTCTCTCTAGATCATAGGTTATCAACCTTATTTTGCCCACCGCCCACTTTGGGAATATTTTTTTTTCTAAAGCCCCCAATTTTTTTAACTTGCGAATCTAAAGCAGCTATTGCCACGATTATATTTAAACGTGTAATATTATATACTATAGTCGTAAGATAGGATATGACCCTATCCTATTTCTGAGTTTAAAGAAGACTGTTTCAATGAGAACAATTAAAACGCATACTTAATTATATTGAAAAGTATTTTTATTAACATTCAAAAGACGTTGAATTTATAACTTATCTAATGAGAAGGTTGAATTTAATGCATTTTAAGGAGTTTGTTAATATCAGGCTCGATTTTACTTAAAAACAACCGTAAGTCGCCGAGTTCAGTAACATGGAGCCGATTTCTCTTTTTAGTTACCAATGTTGCTACAGCACTAAATCCACGTTCAGCTAAATAGGAAGATGGGAATGCAATCAGAAATCGTTGAACAATCGACCATAATCCAGGGTACAGTTGCAAAATGAAAATAAACAATTTTATGTCATCCAATTTAATGTAGATCTGAATGTAATGGAATCTTTAAGTTCAATTTTCATCCACTTCCCGAACTACCGAAATATGTGAATTTTCGCACACGTGATAAAAATGATTAAAATACATACAATAACAAAAATTTACGAATATTAAAGTTAACTTTAGTTAGTACGTGATTAGCGTGTTTTTTTTTGTCTTTTTTAGACTATATTTTTTTAATCTGTCACGCCCCTCCGTGCCATCGCAACGCTCCCTAATTTTCTCTGGGTCTTCTACTGCCCCCCTGAAAGTCTCAAACGCCCAAAAGGGGTCGTTATCGCCCATGTTGAGAACCTATGCTCTAGATGATCTCCGTGGACGAATTCGTAAGACGCTTGACTTCATCCGTGAGGTTTCGAGCTCGATTCCCGATGTTTTCCAGCCAGCGTGTAGTATAAAAAAACAGGGTAGTGCATTATTTTAGGTTATAAAATCCATGTCGACGACCGTGGTCTGGGTCGTCTACTGGTTAACGCAAAACAAGCGGAAAGCCCAGGTTTAATTCCGAACTGGTTTTACTCTTAGACCATTTTAAATCTGAATTTTCGTTTTTCTGTAGCTTATATGCTGCTTATCATAAATTCTTATAGTGCTATAAAGTAACACAAAAAATGTGCTTTGTAAAACTGTCTAACAAAAGACTGCAGCAGATTAAAGAAACTGAATCTCCTCGCTATCGGAACACATTGTTTAATATGTCAAGAATACATTTTGCTGAAGTGCAACACCTTGCACACAATACACAATATTCCATCTACATGATAACTGGCAATCATACTCGATCACGAGTGAAGTCTGTCGATATCGAAAATGTATTAAGTATCGACCATAAGCCTTTTACTTATTTTTTTTCAATATATTTTAAGCTTTCTATTTTTTAAATTAAAATGCTTTCTGTAATATTTTAACTGTGGTTATTTAAGGGATCTTTGTATACATAAGAAAATATCAGTCATTAGTTATGAATGCAAAAGGCAGTACAATATCGTGAGACAGTTTGTAAATAAATCACCCCACGATTCTTACAACGACCGCTAGTGCCACATGGCGGTCCTTATTAATATTTTGAGTAATTACTTGTGCGTACGGGAGGAATCCAGCAATGGGGAGAGACAGAAGAGAACGAGGATATTTATAACGCAGAGAACAAATTATCATACCCTTGGTGAGAATAAAATTTCCACTAAATAAAGAAATCAATTGTTCATAAATCATATTAAAAGTGTGTTCGTTTTTCCATTTCACTTAGACACATTAAAGAGCGTTGCCCGATGACAACACAGACGTTTGTTGAATGTACCGGACAATAATTTACGCCATCGTGAATTAAGATTGTTTTCGGTGCCATATTCACGAACTGAGATCTTAAGACCATCACCACTCGCACAGGGAATGACCTTGTTCAATGAATTTTCTGATATCGATATCTTCCACATCTTGGTGGATAAATTGAGGATTAAACTCCTTAATAAACATTGTAGGTATAGCTGATTCACTTCACAAAGAAGCTTGAGTAACATTTCTGTTGTCATTATGCTATATTTATACCATGTCATTTTTTTTTCTTGTTATACGATATAATTGGATTAAATTTAAACCAGTATCATCACATTATTGAATGAATTGAGGGTTGACAAACAAGTGAAAAAAAGAGGTAGAATGTGGTTTTATATTGTCCGTACATAATGATGCGAGAACTTGGTCCATATCTCGGTGGATAAATTGAGTATTAAACTTCTAAATAAACTTTGTAGATATAACCTAGTCACTTCACTGGTAGATCTGAATAATATTGTTTATGTTGCTATTTTAAGAATTATGCTATATACGTGTTTAATTTTTTTCTTGTTATTTGAGGTGATTTGGTTAATTAAACATGTCTCAAATGTAAAATAAAATAAACACTGTCCTTGGCACCTTTAAAATCGAACCCTCGTGCTTAAAACCACTGGAATAGGTACGGAACTCATTGTTCGTAATTGCACGTTTATAATACTCACATGCGAATAAGATAACAACACACACACACATCTAGTACATGTGAGTATTGTTACCACATGATCTTTTCATCATTTTTCTTTTTTACCCATTTTTTCGGGTGTCATTGGGAATAGAATTTGAAACCCCCAGGTGAAAAATATAAGTCTTATCAATTAGGCTACAGAGTTCGTCATTGTTACATTCTAGCGCTAAATATATTATAACACATAGACAGGCAATCCATCGCTTTAGAGTAAGATTATCACTCCATTCTGTGGATGAATGACACCTATGTAAGCAACGATACGATAGGCTATCCTAAATGACCAAATATGGTTTGTCGGTCATACTGTAAAGCAGCGGCTCTCAACCGTTTAACAAACGCGCACCATCGAATCATAAACCGGAAAAGTTTAGTACCACCGCCATGTATAATACATCTGGTGATACGCGTACCACTCTTATGTTCTCTTATATACCACCGGTGGTACGCGTACCACCGGTTGAGAATCGCCGCTGTAGAGGAAAAATACCTGAATATATTGGTTTATTGAGTGCAAACTGTTTTACTTGAAATTGAAATTATTTTAATGAAATAATAGCAACATTTTTATATGCTGAGAATTGTCAAATTTCACGAGCAGCTGCAGCCCGGAGTTGTTTCATTGTTGTGTGAATTTAGCGAGTGAAAACCAGTTGACTCTGAATAGCTCATGAACCTAATGATACAGTTGCTTTTTGTAGTAATATAATAACTAAAGTAAACCGATTTCAAAAGTATTAAAAAGTCATTTTCGCAAAAAAAAATATTTTCATAAAGTGTGCCATACCAGCCATACCAGCGCCATACCATACCAGCGCTTCTCAAACTTTTACTTATTACGGTCATACCAGCGCTTCTCAAACTTTTACTTATTACGGTCACCGAAATCTGAAAAATTAAATGTAAGGTTCCCAAAATAATATTTTAGCAACCAACAGTACTTTATTTCTCATTAATTTTTATTATTATTTACTTGCTTATAAAGCAAAACTTAAAATTAAAAATAACAAAAATTAACTTCAAATTTACCTACTACAGGCTGCAGTTTCCGAAGCAGATAAAAAAAATACGATCACTTCTATTTGAAAGTGCTAGAAAGAGAAAAATAACAAAATATTCCATTTAAATCGATCGAAATTAGCAAAAATAACACCTGCATTTACGTCATCTCCAGACACAAATGACTCACGCGTAACATGCGAATCGCGATAATATAAATGTTATATATCGTAATATTTTCTTTTATTTAACAAATTTAAATTCTTAGAAAAATAAGTTTTAAAAATTAGTAGGTCTTATTTTTCAAATACTAAAATAATTCGCGGTTCCTTTGCAGTAGCTCCACGACTCCCTAGTTTGAAAAGCACTGTTTTATACGATGAAACGTAAGATGTCATTAACTTAAATTCAAAACAAACATGAAATGGGAACGGTAATACCCAATTATTGAATAAATAGTATGAATATTTTATAAAAAAATCTGGATAATTTGAAATGGAAATATTCAAGTCAATGTTAAGAGTAAATCATCTTCCCGAATTTTATTCCTTTAAAACAAAAAGTTACGCCGAGGAGGAACTGAAAATAAATAAACAGTTTCTTTTTTATACAAAAACAGTAAATTTTCTTGATAACAAAAGGAAAATCAGACAAAAGGCAGTATCCATTGTATTACTTATCTATCAGAAGAAGAGTCTGTGTCGTGATTAGCAACTCAAAATTTAAGAACATTTTCTCAACAGAAACCGCCGCGATTCTGAATTTCGTATTGTTCTCATTTTATATAATTATTTTACTACAAAACTTTAAATTGTTTTACTACAATTTTAAGGGCAGATAGGGTCTCGAAGTTGAAAAGCAACGATCGAAACGTAATTCTTTTCAGTATCAAAACAAAGTACTTGAATTAAACTTAAACTTTGATCCTTTATTTATTTTCTTTCCCTTGTCCTATAAGAAATCCGGTGAGGACCAAGTTTATTTACGTCACCTCTCCTCGCAGTCAGAATAACATATAATTGACTCTGGTTCAATAAACTTATGTGGGAGAAACATTATGGCTTCTATGTTCGCTTCTTGAGTGTTCACTGTGAGTGCTTCTTGAGTGTTTCCAAAAGTCAGCTCCAGATTATTTACCCTCAGATAACTTTAGTCGAGAAGGAAATGCAGTTGCCCAAATGTGGCTTAGACGGTGAATGTTTTCATTGTGTTTCAACTTGATAACTGCAATGAAGTGTTTATTGAGCTACCTCCGCCACAGCTTGGCAGGTTGATTACCAAAAATGCTAACCGTTAGAATACGATCATCAGCTCCGGATTATTTGCACTCAGACAACTTCAGTCGATAAGGAAATGCAGTTCATCAAATGTGACTTGGTATATGGTAAATGTTAACATTGTCTCTCAACTTGATAACTGCAATGAAGTGTTTATTGAGCTACCTTAGAGCGGCCAAAATTTAACAGTTAATATTCACGCTTAGCAGTGATGGGCGTGGATGCCTCAGGTTTGATTTCTGGCGGATTCTTTTCCGGGCTGGTTTTAAATCTGAATTAATGTTTTTCTGTAGCTTATTAAGTAACACTAAAATAGCGCTATATTAACTCAAACCGGACAGTATAAAAATCTGTAAAGAAGAGTTCACAACAATATTTGAGTAATAACTTAGATGTATGGAAACGTGAACATCGAAAATATTGAAACGAGCCGAATATATAGTATGCTGTGGGAATGCGTATTGTGAGAATAATACACGGCAATTAAATAAGGTACTTCCCCGTATTTACATATTTTTAGAAAACAAATTGGTAAGTAAACCGCCAAAAACTTACCAAGAGAATACGAACTACAAAGAAACCTTTGTAGATCTTTCGATATGTAAAAGTAACACATTCAGCTCATTCAACCCTTTTGCAGACATGTGATGTAACACATTAAACCCTTTGTAGATCTTTCGATATATGATAGAAACACATTCAGTTCATTCAACCATTTGTAACATAGATCTTTCGATATGTGAAAGTAACACATTCAGCTCATTCAACCTTTTGTAGATCTTTCGATATGTGATAATAACACATTCAGCTCATTCAACCCTTTATCGATCTTTCAACCGGATACATTCGATCTGAAGATCCATTTTAGAATTCATACTTCGGTGAGGAAAATACAAAACACAAACATTTTTTTAAACAATAACAATAGATATAAAGTCATGAATATCCTTATACCCCCGAACATTGGACGGAAAAATGCATGTGTCGTTCAAACGAAGTAGTACAACGTGGGGTTCGAATCAGCGATTTTCCGCAAGAGTTTAATTTCGTGCACCTTATGTTTTTTAACACTATATACACTTAAATCACATGCATAAGACAGCGAAATCAGTTCAATTCTTCTCATCTTGAATAAAGTTTTTCTGCTACCGTTGCGTTCTGTGCTTTACTATCTTATTCAGTTTTAAAAACGGATTGAAATAGTAATTTGTAACGTACAAAAAAAATGCGTGCAACAAATTAAACTTCAAAATAAAATCTGTTGATTTTCCTTTCATGTCCCATAGAATTTCCCATATTTTTAGTAATGTTCCACCGCGTTGCACAGGTACAGGTGTGCCACACTTTGGAAAAAAATAAAGTGTACACTCGCATACTATATATCATTTCCTACACGCCTTGTGCCTTGCGCTTTCTCCAATTTTACGATTTCTTCGAATGATATTTCTAATCTTTCGTATTTCGTGGGAACGACAAATTTTATTTCTTTCTGCTAGCAAAATAAACAACACTAAAGTGTTCTTTACGTATCGCATTTATATTTAAAACAAAATATATTCACCACTTTCTTAGAAACTTAAAATTAAGGTTATATAAAATGAAGGTTGTATACGAGTATATCTTTTAAAATATAATTCATAAACTTACTAACTTATAAATAAGGCTTAAAAATATCAACAAAAATTTTAAAAAATCTCAAGAAAATATAAGACAAATTACAAAAAAATACTTAAAATTAAATCGAATAACTACCTAAAATTGAAAAAAATGCTGGAAAAGGATCTTCCTCAGCTCAATAATACCTATATTAAAAATATACCAAATTATCCAAAATATATTAAAAAATATCCAAACCAGAAATGGAAATTTTTGGTTTGATTAGGTATTGTATCAATGTGTAAAAAAAGATTCAACCCACATAACGATATTTTTTTTCAACCCACATAGCAATTATTTCGAATATCCAAGAAGCATACCTACATCTTATACACGATACAACATCAAATCGTATCAATTAGTTTTTCAAATAAATATATGAATTTTTATTTCATGGTTCCGTCTTAAAATATAATTTTTTATTTCATGTTTCCGTTCCGCGTTCGATATATCCAATATATAGCTACGACATGTTCTCACAAATATAATATAATATTATATATCGCGCCTTTGAATTAAATATAAATATGTATGTCGTTAAGAGAATCGACAGGGAGAAAGCGATTAAGTGAATGACTGATGCGAGTAAAGAGGGTGTGGTAAGGAATTGTTTGACATAGTTTTAATGTGGTTGTTAAGATTATGATACGTTTAAAATTATGTATATAGTAGCTTTTGATTTAAGTATATGTGTAAATGTGTGAATGGATAATATGAATGAGTGCTTTAGTATTTAGGGAAAATACTCTATCAAATTTGTGACTAAACAATGAGGCCACTTTGTCGCAGATCTTGCCTGGTGAAGTATTTCTCTATCTATATCTACAAAATGAGTGGGTTTTTTTTATTGTTGTGTATCCTACGGTTCGCGTTTCCAATCAAACAATATAAATTATGAATGTTTTTTGGAGACAGTAATTTTTTTTTAAATATGTCTTATAAGATGGGTTAAATTATTTTGCATATATATATACATCCAATTATTGATTACAAAAGGAAGCATTTTTTAAAATTATAAGTCTAATATTTGTTTTTGGAATGTTCTACTTACTTTTCGAATGTTGATTTATGGCACTCTTCAAGATTTTACGAGACCACCAGAAATATCATTTTAAGGAAATATTCGACCTTCTATGCAATCTTGAGAATTTTAATAATGTTTATCTTTTCCTCATACTATTTCAATATTTTATTTATAAATTTTCTCATTTGTCAAACTATTGTAGTTGGTAATTGGGCATGTAGAACGAATGAATGAAGAAAATGAACAACAAATATACATTGCGAATGTGAGTGGAACACGTGTTAGAGATGAATTTAGAGAGTTGGACCAAGTGAATGATATTTTGTAAGAATTAAACATAAAAAGTCAGAGAAATCGTAGGAACTGTATGTCAAGGTGTATGCATGTAGAAAAATGGATATATGTGTATCGAGATACAGATGTCAACTTGAAGTTCACCAGACCGCCGCGCCGCACCACTGAATCTCAGTACATATTCGCTGGCTGCTCCATTGCACCAGTGGTCTAAACTCTAGGCGGCACCAACCTCCACCCCCCAAAATAACCCGGCACTCGTGAGTGAGCCACCCCCAGGTAAAACCGCTTAAACTTTAATTTATCCCTATCATTTTTAAAATTTTGAATTGTTTTACATCTATTTTTCTCTTTTTTGAGTTAACTAATAAATTTAACTTATGATATGAGTAAACTATCTTCTGTTGCTAACACCTATATTTCATTACTCCATGAAATAATAATACATATTATTTAAAATATTTATGCTCCCCTAAAGATAAGTTCAATCTAACAAAAATATTCTCTTCGACAAAAAGAGTTCGTATCAATTGGTGCCCGACAGGGAAACGGCGTGATGCTATATATAACAAACCATTTGATTTCAAAGCTTTTAAATAATTCACATCGTTTTCGAAGCTTCGTTACGAACCAAAATTTACAGAAAGAAATATATTCACGTGATAAATACTTTTTAATAAAAGTGTAAATGTCTCAAAGTTCACGCCAAGTAATAAACGAGTTTTAGGCAATTCCCAAATTCACTTTAAATTAATTTCAACGGGAACCAAAATGGCGGACTCATTTTATATTCCTCCAGCATTCCTACAGGATGCGCGCGGTGACGTCACCTCTCCCCTTTTCCCTTGAAATAACAGGATCACGTGGTTCTGAACTTTCCCACTTGTGACTGGAGTATAAATTTTCCATCTTTAGAACTTCAAATTTACGCGCCCAAATTATTACTGGGGGGACCAGACCGCCGCCATTTTGCTGGAAAACATATATTACAGGGATTTCCCTGGATTCGCGGCATAGAGTGAGATTTAACCGGGAATAGGGATTTTGTTGCTTAAGCGGGAAAATTTCCCCTGATTCCCACTTAGGAGTGTTTGTTCTATCATAATCATCTTTTATCTCCGTGCTCAGTTTCTCCAAGATTTATTCTCGAACGCAATCAATTACGTAAGCCCTCGAAAAATATTACTTTTGGTTTTCGGTTGAATGTAAATTCGTAAGATTTTATATTCCCTAACGGCAAGTGTTTGGCAACGTAACATATTATAATTAAAAATTGTCCTCTGCAATAAAAATCGTTGGTACACGAAAACTTAATATTGTCATAATCATTCTTGCATTTTCCCATTTATTTGGAGACTACGTGACAAGTTGCCTCTCTCCATCGTGCTTAGTCCAAGGGCATCTCTGGTCAGGTTCGGATCACTCATGTCTTGGCTTGATGATTTCCTTCCATCGCTTCTTTGGAAGACCTCTTCCTCTATTTTCAGGAACTTCCATTCGCAATGTCTGGTTTCCTACATACTCAGGTGGTTTCTTTAGTACATAACTCTCTCAATGTCATCTTGATAGAAGCAACTTTCATAATACTTCTCAAATACTTATTCCTTACAATTTTCTTTCTTACTCCCTCCTGAAATCGATTGCAGCATGCATATTTCGGTAACATGACATATCTGTTCTTATAATTCTGTTGTTGCCCACTGCTTCACTCCATGAAATATAAATTAGTGATGTTAAGACGCTTTTAAATTTGTTTTCTTTTAAAATTGACCACATGATTTTGTAATTATCTGTCGCCATTTACATCATGCTTGCTTTATTCTGATGGCCTCGTCGTACTCATTTCCACCCTCATTGTCTAGTGTTACGCCCCATATATGATTTTTTTACTATGTTGGTCATCTTATTTGAAGACAGAGTCATCACATATGATTTAAAATAAACATTTTGTGATTTCGTTTTGCTGAGACTTATTTTCAGCTTACAAGTTTTGTAACTCTTGCTGGTTATTTAAGTTATCCTGTATTAAAGTAAATCTCCACAAAGAGCATGCACCAAAGGGGTTCTTCTGTATATTTCTAGTGATTTTGTATACGATAACAATAAAGAAGAATGGTTGTAATACTAGACTTTGGTGAAGACCCACTCACTATCAATGAGAATTGTTCTAAACAGCTATTCTTTGAGCTAACCAGTAGTACTGCTCCACCGTACATATAATATATTAAATTACCATAATACGAGTATATATCTCATGTACAGCTTTTAATCAGTACACATCAGATTACTTATCTTAATATTCTATCGTATGCCTTTTATAGGCCCACTCCATATGTAAGTCTTTTTTTCTTTTCTCTGTATATTATATTTCCATTAATGTTCGTATTCTGATATTTCCTCAAATTGACATTCCAACATCTTCACAACATATCTTATTATTTTTTCAAGTATGAGTGCAGTATCGACCTCATTTTAGAACTAGAGAAATGATCTTTGTCTTTTATCGGAGGTTTAAATTGTGAATATCACTAAGATACCTATAAAATACGGAGAAATTACGAAATTGCCACAGCTTTATACGTATCTTGTGGCACATTGTTTGCACTCGATCCACTATCGCGGACTTTTAAATTTATCCCGTCTTCTATATTATTGAGTCACATTTGGCTTTTAACTGACAGCGAATATGTGACAGTTCACTCGTCACGAATTTCGCTGTCTGTTTCACCGAAATTCATGACGAGTGAACTGCGGAGCATGAGGTTTACAAATAAAATAAAATAAATATATTCATTTTATAGGATTTTATTATAAAACCATTAGAATACTCATAAAATCGGTAATCAAACGTAAAGCTTTTCAATGAGCTTACTACAAAGAAAAACAATCGCTATGCAAGAATAATTTAAAAGAAAGTAAAGCCGTGCTGGGCCCGTAAAAAAACTCTTATTTTCCCATTTGATTACTGAAATCCCAAACGGTGAGCATCTGAATGAATATCTCCTGATGCTCTCAAGATTCTCTTTTACGTTTCGTTTTGAGAAACGAAAATTTTTCATTTATAGAAATTGTTATATCGAGGATTTATTTGCCAAATATGTTTTTTTCTAAACATATACGTATGCGGGTAATTTCCGAACCTCATGACTGCAGCTACAGCCTCCTAATCTTAACACTTAACTTGTTTGTTTCCTAATCTGTAAATTGTAGTTTATTTAAACCCCGAACATGAGCACCCTGGAGGAGAGCTCTTTAAACAACGCTTTAAAAATCAACCATTTATTATTAAATCCCATTCTAATAATAAAAGGACAATTTATATAGCGCTGTTTAACACATTATATATATGACAAGTCTGTCTTCATATTCTTCTATTTTATCACAAAACTTTTTCCTCACTCACATCAATATAAATCGTAATACATGGTCTTATATTTTTAGATAATAATTATTTTTACATAATAATATCCATAAGTACTACCTTCGACTTATCATCGCTCTCTAATAATTCCAGACAAATATTTTTCACAATTCATTTTCTCAGCGTGACCAAACAATATTAAGATAAATTTCTACATGCATACATCACCCTATCGAGGTAGGCAAAAAGGAGAGAGCGCCAGACTTTCCTATTGTGACACCGTTCGCCTCAGCTACATTAATCACTCGTCCTCGTACAACTTCTACGATGTATATGATTTTTTTACATTTCCTTCTTTCAAAATATCATACACTTTATCCAACCACACTTACCTTGACTTTCCTCTACTATGCGTTCCACTTATATTTGAAGTGTATATTTGTTTTGTTAATTTTTCTTCACTCATTGGTTCCTATGCTAAAACCATATCAGAATGCTCTTCATCTTCATCTTGCTTAACACATCAACCTTAAGTTCAAACTCATCCATAATAATTCCTTTATGTATTCTGTCATACATTGTTACCCCCTGTATTCTTCTACGCTGCAAATGTGAGTGGAAGTAAGAAATCATTTATTATAATTTATTATTCTGAATATGCTACTGCAGACTCGATTTTCTACAGCTCTTATTTGGTTCTTATCGCTGTTTTTCAAGATCAAGGTTTATTTCCTTAAATATAGTCGGGCACTAGTTAATAATAATACAGGTTCATCCAAAAGTGTATTTATCAAGTTTGTATAAAATACCAAACAACATTGTTCAACATGGAAATAGCAGTCCCCGATGAGCGCCTCGGTAAATAATAAGTCAAATATTAATGAAAGATTCTAGATTAATTATTCTTAGTGGATTTCCACCATATGAAAAATTGTATTCAACGGTGATTCGTTAACTTTGAGGCATGATTCATGTCGGTATTATGTATTGAAAACTTTAAGACGTGAATAGTTTCACGAGGATCAAATGAATAACATACCATGTATGTATTTCAAATAAAAAAGGTTTACTTGTTATATCTATGTTTATTTTCTCAATTAATAATCTTAAATCTACAAACATTACACTATCACGACATTTCACTGCCGGGTAGACAGAGAGGACAAAACGCCAGAATTGTCTATCCGACACACATCCTTCGCATCTTCCATATACCTTATCATACAACTCATACAATTTCACCGACTTTTTACGTTTCCTTCTTTCGCAATTGCATTCACTTGATCCAACCATACTTTCCTTGATCTTCTTCTACCACACCTTCCACTCGCATTCGCTCTGTATATTTATCTTAAACATTCTTAATTCATTCATTCTACATGCCAGAAACTTCTCAGGGTGTTTTTCTTCATCTTTCACAACACACCAGCTTTCAGTTTATATTCACCCTAATCATTCACATTTTCCCTTATCACTTTACTCCTTATTGTGTCATACATTATCACCACATGTTTTCTTCTCAGATCACGCATTTTAACAGCATTTATTCGGCATCTTTCAGTCTTTTTTCACTTCCACGTTTTACTTCCATACATCTAAGTTTGTTCTTTATCTATAAAGAGTACAAAATATGTTGAACATGCACATTTTTAAATCAATTCAATATATATAAAACATATTATTGAAAACCGGCTACAACAAATATAGATATATTACGTTTTTATTTTAACTTTACTTTTATATACATATATTGTACAATATATATGATATAGTTTAAATTGTTTGATCAACTTAAGTATATCTTGGTCACATATTTTAATTTCACTAAAACGAAATATTTGAAGACAGAATCCATTCTACGACAATTGAGATGTTTTATGGTACAAAATCACTTATAATTATACAAGTATCATATATGTAACACAAGTATAATATTTTCTTATTGGTATAGTATTATAGTATATTAATCAAACGAACATTTCACAAACATTCTTATAAAATGTGTATACTCGTACAACTATGTGAAATGACAATAAGAAATACGATATACTCGTATACATTACAGCTAATTAAAGTTAATAGAAAGTAAAACAAAGTTGTACGTTTTAACTGTTACTTTGAATCATAAAGTAGATTATCCAATATTCAATTTTATCTCTATAGAAAAACTATACGTAAAAAAATTTACGTGATGGGATTTATACGATGGGACTTAAATTGCAATGCTCTACAAATTGTTGATTTCAACAATCGTATCATGGAATTTGTTTATATAAAATAAATCGTTTTCAGTTTCTGCATTTCCTAAAGATCTTAATTTAATCACAATGTTTCGACATTGTTCCAATTTTGATTGAATTTCATCGGCGATTTTATTTTGTCGCTCTAAAGCGTCTAACAATTCTTTATTGGCATTTTCTCCATTTTTTATTTTCTTTGCTCTAGATTTCCGGGAAGCTTCTGCGTTCTTGTCGCGTTTTTCGTTGGATATTGAATTGTTTATTACAAAATTACGCCGCATATTAGAGTTATATTGTAATTTTGGAAGTTCATTCTCTTCTGGCGATGGCAGCAGCTCATTTTTAATAAGCTTCCCACATCTTGGTCGGCTTACTCTATTGTGGTAAGTCAATTGTGGCATTGAACTAGAGGATGAAGGAACTGGATCTATCGTTGACCCAGATTCTGGAGAATCATCTTTTTGAGACTGGTATTCTTTGTTGCCAACTAAAGACATGTCATAGACTTTCAACGGGGAAAAAAGCTCGGTTTTGACGACCTTCGTGCATCTCGGTTGACTATCACCTTGGTGACATGTTGATGTTGAAGAAACTAGATCATCCTTTGAAGACACATTGGTTGTATTACTTTTTTTTAAAAGTGGGTTTATTGTAAACCCGGATATGCGGAAATCTTCTTTTGGAGCCTCGTTCTCTTTGTTGTCAAAGTGCGACGTATTATCAATCTTTTTCTTTGAATACTTCTTTGAAGACTTCTTTGAAGACTTCTTTGAACTCTTTTTAACATGGTTGTACGCTATCCCGAGTTTCATCATAGACAATATGGACGCGGCCTCATTGACATTATGATCGTATTGATTATTTGTACATTTAAGCTCATTTACTACGAACTCAGCTAATTGATTCATAGTAAACTGCGGCCTGTTGGATTGGGCCTTCTTTTTAGCCATATTCTGTTCCGCAGTCTGTAAATAAAAATTAAATTGTTATAAACAGGCAATATAAAATCTATTTCAAACAAACTCATAAGCTCGCAACGTTTATGGAATCTAGTTTCATAACAGCGATGTATTACATCAAACTACTAATATATTTTCATATCCAGGAACTTCAATAATAAGGACTTATAGAAAAACGAAATGTTACCCTGAGACATCGATATACGTAATTAATAACATGATGTGGGGTCGCGGGTAAGTATATAACCTCTTTATTTTTCAAGCAGTATTTTTCGGTCTGTAAGTAGCAAATATTCACTAATAAAACCTAAAGGTTACTGCCCCTAAGCTCTTCAAATTAAAGATTTAATCAGCCATAGATGTCGGGTCTAGCTCAACTAGAGTAAATTGCCCTGGTGATACATAGATGTCGGGTCTAGCTCAACTAGAGTAAATTGCCCTGGTGATACATAGATGTCGGGTCTAGCTCAACTAGAGTAAATTGCCCTGGTGATGGTGATACAAAGAATGAAAATACGAATCATAATAATTTACTTACCGAGGTTTTCGCAGTTGCTTTAGGCATTTTTAGAGGAACAGATATTGTAGATGTATTGTCAAATTAACTTTCTTTTTCTCTTGATTACACAAGAATATAAAATAGTCCTCGTATAACTGGGTTTGCAAGACTTTATTTTACAAATAACTAAACTGAATTCACATACTCGATTCTTATAATATCGGCGAGAGCCCTATGTTACAAGATGGCTACACTTATGTCCAACACTTGATTCTTAGTTTAACAATTTAAAGGTACAGATACAGAAACGTCTAACTACTGAAATGACTTGGTTCACTGGCACAATAGTACTATTTCGAACGTCCAGAACAGTTCTTGTCAAGTACGGATGCACATTTGGCCATGATTTTGTCAGCTCGCAGTATTTATACCTTTTCTTTTGAAAGGATAACAATTATACCATTATCCAAATAACTTCACTATATTTCCAAATTGTGACTGTAATGAAGGAATACCGATATACCCTTTACTAAAGAATTAATTATTGTATTCACTTCTGGTTGCTTCCTCTATCCTTTGTACTCATATATTTTTAAATCCTTTATACTAAAAAACTGTTCCATGTTCTTAGATTTTTCAGACAATTATTGAAGCTTATAGTCTTATCGTTTTATTGCTTATTTTACCTAAGATATAGATATAGATATCACCACTATCACATAAATGAGTCGTCAGAGACTACCAACTCTAAGATATAAATGTACACAATTTTGTCCTTGTACTGAATGTTGTTTACTTCGCACACGTCAAGTATAAACATACTGTTATGGACTTCTTTCAACATTTTCACGTCCATATTTACTCCCGTACATCAAAGGTAATAAATTATTTAAAACAATTACCATATATAATATATTAATTATAAAATTTCACTTAAAAGTTTGATAGAAATAAGCTAATGCCTACATGCATCTACGTTTTAAGAATATGTTGTTCTCTTCTTCAGTGAGTAATGTTTTATATGTTTTTATAAAACCCGTGTTAGAGGAAACGTAATCATCCACAGTAAAGCGCTGGTGAGCGTAACGTCCACAAGATAGGAGGGTTACGGGATCGAAACATCTCTGCGTTAAAGTTAAATATTATATAATACTTCAAGGGTTTTCATCAGTTCTGTCTTCACATGCTCAAAATCCCTCTAATGAGTTTAACACAGAAGATTTATCATAATTTTGAATATCGGGTTCATGTTTTATATGGAAAAAATATATACTAATATGTCAGATAATTTTATCAATATATTTTGCAAATAGACAACATTCATCAAATTCACTTTGTGCTCCGTTTCGGACCCCATTTATTTTTTATAGTTCGTCATCGAAAAGGTTCAACGCAATCTCGAACCTCATTTTAATATAGATTGAATATCCCTGATCTTAAAAAACATCACGACTTTTATCTCGGCAAGTCGGGCGGTTAAATTGTTACTAAAGAAAAATAACATTGTTAAGCTTTTAAGACCTATTAGGTACAATTGATCCATAGATATGCTAATCATGGGATTTATTGAAAAAACTTTTTTCTTTCAAACAAAAGACATTTATTTAATTCCTTAGTTCAATTGTAGAGAGATAGAAATGGAGATAGATTTGTTTATCTGATTTTTAATATGCTAAAAGATCCATCCGAAATTCGAAATTTTTTAAATTTGGACTTAACAGAATTATAAAAATAAGATTAATACTGTGGGTATACGTGTACTTTCAAGAAATGTGGAAAGTCAATGTATGAAATTAGGTGGAATGTAGACATCAAAACTGAATACATGTATAAAATGCATATTTTACGTATTTTGAGCTTTAGGATGGTGTGGAAATGTGAAGAAAGTGAAACACGAATAAATGACTAAGCGAGTATATAAGTCAGAAGTGCATATAATGGATAAACCTAGAGAAATATAGGTGGATGAAATGAACCAGAATGTATGAATAATAGAAGATTGTGCATGACGAGATGTATGAATGTGAAGGAGGTGAAAGTTGTGTGCTTGGATAGAAAAGTTAGATCTGTTCTGTGTGCAAACCCCACAAGGGACACATCGTGAGGAAATGTATGTATATTGTATTAAAAATAAAATGTGTTAGTTGGATCATATTTAGCTCATTTTAAACTAATGTATATTTAAACAAAATTATATTTGCAAAACCTTTTATTTTTGAAAATTGAAAACTCGAACCTTAAGTCACGGAATAAGTATCCCTTCATACAAACATAATGTCATTTTGATTTCTACGCTGTAGATTATGATAACAATATATGTATAATTAAGTACGATGCTATGTCTAATGGAGTTAGTTTAGAATACTTTTTGATAGTTTCTAACAACCAAAAACTTCGGTTAGTTACTGAACCGATCATTTGCAGATTAACATAATGTTAATTTGCATTAATATATTTCACATTAATATTTGTAACATATAATGTGACTGTACAAGTCTGCAATGCGTCGATGTGGCTAGTTATTTGGGAGCTCAAATATATCAATATAACACCACATTCTCGCTTGGAACTTGAAGTTCTATAAAAAGCTAACAGGACTACAGCAATCTTCTCCTCTCTCCGCCTTGTGCAGTTCATAGCTTATTTTCTAAGCGACCGTACCTTATCTATCAATGTAAGCGGTATAAATTCCTATTAATACCACTCACCTTACCGGCCGGCCTTACGAGGGACAGGAGGGCTCCGCAAGGAGCCCTCCTGTCTCACACACTCTGTAACTTATACACCAGCGATATGCCCTCTCTCCGGGCCAGCCAATCTATCACCGCGCAATATGTGAATGATACGGCTCTTCTCTCGACCTCCAAGCACACGTGCGATTCGCAATCTCGCACACAATAATTTATTATAAAGTATGACTGGAAAGCTAGTGTAGAGGCTGGAAGGTGAAAATAAACCCTTCCGAAAGTGCTGCAGTCAGTTTCCCCAGAAGACGTCTGGACCTCATCCGACCCCTCAAACTTTTCGGTCAGAGCGTTCCGTGGTTCGATTTATATAATAAGTATATATTTATTAATCCCTTGTATTTATCTATTTAAAATATATATATCTTATAAAGTCACACCGTCTATGTCAATCTATGGTCAAATCAACACGTCAAATGAAGAAGATTTTAGACAGTTTTCATACCGTTAGTCTCCTGTCGTTACTTACTGGAACACTAGCTTCAGTGAATGAAAGATTGAAATAATTAGGTATATTACAATGAGCTATTATTATTTCACTCAGGGCAATCTCTCAATCCACATTACTTTTCCATTTATGAAAAGTAAAAGCTATTATCTTTCATTTGCTTGGTTTGCAAATCAAATCAGTCTACAATAAGACAAATGAGATGTTTGGGTTTTTAATTCGTACCACCAAACTATTCACAGACACCTACGTACTCAGAATATTATATAACTGTTGGGTCAGAGGTCATTTTGAATATTACTCTACAATGTGGGCGCCAGCAAGGATTACGTATTCACTCATGCTAGAAAGGGTCTAGAAAAGATTTCTCCATTGTCTCTACATGAGAGAGTATGGCCTTATTATCCCTGGCTTTATCCAAATGTCTTCTTACTGGTGATGCTAAGTTACGATGCATTAAAGAGTGGAAGATCTCATCGATTAGATGTCCACTTTTATTGTTTGCTCAGGGGTAATTTAGTTAACCCATCCGTCTTGAACAGTCTTAGTTTGCTTGTTCCGGATAATTATTTAAAACATCGCTCCCATAGATTGTTCTATCAACCTATAAGTCGAACCAATCTGCCATTGGAAATGCCGGTAGGTAGAGTAATCACACTTTTTAATCGTCTGTGTCATATAGACGTGTTTCATGTGTCGCTCAGCTCCTTCGGGGAAAATCTCTTAAATTTAGTGTAATACTTGAAGTAAGTTAATTTTGTATACTACTTAACATGTTACATTTTGTAATAATGTTTTAGTGTTCCATACACAGTTTTACTAATGTTCTTATGAAATAAGTCTTAAAATTTTGAATAGTTTAATAGATGTTTTTATACGTGTTATGTTTTGTCCTTGTACGAATTAAGAAAACCTGTAATGTGCAAAGGACTAGAAAAATAAATTAATAAATGGAGTTTAATAAATAATCAGGGGCATGGTGTATGAGTATTGGCTTCAGGGATTCGTTACAAATTTCAGCTTTAAAATTGCAGATTTCCATGATTATGTTCAAGTATTTATTTAACTTGCTATCTCGAACTCCGCAAATGATTGTTCATAATGAATCTAAATAGTTTGATGTCTAACCAGGAATATCCAACCCAACCACGTACTCGTACAATACATGTAGGTTTGACACTCGATTAGAAATATCCAACCCAACCATGTAGAATGAAAGTAGGTTTGGCACCCGATTAGAAATATCCAACCTAACGATACCAATCAACAGTAAGTTTGAATAATACTGTTACGATTCACAATAAAATGAAATTGAATTCTTGTATCTAAAACGTCTTTCTATTTATGCTCTCGCATCGTCCACATTCATATATCTTGACATTCAACTCTCCCTTTTCTCGTACTTCTTTCATTTCCTTCAGTTAAAAATTCTTCAACTATCTCCTTCCACTCTTTCTTCGGTGTACCTCCAACTCGTTCTGCTTACTCATACACATATGTTTGCAACGTTTAAGTATTTCTCAACTCGTTTTCTGAGTGTGATCAAATCATCTCAATATTCCTTTCTTTATTCTACTGATAACTTACATTTCTAACCACGCAAGGTACGCATTTCTACCTGTCCTTATTTAATCAGATAAAGTTTTAAAATAATGTTTCCTCCACATACTGAATTTAAAAAAATATATTTGTTGATGAGATGAATGTCGAAAAACAACAAAACTTACAATAATAATACTTATTACGTCATTTAAATTATATAAAAACGCTCTCCGATTGAATGGCTTAAATTTAAATGATCTTATAAAATCTTTAGTTGTAAACATGGATCATTGTCCTAATTCGGCCGGCAGAGAAAACAGAGCGTCAAACTAAACTGTCGCGACATATTCCCTTTACCTTATCTTCATTGTATTGTATTACACTTCGTGTCGTGTCGTGTGGGAGACAACTAACCTCGGAGTGACAATCGACCATGGTCTAGATATGTTATCCCATATAAGATCGTCCTTGCTGAGTGCAAGAGAGATACTTCAAACTGTTTCGCGCTCGGCGAAGCCTATATAGGGATTATCATTCCACACGAGCAGACTCTACTATAGTGTAGTATTTTTGGGAATTGTGTTCTATGCAGCCGAGAATACAGAAGTTGGCTCTCGGATGTCAGGAGGATGCTGATTGGCGGTCAACGGTGGGTACTGTTGGCAATCGCCAAGACTTATAGGACATGTTCGGTGGAAGCACTTTCGGTCTTAACGGGACTCGCCCCCTTGGATCTGGAGGTCTAACGACGCGTCGCGATTATCCTTCTCGATAAGGGTCTGCCCGCGAATGTAGGTGACGTCCGCCTTCACCATTTGCTAGGGATGATCCATATTTTTAAAGCGCCTAGAGGCCCAGTTGTCAACTTGGCAACATCGTTGGTCGTGCTCCTCCGTGGGAAGACAGACATTTTAATTATTTCCTGGCATCAGTGCGCGTCTCGGCTCTCCGTGGGTATACTTTCTCTCTGAACATTGAAGCTTTAATGGCAAACTCTTTAGCTTCAATCTTGTCTCTTCACCCTGTTGGAATTTATGCGGCCTTCTGGATCAATTCACAGAGCACATTGTGTAGCACTGCGATGAAGATCTAGTCAGTAATTTCCGAATAAACCTCCACTAAGCCTTTCATCGTTTCATTTTCGGACCGATTGGCTACTCCGATTTAGTACCATCAAAGGATGGTTTTGTTGTATTTCAAATTTGCTGGGCTATTTGAACACCAGGCCTTAATCCGCTCTGCGAAAAAAATCTGCTCTGCGAGTCATTTTCCTTCTCCCGTGATGTCGGACCTTAAGTCCGTCATCATTACTTTCTATTCACACTCAAGTGTGTCGCCACCGGAGCAGTTCCTTTTTCGCGCTTATAAAGGAAAAAAAATTCTATCTTCTAATGTGGGTCATGCTGGATGGGAACTTATTTTGTGACATATTACAGCGTGCGGAGTGGGATCAAACTAAATTGAACTGTACACAGTACAACCTAGTGAGTTTGTTGTCACATGGCACTCTCATAAAACCAACCAAACTGGAACCTATTTTTTTTTAAACAGGCATTAACCGGAATCGAACCCGCAATCCCCGAGGTTGGGTGACCGGTATCTTACCAACGAGGCCACGCAGGTCGTTCATGCGTCGTGTCATAGAGTTTCTTCGGTTCCTTAAAATTATGCCTTTTCTTTTTTGAAAACAATACGGTATCTATGACAAATATGGCTAATAACTAACTTCAGATTCGTGTCAACATGTCATTGTTTCGCACCTCCATAATTAGTCTGAGCCATTCTCAACAAATATCAACGCCCCTCGGATAATACTATCAACACGTATTCTCATTCAATTTCTCTTCGACGTCGTAAATCGTAGGCTTTCAGACACCACAACTTACGGCGGAAGTTCTCTAATAATATTTTAGTATTGATCCCCAGGGCGCTGGAGCGAGCGGTAGTGTGTCCTACATAAACTTTCTGGTAATTGTTCCCTTTTGACTTGAGCGTTCCACTCTCGCTCTCTTGATGTTGCATTAATTTGATACCGCTTTGATATGGAAAACTGGGATGGTCGAATAATTTAAATTTTTGTTTTCCTGTCATCAAAATAAGATGTCTTAACTTGCATTTTTATTTTCGAAGATTTTTATAGAGTTTACCATCTCCATGACCTTGTTGGTAGATCGATTTTCTTATAACCTACGGGTTTCGGGTTCGACTACCGATGACATCAAATTAACTAAGGACTTTGGCTTAACTAAAGAAAATTATTCACAGCGCAGTAAATATATGTATAAAATGGCTTAAGGCCTGGAGTTATTCAAACAGCCTAGCAAGTTGCCAGTACTTTTACAGAAAACTACGAATGCAGCAAAACTATCCTTAGACGCCACTAGCCAATAGGTTCGAAAGAAAATTAACAAGTATTATCTTTCAATAAGGACCAATGAAGTTTTCTATATAAACTATATTTGGATTAAGCTCTTATACTTGCACCCTTTTTATCATAAGACTGAAAAGTTTTTCACTAGTATCCGGTCGGCAGGGGACGATTGCTCCCGTTATAGTTCCAAGAATAGTTCAACGCTGCGAGATGAGCCCCTGAGAGTCCCTAAGGCAAAGTTTAATTAACTTTACTTATGTTAATCTCTAATTCAACTCGGAAATTAATATAGAGAAGCTATTTTTATCCCTGAACTTATTTGAATTATTATTCATTGTCGGAGCTTATCAGAGGTCAATTGTTAAACTAATATAAAAGTTTTATTTGTAAAATGAGAATTTATTTTTTCAACTTTCAAATACAAAATTTAACAGACTTATATTCGCTAAACACCATGCTTTGTTTTATGTACTTTATATTTTTTACATTAATTTTATTAGTTATTTGAATAAAAAGTCGATAAAAATAGCGATATAAATATTGTAGAAATGAGAGAGTTGCGTAGAATGTGTGGAAAAACATTGTTTGATAGGATAAGTGATCAGTGCATAGGGAAAATAAGAAAGGATCATAGGGATAGTTTGATCACAAATAAAGAACGAAGGGTGAAAGATTAAAAAAAAACTTTAACGAGCAATGCGAGTTTAATTTCGCGGGTATAAGTTATTAATTTAGCGGTATAAGTTATTAATTTCGCGGGTGTAATTTATTAATTTTACGGGTGTAACAGGCAATGAATTTAGCGAGACAGCTGATATAGACTTATTTACACATCTTAAGTACAGTTATGTAAAAATCTGAATAAAATATATTAAATAAGTATAGAAGGTAAAAAAAGTTTAGGAAGATCTAGAGAATTTGGCTTCGCTCATCCAAATTAAGCAAATTCTTAAACAGGAAAAAGTTAAAAACTTTTTAATATGAGATTATGTTTAATGGGTGAAAGGACGTGGCAGTTACTTAGGATGTGTGCCAGGATAAAATTAATTGGAAATCTATTATTTCTGTCTACGCCGAAAGGGACGTGGCGTGATGGTGATGTAATGGATCAATCATAACTTTCTGACAAAAAATATATAATCACTTAAATTTTTAATTGCTCAATAATAAAAATAAAAGGACAATTAATATTGCTTAGAAAGCAGACCCTCCTCGAGATTCGAACCCACTGACAGAATATAAATATTACAAAATGAAGACATACAAGTTAAGTGTAAGAATAGAAAAGTAGTGGCTGTATTAAAAAAAACCATTAATATCCCCTTGTCCTTGTGATTCTCAAACTGGGTTCCGTGGAAAATTTTCTGAGTCTCCGCAATTTTTTTGCTATTCAACAATTTCAATATGACGAGCGAAGAAAATGGAATGAATAATACGGATTAGCCGATATTCCGTCCTCGTTTAACCGTTCCTCTTTTTCATTTACCATTCGTACATTTGACTTTGAAATTTAAAAAATCTGTGAGGGTCATTTTTTCATAAAAAGGTTAACAAAGAAATAAATAACTATTAAATTGCAGGGTTCCAAAAGTGTTACAATTTGTAATGCCACTGTTCTATACATTCCATCAGGAATACAGGGATCCCATAAAACATCCTTACCAGGTCGGTCCACAGCCCGGCACTCCACATTAAGCCGATCATATCTATTTAAACTTCGGTGGTGCCTCTTTAGATACATACATGCCATCACGCCATTTACCTGCCGAAGTAGGCAGACAGGACAGAGTGCCAGACTTTCCTATAGCGAAACCCACCTTTCGCTTCTTCTACGTGCATATACCTTCTCATACAACTCCTACGATTCTCTGATGTTTATTCTTTCAAAATAGCATTCACTTGATCTAACCATAATTTCCTTAGTCTTCATCTAACACGCCTTCCACTCACAATAGCATTGTATACACCTATCCCTTGATTTACATCGTTTTGACGCGGTTTCACCTTAACGCGAAAGTGTTTTTTTTTTTAATTATGATCTTTTTCCTCGATATTTAAATTTTGTCTAGTAAATTATACATCTGAACGAGTGTGCACTTGGCTCAATATGTGTGCTCGTTACTAAAAAATAAGGTAAGCGATAAACTAGCAATATAATAAAATACCTACCGCATTTTTTACTTAATTTTATTATTGTGTTTAAAAAATGCTTAGTCACTTATTTTCGTACAGACGTATAGTTGTTATGTACTACATCCATATCTCTTCTCATGCAGCTCTTAATATTTCTATGATTTTTTTACGTTTCCCTCTTTTAAAATATTCATTAAATTGATCCAACCACACTTTTTCCTTCGTCCTCATCTACCACGCTTTCCACAAATATTTGCACTATATATTTGTTTTGTTAGTCTTTCTTCATTCAGCCCAAACCATATCTAAGTAATCTTCTTCATCTTTCTCAACACATCAGCCTTAGTTCAGTCCCCTGTCCCTGATCACTTCATTCCGTATTTTGTCATACATTATCATCTCATGTATTTATGCACTGTTACTCCATAGAAGTGCAAGCATTTCTACAACACTTATTAGGCTCTTTTAAGTATTATTTCAATAAGCATTTCATGTATATTCCAAATTATTATATAAAGTTTCAACATTTTAATTATGAATTATCTTTTTTTGAGTTTAAGAGAAAACGATATAATAACTAGATAGTAAATCATTGATATAATTCTCGCCCGGCATTCTTGCTAAATTCAGGTCCGCATATGAGCAAGAATTTCAAACTCGGCCATGCTAACTTCACCATTATACTAAGTTTTACGATACCAGTAGCGGATCAGGGATATCAAATAAAATATAATAACTGAATATAAATTAGTTATGCAAATATAATCCAGCCCACATTTCGTTTTGTTTCCTTAAAATAATAGAAAGTTTACTGACTTCGCATTCTTTATTATTGTACAAATGACAAAGTAAATCGTCATATTATGAGGGATTCTTTTAATTTTCTTTAAATTTAAATAAATGGTATAAGATTTCTTTTTTACGCTTTCGTTCCACACAGTACAACATGGTGGTCTTATTGCCATACGACAATATCTTCCAACCAACCAGAAAGTTGTTTATGAGGTCTTAAGTAAAAACCAGACTGTTACACTTTTTTTAATCTGAGTTCTAACGAGAATCGAACCCGTAACCCTTGGGCTATAAAACAGTGTTACGAACTAGGCTACGGAAGTAATCTTGATATTTTAAATTTAAATTTTATACTTTTTTATTTTAACAACCAAAGCAAGAAATATTTATTTCTACGTTATGATAACGTACGAAGGGAGGCCAATAAAGCGGAATGAAGGGGAAAAAAACTTTTTTTTTTTCAATATATTCACCAGTAACTCTAATACATTTTCAGATCTTGATATCCACGAAAAAAAATTGATTTTGCCCTCAGAATAAGGCTAAATTGCACTTTTAACTTCTTCGACTTCCGTAAATTTGTTCCCTCGTTCTCTTTTCATATTTAGAAACAAATAATAGTCAGACGGAGCGAGGTAGGGAGGATGATTTAATATTTGGAAGCCACAGATGTGAAGAGCAGCCAATGCAGAATTGTTTTTATGCACAGGTGCATTGTCATGCAAAAACAGCACCCCTTTTGTCCATTTTCCCCTACTTTACTCATTCATAGCTTCTTTTAACTGCATCTACAGACCAAAATCGTACTCTCCAGTTATTGTGATGCCCTTATCTACGTAATCAGCAGTATGCCTTCCGCATCCCAAAAAATTGTAGCCATAATGTTTTTAGCCGATTGCTACACTTTGAACTTCGTAGGGGAATGTGTGCCCTTTTTTATGCCACTGCATGAACTACTGCTTCGACTCAGACTCATAATAATGAACCCAAGTTTCATCTCCAGTAACAATTTGGCATAAAATCTCATCTTTGTTGTTCCTGCAGAGGTCCAAAAACTTTCGTAAACATTCGATGCGTTGTTGTTTTTGAAGTGGCGTGAGCATTCTGTGTACCCCCCTTGCACTGACTTTTGACATCCCTAGATGCTGATGGAGGATGTTCAAAATGATTGTAGATGATATTCCAACCATTCCTGCAAGCTGTTTCTTCAGGCGAGCATCTTTCAGCGCAAGCTTTTCCATTTTTCAAAATTATTTGAGATGTTTTTCCTTTTTTGTGAGAAACTGAATGATGGTGCGATGCTCATTTTTTTCATATTTGGGATGCTAGTAACGTTTGGCATACTCTCCCTACAATACATTAAACAATACTGTCTAAATTAGATTAAAACTTGGTGAATACATAATACTAATGAGTCATATTATCGGAACATGCGTATGCGCACTACTGCCCCCTCCCTTAACCCCTTTATTCCTCGGATTTATTGACCTCTCCTCGTATAATTTCAAATCTTTTCTACTTTTTCTGTTATTTCTATCCCATGTCGTTCACTAAATGTATGGTATAATTGATCGTAATTATAGTTCCGTAGTTTCTAAATCGATTATCAAGATTACCGAAAAAACATTGTTTTGTAAAGTTGTTCTTCTGGTGTATATATATAATATATTCGTACCCAACTTTTCACGTGCAGTAGGTTAGCCAACAAATGCAAACCACGAGTTTCACGCGATATCCAATGATTCAAAACCTGAAAGCTCGATTACTGGGGCTGAAGAAAATATTGTCTTCTGTCTACGCTCTTTAATATGTCTGAATCATTAATTCGGATATGTTAAAGGGGAAAATGTACCATATGAAAGAAGAAGATTATTTTTAATATTTTACTTTAATTTAGACTTTTAAAAATATAAAATTCACATTTTTCCTACTTTTAAATATTAAGAGAAACATAACGTTGCTTTGTAGCAGCTTATACAGAATATTTTGAAGAAATAATTTCACATTGAAAAGCATACTAATCTAGCGGGATATTTTTGTACTTAAAAATTAAGGTTTACTTCTTCAATCCACCTTATATCATATAAGAATTATTTATATTACGAAACACGGGGTGACAATGTATTACAGAATATGGAATTGAGTAATTCAGAAGGAATGTTAACTCAAGGTTTATGTGTTGAGTAAGGTGGAGAAGAGCACTCCAAGATGGTTTGGGCAAGTGGAACGAATAAAAAAAGGAAAACTAAAAAAACAAATATAAAGTGCAAATGAGAGTGGAAGACGTGTGAGATTAAGACCAAGGAAAGTATCGTTGCATCAAATGAATGATATTTTTCAAAGAAAAAAACGTTGAAAGTCATAGAAAACGCAGAAGTTGTGTGGGAAAGTGAATGTATGCGCAAGAGGCGAAATATGTGTGTAGATATACGAAAGTTTGGCGATTTGCCGTCTCTGCCTTCTCCGACAGAGAAATACGTAATGGTATGGATGTTATATAAGTTGTCTATCGGTTTATATCGTTTACGTTACCTGCAGAAATCGTTTTTTTTTTCTTCATCTTTCTAGGTGGGCGTTTAGTGCAATAGTTTCTCCATTACAAAAACTAAAATGAATATCTGATATTCACTTAGGAAAATTATGGACAAGAATTGACTTCTATTACCGACCCAAGTCAACACCTGCTACTCGTACCACATCCCACACCCACCTCCCGATATCCAATAACTTCCCTGCCCCACGAGCACAGACAGGCAGGCAGGCAGCCACACAAAGCTTTCTAGCTCGATTCAATGTTTGCAATCGCATTCTTCTTGCCAGTTTATGATCTACTTTGTTTGGTTATGGTTTCCTTTCTTTCTTAAGCGTATTGCGATTTTCAAATCTGTAACTTTTCTGATATTTTCTTACGCATTTAATTTTTAGCGTGTGTAATTTTTCAAAATCTTAAACGAGTATGCATCCTTTTTATTGTATTTATTATGTTCATCGATTGTATTGTTGTTTTTTTTTTTGAGAAAAATAAAGATTGATATTGAAAACTGAAAAATTATATTTCCTTTTATACATACATATCAATCAAGTAGTGTCACTTGCGGGCTAAGTAGAGGTAACAGATCAGTAAATTTTTCTATATAAACAAACAACTTTCGCCTCCCCCAAATTCATATATCTTGTCATGATTTATCTTCTATAGTTCATACTTCTCTCTTAATTTTTTTTTTTTTTAAATCTGGTACATTTGATCCAGTCATTTTTTCTGCAGCCTACAACTTACAAACACACCTTGTTACACGTTTGACTTGTATTCTCGCTTAGTCATTTTTTCGTCATACGTTCTCTGCCCTATCCAAACCAACTTAAATATCCTTACTTCATCTTAATTGAAACATCCATTTTAACCATATTAATTTCTGAGGTCTTCGTTCCGCCTTCTCCCATACATTAAAACTCCACATTTTTTTATCAGTGCACGCATCTCCACAATTCTTCTTTCATAGTTCGAAAATAATATTTAGTTTTGCTAAGTAAATTTTTTTAATAAACATTTAAGTCAGAAAGAAAGAAATTAACACTATTTATCATTATTTCATAATTAATTATTTTATTTTTGTTATTTTCCTTTTTTTAATTTTCTATTATTGCTTGTTTACATTGAACTTCAATCCATATCGACTGAAAAAGACATTCTATTAATTATGTATTTTATATGTTATTTTTTTAAATATTAAGTGCTTCAACACCTCTAAAATAAATAAAAATATATTTACGTAAGCCCACATTCATCACCCTTCCTCAGAACTGGCTAATCCATTTCGTCCAGTCACTTTTTCGCTTTACCCTTACTGATTTCATAATGTATTTATTTATTTAAAGCTTTATTGTACAGCGTACAATATGGCGGATTTATTGCCAAGTGACACAATCTTTTCCAACGAATCATAAAATTGTTTAGCAAAGTGAAGGTTGGGAGAAATTGCATTATTTATGTAGAGAAAAAACGGCGCGGTACGAAAATAACAAACAAAAAAATTAAAAACACATTCAAAATTTAACAAGGTCATCGACGGCATGAAAAAGATATAAACGATAATGAATCAGGAAAAACTCACTATGTCACTGAAGTGAGAAGCTTTTTGAAATGTGTCAATAATGGTGCTAGTACGAGTATAATAACTGGTTCCAGTGTCTAACAGCATGGAGAGTAAAATACGACATGATAAATTAAAAGAAGTGAATCTCTGTTAGAGCTTATCGTAATCGATAAATCTTTGAACATTTTCGACGAGATATCAGGGGGCGACGAGTCAGTTAACAATGTTATATAAAAATGATAATACCTGAGCATTTACACAGTTTTTCTCATTGACCAGTTGAAGGATGAATGATAAGCTAATTCAATAAATCTTGAATATTCTTCAGAAATATATTGTAGAACTTAAAAAATAATGCAATGAGTTCAACGTGAGACAGTAAACTTGTACTGAAAGATTTATACAAGAAACATGGCTATGATATCATAATATCCTTTTTTTTTTTACAATCAATTATTTAAATTGAAGCAGTTACAATTGTGATTAATGTGAAATATTGACATCTAGTCTAAGAGGATAAATGTTGTCACCATATTATGAAGAAGAATATAAAAGCGTATCCCTTGTTTGGTAAGAAAGAGAACATACTATACACGGTAGAATATTGTGGATAT
This sequence comes from Odontocerum albicorne, assembly GCA_949825065.1. Classification (NCBI taxonomy): domain Eukaryota; kingdom Metazoa; phylum Arthropoda; class Insecta; order Trichoptera; family Odontoceridae; genus Odontocerum; species Odontocerum albicorne. The sequence continues at coordinate 15,933,818 of OX463839.1, read as the reverse complement.
ACAGCCCCAATATTCTATCTACCCAAGCATAGTATTTTAGCTTCACCTACGTCAATACATATTTTTCATGCACGATCTTCTATTATAAGAGCTTCTCACATCATCTACTCGTAATTCCAAAACCTGATCCACATTCCTTGGAAATATTCTTAAATTGTCACGACTATTTTATTACAACCTTCTTAAAAAAATCGGTAATGTTTTTTGACATCGCACTGAATATGAAGGCTACAACGCCTTCTAAATGTCGGCAATCATGTAAGCCTACTCAACAAGGCAACAACTCCAATAAACGTTTTCCTTGATTAACATTTTACACACACACACTATGTTGTCCGTTCATTTAGTCATTAATTTCTTCATTAATTATATCCACATAGCCAAACCATCTGAATATTTTCTTTATAATCTTACTAATAACATCCCCTATGTATCAATTAGTTTTTGTCAAATATATAGTGTTAATGTGAGAATAACACGTGGGGTAGAAAGACTATGGAAAGTATGGATCAAGTGAATAATATTTTCAAAGGAAGAGAACGAAAATAATCAGAGAAATCATAGGAGCTGTATGAAAAAGTGTATAAATGTAGAACAGATGAAGGATGTGTGTCGAGATTGGAAAGTCTGGCGCTCTGTCCTCTCTGCCTACCCCGATTGACGACTGGCGTGATGGTATGTATTAATTTCTCCTAGTTTCGTAGATTGACTGTTTAATTTTTTTTTCTTACTGCATAAATTTTCAATTCAAACTTTCAGTCCCAACGTTTCTAAGCATATTCTCAAGTGAATTGAAAATAAACAGTTCGAATCAATCTAACAGATGTGTGCATATATCTAAACACAACTTCGTTATAATTAAGTACGCAATCTAAAATGAATAATTTTCACATTAAACTGACGATAATTAAAGCATAAATGAGGTTTCAAACTAATTACGCAATTTAGTTTCCAAATAACTTTTCTTTTGACTTGATTGGAAAATATCGATGATAACTTCTCACATTTTCAGCGGGCTAGGATATTACTTCTCGCTGGGCAAGGTTTGAGGAAAGCAATTTAAATTTTTTTGAGCCCATTAGTTTATTATTATTATTAAATACTTTAAAAAACCGTTGATTTTACAAAAAATAAGATACATCTTCATCCCTTAATCCTTTTCATGCTTTTTTTTACTACATATCATATATACCCTTAGGTACAAAAACAAAATATTTTTTTCAGTTATTTAGAAAAATACAGACACAAAACATCCCGTTTTAGAGCTTAAAGGATCCATCTCAGACGTTGCTAAATGGTTCATTGTCTTAACCATTTTATTTAAGTATTAGGTTTTTTTTATTTTTGCAAACAAATAAACCTTAATATGCATAAAGGACTGAGCCCATATTTAACCTGATTTAAGACAATTAAGGGGAAAAACATTTTTCTACGTATTATAATATATTATACATTCGTTGTATTCGGCATTTCATTGTATACACTGGTGGATGCATTTCAATGTGGTATTCTCTTCCAATAAAATAGAAATATGTCAAAGAGGTCTCAAGTAAAAACCAGACTGAAATCCTTTTTTTAAACAAATAAAGCCCCAACGGGAATTGAACCAGCAACCCCTAGCTGAAACAGATATCAAACATTGTAATTTATTTTTATCAAACACTGTTTATTCCACTTTTTTGTGACGGTATAACCCTACCGGTTTCAAGGCTTTCACCCCATCTTCAAGGGAGCGCAAACAAGACTTGTTTGCGCTCCCCTGAAGATGAGGTGAAAGCCTTGAAACCGGTAGGTTTATAACGTCACAAAAAAGTGGAATAAACAGTGTTTGATAAAAATAAATTACAATGTCTTTAAACCTCCAGAACGTTAATGCCTTAACTAGAAACAACAGATATCAAACATTACTATGCTTTGTATGAGCTTGTATAGAATAAAAAAGTATGACCGAATTTAGCGATTAAATATGCATCCTACAGGATTGATGATTTTAGCCCATATTTCAAATGACCGATGTTTTTGTACAACCCTTTTCTCATATATACGTCCATTTTAACCTCGTACGCAGGCGTCCATGGTTCAATTCCCGGCGGATTACAGACTGGTTGAACTTTTTTTAATCAGAATTGATTGTTCTACGAATATTCGCTGTCACATAAATTGAATCACATGGTTTGTATTTAAACATATTTGAAGATAAGATTTAATGAGGAAAGCCCCATTAAAATAGCTGGATATTTTTGCTTTCGCTGGGTTAATCTGTTTTTTGCGTGTATTCGTGTATTGCACACATGCTGCTTCACTTCAGTAAGCAGACAGTCTTAGCAGATCAGAGTCAAATTTCCGATAGCAAGGAGATTAATCTTCAAAAATAATCGACAGGTTTAATCTGCTACAACCTGTCGTTAGGCAGAGGTTTAAGCAAATATGTTATTGTGTTGCTTAAAAGCGGTATACTAATCCATGATTAACATCATATAAGCTACAGAAAAATAAAAATTCAGATGTTAAATAGACTCAGAGTTATGGACCAGTCTAGAAATGAATCCACCAGTAATCGAACATGGGGTGATCTCTTACCAAGCGTAAATGCTAACCATGCGTACAAACTCGCGAGTTTATTGGCATGCGGCAATTTGTTCCAACCAATAAGATAAATTTTATATAAGCGGTAAGGGAAAACCAGAAATAAATCGTTTTTTTTTTATTCGGGTACCAACGGGAACCGTTCCAGCAAACCTCCGGGCTAGAAGATAGGCGTCTTACCAACTAGGACAGGAAGGTCGTCAATATATATTTTCTCTCACAATATTTTTAAAAAAATCAGGTGTCAACGGTACTCGAGCGCACAAATCACGAGTTGAATGGTAGGTGTCGTACCAACTAGGTCACGGGAGTGTTTTGTAGATTAGATATTTTTTGTATGTACACATATGTCCAATTCTAAGAGTTATTTTGGAGTAACAGTTGTTAAGAAATAGTATTTTTTAACTAATGTGCTAGAAATCTAATGAGATTTTTTGTTTAAGTATATTTTTTGAAAGAGAAAACACCCGACGACTTGGAAAAAATATGGCACCTAAAAACCAACTACTTTGACCTGCTCGGAGATACCTGAATAGACTCCAAATAAGGGTGATTGGATACAAGGTGGGCATGCAGAGATGGGTTTTTTAAACTAAAGTAGTAATTCATTTGATTTTGGAGCTACGTAGGATTCACGATAGTGTTAGTTTATCAGAACATTGACACTTCATGTTCTGGATAAGATCTGATGAATGCAAATGACAGGTTGATCTCTGTTGCCTCTTACTGAAAACACGTGACATAGTTAATAATTGAATAAATATATTTATTCGAGACGTAAAGTTTAAAAATATTCTGTATCATCCATGTTAAAGAAACAATTTACATCGTATTTAATTTAATAATCCACAAAATAAGGGTTTTGATTCGATAAATTGTGTTAATTTATATCATATACATTTACATGAAATCGTGTCTAACCAATGAACTAAGTTAAACTCTGTTACATAATTAAAACATATATCAATGTTATTTCTAACGAGATATGAATCGTCCTGGTTAAATTTGTTTAGTGTAGTCATCCCTTGGTAGCTGTTAGGTGAATTTACCAAAAACTATAAATGTAAAGACTGGAAACATTATTAATCTTCTATGAAAGTTACTAGTAATATTCTAGCAGCGAGAAAGTGCAAAATATAATAAATACGTGCAGGGCCTCTGATTCCACATGTAAATTACTTGCAACATACAAAGACGGGAAATTCTTGAAAAGACCGCATAATAACTGACAGCTTCCGTGGCCTAGTAGGTAAAAGACCGCATAATAACTGACAGCTTCCGTGGCCTAGTAGGTAAAACGCCTGTCTTTCTTCACTCGGGCATAATAGGTTCGATTCTCATTGAAACTCAGATTTTTAATAAAAAGGTTATCAGTCTGGTTCAACTTCAGACATCAAACAACTTAAACAACATAAAGCCGGTAGATTGTACTATCTTCAACAAAAGCGTAATACAACAAAATAAATATCCATCACTCATTTACGTTTAACATATATTAAACTCATAACATTTCATGAAAAAGTTAAATAAAATCAAATATATTTACGTGAACGTACATGGAATATATTTTGCTGTATATTAAAAAAATATTTTATTGTACATACTACACTTTAATTGTATACAACACAACCCGTGCGTGTTTATGGTATTTTCATGTGTCAACCACTTCTAACTAACAAAAATACGTTAAACAAGCCTTAAGTCATACTAGAAACTTTTTTTAAATCTGAAAACCACTGGAAATCGAACCCGTAATACCGTTGAATTTTATTACTTGAATACAGGTATCTTATCAACTAAGCCGCGGATTTCCTCCGATTGAGTTTTTATTATGCTTAGTTTTCAATTTCTACCATGATAGTTGATCAATAAATGTTTAAAATTTAGATAACATTACTTTGATAAATTAACTTCATCAAAATAACGTTATCTTAATTTTCATTCGACTTTTATCAATGTTTTAGTTGTTCATACATCAATTTCTCATCTTCCTAGGTTAATTTTGACCCAAAGTCAACTAACTTACTGTATTGTATTAAAATTTCAAAGTCTACTGTATAACGTGGTGGATTTATTACTATACGGTAATCGCTTCCAACTAACTAGACAGATTACTTAGTTGAAAACCAGACTAAAACTCTAATTAAAAAAGAATAGTACCAATGGAAATCGACCCGATAAGACCCGAATCGGAAGGCTTAAATAATCACAAAACTTCTGATGACCTTCGTGACCTAGATGATAAACGTGTGTCTTCCGACCGGGGGGTACGCATTCGATTCCTGTTAGCTCTTGATTTTTTTTAAACAGATTTCAGTCTGATTTTTAATTTGAAACTGGTTTAACATCGTTCTGCTTGCTTGAACGAGATTTCCACGTGGCATTAAACCCCTCAAGTTGTAATGTATCCAACCAGAGTGTTAGACAAAATTTACTCCTGAATATACAATTTGTATGTATTGACTTTAGGATTACACCACCTTGCCGCTTGAAAATTTTTAAATTTAGAATTTTCATGGCTTTGCGGAGTTTCCAATATTTGCATTATATAATAGTCTTTGAGATCAGTCCCAGTGTGAGCAGGATCCGCGCGACATGGGGGTGGCAGCAGCGAGGGGTAGCATTAATCCTGTATCTTGTTTACACAGTACAGGGTAATATTTCACTAGGCCGGCTGTCACTCACGGGAATTCGGATGTTTGAGGCAGAGTACAACATCGCTGCTGCAGGATATCCGCAGAATCGCTATCAGAGACAGACTAAGGAAATAAATAATACAGCTCATACCTAAACGACATCAAATTATCACGTTGTTATTAGCGTTCATTAGCTAAGCAAAAAAATTCATAACATAAAAAAACTCGTGTTTATAAAGTCAGCAATACAGAGACCTGGCAGACGATTAACTTCATGAAAAATTTTGAGAGGGTGGTTTTTTTTTTATTCGATTAAACGTTCGAGAGACCTTCAGCTCTTTTTTACGCTAGGGTGCTACTGTGGCTGTCAGATGTGAATTATTATTCAAAATTTTGAAGGAAATTGTGATTAATTAAATATTTGACTAATTGGATGTTGGTGAAACTGCGCACAATTTTCTATTATATTTATTGATTGATTTTAGTTGATAACAGTGAATTTTCGTTATTTTAACATACCTTTTTGTATTGTTACTGTAACAGTCATATTGTTGTTACGTAATATTTAATTTATTGACGATATTAATTTTTGCTGAAAATTGGTTTTCTCGAATAATATTTCAATTGAATCGATCTTTGTCTATCTCGAAGTTTTAAGAGATATAAGCTACGTTTATACAGCATTAACCGTTTTTGGATAGTCTTAACAATTTTTTTTATTGTGCGAGTGTATTAAGACTATATACATACTACACTCCACCTAAAGCCGAATATGTGTCTATCATATATCAGATGATCCACAAATCTAAAGTTGAAACCGAAATCTTTGCTGTGTGTGCTTTTCAATACTTTAATTCCCCTCCCCAAAGGCGGACAAAATAATGATTCCCCTTGCACCTTTTTACCTTCCAGCGCCCCCATGAGGATCATATCGCCCCCAAGGGGGCTGTAACGCCCGTTTTGAGACACTGCTTTAAATAAACAAAAAAAGTGGTTGTTTAAATAACTTTACCGTCACACTGTAGAACTCTATAATTCATATAAAATTAAAACACGGTTACTTTGTGTACAAAGTGGAATAAAACAAAACAACAGTGTTTTAATTTCATACAAAAAAAAGTGTTTTATGGATTGATCCCTTTTTGCTTATACGATTATATGTACGTCCATATGTCACTGGGTGTAGTGTATAGTCTGTGACAGCTCCTCTCAACCTGAGTGACATATAGCAACACCTTGAATGCAATAATGTCGAAATGGCATAGCGTCGAGATAATTAAGTTTTCAAGTATGCAATTATAATATACAACTGAAATTAAACAGTATTTTAACAGTAATAATGAAATTACACGAATAAGCTAGATGTCGTGAAATAGTTTAGCCACATTTTGAAAATAAGTTACGTAAGACTAACAAAACAATCACTTATGTCTGAAATCAATCAAGGACAAGGATGAGGTATATCTTAGAACTAACAAAATAAGTTAGATAAATTTTAATTCAGAGAAAGTTAAGAATTTTGCGAAACAGAAAAGCACGTTTTTTATTTATTTTATATATATGTTAGTAATGATGATAGGAAAGTGTGAAAGGAAAAGTAAATGTGAAATATGGATGAACAATTAAAGATTACAGCAAGTTGAAGAATTCTGCTATTTAGACAGTATATTCTCAGATGATGGAAGAGTTAAGAAGGATATCGAAGGGCGCGTGGCGTTAGAAAGAAAAAGTCAATGGGCCACTTATGTTAAACATATATACTCGAATCGGACAGTGTCAAAAACTGCTAAGATGATAGTCCACAAAAGTATTTTGCTGCCAACTTTGATGTATGAGAATGAAACGTGGACGAGGAAAGGGAATGAGAGGATCCGAATAAATACTGAAGAGATGCGTGTATTAAGAAAAATACGTCGAGTTACAATGTACGACTGAATACGGAATGAAGTGACAAGGGATGAATGTGAAGTTAAGTAATGAATAAGAGTACGTTGAGATGACTTAGGCATGTAGAACGAATGAATGAAGAGACATTAACAAAACAGATGTACGTACAGTGTAGATATGAGTGGAAGAAGTATGAGACCTAGGAAAGTATGGTTGGATCAAGTGAATATTTTGAAAGAAGGAAACGTCTTTAGAAGTTAGTGATAGTTTATAAAAACAAAGGTTTAGATGAAATAAAGAGAGCATGAGAAGGAAACCAAGATGATAATGAATGCTATACTGCAGAGTAAGGTAGCCGTCAAAAGTCGTGCAACCATTGTGTGATAGCTAAAAATGCCATCTCGTTGTAAAAATGCGATAAGAACATTCAACTCTTTTGCTTATTAATATGAAAAACGGTTGGCTATGAACCAACTTATGAATTATTTTTTAATACGCCATAACTATTACTTATTACTATTTATCGTCTTTGTCCAAAAAATAATAATGTGCGAAATATTTTATACAGCTGAAATATCAGATTAGTTTTATAATTATTTACTGTATTTTTCTCAAAACAGAATTTAAGTATAAAAAGCACATTTTACTTAAAGTCGATACATTTACAGGATTGTCGATACATATACAGGATTGATTTACGGTTTTTTAATATATTTATTTATTTAACACTTCATTGTTAAAAACAATTTGGCAGGTTCATTGCCAGACTGTAATCTATTCCAACCAAGCAATAAAAGTAAATAAAGGAAGTTACATGGTCGCAAAAAATATACAAATGGACCGTTCAGAGTGTATCTATAATATTTGAAAGTCATTGCTCTGGAAAAAGACAAGTGTTTTCAATTTGAAATTAAGTATATTGGTAAATTATTTATAGTTAAGGCGTTAACACTGTGGAAGTTTAAAAACATTACAATTAGTTTAGTCAAACACTGTTTATTCAACTTTATATAACGATATAACACTACCGGTTTCAAGGTTTTCATCTCATCATCAGAGGAGCACAATTCTTGTTTAGTATATTTGTTTCACTCCATTCCCTCCGTTCAAATCCGACTGAAGGAGTACAGCCTTCATAAGATGGAATTAATAAGATAATTATGATGTAACAAACATTTAAAAATATAAATTAGCTTATTAAATTTGCTCGTATATACTCGATTGCCACACACTACGAGTATAACGTACCATGGACACGCTACGGTCAGCTCACGGTCGACGCAAAGGTAGGTCGTGAGCAGTTCACTGTATGGCCACGAACAATTAGGAATCCAGCCTTAATAGTTTTTTAATCCTACCCTCTAAAATAAACACCAAAACAAACTCTTATTTTTTCGAGTATAAATTCGCGTGTACCTGCACATATCAAGATATAAAGAAACTGTTTCGAAATTATGACGTGACTATAAAAAGAAACGTATGGGAACAGTATAAATTAATTGATTTTATTCAATCATTCTCGTATTTGATTTTTTTTATTTTCCGTGTTATTGATGTATTCATGCATCATATTTTGAAAGATTTATTGACATTATTTTATTTTATATGTTAATAAGTTGTTTTATATTTGCTACTGAGATATCTAAAGGATACTCATTTATCGTTTTTTTTGTCAATATAAACATTTGATGAAACACAGACAATACTTAAGTATTGAAGCTCTTTGCCCTATATGCGACAGGAGCATGCCTATCACAAATCGACTCATATATGATAGTCAACTCAGGTAGAACCAACGCCAATTACCCTGATCCCTCACTTTGTGTTGTGGTTTATATACTCGTAAGGTATCACAGAATAAAATTTACTTTTGAAAAAATCATAATATTATAACAATGATTTGATGTAATCAAGTTTAATTACTGCAGACATACCAAAAAAATACTAATCTCTTAGAATTCATTTTTTGAAATAATGTAGAGATGACCACTATCGCATCGACGGCATTCGTCTAGAAAACACGCACCGTCATGTTTCCCGAGGTATCGCTTAAATCGCTCTTAAACAATGTTTTGTTTCAATTGCAGTGTAGTCATTGAATTATTTGCGTATACTCGATTTTATACATATACCCCCACAAAAAATCGATTGGGGACAAATCAGGACTTCGTGATGGCGACACAATGTTACGCCATTGCGAAATCATTTTTTCGGGAAACGTTTCTTGAAGCACTTCCAAACTATTATTGGACGTGTGAAATTTGACCCCATCCTATTAAAAACACGTCCTCGAATTATACCTCAGAAATTATTGTAATAGTCAAAAATTCTTTCCATATTTGAATGTAACGCTCTGAATTAACTGTTATTGCTAGACCTCGAGCGTCCTAAAAAAATAAGAACTGACGATTCTCGACGCTGAAATGGCAGCCCAAACTGTTATTCGTGCACAATGGAGTGGTCTCTGGTGTTTCAGTCTTGAATTTTCATTGCTCCAATAGAGGTAATTTTGCTTTGACGAAACAATTCACTTGGAAATATGCAAAAATTTTAGCCGCGAAACCCAACCTTGTAACAAAGTCTACTTCATTTAAATCCTGAACAAATATAATTTTATATGGATGGAGTTGTATCAATATCTTCCAACTAACCACAAATAATCTTAATGGGTCTTAAGTAATAACCATAAATGATCCCTTTTTAAATAAAAATCGAATACCTGCCGTAATCGGACCCGCCACCTCCAGGCTGAAAGATAGATGTGTTCATCGATTTAAGTTTTTTTTCATACACACTTGATACATTTTATATGGAAATATTATTTTGGGAAGTAAAAATAGCTATAACGGTATATAACATTGAGATAACATCAACTAATGACAAGTAAAACTTTTTTTCATGAACAGTTGATCTAATTTTATGAAAATATTATTTTGGGGAGGGAAAACGGCTTGAACTGTATATAAGAGTGAGATAACATCAACTAATGACAAGTAAACACGCGAGTATATCTCATTCATGTGAATGTTATGTGATTTGAATCAATTTATGTATCAAAAATAAACGGTTATGTTCGACAATTACGGAGAATGGTGGAAAACCAAATATCGTGATGCATTCATTATTGTATACTACATCTGATTTCAATTTATTTTTATCTAACGTGTTAACCCGTCCTCAGTGAGATACAGGCAAAATCCTAGTTTACTGGGGACACGACAAATAAAAAGCAACAAACCCAGATCCATTAAAATTGTGTGTCCAAATTAAATTACCTTTTGTTTTTTCGCAAATTATGTATATTTCTTGTCGTGTGTAAAATAAATTTAAAAAATTGAAAAAACCTTACAAGGAGAAATTATATCACACATATATATCAACACGTCGTTTCCCTGGCGAGGTAGGCAGGGAGGGCACAACGCCAGACTTTTCTATCTCGAGAAACATATTTCACTTTTCCTCATCCGTACACCTTCCCACACAACTCTTACGGTTTCTCTGACTTATAACATTTCATTCTTTCAAAATACCTACTTGATTCATCTATACTTTTCATAGTATTTCTCTACCACGCCTTTCACTCATATTCTCACTGTATATTTGTTTTGTTAATCCTGTTTCATTTATACGTTTTACGTGCTCTAACTATCTCAAAATGATATCTTCATCTATAATACATGACCCTTCACATTCATCCTTGATAACTTCATTCCATATTATGTCTACATTCCCCTCCCGTATATTCTTCTCAGTGCACGCATTTTTACAGCATTTATTCGGCTGCTCCCACACATCAAAGATTATACTAAAATTATGTTGTGAACTATCGTCTTTGCAGAGGTCAATACAGCACGTTTTCTTAAAAACGCTGTGTCCGGGAACGTCAACATACGAGTACATACAGTGTTTTAAGTAACGTACTTCGTACTAAAAGTAGATGTAAATCAAAACCGTTTGTATTTTTATTTAGCCTATTTAACATGTCACTTTATACACTCAGTTAAAAGAAACTAGCAGGACTACTTTTTGAAGGAAGCTTTAACATCAATGGATATGTTATATATACTAATCATCATCAACAGTACTACAACCCATGATGGGCCTTGGTTGCCTGCACAAATATCTACTACTTATCTCGTTCAGTAGCATCCCTCCTCTAATTTGTACTATAAAACCCAGCGTGCAGCATTCTTGTGAGGAGTGTTTGAAGTATTTGACATCAAAAAGGGTCCAGTGTTGATCGATTTCTCGGGCCTATTTTAATTGCCAGTTCGCTGTTTTAATTTTTCACGATGAAAAAATAAATGGACGCATGTAAAAATAATCTTACCTTAAACTTTCTTTTTATACAGCACAATTGGCAGGATTATGTAACAATATATTCCAACCAACCAGAAAGTTGTATAAACAAGGCTTAAGTGAAATCCAATCTGATTTTTTTTAAATATCGGTACCAACGAGCCCATTAACTCTTGGGTTGGGTGACAGACGTCTTACAATTAGATCATGTAGGTCATTGTTTCGAACCGGTTGTTTAAATTTGTACCCGTTCGTCGAACCAGTTATAGATATAGGCATCGTATAACTATTAGTCTAAAATTTCTTTAGTATATCTGACCAAAAGTTTACTTACTTCATTAGTACTAGCATTACTGCGGGTTTGATTAAAATATATAGCATGCAAGGTAGTAAGTCATTTTATTGCCAGTAGAGGAACCTAGCCCTGAAGCAGATTTTAATAGCTGCTGCCTCTAGTTAGTGATGTTCCATTGAATTAAGCTATTGGTTGGGATGAGTTGGCGAGAGAAGGAATTGAAGCGCATTGGTTGTTAAGAAATAAGGATGACACCAATCCATCCAGCGTGTCGTGTAGCTTATGACTGAGCATTGTTACTCTCACGATGGCCCTCGACGACTCCTCTCCATTCATATCTACACTCCGCGGTTCGAACGGCAGTTCTTAAAATTAGTCCTGTTGCGTCTCTTACTTGGTCAATCCAACGCATTGGAACTCTTCCTCTTGTGCGTCGTCCTTCCACAATTCCAGTGACCACAAGCCTCTCGAAACTGTCTCCATGGCCACGAGCAACATGCCCAAAGAATCAAAGGACTCTCATAAAATAAATAAAATTAAGTTTTACACCACTAAAATAAATTAAATGAAGTATTTCATGGGGTGTATCTTTTTTACAAATATACTTCCGAAGAACTCTCTTTCAACCAACCAGATAGATGTTAACTTGAGATAAAATCTGGCTAAACTCTCTAAAATAAATTAGTGCCAAGGCGAATGGTTTTACCGTCTTAAAACCGGTTAAAAATGGTTTTACCGTCTTTACTGTTTTACCGTCTTTTGCCGTTTTACCGTAAAGCGTCTTACCACCACGACCTCCGTGGTCTGGTGGTAAAACGCTTGTCTGCGATCCGAAGGTTGCTGGTTCGATCCCCGCTGGAATCCAGATTTTTTTTAAATGGAATTCCAATGTGGTTTTGACTTAGGGCTCATTAAAACATATATCTGGTTGGTTGGAAGAGATTGCCACATGGCAATAAACACGCCAGGTGAAATAAAAAAAATGGTTGGGAGACAGACGTCTAACTAACTATGCCATGGAAATCGTTGAAATAATAAAATACAATACGGCAGGTGTTTTGGTATGCTTGAATGTATTCCAACATGACAGAAAGTTGTATAAGGTCTTTCGAAGTGTTGTACTGCGTGATTCAACTTATGAAGCCATCATCATTATAATAACCACGCGGTACAATACTCCAAAAGACCTTATACAACTGACACAAGGAACCGCGAAAGTCTCAAAACATATACTATAGCATATAACAGAAATCTTTAGTAATTCTTTATATGAAACTTGACAGCAATTATTTTTTCAATAGATTCCATCGAGAATCGAAGTCAAAACATCGGGTTTGAAGTCGAGTGTTCTATCAACTAGGCAAAAGTTTTGTCAGTATTGAAAAATTTCAATACTTTTTTATTACTAAGTCCCTTGTTCATGTTTGCTTTACCTTTATTTCCATATTAAAAATATTTCATTCGGGAATGAAAATGAATAAATGGTATTTATTGAAATTAATATGAGATAATCCGAATTAAAATCAGGGATACTCATTGGTTACACCGCTCCCGCTTTTCCTGTTATCATTCCAAGTTGAGATTTTATTTTAATCGGTATACAAGCATAAGAAAACCAATCCACTTTCTATATCTATTTATTTAAGACTTTTATTGCAAATACAATCTGGCGGGATTATTGCCAGGCGGCAAACTCTTCCAACCAACCAGACAAAAGTAAATGAAGCAAGTTACGTGGTCGCATAAATCATTCAAATGACTATCTATTCCCACGAAATCCATAAACATATACGTGAGCATATGCCCACGAACCCCACAAAGACGGACAATTACCCGAACATTATTTTCTCTATAAAGTGAGATATCATCAATCAAAAGAAAAGGAAGGGATGGTGGAGAGGAAAAGGAAAGAAAAATTAGGAATGAAACACGTTATTTTACTGACTAGAAATGCAGAGTTTTTTCAGTCGCTTCTTAAAGCATGCCAAAGGACGGATCGAGTCTTATATTGGTTTGTAACTGATTCCAGAGTCTCACTGCATGGACAGTAAAGGACGACGTAAAAAAAGAGGAGCGGTGAACTGAAAAGGCCAATAGACAATCTCTGTTTGAGCGTAGCGCTAATCCATCCTATTCTAGCTCAAATAAATACTATTCTTTTTAGTTTTATTGTAAACAATAAACGCTATATAAAAATAATCAAAAATGATAAAGCATAATAGTGCGTTGATGCCCACGTTAATGTATGGAAGAGAAACGTGGACTTGGCAAAGAAGGATAAAAGTAAGATTATTGATGTAAAGATGCGTGCAATAAGGAAAAAAATGGATAATCAATGTATGAAAGAAAGCGGAATGAAGATATCAGAAATTAATGCATGAATAAAATTGATGTTTCAAGTAAAATAAGCCTTTTAGATGGTTTGGACATGTGGAGAGAATGAAAGACGAAATAATGAATAAGTGATTACACAAGTCAGAAGTGCGAGGAAGAGATGGACCAAGGAAAACGTGCCTGGACCAAATAGATCAGATTTTGAAAGGAAGTAAAGTGATAAGTATGAATAATACATTGAAGATTGTACATGACGATATATGAATGTGAAGGAGGTGAGAGTTGTGTGCTTGAATATAAAAGTTTCGGTTCTCTCTGCCAACCTCGAATTGATCACGGTGTGATGATATGCACATATGTATATTTCTAATAAATTATTTATGACTGTAACTTACTTTTAAACTAAAAAGACTTAAATTTAAAAAGAGAAGCATACCTTACTGGTCAAAATAATATTTTGGTCCCAACATTAGGATATGCAACCGAAACTTGGACGTTTCGAAAAAGTTATGCAAGTAAGAATATGCGGAAAAAGATAGCATTGCGTAGAAGGTATTAAAAAACAGGCAGAAATACAACAGAAAAAGGAATAAGGACATTGAGAAAGTTTGCGAATCGATAGAAGATGCAGTGCTTAAGATGAAGAAAGAGACATTGATTTGATTCGGCCATGTAGAAAGAAGGAATGACAAAAGATTTACAAAAATAATCTAAAACAAAGTAATCAAATTCTGATTGAGAAGAATAAAAAGATTTTTTTACAAGAAAGTACGCATGACAAGGGGTATGAACGGAGCATGCAAGAGAAAGATGGGTGGTATAATGGAATGAAGTGCAGATATTATCTCTCTGACTAAATCAACAGGGGGTATGGCGTGATGGTGATAATGTTTTTTTCCAATGGGTTTAACTATTAAAATTTGCATTTAAGTGTGTACACAAATTAAAAAAAACACTCAAACTAAATATTATACAACTTTGTAACCCCCTTATTATCCTTTATAACTGCAAAACTTGTTTCTACTCATTTTACAAAGTTATTCTGGCATACTAATTTCAACGTATTTAGACGACCTGCATGGTCTAGTTGATAAGACGCCTGTCTTCCATCCCGGAGGTTATAGATTCAATTCCCGTCGAAACCTAGGATTTTTCACTTCAGGGATCTTTAATATCGGTTGAAAGAAATCGGTACATCGCAATAAGCCCGCTAAGTTGTGCTGTATACAACGAAAGTGTAATACAATACTCGTTAGATTTGTTACGAGAGGAACATTAGGTCTTACAAGTTTTATATTTTGATGTAATTATGCAAAATGAACCCAAACAACAAAACACTTTTTTTTTTGTTTATTTCAAATATCGATAAATTATACATCAATCATGTATACGTAAAAGTATCAAACCCTTTAAATGAATATTTTATATTCTAATTACATCTTGAAGTTTTTTTGTTCCGTAGAAACATATATATGAGCACTACCTCCTTGATTTAAGTTGTTCAAGTGAATGTCTTTAAATCCGGAGGTTGCGGGTTTGATACCCGTTGGAACTAAAAAAATTAAAAATGTTTCCAGACTGATTTTCACTTAAAGCCTGTCGAATATATTTTTAGTTGATTTAAAGAGATTGGCATAAGACAATATACCTGTCAGGTTGTACAGTATACGATATTTCCTCTCAGGTAATTTTACTTGTTCTGAGGTAAATGAGGACCCATATAACAATAGGGCCTCCACAAAGTTATGTTGTGTTCTTTGTTATATTTACGTCAATTTAATTACTGTATAGGTAAATAAATACCCATGTTGTTCATATATGATATACGAGTAATGATAATTCTAAGAATACCCACATAGAAAATGTTTGAATATATATATATATACCGTAGTGTAGTGCAAAGTACTACCGTAGTGTAGTGCAAAGACTATTAGGAATTTCCTGGAGAGACCGCATCACAAATGAAGAGGTTCTCCAACGAATCGAAGGAGGAAGGCACCTGCTCAGGATCCTGTCCGAAAGGCGTGCAAGATGGATCGGTCATATAATACGACAAGAGGGCCTCTTGCATGCCATAATGGAGGGTATGACCGAGGGGACAAACTCTAGGGGACGCCCACGCCGAGAGTACCTGGAGGACCTGTTGGTGGACGTGCGCTGCTCAACATATACAGACTTAAAGAGAGCCGCACAGGACAGGGGGGAATGGAGGAGAAGAGTTCAAATTGCTGCAAACCAGTCTTAGGACTGCAACCACGGAAGGAAGTGCAAAGTATAACTATATCATATCAGTTTTTAACAAAAGTGAGTGATGTTATCACTGCTTCATTTTCAAAATCAGTATTATTGAGTTAAATTAATAAATAGTTACTAAATAAAATCTTTCATAACGTATCTTTTCTATTTATAATTAATTCAATTTAATCTAATGTACTTTAAAATTCAAAGGGGTTAAAACGCTGTTATCTCAATATATTATACTTTAATAAGAATAAATCGCTAATGAGGTTGTTAATGTATGAACAAACAAATGTGTATTTTTTATGTCAGTCGGTTTATAGATGATACAATGTACGAGTATATCATTCATAAGTCAGTTATTCAAATTTATAGAAATTTTTAAGAACGTTTTCCTAGAAATTCGCTTCAACTGAAATAATATAGTATGTGCTTTACTTGACAATGTGAACAAAATTTAATCATAAAAACCCATTTTTTATGATTTTAAAAAAGTGGTTTGATGTTTCTACATGCTTGAGGATATTCAAAATGGTTATTGGTGATACTTCAGCCATCTCTGCAAGCTGTTGTTTGTGTAGGCGGACATCTTCCAGCGCAAGCTTTTCTATTATACTTTTTTGACGATGTTTGAAGAAATGGTCCCAACAGGCCGTCCTGTTCGATGGTCATCTTCAATCGATTCTCTCCCTTGTTTAAATAGACTATGTGACTTGTAAACCATAGTTTTTCCAGGGCAACAGTCCCCGTAACATCTCTTCCAAAATCATTTGAGATGTTTTACCCTGTTTTGTGAGAAAGTTAATGACGTGGCGATGCTCAATTTTTTCCATACTTGGGATGTTAATAACGTTTGACATACTCTCCCGAGAGTATCTTAAACAATCCTGTCAAAATTAGACTAACACTTGGTGAGTATACTAATGAGTCATTTTATCGGAACATGCGCATGCGCAATATTTATTTGTCTCAAGTGTCATGAACAGATTGATTTCAAACTTGATATATGTTAAATCAAGCTCCTTAATGGGATTTATCCATTGTCAAATTTTATGACTATATGGTATATGAAAACTGCATACATACATTACTCTACTTAAAGCCGAATGTGTTACTATCACATATTTAGACATCTTTTGTAAGAACAAGACGTAAGACGAAGTCATAAATACACTATGCTCTACCTAAAGTCGAATATGACATATCTGAAGAGCTACAAAGGTTTATTTATAGTTCGTCTTCCCTTAGCATGTTTTCCGCGATTTTCTTACCAAATTTATTTTTCTAAACATCTTTTATGTAAACAAGAGAAAAGGTTCTGGATTGCATGTTTTTTAAATATATACAGATGCGGGGAAATACCCAATTTAATGAGCGTAGTCACCACATTCCTATCGTTGCACTCAAACTATTTTATTATTCATCTATCAATAATAGTGGGATCTAATCTCAAAGTAGAGTGCCCTTTTGGAGAGGCTGTTCTCTAAATTAGAGCGCCCTTGTGGAAAGGCTATTCTTTGAATTAGAGCGCCCTTGTGGAAAGGCTGTTCTCTAAATTAGAGCGCCCTTGTGGAAATGTTGTTCTCTAAACGACACTATATAAAGCGACATTACGTATTCACTCATGCTAGAAATGGTTCAGAAAAGATTTATCCGTTGTCTCTACATGAGAGAGTTTAAATATTATCCCTGGCTTTATCCAAGTGTCTTCTTACTGGAGATG
Source organism: Odontocerum albicorne (assembly GCA_949825065.1). Classification (NCBI taxonomy): domain Eukaryota; kingdom Metazoa; phylum Arthropoda; class Insecta; order Trichoptera; family Odontoceridae; genus Odontocerum; species Odontocerum albicorne. The sequence goes on along the minus strand of OX463839.1, from coordinate 15,915,820 downwards.
CTTATGTATAGGCCATTAAAGAGTGGAACACATATTCGATTGGATATCCACCTTTTTTTTCTTTGCTTAGGTTTAATCTAGTTAACCCATTCGTCATGAAGTCTTGGTTTGTATGCCCCGGATAATTATCTGAGACAACACAGCCATAGTTTGTTATATCAACCTATACATGCATGTCGAACCAAGCTTCGTTTGAAAATGACGGTAGGTAGAGCAATCACAAATTTTAAGTGTGTGTGCGCTTAACACCTTGAGGAAAAAAACTCATAAAAGCAACTTAATACAACAACATCATTTTCATGTTATTTGTCACACGTAACATTGATTTTAATGTTAATCATTTTTATTATAAATTTTGTCAACGTATTAAATTTCTAAAACTTATTAAAAAAAATGTACTTGTTGATTGTACGAATTAGGGAAACCTGTAATGTGTAAAAGGGTGTGGGCTGAAAAACATCTGGTATCCTCGCGGCTGGGCTTGCTTGCCCTATACTAGTATAGTAGTAGTAGTATTGGTGGGGCGTATCTCGGCCGGGGGGGATGTTATTATGAGTTGAGCTCCTTTTGATAGCTTCTCTTTTCAATGTATTTTCTGCTATTTATCTTGAGATATATCATAAATGTGATTTTGGAATGTATTATTTAAATATGTACATATTATGTTGCTATCAATAAAAAAAAATAAAGAAATAAATGGAGTTTAAATCATGTGAATCGCAGGGAAGAAAGCACATGGTTGCATTATGAAAAATCTTCCGATTATCCGCTAAAGCGGCTATAATTTTTAACGGTAACAAGTGGATTGCACCAAGGAGCGCTCATTGCGCGGCATTAATTAACGTGTGTGGAACCAGAGCACCGAGCCCTGGGCCCGCGCCCCGGGGACCCCATTAGTGACGGCGCCTGGGCAGGCAGCGTGGGCCCATTCATCATTCACAGGTTGTAGCAAATTATCTTTGAATTTTCCCGTCGTTAGTTAGCAGCGTGGAAAATATCTATACGTCCTTTGATATTTTTTATGTTATAACGTCACTTCTTACTTTGATCTATAGAAACGAAACGTAGAAGTGGACAAAATAAGATGAATAATAATAATAGAAGGACGATTTACATAGTATCGTTTAGACAGCTAATTCTTCTCAAGGACGCTCCAACTCGGAACTAGAGCCCACCATTATTGATGGATTCAAATAATTCAAAATAAAACTCATGTAAAAGTGTAAGGATAGAAATGGTAGAATATCTAATATTTTCATTCGTATAGTACCCTTCCACCTATACAAGTTAGTAATTCAGACATAGTGTAGAGCGTGACCGGGAGACAAAGTTGTCTTTGGCTCCATTAATTCGAGATTTTTAGAAGTACTGGAGTATGCACGGAATTCATTATCTGTAATTGTATTAGCAATACTACCACACATGAAAAAGAAACAACGCTCACATGTACTAGACGCCGTCCATTTGTTAACAATAAGAATTATATTTTTTGTTGTTGAAATGAAAAGACGATGACCATAAATAATTTAGTAAAATGTGGGTTAGGTCATTTAATATCCAAGTGCACATCTTTTGTCTACGTTATTTTTTAAATTACTGAAAAAAAGCTTTTTTCTTATTATTTTTATACCTACTATTCAACAATCGAAAGGGCTGGAGAGTTTTTAAGTCCTGTATATTTTTTTAATAAAAAGAGATAATCCCCCCTTCACAGAAAAATATATTTCAATAGAGTATATCCTTTATCTTTCTCTGGCCTTTGTTGTCCAAGTATCTGGGTATTCAGAAACATACTTCAGTTCCTCGGTCACCGCGCAAAATGGACATGAAAAACCACATGGTCTATAACAATGTGGAGGATTGTAGGAGCAGAGGTAGATCACCCATGCGCTAGAGTGACTTATAGAAAAATATTACGGGCATCCTTTACCACAAGCTTTTACAGACAGCGGAATACCAAGAAGACTGATGAAGAAATTTCACAACATACATCAATTCCATTGTGGGTCACGGTTATTTATTAAAAAAGAATCTTACCCAGATTTTATTTGCTTTGAAATATTTTAGGAAAAGTAACTGAAGCGGATTGTATAAAATTATTTTTTAACAGACAATTTAGTGTAATATTTTTGCACATAAAGGATTACGGTTTACCCATTCAATATTATATATCTCTTTAAATAAGGCAATCCATTATATATAATGATGATGTGTGTTAATATTTAAATAAGGCAATCCATTCTATATAGTGATATGTGTTAATATTTAAATAAGGCAATCCATTCTATATAGTGATGATGTGTGTTAATATTTAAATAAGGCAATCCATTCTATATAGTGATGATATGTGTTAATATTTAAATAAAGCAATGTATTCTATATAGTGATGATGTGTGTTAATATTTAAATAAGGCAATCCATTCTATATAGTGATATGTGTTAATATTTAAATAAGGCAATCCATTCTATATAGTGATGATCTGTGTCAATATTTAAATAAGGCAATGTATTCTATATAGTGATGACGTGTGTTAATATTTAAATAAGGCAATCCATTCTATATAGTGATGATATGTGTTAATATTTAAATAAGGCAATCCATTTTTATAGTGATGATCTGTGTTAATATTTAAATAGGCAATGTATTCTATATAGTGATGATGTGTGTTCATATTTAAATAAGGCAATCCATTCTATATAGTGATGATCTGTGTTAATATTTAAATAAAGCAATGTATTCTATATAGTGATGATGTGTGTTAATATTTAAATAAGGTAATCCATTCTATATAGTGATATGTCTTAATATTTAAATAAGGCAATCCATTCTATATAGTGATGATCTGTGTTAATATTTAAATAAGGCAATGTATTCTATATAGTTATGATGTGTGTTAATATTTAAATAAGGCAATCCATTCTATATAGTGATGATATGTGTTAATATTTAAATAAGGCAATCCATTTGTATAGTGATGATCTGTGTTAATATTTAAATAGGCAATGTATTCTATATAGTGATGATGTGTGTTAATATTTAAATAAGGCAATCCATTCTATATAGTGATATGTGTTAATATTTAAATAAGGCAATCCATTCTATATAGTGATATGTGTTAATATTTAAATAAGGCAATCCATTCTACATAGTGATGATGTGTGTTAATATTTAAATAAGGCAATCCATTCTATATAGTGATGATATATGTTAATATTTAAATAAGGCAATCCTTTTTTTATAGTGATGATCTGTGTTAATATTTCAAACACATATACCAAAAAAATACGTTTTGTGTCATGGATTACTTTTTCATATGTATATTTCTGGTATAATGTAATGTTTAATTTATTGATAATTTTGTTGGTTTTCATTATAAATTAAGATGTATTTAAATATATATGTTTATTAAATATTTCAACTAAAATGATAAATATATGTAGTGTGTATTTTTTTGCATATTTACATTAAATGAAGTTTTGCATATTTACATTCATACATGAAGTTTTGCATATTTACATTCATACATGAAGTTTTGACTTTAAAACATTATCAAATAAAAGAAAAATGTTTAACCTCACATCATTATTTAAGATTGTCAGTGAATAGTCTGGAACTAACTCAGCTTATAGGCCCCAACAGCAAATTTTTATTTCATAATGAAATAGTACCAACATTTTTTTCACAACTTTTGCATTAAAAGTACTGCACAGATTAAGCAATCCATATCGGCATCGAATGGACTTTCATATTACTTGAACTACTTACAAGAATAAAGTAAAGAAGTTGTTCTTACCGGGATGAATGGAGTAAATTATACGGTTTTGGCTTTTTTATTGTGTTGAATTCGTCTTATGCTATATTTTCCTTTTGCTTACATGTAAATGTCTAATGTCAATTATTGTTTTTTTTTGTAAACGTTTTATTCAAAAAGGTTATTTGACCGTTGAAATAAAATTTAATAAAAATAAATTAAACAAAATTTTAAAAAGTAACAAGATAAGCACTATCTATGTAAAAGACAAAAACGAATATAAAGAAAAAATTTATCTCAAATCAAACGTGACTAAAATTGATTTGAGCCAGAAAAAACAACCTTAAAAATATTTCATCCATTACGTATCGTTAAAGATTAACAAATGGTTAACTCTATAAAAAAACTAATAAAATAAAGGTTATAAAAAATATTTTATTTAAATGATAGTTCATAAGATAATGCCTGTAATCTGTATTGATTTATTTTCCGAATGAAAGCCAACTTTTTCATGCTGACTAAAATTATTTCAAATTATCCAATTATGAGAAATATTTCCGGATATCCGCTCGATTCTGGTTTTCCGACCTTTTCCAATAAAGGAAAAAGTGAATATAATAAATACAATCGATGATTTTTTTTACTGAAAAACGGCAGTTTTTTTACTATCGTTATTTTAAGTAATAATTAATAAGAAGGTATTAACAAATATAAACTTTATTCGATTTTTAGAAGGATCCCCCAAGCAATGGATAGTTAGTAGACCAGGTAAATCACTAATAAATAATAATAAAGAACACGATGGGACTTGAACTCATAAAATTTGTAGATTCATTGGTTAATTAGTGCATTAAGGAGTATCAATATTTGAAAGAAGCCGGAATGAAGACATCAGAAATGAATGCATTGATAAAATTGATGTGTTAAGTAATATGAAGAAAACAAGTTTAAGTTGGTTTGGAGAGAACGAATGACTAAGCGAGTATATAATTCAGAAGTGCAAGGTGCGCGTGGAAGAGGTAGACCAAGGAAAACTTGGCTGGACCAAATGGGCTAAATATTGAAAGAAGATAAAATAAAAAGTATGAATAATAGAAGATTGTGCATGACGAGAAGTATTAATGTAAAAGAGGTGAAAGTTGTGTACTTGCATAGAAGAGTTTGAAGATTTATTATCTGCTTTCCCCGCAAGAGCATGGCGTAATGATATGTATATATTTATGTAATTAGTTACATAACCTATCCGGATACCAAGGATATATGGGGTCATGTCCCATCGCGTTCTATATTGTTTTATAGTAATTTTTCTGGTCCACTTACGTTCGATTGTTTGGAATTTTCTTCTACGAGTATAAATCGAATAATACAATATATAAAAACTCATCACTGGATTTAAGGGGAAAATATAACAATAAGATTCAAATGTATATTTATTTATACATCAATCACAAAATAATAAATATGCCATGAATCGATTCTTTAGGAAAAATCGTGAATAATGAGTCGGACAATATACCAACTGTCAGGACAAGTGATATATAAAAAAGTTAAAATAATATATAATTATACTAATACACACTAATACAACAAAATTATATATGTTATATTGTACTACACTTCCGTTGTAAACTGTACAATCTGGCAAACGTATTGGTATTTGACAATTTCTTCCAGCCAACCATCATCATCATCTTCATACCGTGTCCCTATTGAGTAGGCAGAGAGAACAGATTTTCACTTCATTCTATCCTCGTACACATCTTACGCTTCTGCCACGTCCGTATACCTCGTCATACATACTCTCCTATTACAAAGATTTTTCACTCTTCCCCTTTTATGAATTTGAATTATTTGGTCGTGTCACGTTTTTTTTTCAATTCTTTCAAATTTTCTCTCTCATACCTTCTATAATACTTGATTGGATTATTTTATGTAAATCTTTCATTAGTCTTTCTTTTTATGTGGCCGAACCATCTCAATACTCTTTCTTTATCTTAAGCATTCTATGTTCATTCATTCCGTATTCTTTCCTAATGTCCTCATTCCTAATTCTGTCATACATTGATTTCCACACATTCTACGTAACACTTTCATTTATACCGCTTTTATCTTACTTCCATATTTTTTTACCATGTTCAAGTTTTTCTTGCATACTCTTATATTGAGACCAGCATTCCACTATGAGCAGCCGAAAGATGTTAAAGAGGCCTTAAGTGAAAACCAGACTAGAAACTTTTTTTTTAAATTAGTGGGATCCAATAAGAATCGAACCCCTAGCCCCCGAGATGGGAGACAGGCGTCTTACCAACTAGACCATGAAGGTCGAATGTTGTCAAAGTAAATAATCAGCTCAAATCAAATAACAGTTCATTTAAACGAAAATATAGAAAAGGATCCAACCAATATTTTTATATTCTAGAATTATTGACAAAATAAGTTTACTGCTTTGTGTGGGCTTGTATGTAAAAAATTAAAGCGTAATTTGACATGAAATGCCTTTTAACTAGATTGATATTTTTCATATGTAGAGTTGATATATGTTTTTTGGATATTATCAAACAACATTAAATCTGCTTTACGTACGTCCATGTGTAACAATAGGTTTGTCAAAGTAATATTAAATATTAGCCCATAACTATGACAGCATTTTTGTTTTATCAAATTTACGCCATAGTACGATTTAATTCAAGAAAACAAATGATATCATTTAAATTAATATTGTTATTTTGAAAAAGCAAATTTTTGTCCTAGTTACGGTTCGATCAAAGAAATAAGAATAAATCCAAACGAACGAAGATCAAAGTGCGCTGATTATATGCGCAACTATCGGTGGCAACAGCACGCAAGACAAATATTCGAGGAAGCCAACAAGAGACAGCAAATGCCAATGTTTCGACCAGTGCAACAACAGCAAGAGTCTGAAAAAGAAACCAATGACTGTTGTGAGATTCGTGGTACAAGGCGTCCAACAAATCTTCCTGGACGTAGAAGTAATCACCGGATGTAGCAAAGGAAAGAATTTTTATTCCGCGACTCAATTTAAAACCCAGTGATTTTAGCGTACTCTTTACAATGCGACGACGTTCAATTTCCTGTCATTTTGGTATTTGCGCTGACGCTTAATAAAACATGAACAATAATTCAACCGAGTTGGCGTTCATCTTCCAGAGTTAGTCTTTGCATATTGTCAATTGTATAATAAGTTGCATTGACTGGAGGAAGAAATCATTCATTAGTCAATGTCTGTTAAGAACATATGTTACATGAACAAAGACGACTGCTACGAAACAATCATCAACAAAAGTATACGAAAAATATTGTCAACAAAAGTAAACAAAAAATATTGTCATCAGTTAAGTTTTTTAAAAACTATATTAAGCAGTTTTTATTTTTCAACATTTGAGAGTTACTCGTATATCCCACGATTTTTCACAGGTTGTTTTAATAAACCAAAAATGTATTTTGTGGCTTGGATATTTTTTGCATAATCGCGTTCAATTAATTTAATTCTCAAAAAAATTGCTACGAAAAGAATAAAAAACACACCAAAAATATATATTAGCGACTCCTATTATTTTTTTTTTCATTTCTTAGATATAGATTACGTAGAAGCAAATATATCAACTCTTTATTATTTGAGAAAAAATAACAAAGACGTAATATATTTTTAACAGTGCAAAAAATCATTTAAAAAAATCTCACTATCGTAACTGAACTTTGTGAAACCGGTTAAGATTTCCATTTTTGAAAAAATGCTGATAGCTATGTATTGTGCTGATTGGCTGTAGCCAGTTGATACGTCTCTATTACATATTTTTTGTTACGCACAACAGTTTTCGTAATTTAAAAAATTGATCAAAAACAGTATCAAGTGTATATTCAATAAAATAAAGACGGAACTTTAACTGTAAACTACACCATTCTATGACTTGATATTTTTCATATGTAGTAATTCTTCCATTTAGGCGAGTAATTGACTCCAAGATAACAGTGCGTAAAAAGCAACCAGTAAATGTGTATTTATACCAAGAAAAGTTAAGGAATTTATACCAAGAAAAGTTAAGGAATTTAAAACTTAAATTAGGATAAACCATGTTAAAGTGAATTCGCGTAAATGAAAATTTTGTAAATGGAGGGATTACAGTAATAGATTTGTATCTTATCAACATTTCAAATAAAACCAATAAATAAGTATAAGCCTATTTGATGATATGTATATCAAATAATATGTATGCCCATTTGACGCTAAGATAGAATTTTTCTATTTAAATTGATTTCCCAAATGAAAATCGACTTTGTGTTACTCGTAAAATCATCCAAATTTAATGATCAAAAAGTTATATTTTCCCTTCAGCGAGCAGCTCTAAATGTTTCTTGTCACTCGATAATAAAGTTTGGGACCAAAATAATAATGGTTCTTGTATCGGTTCCCAACATTTTCCATCATCCCATTAACTCAGTGTTAAAGATTTAATTTTCAATTTTGCTCTCAACTTTTCCATTACGACTTTTTTATCATTCGCCTATACAACGTGTCAAAATGCGTCAAATTAAGAACTTTATCGGAGCTGCACACTAAGGATCTCACAAAAATATTATAAATTGTGTTACGGAAGGTGGAATACTATCCTCTCTTTCAAATTACTTGCAGTTTTAGAGAAAATATATATAAATCAATTACTAAAATTAAGAATGAAATGAAAAACTGAAAAGAAAGTGTGGCATGCTCAAGGTACCTTTTTTAAGTGGAAGAGGATACGTTGATCAAATTTTCTCTTTGCGTACGCTTGTGGAAAAATCTATGGAAAAAAAATATTAAAAATACTGTGTGTTTGTGGACTTGGAACCGTTAGAAGCTTACGACCGCATAATAAGGGGTAAGCTATGGAAAAAATTACAATTTATATGATGTTGAGTGTAAATTAATACGTTGCATTGGGTCATCGTATGCCGACAGTAGAGCGTGTATGGAATGAACGGTGCCTTGACTGAGTGATTTAATATTTTGAGAGTTGAAGCAAGGATGCGTTGTATTAAGGACAATGGGGGGAGGGGGGGTATACAGATGTCGAATGGTAACGTTTGTGGGTTGCTGTATGCATAGTAGTGTTGGCAGAAAATGAGAATGAAATGCAGAGTTTGATCAACAAATTTTAACAGAAATACGAAGAGAAAGATCTAAAAATAAATATTGCAAAATCCAAGAAAGTAGTTATAGAAAGTGTGAAAGGAAAAGTAAATGAGATATATTGGTTAATAATGAAATATTAGAGCAAGTTGAGAAATTCTATTATTTGGGTAGTGTTTTTTCAGATGATGGAAGAGTTAAGATGGATATCGAAAGGTGTGTAGCGTTAGGAATGTCAATGGTACACTAAGACATAACATATATTCTCTAACCGTTCAGTATCAATAAAATGTCACTAGTGTAGTACTACTTTGCGATAAAAAAATAAACTAAAAGTGTTTTATTGAATATAATATTGTATATAAGGACTCGGATGAAATAATTCCAGAAACTCATAAAAATGTATTGTATATATTGTATATTATGTACCGGCAATTTAACAAAGAACAAAACGAATCAATCATTCGCTTGAATCAATTAAATTGAACAATAGCTCTCATATGTTATTGTTTTGTATTATTAATTTTAAAATCTATAAAAATCAGTCATGAACCTTAATCGTTAAAAACATAAAAAGATTATATTTTATATGTCGGACTTCTGAGATGATTACCAAGATCTAATATTTACCTGATATCAAATTTGTGGTTTGCCAAATTGTGTTTTTAATTTTTTTCACTTAGAGTTCATCATAAGTAACCTGAAACTAAAATTATTAACTAAATAGCGCTAAAATAATTGATTTAAATATTTCTTTAATCATCATCATATAGTAGATTCCTATTTTTTGGAAATCGAGACTTTTATTTACAGCTTTATCCATTTTTATGATCTTCAGCATTCTCAAGAGCCTCATTAACTTCCTTAAACTGCTCTCATGGCTTTGTTCCAATCTCAGCCTCCGAATTCATGAACCATTCAATGTTTTGGAGTACTCATAGCCCCATATAATCAAAAGATCTGATTCAGTGCAAACGGTGAAGATTTTCATTTAAATGTTCCACCCTACAAATTTACACTCGTATCCTATGTAGTATTTATTTATTTGTATATGATTTAAAAAAGTTAAACGTTAGATAGGGAATAAGGACATATTCAGAAGTTATGTTTTATACATATGCAGGTGCAGGGATGTACCAAATCTAATGGCCGCAGCCTCCTTCTTCATATCCTTATACTTTACAAATTACTTTTTAAATTATTAATTGATTCGGTATTTAAATGGTGGAACTCCATTTGATTACAGAATGATTTAACACTTGAATGTGAAAAAAAATCTACACAACTTAAATTAAAGTGACAGATCTGTCTCGCTTTACAAAAGCATTGTTAAACTGTACTATACTACTTACCATGTTTATATAGCAAAATATTCATTGTGATTCTATATTATAAAAAGAAAAGTACTATTTTATACATATACAGCGCCTTTAAGGAGAGGCTACTCTTGAAACGGCGCTACAGAAAATGTATTGTATTACGCGTTTTTTGTACACAGTACCATCTAGTGGATTATTTCCATGTTGTAGTATCTTTCAATCAAGCTGATATTGTAGATGTTTGAGAGTATTTACGTGAAAACCAGGCCTGAATCATTTTAATAAAAGTCTGAATTTCAACGGTAATCGAACCGCAATCCCTAAATTGAAAGACCGACGTCTTACCAATGAGACCACAGATGTCATCAGAATTTAAAAAAAATTATATGTCCATCTATTTAGCTACGGCTCCAACTTTATTAATATCTCAAAAAATGAATCCTCGATTGATCAAAAACCACGGAAATATATACTAAAGGAAATCGAACTACAAAGAAACTTTGGTAAATTCAGCTTTAGGTGTACTTTACTATAGTATTTATATATAATCACAAATATTGATAAGACCTCCCATATTACGAATGTCGACTAAAATATAATACAAAAATTTACCCATGTTACTGATTTTAAGGGTACGTTTCCTTCAATGAACACTTTCTTTCTTTCTTGTCACCCTTGATGATGGAATTTATCAACGTCCCCATCCCCCCGCAGCCGCTGGAATAATCACACTCGACTGGGCTTTACAGAATCCATTATTCGAGATGCTACTCTCGTAACACAGCACAAAGCTCTTCGACTTCAGATGACTCGTCTGAGAGATGGCTGTTACAAATTTCGCTCTTTTAAAACCTGAAGAAACAATACTATAGTATGTTTAGCCTCTAAAATGTCTTAGTTTATGTCTTAATTAGTTTGTGTAACGTATAAACTAAGACTTATTTGATCAAGTGTGACATCAAGGATCATCAGGTAAGTTTAATAGTTAGCGGGTTTATTCGATGGCAAGTCCAAGCCTTTTATGAAGTTGATTTATACAGCGTTCTTATTATTTTTTTAAAGTAGTTTAGTTACTTTATAAAAACCACTATGGAAGGAAATTCGTCAAAAATCGAACTCGAGACTCTCGCTTCCCTAAATTTCCATAGTATAATTTTGATATTATTTTGTATTATTTAACGTACACATATTTAAAGAAATATAAGTTTATTGACAGGAACATAGTATAGTATATATGTTACATATAAATCTTTAAATCATACATATATTTTAAAGCAATGCATTTAAGAGGGAAGCTATCAAGCTATCAAAAAAATACATTTAAGAGGGAAGCTATCAAAGTACTGAACTCGTCTCATAACACCCTCCTTGATAACTTCCGTGACCTATTTGGTAAAACGTCTGTGTCCCAGCCCGGAAGTTGCGGGTTTAAATCCTGCTGGAACCCAGGTTTTTTTAAAAAAGGATTTCAGTCTGGTTTTCACTTAAGGCCTCTTTGCCATCTTTTTTTTTTGGAGGAGGTTGCCACATAACAATAAACCCGTCAAATTGTACTATATGTAACAATAATATAATACAATACACCCCTACCAATAGGGGTCGAGCACGGTCGCGAGGATATCAGACGTTTTTCAGCCCCAGCCCACGCCCTTATGCACATAAATTATAATACAAAAAAAGCAGTTAATACTATATAAACTCAACAAATAGGTACGAAAGTTGTTAAAAATATAAATACACACATACATGCAAATGCAATCCAAGATTCACAACAGCGTAAGGAAAGAAAATAAAATATAAATACACACATTCACACATACATGCAAATTCAACCCAAGATTCACAACAGCATAAGGAGAGAAAATAAAATATAAATACACACATACATGCAAATGCAATCCAAGATTCACAACAGAGTAAGGAGAGAAAATAAAATATAAATACACACATTCACACATACACGCAAATGCAACCCAAGATTCACAACAGCGTAAGGAGAGAAAATAAGAGTCCAAATTTTATCAAAACAGAGAAATAAACCAGAAGACAGGTGTTTTAACTGATAGTCGTCTAATCACATGAGCGGCTGCAGCTCGGATTCGTTGAATTATTTATGTAGCAAAAGTTAAGAGAACTAATAGATATAAAAGCTAATATAATAACAACCCCATTGGTTGAAATACACAAAACTTCCAAACCATGATCGATAACTATAAGTTTATTCGCATTGGTTAATCTATTCCATTCAGTAACGTTAGCTACCCAAACTACTGCTCGTACTTAAACCTGACCTATTTATATACAAATAAGAACCCCATTTAACAGTATCTGAAGCACGTTTCACTCCCACAACATTAAGGAGCAGAGTGACACTCGGGGACGATGCGTCCCATCCATCTAAATTTCCTCTTCCACTTCCTGATGACACCAATTATACCCCCTTTCCTCCGACCCGACCCCACATTTCACCACCTCCACCCAGCACTACCTCCAACGAGGATCGGCCATGTTTATTGTTTGGACCATCCATCATTTTTTCCGCTCCATTGTTTATCTTGAGATACTTTCCAATTTTATTTTAACTTAATCATTTGTTTTTTTTTTTGTTTTATTTTTGTGTTTCGGCAAAAAGGCAATTTAGTTCATCAAGTCTCCTTTCATTATTTCAAGTTGATTTATAAATCAAGACCTTTTATCCAATTATGTAAATCCATTTTCGAACCAATTTTCGTCGAATTTGGCTGGATACCTATCGGTTTTGGGTGGTAACAGTAAATCCGAAAAGGTTATCCATTGTGCAGAATAGGTATAGGGCAGATTCATTATCACTAGGGATTACAAATTGACGTAGGTTCAAGATATACAGGTGAAACGATTGCGTGGAATTTTATCAAGAATTTATCAAACGTTTTGGTTTTAACTTTGCGAAGCTCAAAATATTTAATATGAAATTACCTTTTCATTCCAATACATTAATTGGTATAATACCGCTCTATAATTCAAATTGATGATGCGAACATGCTGAAGTGCGTGGCTGGGAGACAACATTTGTCTTGAGTCTCAGTAATCGAACGTTCGTGTTAAGAAACAACCACCACCTTCCTATCCTTACACTCAACTTATATTTATTTTGTAATAGTTTTAATGTGTCAATTATAGTGGGTTTGAATACCGAGTCAGAGCGTTTTTGAGGAAAGCCTGCTTTTTAAACACCACTATATAATTTTTCATTTTATTATTATTATTATAAGAACTCCTTGTTTACGCAAGTTAGTTATGATTGCGCATGATGGAAATACTACCACACGTAGACAGTCAACAACACTCGCACACGTCTAACGCTTGAGTATATTGTTATCAGACGAACTTTTCAACCATACAAGTACCCTTTTTATATATTTTCTTTCATACCGACTACACCACGAAAGTTTATACAAATAATTGAACTTTATCGACGCAACACGCTATTATATCTCCTATCCCGAATGTCTCTTTGGGCAGAATTATATGAGCGATCGAATGGGATTAAAGAATAATAATGGAACTATTATAAATTGTACCGTAAAAAATAAATTGTAATGGAAATTCTATGTGTGTAGCAGTTTAAACATATAATGGGATTATATCCACTCTGTAAAGAATAGATTTTTCTTCTACCTTTACAAATTGGGTCCTCACGTGTTCTCGGATATGTGCTTTAACGAATTTGACCGTCATATATATTCAAACCGCACCAGACCTTTCTTGGAAGAATAACTCAGGTAGCTTCGGAGAAGGGTCCTGAACGAGTCACTCATTCCTCATTTCATCCCAAATCCTTAGGTCTCTCTAGCAACTAGGTCGTATTCCACTCTCTTCAAACTCCTTCCGAAGAGGGTGTCGTGATTACAGTCTTGAAATATTGTTACAGCATTCCAATGTGATAAATTAATTTAAACACGTTGGTCGTGTGTTAAAGGCATTCCAATATTAATTTTTTTATCAATGTTCACTTGAACACATAATATTTTCGAAAACTTTATTTAGGGTGACAAGGGAACATCCACCAATGGAGAATACTCAATCGCAGACTCTCAGATAATTTTGTCATAATTGCTAATACCATGATGAGACTACAATCATCTATAAAAAATAGCCGATGAGAGCAAAGCAGGGGATTTTGTAAAACAGTAGATCATAGAAATTACCAAATTAATATTAAAACAATTTGCAAATACTGGAGGTATTAAGTGAATGGTAGAAACTTGTCCAACTAAGTCCAACAATTTATCTACTTTGAACAATTCGTGTGTTTCAAATAATATAATTTGAAAGAGATAAATAGAAGAAATGATAGTTCTTATTGGGGTCCATTTGTCATCAGCAACAGTAGCTTGAGTATATTTGATCTTATGCTAGAAGCCAGTTTTGTTATTTCTTTTCTAAAATTTCTGCAGATATTAAAATGTATTTTTAAGCCACATTGAATTTTATCCCTTTCAATTTCAACTGTATTTCTGCGTAAGAAGCTAGTGGTCATCCTAACGTACTTGGGACATTTTCCAGAAATAATTATGAAAGTTTGGAGAAGCTGGTGACAGTGAAGGGAACACAAATGAAATGAAAGTGTTCTATAAGATGGACGGACCAAATAAAAGAGTTATCAAGATCTTTTTTTAAGCACTACATTCAACATGGTCTGAGTCCGGAAGAGATGAAGACAGATGGTGCACTAAGGTCCATAAATACCAGAAAACCTCGACGCTCAGCATTGAATACGCGATGAAGAAGAAGTAAAAGTTGCCATGGAGCTCTTTTGGCCAGTCAAAATATGTACTATATAATACTTACACGCAACCAACCACTAAGCGAAATGATCTTTTTATCACGTAATTCCCAGTTCTCTCATATGATTGTGAGATATGGACCCAATCATCCAGTCACATAGAAAGAGTCAAGTGCTTAAAGAATCAGGGAGAGATCCATGCTGGCTACACGAGAAGAGACCAGAAATGCACCTTATTGATTCGCTAGCATAAGGACAAAGACACCATGATATAATTGAAGTGGAGTAGGGTATGATATATAACTGTTACCTAAGATGAACTAAAAGGTCTAGAAAGCGACATAATACATACCAAGTATATTGTATAATGTATAGAAAGTATAACGTGGCAGTAAACAGCAAAGAACAGGTGAATTTTGAGAGCCCTACAGTATCCAAAAAGTAATTATATGATTACATCATCAATAAGAAAATGACCAATCAATACATCTTAACTAAGATATCGTGAATCGCTTTAACCATGTAGTATTGAATTTCACAGTTTTAATAGCGCTAGTATAACATACTATGAATAATTGCGAATCTTCTGCGACGTATAGTCATATTGTACATTTTTTTTTCTATATGAAACTGGTTACGTCTCGGATATCAGCCAAGGATGAATTCTTTTGCTGAGGACTAAAACTCAGTGAATTCTATTTCCATTTCCTACGATTGACCTTAGCGAGCCTGGGTTTTCTACGGTAGCTGTAATAAAATAAAATATCATTCAAAATTGAACATAACACAGGAAATGAGCATAAATGTATCTAATTCATTTCTGACATTTAAGAAACTATGTCGTCATTGTCGTTGCCGGGCCTCGTAGTCGAGGATCCCCTCGCCACTCCAACGTAAAGAGAAACTGTGTAGTGAACTTAAAAAAGACAAATATTTATACACTAAGGGCGCCATGAAAACAAAAGTTTCAAAGGCACTGCACTAACCCACTAGCATTTTCTTCCTCATACAAGTAACACTTTACAGTGAGCGTATTTTATTTAGGAACAAAACCATTCCGTTTATAGTTCATTCGCAATTTAACTTTTTATTTTTTTATTTTTATCTCCTTTATCTTGGCTCCAACATTTCAGCGGGTTGTTCAAGTTTAATTAAATTGTAGATTTGAATGTATTTACATATTCCAAAAGCCATGTTTGTTTAAATTTGATAATTTAATTTTTTTCGTTCGCCTGCTGTTGCTAAATACGACTGAAAATTATATTTTGTCGGTTAATATTCAAATAGAAAATACCACGAATGCTGTACTACAGAACCTTCATTTTTAAGGAAAGTATGAACAAATGGTTTCATCATTATCATGACTTCCAGCCTTGTATAGTTATCAGCCAGTAATATTGAGATTTAAATCTAGGAATAGTTTCATAAAGAGATCGCAAGAACTGACGATTTATCCGCATAACATGAGTTCTTTGAAGTTCAAAAAAAATATCTGACGACCAGAGAAAGCTCTGAGAAAAAATGGAACCAAGCGACCTTGGCGCACTTGAAACCTCCTAAATAGACTCCAAGTAGGGGAGAGTGGATGGAAGGTGAACGTGCAGATATGGGTTACTTTGAACGAAAGAACTCACAACACATGCTAACTTGTCTGAACATGCTCGGGTCAAGACCTGGGTGATGCGAATGATAAGGTTATCCTATTGTATCTTATTGGAAATACATGGCATAATTAACGATTAATAATGAAGATCAGGAAATTTACGATTTTTAGCTTTTTATTAATCTTCTGCCGGACGTTGACCTTACCGAACTACCACAATCTTTCCCTCGTTCTACATGCAGTTTCACCAAGTGGTATTTTTGGTGTTATTTTCTCATTTCTGTGATGAATAACCTGGCAGTATCCTTTATGTCCATGGATGTTATTTCAGAATTCTCATCAACCATCAGTCCTCGTTGATTCTAGTAATGTATTTAGCCAATCTCCGTTTCATACAAGCTATATGTGTATCGATGACAAGTCGCAAACCATTATTCAACTCTTATCTGTTTGTAAGTTTTTCTATCACTTAGCATAATGCCCAACATTCTACATCCCATACCTCTAAAACATGCATTTTTTGTAGCAGATAACTTGGTTTCATTTCATTATTTTCTACCGATTTATGCGGAAGCCTCCTTAGTCTAGTTAATACAATGCTTGTCTTTCGGCTGGACATTTCGCATTCAATTCCCTATTGAATGCGAAATATCCAGCAACACTAGTAACAAATATAAAAAAAAATAGACCCAGTCTGGTAATAATATTCGCACGCGTTATCGATTGCTGTTACCTCTCCTCGTGCAAATAGTACGAATATTTCCAACACGTTCGTTAGCAATTGTAATTTACGTTCCTAGTCCAATGATCCTTAACCCGAAACCTCAATTATATGAACCGATAATAATGTCTTCAAATGTCTTTATCACCATTTCAAATATGTTGAGCGTTTTGTTCGTTGGACCACGAAAAAAACTGTCTTATTAGAAGGGCAGTGACGATGTGAAAAACTCAGAAAGAGTATTAGGAATAATTAGAAGCAAGCCATTGCCGCCAAGATTTTAGTCAGCGCAACATACTCGTACAATACCATGTAAAGATGATAAATCATATCCGCTTGAGATACTTAAGTCGAATCCTTGACGTAACATGTCGCATTTAAATCACCAATGAGAGCGTCTTGAAAAGTACCATATGACCTCTGCAGTTACCCTACTATGGGGTGGCGCAACAAGAACTGCAATTATAAATCAATGAAAAACTAAGTTTTTTAATGTTCATGTTTATTGGTATCAATGTAATTATTGCACATGGGAATTATATGCGAAAAATTATATAGACCAAATAGCCGCATCGGTTCCTGTTACAGGTGAAGACTCTTTGAGCAAAATTTTAAATAACAGATTCACATAAATGGATACGTATATCTGCAATGACACGAGTGATGTTGGATTTAAGGTCATCGATGGTTTTTGGATTCTAGGCGTATACTTTAGATTTAACATAACCCCAGAGAAAAAAATCTAATGGGGTTAAATCACACGATCGTGGCGGATAATTCACATTTCCACGACGAGAAATTTCGGGGTCGGAGAACTTTTCCTGCAATAAAGTCATTGTTTCATCAGCAGTATGACAAATAGCCCCATCCTGCTGGAACCACATATTTTCCAACTCCAAATCGTTCAATTGATGTCAAAAAAACGTTTGAATCATGTCACGATATCGACTTACATTGACCGAAGTTATTATTTCACATGGTAGTGCTACAAGAACTGCAATTTAAATTTGCCTTCATTTTTTAGCTGCCAAACGTATAATATTTATAATGGACATAAGTTATCTACATAACATATAAATTAATCATGCAGCAGTACAGTTATGTTGCGTCACCCTGTAAAAGAGAAGCTAACGCGCTTGCTGAACCACTTGTGACGTATGATGATTGTCGAATATCAAAGGATATCAATTAAAATTATAATTTTTCATTCACGTATCTCTTCCGTAAAGCAACATTTTGATGTATGATATAACTGGCGGTTGATGTTATTGCCTCTCGGTGCTCTAGTAAAATATAAACATTCTGAACATTTTGGTGTTAAGCTTAGTATCAGTATTGAAATAGATGAAAATAGAGTACATAAGATACTTGAATATTCACTGCTACGTGGTACTTTAAGATGGTGGAGACCAATACAAAAAAAGTTTTTAAAACCATTAAATCAATTCCCAACCATAACTAAGATGGTAATTATAAAAATATGGACGTATGTACCATATACAAAAAAAACAATCATTTTGGTGTTCTTGGTAAAATATAACAAGGAAAGAATGACATCGCTCCGTGGCCTAGTTAGTAAGACACCCGTCTTCCAGCCTGGAAGTTACGAGTTCAATTGCCTTTGGAACCCAGATTTCTTTTTGAAGTATTTCAGTTTAGTTTTCTCTAAAGGCCAAGATCTTTTTGAATTATTGGAAGAGATGGCAATAAACTTGCCGAATTGAAAAGGAAATGTAACATAATACAATCGCTTGGTATGGGCTTGTAAGGAATATTTGTTTATGACTCAATTTTACAATGTTATATGTGTTTTACTGAATAGATATTTTTCACGTGAAGGTTTGAAGTATGGTGTGACTGATGGCATTGCTGATTGTTCACAACGTTTTCTCTCCTATCAATTTGGTTCCCAAAAAAAGGTGCGCACAAAAAAACGCCGCTAAGAGCAAACAGCTATTTAGAATATTTGATTAGGAAAGACATTCCAGCTAGATAAAAGAACGATTAAACAACAAAAAAGTATATTAGCATCACATTCCTACCATCCATTCAAGGGGAAACAAACCAAATAGTAAAGATTTTATAAAAACACATATAATAACGAAAGGACAATTTATATAGCGCCGTTTAGAGACCAGACTCTAGAAGGTAAACTGCGGCCATTAGATTGGGTGTTTCCCGCATTTGCATGTAAGATTGGCACCATTTAAATAATTCAGTATGTTTTACCCTATTGAAAGCTTTTTCATAATCTACGAGTATAAAGCGGAAAAATGGATATTTGCACTTATATCTATATGTTTGCAAGAGCATGTTAATTGCTAAAAAGTATTCATATAACCGTGATAGAAATACATGTATTTTTTTTACATTAACTACCTCATTAACATACTTTATTGTTCGAAAATATATTGTTATAATATAGTTGTAACTATAATTTAAATATACCCAAGTATTTTTGTATTGCTTCGGATCTACTTTTATTTACCGATGAAAGCATTTTTATACCACCATATTCTAGAAATACAAAAGAGACGAGTAAATTTGCTATCATATTTTTTTCAAGAATTCCTTGACAAAAGTGTGTCACTACTCTTTGAATGAAAACAAAATCTCGACAATAAGTCGTGAAATAACGAGGTGTGCCGCAGGGAGGGCTCCTGATCATCGTGCAATATTTTCCTTGTTACTCTAACGCCACGCACGCTTCAGGACTGGAGTGCTGGGTCAATATTTGGGAAACCCTGTTCAATGTTAAGACAACCTCTCTCTTATTTGATTCTTTAAAAACTTCCTCTTTTATATCTTAGCAATGTCAAATAATTTCGAATATATTTTCTGCAATAACTTTTGTTCGATATCTTTTCATTCTTTTTTTTATTAAAAATGATCAAAAAATACTGTGATTTGTAAAAAAATATTTAACCAGTTCTAAACGACTGAACAACTTAAGATATATTTCTTTCTTTCCTTTCCTACTAAGTTTCCTTTTTTCTTACCCTACTATGTTTCCTTTTTTCCTACCCTACTATATTTCCTTTTTCCATTCTTTTATTTGCTCTTCATACCACGATCACGGCATCAAAATGAATTTATTATATGTATGCACACGTGGAAGCTATGATCTGAATGGCTGAAGCTTTCATAGCTGGATCGCATCCTCAAGGATGCCCAAAGGGTTGGAACCTTAAATGGCAAGGAGTTACTGAGAATTGCCAGGCATGGAAAGAACATACGTTATATTCATCTGCATCATATTATCCTAGAATATTCGGGACCCCATTGTCTGCACATGACCCTGTCCTTCACCAACTCTATCATTGTGTTTGACAGCTTATACTCGCATAGTTTTTTCCATCTGCTGTCACTATGTAAGCCTAGGGTGCCTCACAAAACGCCTTCCTTCCAGATCCGCCAAAATAATTTAGATTGACACCCGTTCATCTAGCATTCGAAATTCTTGGCAATACTAGCTAACTTGTGATTTCTCAAAATTGCGTTAGATTTTCCACACTCATTTGAATACTTCTAGCTTGGTCTATTAACGTCACCTCTTCATTTCCCTATGGTACTCGTATATCACTTGAACAGCTCGGATCGATCGCACTCTTTTGACAAGCATCCATATTTGATGGGCATATAGACTTCCCGCTAAACTCGGCTTTCCTAATCACCCAACTTTGAAGACAATGTATAATACGAGTACACCACCAGCAGCACCAATTTGTCTATCAATTTCAACAGTCTGTCGTCTATCACAGGAAAACTTAAATCCAGGGACTTTGAACTTTTTAGCTTAATCCGACTGATCCCCATTAATATGAGGGTTGCACTGTACCTTGTCACAGCCATCTACAGTAACCTTCATTTCTACTAGACTAACTTTCAATTATATTTAGACGTTAATATGCGTAAAAGAACTTTAATAAGCGGTACTTACTTTTTATTTATTCTGAGATAATTTGGGCTTGTTTCGAACTTGAAAAAAATAGACGGAATTGTGCTATAAAATAACCACTCAACTGGCTTGATATATTTGTACTTACAAGATTAAGATATTCTTACTTTCTATTTCAAATAAACAAAAACGTTTTATGAATTTATTGTTGAAACATCAATGGATGACTGGATTTCGCTTAAGTTTATGCAACTCCTAATAATTATATTTTTTCCATGGATAAAATACTTTTTTACTTCTAATATAGAAATATTCTCATCGTTTTTCGATTCTAATGTAATGAAAATGTGTTGGCAGCCCTTAGGAGGAGTAAAAGCTATTAGTTGAGTGCGGGCATTCATCTATTAAGCTGATTTATTCTATAAACATTTTTCAAAGTCAATTTTGACATGTCACGAAGCGTTGCGAGTCGCTCAAGTTTAAATTTCTATAAGCTTAATGAAGTTTTTCAAGATATGTCTAACTCTGACCTTGTACATTTCTTAAAGTTAACATTTATAGGAATATTTTTAATACATTTTGTAACATATTCTCCAAATATTGCCGTGTAAAGCGTTAACCAGGACGCAACCAAGGAGAAGATGATAAATGCTTTTCACATGCGATAATTGCGTCGAATACTTGGTGTAACTTGGCAAGGAAGTTCTTAATTGTATATGCGTGCCATCAGCTGTAGTGTTCCTCTAAGAAAAAGACAGCTGGGTTTGACATCTTCATCGAACAGATGACCGTCAATTACCAAAGGAGATACTCTTCGGTGAAATATGCAATGACAAAAGATCCCATGATGAACGGCACCTATATGTGCAGTATAATGATGTTTGAAAAAGATACATGAAGACTTCTAACATTAATTTTGAGCTGTGGGAAGATAATAACAAGGGAAGGTATCTGTGGCGCCTAGTGCTTTCTCGAGATAAGCAGACGTGTGATGAAAATTAGCTTGAGAATTTAAAATTCAAGCGAGAAGACGAAACGTGGAGTATCTCCGAACAAAGACGTTGCTGGTGGGGTGGGACCGAGAAGTGGTCTCCACAATCCTCCTACAGCTTCACTTAAGCATATCCATCATCTTTCAAGGTGGACAGGTGCCAACAAGGACTTAACCTACACAATACATAATTTTAATTTAAATGTCGAAAATACATACCTTATACCATTGTTTCTCAAACCTTTTTAGCCTTGCGACTCGCCAAAAGATAACTAAATAATATAAAGACTTCGTGACCCCTTTGCAAAAATTTAATATCTTGTTAATGCATATGCACATAGCCGCACTAATGTTGTACTTGCAAAAATACGGTAAACCTCATAAAATAAGAATATCTTCTGTTTTACGTCACTAACCGGGCTACTAAACAGTTTGGGCTTGCCGCAAAAAAACTTGTTAATCTATAGAACCAGTAACTACGAGTAACTTAGTTACCTTTTAATCCTAAGTTTGATTATGATACCATTTCTAATGCTATGTACTACTATCACTGTGTAATGTAATAGATATACAGAGGTAACCATTACTAATGCTATGTACTAATATCACTGTGTAATATAATAGATATACTATATGTATATTTTTACGACCCACGAGTTAAGAAATGATACCTTAAACTAACATCAATAAAATAAGCAGTTAGTTCACAGTTAAATTCCTTCTTATAAAAAAACTATGCCCTGTTTTCTCCATTATCTAAAAATGTAAAACATGGGTTGGTTTCTTTTGTATACGAGTACATGCGTCTAAATCATCTTAATTTAAGAAACTTAGAAGAGCGATTTAAAATTTTTTCCTGTAAATTTCAATAACAATCATACAAATATATAAATTGAAATGATTATTTTTCGTTTTGAGACATTAATTATCTCATTAGCAAGTATTTAATCTAAAGTAAGTAGAGATAAAATAGTTGAAACCCCTGTAATTTAAATCCATTAAGTAGGGTATAATAATTTTAGCTTTGGTTTTCATGAATGGAAAAATAATCTGATTTAAGAGATTTTCATTTGTGGTTAATATACGTATAAACCAGATTTTAGAGATGTCTACAATAGTAATAAGACATTTTTTTATCAAAGGTTTCTACTTTAACTTAGTAGAGATTTATTATTAAATATAGTAATAACTCGTTTGATTTGATGTGAAATGAACTTTAACCTAGAGAATATCATTTTAGTTTTTCCCGACAACGACGTACATACTATACGAGTGTGTATACAAAAAATACCCAACCCATAAAACGTATTTTTTTCATAATATTATATCAATCAAAGATTTCTCAGCTGTAACTTTGTGGAACTCCGTTTGTTACATGTTTTTAAAATTGGTTTGATATATATTTATTTGCTATATATATGCTTCCCAGTTCACCGCACTTATTTTTTTACATCGTGCTTTACTGCCCATTAGACTCTGGAACCAGTTACAGACCAATAGTAAACTCCATCCCTTCCTTTTCCTTTGATTGATGATATGTCACTTATATTATGTATATTATTCATCAATTTTGTAAAGATGAACAATCATTAAAATATTTTTTGCGGTCATGTAACTCCTTTTATAGACGTTTGTCCGGTTGGTTGAATAAGATTGCCACCTGGCAATAAGGCTACCAGATTGTTTTTACAGTAAAGTGTTTAATAAATAAATAAATATGTCAAAATATTATAAATAAATCCTTTATATGTATCGACAAGTTAAATGAGTTTTTCATAGTTAAAGTCTGTCTTGAGAAAAAAACAGTGAATAATTGTTTGATTAACGTGATATTATACTTTAACTGTATAATGGATTGACTATGCCGTATTCAAAATAACTCATAAGTTGGTTCATAACCCCGTTTCATATTAATAAGTAAAAAAGTTTTGTGTTCTTGTCATATTTTTACAAGAATGTGGCATTTTTGATTATCGCGCAAGGGTTGTACGACTCTTGACGGCTACCTTCCTCTGCAGTACAGTATTCATCATTATTCTGGTTTTCTTTTCATTTTCTCCTTATTTCATCTGAACTTTGTACGTGTTTGTATAAACTCTAACACTAACCTCTAAAGATGATATTTTATTGCGAATGGTGTCTATTTATCATCATTATATAATTATTTCACAAAAACCATTATTCTGTCGAGGTAGGCAGCAAGAACAGAGTGACCGACCTTCACCTCTTCTACAACCATATATTTTTTCATACAACCCCAATTATTTCTGACTGCGTTTCCTTCTTTCAAAATATCATTCATTTGATTCAACCATATTTTCCTTGGTCTTCTTCTACTACGCCTTCTACTCACATTTGCGCTATATATTTGTTTTGTTAGTCTTCCTTAATTCATTCGTTCTACATGCCAAAACCATATCAAAGTGCTTAAACTTAAACTTAAGCAGCAATTTAAATTCACATTTATCCCTCACTTTATTTCGTATTCTGTCATATATTGTCCCTCCATGTACTCTTCTCAGTGCACGCATATATAGTCCCTTCATGTACTCTTCTCAGTACATGCATATATTGTCCCTCTATGTACTCTTCTCAGTGCACGCATTTCTAAACAATTTATTCGACTCCTTTCAATATTTTTATATATCCACATAAAAACACTTGTGGACAATATAGTATCTATCATTTTAGCAGATTTTGATACTATCCGGTTCAAGTATAAAACTGTGAGCTCTATTTTTTATTTTTATTATTTTAAATAACCTGGAAAATTGCTTTTTTGGGATGGATCTTTTTTGCAAACATTATCATCACCATCATGTCATGACCCTATTAAAAAGGTGGAAATAACAGATCTCCACTTTATTCTATTATTGCACATATATTTCACTTATTAAACGTCTATACATCTACATGCATACTTTCCTATTATAAAGCATTTTCACTCTTCCGTCTTTCAAAATACGATTTATTTGATTATGTCACGTTTTCTGAGATCTTCTTAAATTTCTCGTATCTTCTGTACTATTTTTATAAATGTTTCATAATTTATTCTCTTTACGAGACCAAACCACCTCAATGCTCCTTTATTCATCTTAACCACAGTATATTCTGTCATTCCGCATTCTTTCTTAACGTTCTTATTCTATCATGCATTGTTTTTTTACACATTCCTAAATAACGAAAAGACCCTTGTATTGCTTAAAAACAAACATATTTTTTCCTTCAAAAAGAAAACGAGCAATTCGAGATTACTTATAACTTGGCAACATATTCCTTTATTCGCATTTTTTATTATTCACTTATATAATTAGGTTACGTGCCATATCACCCAGACTAGTCGTAAATCGGGAACTTTAACGAGATAGTAAAACTCCATTGTAAATTTCGCTTAGGGATTATTAGGTCACCAACTATAAAGTGAAGGTATTAATGGATTTGTTCACTTTCCTATAGAGATTGCTACACTGCCCCTGAGTTAAGCAATTTAATTATAGTTATATTTCAATTCAAAAATACTTTTGCAATTTTTTTATGACAATGTTTGTTTGCTCTGTTTTACAAACATACCACTACGCCGTTTGCCAACTGGAATAGGCAGAGAGGACAGAGCGCTAGATTTTCCTATCTCGACACATATATTTCCCATTCCTCCATATACATATACCTTATTATACAGCTCCTACATGTCTCGTAATTTTCCTTCTTTCAAAATGTTATTTTCACTTGTATAAGTTTTGTTAGTCTTTCTTCATACTTTTGTTCCACATGTCCAAACCATCTCAAAGTGTTCTTCTTTTTATTTTTACTCAACAAATCAGCCTTAAATTCACTTCATCCCTCACGCCTTATTACATTGTCTTGTCATGTATTCTTCTACATATGTGCATACATTTCTATAGTATTCATTGGGCTATTGTCAGTCCTTTTCCATGTCCACGTTTTACTCGTATACATCAAAGATGCTACTTAAATACTGTCGTGGACTATCATCTAAACAAATTTTCAAACTGTCCGGTTTGAGTATATAATTTGCTAACGACAGTTACTCGTTGTTTTTTATCCACTTTCACAGATTTCTCCTGTTATACAAAGAGGGTGTGCTTCTAGTTAGCTTATTCGTTGGAAAGAATATTAACCTGGATTCTTTTTACACTGCTAAGCGGTGCCGAAAATATGTCCACGCGTGACTGAGTTCTTAGCCATGATATTCGTTCTGTAAGTCGGTATGTAGAACAGAGGCTGATTCCTTGCACGCCTATATTTATTAGGTATATATAAACTTAGTGCTTCTAGTATCACGAGCAACCTTGAAAAATCTTTAGTAGGAATATCGCAATAGAATCTCTCTTTCTTGTTTCGAAGTTTCTAGTTACACGCCGTGATAAGTTCGACGTGGTGAGTATATTTTGGGTGAGCATATTTATTCATCAATCAAGCATATTTCCAGCCATTCTTGACCCGAATTGATTGATCGTTGTTTTTTGCGTCATTTTGAAAGTGGAATAAAATAAATTGTTTTTTCGTTGCTTGGTGATTTTTACTATCATAAAGGTAAAATGCGACAGAAACCAATAAAAATATATGTTCAATGTATCGCAATGGTGCAGTAAATGATCATGTAGGTCAAATATGGTATAATTTCTTTTATCGCAGTATGATATTCGATGATAGTGTCTGTTTTGGAAGGCCGATTGTCACTAACGTCTACCGAATCAAGGCATTGATTGAAAATAACTCCATAGCGTTGTATGACAAGAGATATTGCTGAGATACTAAAAATATCGAAAACCTCTGTTCGCGAGTATTTGGTGAAGCTTTGTTACATGAATCGCTACGATTTTTGGGTACCGCATACGGTTTGAACCAACCATTTTTCAAAAATTATTGTGGATCATCTACAATAGTGTCGAGTGGAAGAGGTCTTCGGGCAAACATGGTGAATCACCTTTAACCATCCCGAAGGTTGGTCGTCACCAAAAAAGGTCACGCTAGTAGGATTGGAAAGAAATCATCTATTACGAGCTGCTCCCACACAACCAAACTATCAATTCGGAGAAATACTGCTCGTAATTTGACCAATTCAAGGCAGCAATCGATTCGAAGCTTCCAGGATTAGCAAATATGAAGGAATCTTTCACTAGGACAACGCCAGATCTCACAAATGTTTGCAGACCCATCAAATAATGGTGCAGGTGGGCTGGGATGCCTTACCCCATATATTCGTCTACGAGTCCCTTGAAGTCCCACGTAATCCGATCTCTACAGAATTCACTTAAGGAGAAGACCTTCACTACCTGGAGGCCTGCAAAAGTGACCTGGCGCAGTTCTTCAGCTAGAAAAATGCGAAATTCTGGAATTATGAAATTTTAAATTTATCCAAAACATGGCATAAGACAGTGGAACAAAACTGTGCATACGTTACGGAATAAAGTTACATTAAACTTATCTCTGTGTTGCTTCATCCGCTCTATTTTTTTTCTGTGTAGTTTGGCACTCTACGCTGTCTACATATCCTAATAGGGACATGGCTTGATGGCATAAATGTGTGTACAGTGTAACCGCGAATAACGAACAAAAATAATCTCCTTTAGGGAAATAAAAAAAAAGTATTGTATGAAAACAATAAAGTACGTTAACATAATCCTCTTCAGCCATTGGTCAACGTATCTCATATAATCCCATTGAAGTGACTAGATTCCCCTAATTGCTTTACAATGGCTGTGGATTACAGCGTATACAATATGACAATACCCCGCGTCGCGCTTAAGCCTGTGTTGAATAACTGCTGTCACTGCTCCACTTTAATGATTATCGGAACCCTTTATCTGTCTAATTTATTATTTTACTTTTTATTGTTAAACGACCTCTGTGGCCTAGTTGGTAAGACGCCTGTCTCCCGTATCATAGGAATGACGTAAAATAGACTTAGCATAAGAATGACATCAAATTACATATATTTACATACTCGTACATATGTGTATCTTGTATTGACGCTATGCCCCTTTTAGGGTAAGCAGAGTGGACGAATCTCCACATTTTCTGTGTTTGCACACAGTTTTTTTTCTTTCTCATACTTCTGGAAAGGTAACCTGTTTCCTATTTAAAATTTCTCCATCGATCTCCTCCCTTTTTTCCTTGGTGTACTTTTTCCTCACATTGCATGTATTGGGTATTAACATAAGTTGTGTCCGTTTTTTTCCAAATGAAGAGAAAACTTTTTTTCCAAACAAAAAAAATAGAACAAATTAGTCAAAAATGTATTCTTCTTCATTATTTACAACTGCTTGCCAACGTTCTACAAGTTTTTCAATGCCTGTGCGATAAAAACCATCCGGTCTTGACTCGAGGAATTCGTCCAACCATGTCCGCAATTCGACGTCTTTATTGAAGGAAACGCCGCACAAATTGTTCGAAAGCAACCGGAAAAGATGGAAATCCAACGGCGCGAGGTCTGGAGAAAATGGAGGGTGCGGCAGGACTTCCCAACCAAGCTTTTGAATGGCATTTTTCGTTATGTTGGCGATATGAGGGCGGGCGTTATCGTGTTGCAGAATAACGCCACATTGCCGATCCGGTCTTTTTTGTTGAATTGCAGTGTTGAGCCGCTACATTTGCAGAATGTATAGCTCCGCGTTGACTGTCTAATTGCGTTCAAGTATCTCATAGTGGATGACACCTTGCCAATCCCACCAGATGCAAATCATCGTCTTGCGTGGATGCAAACCTTGTTTCGCTCTGGGCGTTGCTTGTTGACCATAACTCACCCATTCTTTCAGTTTCTTCATATTCACATAAAGGCACCATTTTTCATCACCAGTAATGATGCGGTAAAGGAACCTTTGCTTGTGGCCATGCGAAGCTCGATGACGCGCGAGCAAACCAGCAGAAATTGTTGAACGTTGATTTTTGCTGTTTTCACTTAAAACATGTGGAACTCAAACGCCGAACTTCTGGGCTTTTCCCATTGATTTAAGATGGCGGTATATAGTCATATGACTACAATTCATCTGCTCAGCTAATTCTACGGTGGTTTGAAGGGGATCTTCATGAATAATATGGTTTAAGCGGTCTTCATCGAAGTCCACTGGTCGTCCGGAACACTCCATATCTTTCAGGTCGAAATTACCATCTTTGAAACGCAAAAACCATCGACGAGCTGTCTTTTCATTCATAGCATCTTCACCGTACACTTCGCAAATATCGTGAGCAGCTTTGGCAGTTTTATTCCCTCGATTGAATGCAAACAGAAGGAGGTATCGAAAATGCTCACTTTCGTCTACTTGACATTGAAGACTTGTAATCAAATAAAATAATATATGTAACGTAAAAGCAAACACAATACCTTGCAGAGCAGAAAATTTTCTTTCGAATGACGTATAACCTTTACCATTTTGTTTTACTTTTGGTGCTCATTTTTAAATTTGGAAAAAAACGGACATAACTTATGTTAACACTTAATATTTCACCCAGAAGAGTATATTTTTATTTAGGACGATAGACTATCCCTCGTGATCGAGTATTTTTGCCAGGCGTCTTGTAGGTAGAAGACGCATGTGCGTGTGCTAGTTTACATTTTGAAATCTGTTGTTCTTCGGCAAGATCACACAACTTTCCAAGACTAACAGCAGGTTTAAGCTGTTGCAGTCTTTCATTATACGGAGTTTATTAAACTCTATTTTTTATCCTTTTTTAAAAGCGACATCGAATTAATGGAAATAAAATACTAAAAAACATACATTCAGATGTCAAACGTTATAATAGTAAAACATTTGAATCCGATAGTAATAAAGCCTGAGGCACCTGCTTGCTTAGCGTGAATGCTTTATTTTTTAAACCTTTCACAACTCACCCCCTCAATATGTCCCAACCATTTCAACATTCCAATTTGAGTATCACTTTTGTAACCTTTTTAATCATAGGTAAAAGACCGTGCATTGTAATAAAATAAAAATAAAATTATTTTCTTGATTCAACTTCTACTGCCCATATCCAACAACAGTCATCCCTTATTTGACCAATCCTTATTATATCGTCCCTTGCAATATCAGATATTATTTGCAAGGCAATCTTTGGAACATGTTAAGATCGATGGCCGCGTGAAGTGCGATTTTAAAAGATTAGCAATAGGTTATAAAATAAATTTTGGATTTTGCAGTGTGTTAACTAATCGGAGTGTTTCGAGAGAAGCAAAACTGGTTGCTCATAATTAATTCTTGGTCCCAAGATTAGGTTGTGCAAGTCAAACCTTGACTTGGCAAATAATGTATGAAACTAACATAAATGTAGGAATGACAGCGTTATGTAGACTGTGTATAAAAATAATGTGTGACAGAATAAGGAATCAGGTGGTAAACGTTTTACAAAAAAATCTATGCCAGCAGTAAAAAAGCTACGAAAAGTTTGGGAAGACTTACAAAAACGTGGAACGATCAAAGGAATTAAATTCTGAAAGAGGGATGATTAGTAAGCATTTGTAATATGTGAGTATGCATGTCATGGTGTATGGATGTAGCAGAGGAAAATGTGTGTGCCAGGATATAATGAAGCAGAGATCTATTATTTTTGCCTACCCCAATAAGGATAAGATTTTTGATGGTGATTATATTTGTAAGGTACGCATTTTTAGTACATTTATTCTGATCCAGATCTTGCTTCCATCATAGTACACAACTGTACTCGTACATTATGCAAACATACATACCAGCATACAAATTCCCCCTGTAAGGGTAGGCATAGAGAGTAGAGCGCCATACTTTTCCTATCTCGACACCTCTTCTACATCCATACACTTTCTCAAACAACTCCTACGATTTCTCTAACTTTCTACATTTCCTTTTTTCGTTGTCATCGAACCATACTTTCCTAAGTATTCCTCTACCACGCTATCCTCTCACATTATACTAAACATTTGTTGTTATGTTAGTATTTCTTCATTCATCCATTCATTCCTTCCTTCTACTTGCTCAAATCTTCTCCGAGTACTTTTGTGCCAAACATCGAACGTAATGCGTCCATTAACTTCATTTCCCGGCATATTAAATTTTGTTTACGTTATTAATTTGATCACTATTTGATGCTATAATATTTCTGGGTTCTCCCTTAGAAAATTAATTACTTCTTTAACGTTTTCGCCCTGACAGGAGCACCCTCAAATTATTATTTTTAATCGTCGTTGTTTTAAGGGTGAAATTTAACAAACAAGCGAGTGTTAAAAATACTATTAGCTCGGTTTATTCTCTATTGTATTTTATTACAATACATTTTCGTTTTAACATATACAGTTCAACCTGGTGGGCTTATTGCCATATAGCAATCTTTTCCATTAGCCAGAATGAGTTTAAGAGGCCTGAAGTGCTGTAACCTCCGGGTCGGAAGGGTAGATTGTCTACCACCTAGGACATGCGAGGCCGTTCATCGGAATTTGAAGGAAAATCGAGCAACTAGCGATTCTATTGTTTTTGTTAAGTAAAGAAACTACATGTAGTAGAATTCGTCCCGTTTGTGTGACCGAGTGTTTGCTCCCTAAACGGCGCTATATAAATTGTTCTTTTACTACCACTATCGGATCAAATGCAGCTTTAAAATGGATTAAATTTTGATCAACAATAATAATTATTATTGTCTAATCAATATTTACATTATAGATATAAGTAAATAGTTATATATATAGTATATATATATATATATATATATATATATATAATATATTATATATATATATATATATATATCTATATATTATATATATATATATATATATATATAGTATATATATATTATATATATATATATATATATATATCTAATATATATTATATATATATATATATATATATATATATT
Organism: Odontocerum albicorne; assembly: GCA_949825065.1. NCBI lineage: Eukaryota > Metazoa > Arthropoda > Insecta > Trichoptera > Odontoceridae > Odontocerum > Odontocerum albicorne. The sequence continues at coordinate 15,883,797 of OX463839.1, read as the reverse complement.
ACTATATTTATTTATTCTCTCTGCCTAGAAATAGCAATGGTTAAAATTTCTGGAACCTCTCTTGGACTATTTTCTAGTTTTCGTTTAACAGTTCTATACCGATCTATATGATATATGTACATACATAGACATCATCAAGCCGTGTCTCTTGCAGGGGGGGGGGGGAGAAGAAGAACAGACCTGCGTACTTTTCTATTCAAGCACACAATATTCGCTTCCTCCACATGCATACATCGCGTAATACACAATCTTCTACATATATTATTCATATTTCTAACTTGACTTTATTTCACCAATCTGGTACTCTTGATCCAGCCACGTTTTCCCTTGGTCTACCTCTTCCAAGCATATTTTGCACTTCTTACTCGTAAATCCGTCATTCTCGGGTACTTACTCATTCTTTCTTTATTCATGCTCTCCACATCTACAAATTATCTTAAAGTTATTTTTTTCATCTTACTTAAACACCCATTTTATTCATACATTCTATGTATATCTTCGCCCTGCTTCTCTCATACTTTGATACTCCATTTTTTTAATGCAGCATTAAATTTACCTTTATTTTGCAAGTTTCACTTCCAAACTTCAAGATGGGGCACCAACGTACGATTATACGAGTATATTATAATTTCCCTATTTTTGATAGAGTGGGGTAGACGTATATTAACTTTAAGTGATCCGTTTACATTTGTACCTTCAAATAGGAATTACTAGGGGCTCTGCCCCTGCTCGCTCCGCGGACCAACCCCTCGTTTACGCTGCGCACCTCTTTACGCTAAAAAGCCCCTGCCCCGCTCAAAAAAGAAAACATTAAAGAATGCTGAGTAGTTACAAAATAAGGAGTCAATATTTAGAAATACATTTAAAGTTATCTTATTTAAAATATGTTACAAGTATAATAACATTTGTACTTTATAATATAGTTTATCAAAAAAGATAACTGTAATATACTGGGCCTAGTGTTTTTCTAACAGACATGTAGGGTATACCAATAAAAGCACCGGATTTAAATTCCGCGTCATTTTTTTTTATAAGATTTCATATGTACTATTTTTTTTATAAGATTTCAGCTACAAAAATTTCATATGTGCCGTTTGTCAATCTTACGATTAGTAAATATGGAACGCTACACGAAAGAACAACGCGTTATTATTGTTGAAACTCTTTATAAAAATGGGGAAAGTTTTTGCTTGAACAGTTCGTAAACTTCGTGGGAATTTTCGGTCAAAATAATGGTCCAAATGAGTCATCAATTCGAAGATTAATTTAAAAAAATTGAGGAAACTGTTTGATTCTGGACAATAAGCCACCCATGCGCCCCCCATGGCGGGCGTTCACTTGAAAACATAGCCACAGTTAAAGAAAGTGTTACTGAAACCCCAGAGATATGAATTCGTCATCGTTCACGAGAATTAAAACGTTTTAAGAAGCACCTTACAGGGAATTCTCGCGAAAGATCTGGATCTATGATGCCTACAAGATCCAACGGACTCAAGAACTA
>OX463839.1:15533373-15882096 GCA_949825065.1 Odontocerum albicorne | reverse complement strand
TATATATATATATATAATATATATATATATATATTATATATATATATATATATATATAATATATATATATATATATATATATATATATATATAGATATATATATATATATATATATATATATATAATATATATATATATAGATATATATATATATATATATATATATATATATATATATTATATATATATATATATATATATATATATATATATATAATATATATATATATATATATATATATATATATATATATATATATATATATATATATATATATAATATATATATATATATATATATATAATATATATATATATATATATATATATATATATATATATATATATATATATATATAATATATATATATATATATATATATATATATATATATATATACTATATATATATATATATATATATATATATATATATATATATATATATATATATATATATATATATATATATATATATATATATATATATATATATTATATATATATATATATATATATATATATATATATATATATATATATATATATATATATATATATATATATATATATATATATATATATATATATATATATATATATATATATATATATATATATATATATATATATATATATATATATATATATATATATATATATATATATATATATTATATATATATATATATATATATATATATATATATATATATATATATATATATATATATATATATATATATATATATATATATATATATATATATATATATATATATATATATATATATATATATATATATATATATATATATATATATATATATATATATATATATATATATATATATATATATATATATATATATATATATATATATATATATATATATATATATATATATATATATATATATATATATATATATATATATATATATATATATACTTAGATGTAGCAATTTTAGTAAACCCTTCATAAAAACCAGAATTACTAAAAAAAAACAAGCCGGGCACTGGCAAAAGTTTTTTGTTTTGTTTCGATATCTAGCGCAAGCAATTATTGTTATCAAATAAGCGCTTTTACCGGGCTATGATAGTTTGATATCTAGCGCAAGCAATTATTGTTATCAAATAAGCGCTTTTACCGGGCTAGGATAGTTTTTATTGTTTTTTCAACTTCCATTAGAAATCGAACCTGAAGCCTCCGAGTGGAGGTCCAATGTCTTACGAACTAGACCACAAAGGTTAAATACATATTTACAGAAATAGAAGATGGCGATATATAAAAGTAAAGGCCACTGGTGTACGAAAAATACCCACTAAAAAGTGTGTTGACTAACTACTTGACTTATGTATTATAATATAGATCTTTGGCATTGGTTTTTATGTTTCGTGATTGGAAGTGTTGGTCATCAAAGTAGTTTTGATGTTTACAAAGGGCGCCCGACTGTGATGTATTTTATTTTGATCCTTCATAGTTTATTTCCACAGTACTTTCGGAGAGGAGTAAAACTTTGAGATAGATTTCGTCAACGTCGAATAAATGTATTTTACCGAATCAATCTAATAAGTCGTGGTATTATAAAAGGGCTTTTACCGTTGCTGGAAATGTAGTGTTAGATAATAAGCTTCTAAGTATTAAGATATATGGGTGGCGTGTGCAGCTTAAGGAAGCAATTAAAGACAAACCTTTTTGGGAAATCTTAACAAAGTTTATAACAGTGTATGAATACTACACTGCTGTTTTCTTACCAAATATGTTTTCAAAACACGATCCGGGGAAGTACCTAATCTAATACTACCTTCCTATTCTTACACTCAACTTATATATGTAATATTTTTAATCTCTGAACTATAGTGAGTTCGAATGTTGAGTTAGAGCGCCCTTGTGTCTGCTTTCTCTACAACGCTATATAAATTGTCCGTTTATTATTATTTAATACTGTTTTTTTACCCTCCTTCCACCCCTCATATTACTCGTATATACCATACACTCCGAGTATCCTTTGAACATACAAAGATGGCTTTGTTGAACGAAAGTAGTATTGAATGTGTTTATGGAGCAAGATTTACAACACATGCTAACTTGTTCGAACATTGGGACTACACAGTCGGAGCAAGATCTAATTGATACGAATGATAGAGCGAACTCTGTGTCCTACTAAAAACACGTGGCATCATTTATAATTTATGGTCTGGATTGCGGAAATGAATGAGCTAAATATATATATATATATATATATATATATATATATATATATATATATATATATATATATATATATATATATATATATATATATATATATATATATATATATATATATATATATATATATATATATATATATCTATGTGGAGTAATAGACAGCCTTTTCAATAATATTTATTTAATTGTGTATATTAAAAATAATATTCTCATAATAGTTCATCTAAGGCTTCCCTTAAAGTCCCGCCTCACAGTTTGATGAAGGCAACAGCAGTGGCGTAACTACCTCAGCTGTTGATCCGCTCGTGTCTTAGTTTTGCGCCTTTATTTTGATTAGGGTTTCCAACTGTCCTATTTTGGGGGAAAATGCCCTTTTTCTCCCACTTTCGTCCTTAGTTTCCCCCCTTTTTTATTCCACATAAAAGTTCCCTTCTGTTTAGACGCATCGATTAGTGAAAACATTTTTAGCATAATTAGTACTTATGCAATTCACACAACATTTAAAAAGTTTCAGCTTTTAATTTAAATATCATCATCACCTTGACGCCATGTCCCTATTGCAGTAGGCAGAGAGAACAGAACTCCACTTTATAGTATCCTTTATTGAATCATTCGATTCTGCTATATCCATATACCTCGTCATACATATTCTACTATTAAGAGCTTTTCATTCTTTCAGAACAAGATTTATTTTGTCGTGTCACGTTTTTGTAGGTCTTCTTAAACTTCTTGTATCTTCTGTACTATTTTTGTAAATGTTTCATAATTTATTATTATTAGAAGTGTATTACTTAATTATGACTTATTTAATAAGCAGTTACTGTATTAAATATTGCATTACACTTTTGTTGTATGCAGTATAAACTGCAAATAGCCATGTGGAAATCTATTCCAACCAAATATAAATATGTTAAAGACACCTAAAGTGAAAATCAGGCTGGGTCTCAAACTCGCAACCCCCGTGTTGAAGGGGAAGTGTCTTATCGACCAGGCCATGAAAGTTTATTGAAAGAAATATTAAGATATTTATTTTTAACCTATTGTATTATAACTAAATACTGAGTCATTTTAGGAGTAATTTACAAATGTATGTGATCCACTGAAAAGTGATCAGTTTCGGTAGGTATTAACAAATAAACGTATAGGTAAGCAATAATTGCAAAAAAAATATGCCATAGAATAAAATAAAAAAAATAAAAAAATATGTGCAGAAGGGGAGCACCATTTGCTGAGTACTTTCAATTTAGAGATTCATCAGTGCATATATGTGCAAGTTATTAGTGCATATATGTGCAAGTTATAGACGATATCGTTACATTCTCACATAATCCAAATGATCTTCAGCACCAACTGCAGGAATTGGTAGAGGTCAGTAAAGAAGTTATCAATTCTGAAAAATTAATATATCAAAAACCAAATATATGATGAACAGCTTTGCTACCCCAAAACCAATAATTGTATATGGAAAGCAGCTGGAACTTGTCCAGGAATATGTGTATTTGGGCCAACTTATTTCCTTTGTATGTGACATATCGGAGGAAATAGCACGAAGGACAAAACTAGCAAGGAGCTCTTTTTGACATTTGAACAGTATCTTCAAAAGTGATCTCCCAATATCTTTGAAGCAAAAGGTCTACAACCAGTGTATTCTCCCAGTATTTACGTATGGTTGTGAAACAAGGGACGCTTCCAGCAAAAAACACACAAAAGCTCCAGACTGCACAAAGGATCATGGAGAGATGCATGTTGGGCTATACTCAAAGAAACCGTAAACGAAACACCTGGATTCACAACAAAACAAAGATATAAGACATAATAAAGGTCTGCAAGAAAATGAAGTGGCAATGGGCGGGACACGTAGCCAGAATATCAGATTCCCGATGGACGTCTGAAATAATCCAATGGTACCCAAGAGGCCCAGGAAAATACCGAAGATACGCTGGATGGATGAAATCAGAAAGCATGGCAGCATCACATGACACCAACGAGCAAAAAAACGAACTATTTGGAGTCAACTTGGGGAGACATTCATCCAACAGTGGATTGACCCTGGTTGGCAATGATGATGATTTTAATGATGATATGTGCAAGTGCAATTATACTTAAGGATAATTAACAATTTAAGTTTGTTATTACATTTTCTCTGCATTTCCGCATGTGACGTTTTCCCGCATTTATCGTATATTTAAACAAGTCCCTTCAAAACGATAGATAGAGGTTTCATTCTATTTTTATTTGCAGGTGGAAGCATAGAACGACTATGCGTGACTGCCAGTGCCATGGCGTCGGGGCCGCCGTGCACAGTAGGAGGCGGCGGCCCGGACTGCAGCGACCGCGCGGCCATGGTGCGCGCCGCCCGGGGGCTACTGGCCTCCGTCACCCGCGTACTGCTACTCGCAGACATCGTGGTCGTCAAACAATTACTACTTACCAAAGACAAGGTAATTTTATTTCTTTCAAACTCTTGAAAAAACGTAGCCTCCATAATTATGCCGTTCCTTCTTCTTGATATAGATTTAAGATGTTTTTGTTGTGATAATCAAAATATTTGTCTAAGATTTATTTTTAACCTGAGAAATTACGATTACATCACTTGTATGAGAAGGAGCTGAACAGGTTGAACGTAAGAAACATAAGCAGAATTCCCGTACTGTCCCTATTACATAGTATCCTTAACTGTCCCGCCGCCCCCTTATATCTCGCCGAAAATATTCAGCATCTTTCCGATTATAGACTTGCGCTACGCTCAAACAGAGTTTGTTTATTGGCTTTCCCGGTTAATTTTTTACGTCGTCCTTTACTGTCCATGCAGTAATACTCTGGAACGACTGAAAAAACTCTTCATTTCAAATCAGTTATATAACGTGTATCATTCCTTGTTTTTCTTTCTTCTCCACCATCCCTTACTTTTCCTTTGATTGACGATATCTCACTTTTACTTTTACTATGTATATTGTTCATAAATGTTGTAAAGGCGAATAATCATTTGAATATTTTTTGTGACTATGTAACTTCCTTTATTTACTTTTGTATGGTTGGTTGGAAGAGCAATAAGCCCCCCAGATTGTTTTACAGTGAAGTGTTAAATAAATAAAATAATTCCTTGGAGGTAAATCAAATCCTTGGATAAGTACTATATATTATATTAGAAATTTTTGACACAGAACCGATTTAATTTCTGCCGCTAGCCATCTATCTGGTGAGCTTACATTCCTCTCGGGTGATCGTTGTCTATCGATCTAGAAAGGTCATCGGGATCCAAGGAGAATCGGAGGAGGGAAATACCCACGTGCATTGATAGGCAGCGTGTAATTTAAACACACCTTCTGGTACCCCCTCAATAAAGCGTCGTAGATTAGGAGGCAGTAGGTTTACAAAAACCTGAAGTCATGTCAAAGGAGTTGATTTCAGAGTGCCACTGACTACCCTCATTGCCTCTTCGAGCTTGATATTTTAGGAACGGTCGTTCCTTAAAGGAGAGATGATGAGGATGATTGTTGATAAATAAAACTCGTTCGAAATCGGAATATGCAAAGAGGTATTTTATTGATAAACGTCGGTATTTATAATATTTTGGAATGTATGTGGGACGGAGCAAGAGATATGTTGATGTCTTGTCTCACGCCTCACAATATATTTATTGTCATCACGTAGGTATTCATAGTTTTGACTGACAGCGCGGACGATATGTTGCTGTCTCGTTTCCTCACGGAATGCGGTCTCCGCTAGTAGTGAGTTGAATGACCAACCGTATGAACTTTGCCCATTGTTTGTCTCGCATTGTGAAGCATGCGAGTTTGATGACCGGGCGGGCAAAGGTCGCCTCGTGGGTTCAGTGACCGCACGTATAGTCACTACAATATCAATAAGGTTGACCTGAGCGTTTCTAAGCCAAACAGTAGCTTAGTAAAACAATGGCTTGACCACGGAGTACAAAAAAGCCATTGATGTTCAGCATAGAGCAGGCATGCTACATCCCCAGCTAGTCTCATGTGAAGTATGTTAACTTGTGAGGGATGTTAATTTGTGAAGAATATTAAGTCAATTGCAAGTTTTTTCCCTGGCATGCGACGTCCTTTGGAAATAAGCATGCTGACGTCAAAATATTTATACAAACTTAATGAAAAAAAAAGAAAACTCCCAAGAATGCAGAAAGTAAGACAATGTTTTATATAGCCTTTCTGAAGGTTTCACTAAAAGGTTCTTAAGTTGATAAGATAGTTCTCGAAAAAAATTACTATCTCAAGGAAATACTTTACTTTGTGAAATTAATTATCGTTATTTTTAATGCAGTCAAGTTGATGAGAAATAAATGTCATAAAATCTGAAATCAAGTAAGATGATCAGCTATAAATAAATGCCAGACGGTTTAAAGTGGCACTTAGACTCTCACAATATACGAGTATAAGTGATTCATCCGAGTCAACTGAATCTAATTAAATCTTCGATTTCTATTTTTTAACTTGATCGTTTGCACTTTGAAGTGGATGAATAAAACGATCGCATTTTTTCTTCTCGATTTACTTAAATTTAGAAAGTTTGCGCCTGATATATTTCCGATAAGGAACAAAGCAATATGAGAATTCTAAATTTTGAAGGTAACTTTAGTTCGGTACCTGGGGTACTAAACTACCCTTAACTGGGTTTTTACAATTTGAGATATATGTAGACGTAAATATGTGTACACATAAAGATCTAAACGCACAAAAAATATGTTTTGTATTTAAAATATTAAAAAGCATGGATTAACCCCTAAGGCTAAGGCCACACCGAAGTGCTTCGCTTAGTGCTAAGCTAGGTGCTACGCTTATCTACTAGATACATATACTGCCACATTGCACGCTACGTTTTCTGATACAAATTCATGTGACATTTGGGAGCGGTTGAGTCAACAAACGATGCCACCCTCAAAACTAACCAGAAATCTACTTCTCTCAGAGAATTTATGTTTAAAATTTCGAGCAACTCAAATTCGAACTTGTTGGGTGCATAATGTTAATTTATCTAGAAGTAGGTACTCGTGGAAAATTTCGACTTATCTACAAATAATTGCGAAAATACGATGAATACACTTTTGTATAATTTGCTCGATGGGTTCCTCAAAGGCTCCCTTTTATATACTGATCCTATTAAAACTTCCTCCATCTGGTAAAATTACTTGGTGACACAATAAAATTAACCAACACGTATGTTCACTGGGAGACTCACAAGGTGACTAATAGTCACGTAGCGTGGCGCGAAGCGTGCAGTGTGACCATTGCGATAGTATGGTGTGCGTTGGTTCTCTAGGATATGTCACCTAGTTCGTAGTGTAGCTCTAAGCACCAAGTGACGCTCCTACCTGTGTGGGCGTAGCCTTAATGTATAAAAATATAAACCCAGTAAAATAGATGTTTAGGGTTAAATTCCGTTACGAAAAAATCCATACAAGTCAATGAAAAACGTCGTGATGTTTTCTCAATTATCTAAGAAAAAATGTAGAATATTTATTGGATCAATCATGCATATTAACGGTTAAATGTAATTGAAAATCAGCCGAGTAGAAACGAAGGTAAAGTGCAATGTATTGTCCATACACCCATAAATGTTTTCTTAAAGAAATATACACGGCCAGACTTAACATACACATATCTTAAAAAACTTCATTGAACGTATGGAAATTTAAATTTAATCGATTCACAACGCTTTGTGACATGTCCATGTTACATACATATCATCACGCAAATTTCTCTGTCAGGATAGGCAGAATAAACAGATCGTCAGATTTTCCTATCTCGACATACATTCGCCTCTTCTACATCCATACATTTTCTTATACAACTCTTTTCTGACTCTCTGCATTTCCTTCTACGAAAATATAATTCAATTGATACCACGCCTTCCACTCACATGTTTCATGTATACTGTTTTATTAGTTTTTCTACATCAATTCGTTCTACATGCCCAAAACATCTCAGATTGCTCTTATTCATCGTACTCAACACATCAGCCTTAATTAAGTCCACATTCATCCCTAATCTCTTCGTTCTGTATTCTGATATACATTGTAACCGCGTATATTCTTCCCAGTGCATACATTTCTTCAGAATTTATTCGGCTACATTCAGTATTTTTCTACGTCTTCGTTTCACTCCCATACATCAAAGTTGATACTAAAATACTGTTGTCCGAGTTGACTTTGAAAAATGTTTATAAAATAGATTAATGCGAGCACTTAACTAATAGCTTTTATTCATCCCAAAGGCTGTCAACACACTTTCGTTACATTAAAACCGAAAAACGATGAGAATATTCCGAAGTAAAGAAACATTTTATATATGAGACAAATATAATTATAAGAAGATGCATGAGTTTCAGTTAAATCCAACCATCTATAGTTGATTCAAAAAAAAATATCAACCCACAAAACATGTTTTGTTTCTTTGAAATAGAGAGGAAGTGCAAATATATTATTCGATTCGAATAAGTGCAAATATATTATTCGATTCAATGGTTGTTTTATAGTTAAATTCCGTCAAAAAAATTGGTTCAAGAAGAATAATTATCCAGCAAAAACTATTAATTATACAATACCTGTTATTTTGAAATTTTGAAGAAGCAGTACGGGATTGATATGAAAATATATCAAGCTAGTTCAATGTCTATTGCATAATTGAATTCTGTATTTTTTTTAAATGTTTGATTAAATCCCACACAAAGCTTCTTAATTTTATTAGAATATATAAAATGTGGGTAGGTTTCTTTATGCATACTAACGTCCAAATAACATATTGAAAATCAGCGTAACAGAAATAAAAGTCATGCTGTTTGTGAGCAGGTACATTGCAACCCTTACATCAATGGGGATCAACCTGACCAGGTCAAAAAGTTCTGAAATTGTTCTGAAATCGAACAAAATGGTGAATTTGAAGGAGGGATTAGTGCTGCTGGTGGTGTATTTAATACTTTTTTTAATTTGGGTGATTTGGAAAGCCAAGTTCAGCAGAAAGGTTTAGTTTTTAAAATATCTATTGTCCTGCATTGTCATAGCGTCCATTCAAAGTGACTGGATGTTTCCTAAATTATCTCCGAACAGGTAAAATGTGGGTCGGATTATTTTTGTGTATGTATACAAAAGAAATCCAACTCATAATTTATCTCATTTTTTCTCGACATTTTTAGCCTTACGACCGTCCCAAAAAATAAAATTAATAAAATTGGCACTACGCGACTGCCCCGCAAAAATTTAATATCTTATTGATGCAAAATAACTTACGTTTGCAAAAAAATAACACATTTTTTTCAGAAAATACCGACCAAATTTTTTCAGAAAAAGCGACCCTTAGGTTGAGAAACGATGATTTAGCTGTTTAGAGACCTGTATAGAACAAATATGTATAAACACGGAATTTTACCCTACTACGAGTACTAGCATGATACGTTTGTATGATACATAAAACATGGAGTTATACTTGATTGATTTATGTTATATTATCAATTTTACCCTACTACGAGTACTAGCATGATACGTTTGTATGATACATAACATAAAACATGGAGTTATACTTGATTGATTTATGTTATATTATCAATTTTACCCTACTACGAGTACTAGCATGATACGTTTGTATGATACATAAAACATGGAGTTATACTTGATCGATATATGTTATATTATCAATTAAACAAAAAAATTAAGGGTTGACTATTTTTTTTCAAATCTACAACCACATATACGTGTATTATATGAAAATGAAACCCCTAAAAACACATGTTTGTTCCATTTTAAATATCGCTGGAAAGGTTATGTGGTGTATAGCTGATAAGGCCCTCAGCGGGAAAATAAAATATATGTAAATAAGAACGTAAAGAGACATTGTTAGATGGATAAAGCAGAGAAGGCATTATTGACGGGATTACGTTAAAATAACAGATAAACCCCAGATTCCCCATATAGTTTTTATAAGAAGCCAACCATCAGGTAAACCTCCAAAGATATTGAAGGATAGCTGGCAGTCTACGAGTACATTCCAGGAATAATAAAAAAAAAACAGATCAAGAATCCACTTCAAGAAGAAAGGAAACTACCTCGATGCTCGAACTGAAAAAATATCAACACGTATAATGTGCATTTTGTGATTAAATTTTATCTTTCAATTTCAATTAAATTATTCGATACAATCCCTTACACTCACCAAAATTTAAATATCTCATAACAGATAGCATTTGGGTTAAATCCTTTTTGCTCATTTAGTCAGATTAAATACTTTTGCAAGGATAGTTCAAAAGTCTTGTTTTGGAAGGGGGCCTACTCGTAACACGCAGGTATACATACCTTTTTCCTTAAGAGATATTACCATATATATAGTTGAAATAATTTTCTAGTCTTAAGATTTCAAAAAACAAAATGCTGTATTGTATAACACTTTCGTTGTATATAGAACAATCTGGCGGTTGTATTGCCATGTAGCAATCTTTTCCAACCAACCAGAAAAATGTTAAAGATACCTTTAGTGAAACCAGACTGTATTTTTCTCAAGAAACAATCTGGGTTCCAGCAAGATTTGAAATCGCAACCTCCGGGTTGGGAGACAGGCGTCTTACCAACTAGCCCACGTCAAAATACTGAAAGAACAAAAATAAAACAAAAAGTACAGTGCCCAACTTTTCAGTCGTATCATTATGAGGTATTTACCGTGTTAGCCCGACTATAAGGCGATGTTTTTTATTTAAAAAGGCGACACGTAAATAGGGAGGTCGCCTTATATTCGAGTCACAAACATAGTGGGTAACAATAAATGCACTACTCGCGATTAGCGAAATGGCAACATTATAATGAGAGCGTTCAAAAGGCGTCATTGTTTACACATAGCCTGTGCGTTATAATTTCTGACAGTTTTTTATGTGTTTTTTTTGTACTGTGCTTCGTTTTGCATCTTTGCTACCTAAAAAAGTGTTATGACTGACCATATTGAAAGACGAGGAGCTCGAAAAAATCAAGTGAATCAAGGAATTCGCAGAAGCTATGATTCCAATTTTAAGGTTATGGTGGTGCGTGCTGCAGAAACAACCAACAACTGTGCGGCTGACAAACAATTTGGTATCACGGAAAATATGTTAATGTTAGATGTTGGCGTGGCGAGACTGATACTGAGGATGCCATATGTGGATCTTCGTGATTTTTTTACTTGAATTCAACTGATTTTTGTTTCTAGAATTTATCATTGATTAAAACAGTTTAATGTATCCAAGATGAGTTGTTTATTTGTAAGAAATTGATATATAGCAATAAACCCGCCAGATATATCACATTTAACTATCTACACAAAATAATGAAAATAAATTGATAAATATTGTTAAACTAATTAAACTGAAAAATATTGTACCTTACTTACTTGCTAAATATGTCTAAATATTTCAGGTTGCGAGAAGTCTAGGTCGATTAGAATCGGTTTCCAACTTCACCGAGTTCGTGAAGGCGTTCTCCGTGTTCGGTGCTGAAATGGTGGAGTTGGCCCACGTCACGGGGGAACGGCAGAACGACCTCAAAGATGAGAGAAGGAGAGCGCAGATGGCAGCTGCGAGACAAGTGCTAGAGAGGTCAACCATGATGCTGCTGACGTCTTCAAAGGTAAGCTCTAGATAGCTTTAAAGTCATCCATTCAGGGTTGCCGCGAGAGGTACAGCTACCTGTGTGCAAGAACCAAAAATGTGACACCTATCCCTAGTTCAATTTAAATATTTTCTTAAGGCAAATGCATTGTTCATTACAGAGCTGATACGTTATATGAAGGTAATAATCGTAAATATTGTCGCGTGCTTTAATCCTTCAAATTTATTTATATTCAACCTGGCGATAGCGAGCCTTAAGTAGTTACCCATATCCTATGTCACATTTAGTTTAATTTCACAGTCCAGAGAATCAGAAATATGTCGAGAAAACAATAACACATATGTGTATTAAGAGATACAATACAAGGGTTTCACCATCCAAATTAAACAGTGTTCAAGAGTGCAAGGGTTGTCACTTACCACTTTTTTCAATTAAGATGCGTTTAAGTTTGATCGGTTTTCTTTAAGTATTCAAACTCACTTAGTCAATCGTGTGCGTTTTATGGATTGTAACTTTTTGAACATCCAAGGCAACTAATACTAACTATATCAAGGGGCTACCAGCGCAAACAGACTATTTAAGGAGCGGCCGGCCCTTGAATCAGCCGTATGTGTGCACCGCGCACATTGCAGATATAGACGCGACGCCTCTGCATCCATTCACTAATTGGAAAGTTTCTGTAAAACGCCGTTAAGAAATTTTTCTACCCTAAAGGCGCCGTGAAAACGAAAACCATTAGCTTAGCTTAAAAAAAGCTATAATGAAAAATAACTAAACTTGGCATAAACGTTATTTTTTTTCTTAAGACATCGAAGTATAATAATAAAATATTTTAACAAAAGTAATAACAATTTTACTTTACTGACATACGAGTAAACAGCGTCGGATGTAAATATTCTTATATGGGATGCAAAATAATATATTACCTCTCATTATTATATCACTGTGTTATTATCGGAGCTCGCAGACGAAGCAGTTAGGATTTACACCATCCAACAACGAGCGTTTTTATTACATTTCAGCGTCTTCGCATTATCCAACTACAAGAAATTCACCATAAAGTTACTCTGAAGATAGGCATTCCATTGTTGACACTGTTCAACATAATCGACGGAATTTATTTTTATAGTCATAAATAAATTTTAAGTTGCTTGTTTCTACGTCAACATTATCAATGTAACAGCAAAATCGATAAATGTCAACGTGATATGTTTAATCAGAAATCTTAAACTTTTGTATAACAGAATTAGAAATTGAATTATTGATGATGAATATGAGTTAAACATTGATGTTAAGTAGAATGAAATAAAGCACGTTGAGGTGGTTTGAACATATTTAACGGATAAGTAATAAAAAACTGTCTAAATAAATTTACAATGCAAATATAAGTGAGAGTCATAGGGGAGGATGGCTAAAAAAGTATGGTTAGACCAAGCGAATGGTATTTTGAAAGAAAGAAAGCTTAGGAGTAAGAGAAACAGAAATAATCTATGGATATGGATGAGGTAAAGGAAGTATCTATACGAGTACGTACGAGTTTATTCAGTGTATGTACTATATATACATATTTAGTATTTCTACCCGAACGGACGTGTAGTGCCGCGCTCTCCGTCCAACTCGTCGAAAATTGACGAAAAAGTCAAATGTGCGAGTAAAATATTTCATATCAATATATTTAAAATGACTCGATCAAGTGCCGCAATTATCGAGGAATTTACCGGAGTTGTATCGGAATTGAGAGGAGAATTAAAGTCTCTCATTTGCAAAATATCGAACTTAGAAAATTGTGTAATTGGTCAAACTGAGTTACTCAAAACTCAAGACAATACAATAGCATCTTTGTGCGCGAAGATAGTATCCCTCGAGGCAAAAGTGTCAGTGAGTACGAAGGGAAGCGAAACCATTGGAGTTGGGGAACCTATTTCCGAGCCAAGGGTGAGTTATAAACGTAACCACATACCCGAATCCAAAGCCGCGACCCCAAAAATACATAACGTTGGAAAAAGGACCAAACCCACGAAAACGTCAGAAGCAACTCCAACTGAAGCTGAAAAAAACAAAGAACGTCCAAAAACCTACTCAGAGGCTACAAGGCAAAACCCAACAACCTCTTCTCACCAAGATTTTGACGATTCAACACCAAAAGGCTCGAGTGACTGGAAACTTGTCAAACGTAAGACCAAAAGGTCAGTAGTAACTACCGGTGCAAAAATAAATACCGATCTGAAGGCTGTAAAAAGGACAGTCTTCCTACACGCTTGGAGATTTGTCCCAGAGACAACCACGGACGATATTTTGACATATGTGAGGTCTATCGAGAAAGAAGACTTTCAAATTGAAAAACTCCCTACGAAAAAACAATACGCATCATTTAAAATTGGAGTACCCGAGCAGCTAGCTGAAAAATTCAACGACCCTGCTAGTTGGCCAGTTGGGATAGCTATCTCCAAATTTATATTTTTAAAAGCTAAAAAGCCAAGTCTAGGAAATGAGCAAAACAGGAAAAATTAGAATTTTGTATCAAAACGTAAGAGGTCTCAATACCAAACTTCAAGAATTCCGGGATAATACGCTATTACAAAATGCGGACATAATAGCGCTCACGGAATCCTGGTTGTGTCCGTCTGTTCAAAATGGAGAACTGCTCGAAACAAATGAATACCATGTGTTTCGGAGTGACGCGGGCGAGCGCGGCCGGGGTGTGCTGCTGGCTGTAAACCAAAGGATTCCCTGTGAACGCATATTTGAGCTAGAAATTTCAAAGGACCAAGACATCTGGGTGAGGTGCAGGATAAACAATACAACAATATATATTTGTGTAGTTTACTTCGAGTGCACGGGTGCCGACGAAACCAGACAAAAATTTTATGACTCTCTGAATTCGAACAATCTTAAGTTACGCAACAAAAATGTTTTAATTATAGGAGATTTTAATTTGAATAACGAATCCACGGAAGTATTGTTGGATTATGACTGTTTTCTTCAGTCCAACGATCTTGTCCAATACAATCACATAAATAACGAATACGGCAATATGCTGGACCTAGTTTTAAGCAATACCAACTGCAAGGTGGACAGATCGTTGGAATGCTTTGTAAAGGAAGATAGACATCATCCGACACTCTCCGTGGAGATCCAGGTGAGATGCGTGGGCCGTGGGAGGGGTCGCAAGTATCGCCCTTCGCCACCCAGGGATCCTCCCCCCTCCCCACGCAACTCCCGACCTACATATAACTACAATAAGGCAAATTTTTTACTCTTAAAGAATATTCTACTACATTTTGACTGGAACACCCTGTATAGCATAGATAATATTGACGAAGCCGTAGAGTACTTCCATAGTGTCATTTACGGAACGCTAGATATCTGCGTCCCACAGAAACATAATCTACCAAATTTGCCCAACTATCCAGTTTGGTTCAATGTCGATATAATCCGAGATCTCAAAAATAAAAACAAACTTCATAACAATTATCTTCAAAGCAGAAACCAGTCTGATTACTTAGAATACTCAAGGCTGAGAGCCAAATTAAAAACTCAAATAAAACAATCGCGCCAAGAGTATTTAGCCAAGATAGAGACCGACATCCGAGGAAACCCTTCGAATCTTTGGAATCATGTAAAAAATAGAAAAACGAATAAAACTAGCTTCAAATCTATGAAACTGGGTGACAGTATAACTGAAGACTCCCAAAAGATTGCAGAAAACATTGCACAATACTTTCAATCAGTTTACCTAGATTCAGCGGCCAAACATGACATAAAAAATATATTAAACAGTTCGTCAGACAGCAGAAGCATATCGCTCCATTCCATTTCTAAGGAAGAAGTGCTGAAAAGCATAAACTCCTTGCAAACCGACAAAGCAATCGGACCAGACGGGTTATCAGCCGACATTTTCAAAGTCTGTGCGAAATACGTGTGTGATCCCATCTGCTACATATTTAACTTGAGCATAAATACCAATACATTTCCCGAAAGTTGGAAGACAACCAGGGTCTGCCCTATCTTCAAATCGGGAGACCCGTTAGACTCTCATAATTACAGACCTGTAGCTGTTCTCTCTTTGCTTCCAAAAATTTTCGAAACTGTACTGTGCAACCAATTGACCCACCAAGTGTCAACAAGACTTATTGGAAACCAGCATGGCTTTTTGCCAAAACGATCGACTGTTACCAACCTTCTCTCTCTCACACAACAGATTGCGTCAAACTTAGACGAACTTTCACAAACGGACGTAATATATGCAGACTTTCAGAAAGCTTTCGACAAAGTTGATCACGATATATTACTTAAGAAAATGCACAAACTTGGCTTCAGCGATAATCTAATTGGATTATTTGCATCTTACCTAAAAGAAAGATCTCAATACGTAACAATCCGTAACAAGTCTTCTGTGGAATTTATCGCAAGATCTGGTTTACCACAAGGATCCAATTTAGGTCCCCTACTATTCCTCATATTAATAGACGACATTCAGAATTCCATAAGTCACTCGACATGTTTATTGTTCGCTGACGACTTGAAAATATTCAATTCACCTCAAAAAGATCAATTCACCTCACGACTGTGCACAGTTACAACAGGACCTAGACTCCCTAGTCTCCTGGAGTGAGCAAAATCATATTCTGTTCAACATTAACAAATGTGTCTGTGTATCTTATAGTCGATCGTTTTCACCAATCCACCATCAGTATACTATACAGGGAGTGGCACTAAACAGAGTTTCTGAATTCAAGGATTTGGGCGTAACCTTCGATGTCGGACTCACGTTCGTTAACCATGTCTCACGTTTGATATCGGACTGTTACAAACTACTCGGTTTTGTAATGAGAATATCAAGAGAATTTAACAGCACCGATATCCTCCGAAACTTATATAATTATCTAATTAGAACCAAATTAGAATATGCATCTACGGTTTGGGCTCCTCACCAGCTCAAATATAAAAACAATATAGAACAAATACAAAAAAAAATCCTCAGATATCTATGGTACAGAACAAAGGGCGATTACCCAAAATATGCTCACCATGCCGAACTTCTCACGGTGTGTAACTATAGAAGCCTCGAAACAAGAAGGCAAGAATCCATTGCGATATTCCTAATAAAGGTTTTCCAAGGTTCCTTTAACTGTCCCGCGATTCTAGAAGCACTAAGTTTATATGTACCCAATAAATATATCAGTGCAAGGAATCACCCTCTGTTCTACATACCAACTTACAGGACGAATATCATGGCTAAACACTCAGTCACGCGTGGTATAGAGATATTGAACCAACTGAATGACACGGTTGATATATTCTCGGTACCGTCTAGCAGTATGAGAAGAATCCTGGCTGATATTATTCCTAACGAATAAGCTAACGCTAGAAGCAAACCCTCTTTGTGTAACAGGAGAAATCCGTGCAAAGTGGATAAAAAAAAAAAAAAAAAAAAAAAAAAAAAAAACAGTGTAGGTATTATACATATTCAGTGTATGTACTATATACGAGTATATTCAATATTCAGTGTATGTACGTTACATACACATATTATATAATACATACTGAACATACACATATAATACATACTGAATATGTATTACATACACATATAATACATACTGAATATGTATTCAGTGTATGTTCTATATGTATTCAGTGTTTGTACACGCCGCTGAAAGTGATCTGCACCGTTTTCTATAATAATTTATGTTTATTTTTCAGGCATGCTTAAGGCATCCGGATTGCCCGAGCTCACGAGAAAACAGGGATACAGTGTTTTGCCAAATGAGAAGAGCCATGGACCTGATCCACTACGTGGTAAAGGACGGAGTGTTAGACTGCCAAGCAGCGCTATCTCCAAGAACGCAGGTCAGTTTTAATAAGTATTATTTCAATACGTACAGGTTTATTGATAGCAACACAGTATAAACATATGAACATACACGGTGTGATAAAAAAAAGAACGGTTTTTTTTTTATTTCACTGACTGTTTATTTTTTGTTGGGCCCATCTTTTTTTCTCATTTTGGTGACACTGTACACATATGTGATGTACATTTAAATTTTCAGTCATATCGGATTGGCAGTTTGTGTTTGACAGGCAAGTATATTACAAAAAAAATATAATAAATGAACAGTTAATACAATTAATTATAAACTCAATAATTATGTACGAAAATTGTTGAAAATATAAATGCACACGCACACATACACACACACAACCCCAGATTCACTGCTAGCGAAAAATGTAAGAGTTCAAATTTTGACTAACAGAGAAATAAACTAGAAGACATTTTTTTGCTGAGTCAAATCACGTGAGTGGCTGCAGCTCGAATCCATTGAACTACAATATTTATTGTGTATGTGTTTAACACATCGATCAATAAGTCCGTGAACTAACCACTAAAACAACATTTGTTTGCCAAAATTCTTCTTTATTCATCAACATAGTCTCCTTCAAGAGCGATACATTCATTCCAATGCTTTCCTAACTTTTCTATGCCAGCCGTGTAGAACGATTTATCTTTGGTTTCAAAATAGGCGTTAGTTTCGGCAATCACTTTTTCATTGGAACCAAATCTCTTTCCTTGGAGCATCTTTTTGAGGTCTGCGAACAGCCAATAGCCGCTGTGGGCTAAATCTGGAGAATACGGTGGGTGCGGAAGCAATTCGAAGTTCAACTCATGCAATTTGGTCATCGTTACCATCGACTTGTGACACGGTGCATTGTCCTGATGAAAGAGAACTTTTTTCTTCTTCATATGGGGGCGTTTTTTTGCAATGTCTGCCTTCAAACGCTCCAATAACGCTATGTAATATTCGCTATTGATGGTTTTTCCCTTTTCAAGGTGATCGATGAATATTATACCATGCGCATCCCAAAATACGGAGGTTATAACCTTCCCGGCCGACTGTTGAGTTTTTGGTCGCTTCGGATGACTTTCACCGGCTGCTCTCCACTCAGCTGACGGCCGATTTGATTTCGGAGTATAGTGGTGGATCCAAGTTTCATCCATTGTCACATACCGACGCAAAAACTCCTGTTTATTTCGCGTAAACAGCGCCAAACAGCGCTCTGAATCATCGATGCGTTGTTGTTTCTGTTCCATTGTGAGCAAACGCGGCACCCATTTCGAGAAAAGCTTTTTCATGACCAAATAAATATTCATGTAAAATAATGTAAACACTACCAAATGATATCTTCACGATGTCAGCTATCTCACGCAACTGTACTTTGCGATTTTCCATCACGATTTTGAGGGTTTTTTTATGTTTTCTGGTGTAACAGCGACGACGACCAGAGCGTTCAGCTTCATTTGTGTCTGTACGACCGCGTTTGAAATCAGCATACCACCGACAAATAGTTTTTTTCGACGAAGCAGAGCCCGGATAACACTTTTCAAGCCATCGCTGAGTTTGAACGGTATTTTTTCCCATTGAAAAGCAATGTTTTATCAACACACGAAATTCGGTTTTTTCCATTGTTTTGAAAATAGCAAAAGTAGCGTCACTAAAACCATTGTAACTCAATGACACAATGTCGGAATGTCATGAAAGTTTGACACGTAACTTCTAAAGGTTGGTACTAACTGAGAATTGTATGGATTTGTTATTAGAGGCGCCATCTGTTGGTAAGTTCCGGGAATTGTTGATTGATACGTTATATACGAATTTCGTGGATGTAAGTCAGCCAGTAGATGGGATTTAAGCATTGGTGTGGAATCCATCGGAGATCCCTTATTCTCTTATAGTGCAGAATATCCAAAATATTTTTTTGAAATATCTCTATTTACGGGGTGCGATTTCTACCAGTCGCTCTACCCTACAAGGTTTCTTATAAGCGTGTTACTATAGTAAATACTATAGTATTTTCTAAGCGTGATTTAGGATGTGAGGATCTCTACATATTTCGATGCTGACGAGAGCAACATCTTATCCAACTATGTTGGAAAATAAATTATTTTATATTCCAGACAACTATTTGAAATATAGAAATATTGATTTGTTTAGACTGGCAATAAGTAGAACTAACTTGTCAAATGCTCTTGCTTTATTTAGTGGACTGTCTCTTTTGAATGGGCCTCGGATATTGACATTTTCAACATTTAAGAAAATATTTTTAAAGAAAGCATGTTGAACTTTTTTAAATAATGGGAGTTAGTTGTTTCAACAAAACAATTATTTCTTATTGAAATATATTATATATAATGAGTTTAACCTATTAATATGTAAGCTATATTTAAAAATAAAATATTATTCGGACGGCTGTTGGGAAATTTAGCCATAAGATTATTTCATTGCTCTTAAAAACAGAATATTCAATGTGATTCATTCCTTATGTTTTATCATTTTATTAAGTGATTCTTTCACAATGATTACTGTTTTTTTTTCATTTCAAGTCACTAAAATTGCGGTACAAATTGTCATATAAATAAGACGTTTTGCTTCAGATAGTACCCGAAAGAAATAGATAAAGGACCCAAGTGAAGTTATTTCTTCACGTACAATAGAATTGTCATCACGAATCAAATTATGAGTTCCTTGCCTAGTCTAGTGGCTTAAACCTAAAAGCTCAATTAATGAAGCAAGAAACAATGTGGCTTCCCGGCCACGCTCTTCTGTATATCCGCATCATCAATTCGGATATATCGAAGGATACCAAACGAAAGAATTAATGAATTTGCTTAAAAAAAATGTTTAATCAATATAATTATACATGTAATACAAAATAATTATACTCGTACAATTGACATTTAATTCTACAGAGAGAATTTTGTATTTCTCTCTTTTATATCAGATCTCTATAGTATTTTCGTCTAATTTATGTATGTGAAAATGGGGCATTTTACAAAAACCACTATGTAATATACAATGGTATTGACATCCAGCGAAATATCCTAGCTCAACAGTTAAAGGCTATAAATATGGTCATTGTCAAGGGTGCCTTAATCGAACCTTTCCCTTCCCCCAGCATGTACCAACATCCAGTTGATGCTTTAGACAAGGGGTCCGCAAACAGTATATCATGACACATTTTGAAATCGATCGTGACATACTCGTATGATGTAATCATTCGAATGACTTAATAATCCCAATTTTGAGCCTAGAAGACAATATATTTACGTTTCATTTTTTTACAGAAAAGTTTTCAAAGCGTGGTAGGACAAACATTTTTAACATGTACATAAACTTTTTTTTCTTTCTCTCTAAAGACTCAAAATACTTGTAATGTTATTGAGTGAAATGTTGTAACGATGAGTATTTATGATATTAAGCTTAATCCCAATATTAAGCCCATCATGCAACCTAACCAGATAGAAAAACATTGCATGCGCCGCCAAAATAAATTCCCGCTATGAATTCAAAAAAAGTTTCAGAAAAAAATGCAGTGTTTACACAAAAATATAAATAAAATCAAAGATTTATAAACAGTTCTTACTTACCATAATGTTATTTCTCTATCAGGATAGGCAGAGAGATTAAAGTACTTCACTTTCCTATCTCGACATACATATTTCACTTCCTCAACATTTATGCATCCACCCACACAACTAATTTAGTTTCTCTAGCTCGAAACCCTTTCTTCTTTTAAAATGTAATTCATTTAATCCATCAATCGAATATAAAATCTTATTTTTATTTATTTATTTATTTAACACTTTTATTGCAAATACAATCTGGCGGGCTTATTGCTAGGCGGCAATCTCTTCCAACTAACCAGTCAAAATTAAATGAAGCAAATTACGTGGTTGCATAAATCATTCAAATGACTATCCATCCCCACGAAATCCATAAATATATACGTGAGTACATGCCCACGAACCCCACAAAGACGGACAATCACTCGAACATTATTTTTCATATAAATCTTAATATTTGACAAACAATAAAAACTCGATCACGAGGTGCTTAAACTATTTAATTCAAGTCTCTGAAACAAGTAATTAGCTGAAATATTTTTGGTAGACTGATTGAATGGTTTTGTGTTGAGAAAGGTGTCAAACAAGAGCAATCAAGTCGCATTTTGAAATTAAATGTTCAGGTGACAAAACAATTTTAAAATGTTTCTTAGAAAAACCCGTGACCAGTCTTTAAATTTCTTGTATTATCAAATCTGTGGCGTTATGGCAGAAGTTGATATGTCCGTTTTACCTTAGTTTACAGGATAAGCAATATTAACTTTGATAAGCTGTTAAAATCAGTACAAATAAGCATTTTTTAAGTTTTTCCAAACAATATATCTTTTGTTTGGATAATGACTGACACGCCAAGTTTTGCCACAACATGGTGATAATATTTTCTATAAATTGAGAGAATAAACACAAAATGACAAAAAACTGTCATAACGCCACATAAATAGATTCTTACGGCGTTAAAGTTTGCCGACCCCTTCGTTAGGCTTTATAGTAAGCCTTCGATTTGAGGCTTTGAAAATTTCAATTGCTTCTGGAACACATACAATATGTAGCTACAGCCGAAACCGAAACCTTTTTGTTGACTTCTAATAAATTATGAAAGGATAATGAGCCTTTAAGTAATCAAAGTGCCCTCCTTTTATATTCGTATTTGGCAATAAATCTCGGAATTTCGTAATAAATTTCAAATTCTAAATTTCAAATTGATTTTTTAATTTATTTTTCATTTAATTTACATGCGGATACCTTTAAACAAATATTAAATAACTTATACAAATTTCACTTGGAGAATTCTGTTCCTATTAATGTGGGGTATTTACTAGGTACCAGCTCTACGATAACTTGAACAGTTCGTAAATTTCTTTGAAATTGTAAGAATTGACACAACATCGGAAAAACAATCCTTGATTTAAATTATGGGAATACAATTTACAAAAATTGTAAGTAAAACACAAACAAATCTTAATAATTTTGAAAAATTGTTGACTAAGTAAAACACAAATCTTAATAATTTTGAAAAATTGTTGTCTAAATAAAACACAAATCTTAATAATTTTGAAAAATTGTTGACTAAGTAAAACACATATCTTAATAATTTTGAAAAAATGTTGACTAAGTAAAACACAAATCTTAATAATTTTGAAAAATTGTTGACTAAGTAAAACACAAATCTTAATAGTTTTGAAAAAATGTTGACTAAGTAAAACACATATCTTAATAATTTTGAAAAAATGTTGACTAAGTAAAACACAAATCTTAATAATTTTGAAAAATTGTTGACTAAGTAAAACACAAATC
Source organism: Odontocerum albicorne (assembly GCA_949825065.1). Classification (NCBI taxonomy): domain Eukaryota; kingdom Metazoa; phylum Arthropoda; class Insecta; order Trichoptera; family Odontoceridae; genus Odontocerum; species Odontocerum albicorne. Next base: position 15,859,091 of record OX463839.1, on the reverse strand, counting down.
TTAATAGTTTTGAAAAAATGTTGACTAAGTAAAACACAAATCTTAATAATTTTGAAAAATTGTTGACTAAGCCTCGAACAAGCTTTAACTTTAATAAGTGAAATCTAAAATACAATTGGTTTCAAAATGTAAACATAATGTACCAGTTTAAAAGATATTTAATAGGTACATTCAATTGATCAATATTTTAAACATTATCCTAGCTGAAAAGACTTTCTCGTAAGAGCATACGATGAAGAAAGTGTTATGATTTCTAGGTTTTTCTAAATTCAAAAATTAAAGTTATCTATCTAATTTCAAGTTTACATAAGTACTCAAAATTCAATTTTTCTTTCATAAGATCGATCTTTAATATGGGGCGTAACATAATACATCAATCAACAATTCCCGGGACTACCGGGCTCTGCTCCGTCGAAAACAACCATTTGTCGGTGGTATGCTGATTTCAAACGCGGTCGTACATACACAAATGATGCTGAAAGCTCTGGTCGTCCAAATGAGGCTGTTACACCAGAAAACATAAAAACCCCTCAAAATCATGATGGAAAATCACAAAGTACAGTTGCGTGAGATAGCCGACATCCTGAAGATATCATTTGGTAGTGTTTACACTATTTTGCATGAACATTTGGTCATGAAAAAGCTTTTTTCGAAATGAGTGCCGCGTTTGCTCACAATGGAACAGAAACAAAAACGCATCGATGATTTAGAGCGCTGTTTGGCACTGTTTACGCAAAATAAACAGGAGTTGCATCGGTGTGTGACAATGGATGAAACTTGGATCCACCACTTCTTCTTGATGTGCCCTGTCAGGTCCCCCCGACGTTGGCAATCACTCTGGCGAAGGCTTCTCTGTCTTGCGCGACCCGGAACAGCTCCTCCACACGTCCCATTCCGGTCCAGTCTCTTATATTTCGCAGCCAAGACGTTTGCCTCTCTCCATAGTGATATCCTGGGAATGATAATCAGGGTGGTTTCCCGTTGCCTTCCCTGATAGGTGTTTCTGTAGGGGTCACCCTCCCTTAGCCGGGGGGGTCCGGTTTTATGGCGCCGGACACTCGCACATTCATCCTCTCCTATCTGCTATGGCACTGATGGTAATATGCCAGTGACCACATTGCCCAGGGCTCGCGGGGCTTAAGAGGCCACTCGTGGACGCTAGGAGTAGGACTATTGGTAGTGTTGCTGATGGAATGCAACTATGGCGTTACGCGGTATTTTATAGGCACACATTTTCCGGCAAAACATGCACCACCGCGACCCTACCAAACTTTGAGCCCCACTATACTCCAGAATCAAATCGGCAGTCAGCTGAGTGGAGAGCAGCCGGTGAAAGTCGTCCGAAGCGACCAAAAACTCAACAGTCGGCCGTAAAGGTTATAGCCTCCGTATTTTGGGATGCGCATGGTATAATATTCATCGATCACCTTGAAAAGGGGAAAATCATCAATAGCGAATATTACATAGCGTTATTGGAGGGTTTGAAGGCAGAAATTGCAAAAAAACGGCCCCATATGAAAAAGAAAAAAGTTCTCTTTCATCAGGACAATGCACCGTGTCACAATTCGATGGTAAAGATGGCCAAATTGCATGAGTTGAACTTCGAATTGCTTCCGCACCCACCGTATTCTCCAGATTTGGCCCCCAGCGACTATTGGCTGTTCGCAGATCTAAAAAAATGCTCCAAGGAAAGAGATTTGGCTCCAATGAAGAAGTGATTGCCGAAACTAACGCCTATTTTGAAACCAAAGATAAATCGTTCTACACGGCTGGCATAGAAAAGTTAGAAAAGCGTTGGAATGAATGTATCGCTCTTGAAGGAGACTATGTTGATGAATAAAGAAGAATTTTGGCAAACAAATGTTGTTTTAGTAAATAGTCCCGGGACTTATTGATCGATGATACATACAAAACTTAAAGATACATTATATACAGCAGCAAGAAAATAAAAATTTAGTGAACAAGAAATATTTGTTTTTTTATATACTCGTAGTCATGTTTTGTGACAGACGTCTAGTTTATTTTTTGAAGGAAGCAATCATTGTGTTCATAAAATGATGTAACATATTATCAGTAAGTATCGTTATTTTCATGGTTTTTATATCGGGCAAACTTCAACGTTTAAAATTTGAATGTATAACAATTTCTTTGTGTGGTTATTATTTGATACGGTGTAAGTAGGTACTTTACAAAATTTTATGATAAAGTACCAATTTATTCCAAGACTTTTTCTTCCTGGCGCAAAACATTGTTCCTAATTCAAATTTCATTGCGATGTGAATATAAAACAAAAGTAGTTGTTTTTCATCAAGATAGTTTTTTTGTTATTTTTTTATCTAGAAGACATATTTCTCAATGGTTAATTTTTGTTTTTAGAGACGTCGTATATGTCTCTTCACTAGAGGGTGTTATTCGTCAAGTTCAGTGCGATCGGCAAAGATTTTTTGAAATTATCGTAGAGAAGTTGGTTTTCCCGCCGAGAGGGCTCGCCTCCATTCAACAGAAAGAAATAAACTCTCCTTGATGGGAGAGAAGTACTAGCCTGGCAATAAATATTCATTCGTTCAGATGGTACCATTCAACACATCCGAATTAGCGATGCGCACATATTGAAGAGCGTGGCCGGAAGACAATATTGTCTTTAGTCTCATTAATCGCGCATTCGGGTTTAGAACCTCTTAAGCATGCACAGGAATCATAGTCAGTCCAAAATATATTCTAAAAATCCCAGATGTGTGTGTAATGAAATAATAATACCATATATTGTACATATTTGAATAACTCGTTCCATTTTTCAGGGCTGGGAGTGCGAGGAGGCGCTGGGTGGCAGCGGAGGCGGGGCCGGGGGCGGTGGCGCGGGTAGCGAACGCGTGGAACGCGGCACGGTGATGGGCGCGCTGCGGAGACTGGGCCAGCTGATCGGGCGCGCGCGCGCGGCGCACGCGGGGCCCTCACAACGCGCCCAGCTAGCTCGCGCGCTGGACCAGCTCATCGAGCGCACGCACGACTTTACCGACTCGGCGTACACCGGACACGGTTGCAGGCAAAACATCCTCTTGCTGTGCGACAGAACCAAATTGGAACTCAACCAATTGCTTCGAGTAGCTGTTAACATGGTAATACTCTTATATTTTTAACATTCCGTTCTTCTTCTTACTGGCGTGTTGAACAGAAAAAAATAATCGTTTATATAGCGACATTAAGAAAACACTCATCAAGGGCGTTGAAACTCGGAACTCAGAACCCAATATTATTGATAGATTGAAAATATTACCAAATAACTATATACTACCTTGATCGAAAAGTTTTAGGATTTTATTCATAAAATCGAAAATACAAGTTTATTCATCAAAATCGATATGGTTCCCTTCAAAGTACTCCCTATCGACTGCAACGCACTTACGCCAGCGCTTGATCCAATCCTCGAAACACCGCTGGTACTCAATTTTCGGTATGTCCATCAGAGCCGTCTTCGATTTTTTCATGACATTCTCTCGGGTGCTGTAACGCGTTCCGCGAAGCGGTTTTTTAAGTCGGTTGAACAGGAAAAAGTCGCAGGGAGCCAGATCAGGTGAATTCAAAGGCTGCTGGATAGTAGTCGTGTTGTTTTCGGTCAAAAACAATCATGTCTTTCACGATTTCAACGCGGTCCTTTTTTTGCATGAAATTGAGGTCCTTCGGCACCAGTTTTGCGGCGACATGTCTGAGGCCCAAGTCATTAACCAAAATGTCTTGAGCGGATCCATAAGCGATGTTCAAGTCCTCTGCCAGCTCTCTGATAGTAAATTTGCGGTTTTCGGCCAAGATTTCTTTGATTTTATCGATGTTTTCATTGGTTTTCGACTGCTACTGCGTTCGTCATCCTCGACCGACTCTCGTCCACTTCTGAAGCGTTCGTGCCACCGAAAAACACTTCTCCAACATTTCCAAGGTCTGCGGACCGTTAAATCCGTTTTTCACACAAAATTTAATGCAAACTCGTTGATGCCATTTTCAAACTTGTAAAAAATCGAAAACACGCACATAGGTAGATGTACTCAGTACAGCGTAACTTCTACAAATGTCAAGCTATGAAGCTGAAATTTGGAGGGAAGTGTCAATGACAGATGTGGTAACCTAGCAAAAAAAATAATTCCAATCGGGTGACTGACAGCGCCACACGGTGGCCGGTCCTAAAACTTTTTGATCAAGGTGGTATAATTTGAGGATAGGAAGTTAATGGCTGCAGCCATTAGACTAGATACTTCTTATATCTGCATATGTTCAGAAAACATATTAGATAAGAAAACTTACCAAGTGAAAACGGACCACAAAAAAATCTTTGTAGATCTACCGATATGTGATAATAACATATTCAGTTTTTAGGTGTAGTGCAATTGGTATTAATTTTGACTCTTCCACAACTTTTGGAGTTGCCTCATCAATATACTGTGAACAGCACGCCGCTGGACATCGGACAAGAGGAACTTCATCCCGAAAACCAGAAACAGTGGTCTCTATCTAAGTATATTGGAAGCACAATGGTTAACCTGATTTTGTGCATGTTGAGGCTTTAACGCATTCTATACTCTAAGACTCGAGGCTTGTTTAAGGCCACTTAATCCTTTGAACCCTATCAGCCGATTTATCGGCCTAAAGAATCCCCAACGGCCGGTATCCATAAAGAATACCCCAACGGCCGGTTTAACGGTCTCGAAAACTACCATCATTACCCTATGGGCTGGTATAGCGGCACAAGGAAAAATATAGTGAGAAAACGATTTGTCTCATGTTAGGACTAGATAGTGTGAGGGGGGGGGGGGGTGAGCGCGTGAACGCTTATGTAATGAAAGACTATTTCAGTCCACACAATGTTTTAGGAAAACGCATTCAAACCTTTCACACGTTTGTAGACAAACTGTGCCATGAATTAGTAGGAGGGTATCAGCGGAAACGTGTCGCCTCAAACAGTATAGATCTGAATGAGCGAAGGTTTCTAAATGTGTTGAACTATCCAATACACATGCCTGAACGATCAGCAGAAGCAAGGTCAAAAAATAGATGTGTGTATGGATAAATATAAGCAAGCAAAAAGAAGTAATCCTGATGCAAAGGAGGAGGATGTAAGAAGACTGTATACTGGTGCAAATCATGCGAGGTGTTCCTTTGCATTGGGTGTGGTTTTGAAAACTGTTTTGATGTTTATCATTCCAAGATGGAATTCTGGCGATAAATAAATTCTTATTCTTTTATAATTTATCTTATTATTTTATATTTTTTATTGTTAGATTTGTACCTGTCTTTATAATTTTATAAGCAATAAAAAACAAAATAATATTTTTCTGAATTCGCTGATATTATTTAGAGCTGCAAAAAGATGTGTGTATGAGGGTTTACCCCCTCCTCCTACTTTGTTGACAAATGTTGTGCAAAATTGACAAAAAAATTTGAAAATATGCTATTTTGATCGAAATTACCTTTTTTGTCAAAAAATATTTTTTGATCGAAAATTGCTCAGGAGTTTAGGGTCAGAGCGCCAGTAAGACAGATATCTCAGAGTTCAAAGCGTTTAAAGCCATTGTTTCCAGGTATGGTCGAACCCGCTACAAATTAAAAAAAAAGCAGCATTAAAAAACAAAAGTAGAAAAGATAATACAAATAATTAAACTCACAGAAAAAGTATGGGCAATTCTGTGCCAATAAATGTATTGCGAAATCCTCAAAATTGATGAATGAATGCAGCATAAATATGCGCATTGTCAAGAACATTTAGTATTTCAATATGTGATAGAATATGAAATAAAATATAATAGATTGTTACAGGCAGCCTTTGGTTGTGTGTGATTGTTGGGGGAGTAGAAATAAGAAAGGAATTTGCCGATAGTTGGATCACATTGATATAATGAGCCACAATAGAATTACAAAACAAATATTATAATAGTGTCCTAAAAATATATACACACTTTGAATGATTATAAATTCTGTACTTATTCAGGTATGTCTAAGATTAAAACTCCAAATTAAAGAAGGCCGGCGTAGATAATTACCGCAAGTGCTCAAATTGTCCGCCGTTCTGGTCCATGCACTGCTGATAACGTGGAATCGCACACATCATGAATATTTTCTATGATATTTGGACGCATTCTCTTTCAATGGCTGCTTTCAATTCATTAACTGTTGCCAGTTTTGTGCCATAAACTTTTTCTTTAATAAGTCCCTAGAAAAAAGTCCATTGCCATGAGTCTGTGGAGTGCAGAAGGTATTTAATTCTACCTTTACTTTCAATCCATCTGTTTCGCAAATTTTTGTAAAGATAGGCACTCACATCACAATGTTAGTTGAGAGGTGCTCCATCTTTCTGGAAATAAAAGTCCTTTCCCCCCCTAAACTTCTCACCTCACTTTGTGGTTTAACAAATTCCTGCAGAAAGTTCAAGTAAACGACACGGTTTAAAAGTGTGTATACATTTTTTAGAACACCCTATATAAAGACGTGTCTGTCTGAAATGAATGGATAGGGACGAACAAATAGTGGGAAGATTGTTCAAGAAATTGGAACTGAGGGAAAGGTAAGAAGTATGAAAAATAGAAGGACATAAATAATGAGATATTTATATGTGTGTGGCAAAAACTATGTATACAAATACAAAGTGTGAAGATCTGTCCTCCACCTACCAAATTAGGTATGATGTGTACGTATAGGAAATTAATTTAGACCTCATTTGTTTCACAGAATATTCTACAGAATAATTTGTTCCAGGACGACGTCCTGCACTCGGGTGTGACGGAGTATGGCGCAGAAATGGAGAGTGAGCTAGAGGCATCTTGCGCGGGTGCGCTGGAGGCGCTAAGGGCTCTATGGGCTGCACTAGTGGCAGCGGCGCGAGCGCAGGCCGCGGAGTTGGGCGCCGCCACTAACGGCGCGGCCAAGCACGCGGCCGAGTTGCGGCACCGGTTGCACCCGCACGCTGATATGCTTCTCGAGCATATTGACCACATCCTCGAGGTGAGCTCTTTTGTCCCTTCCGCATTGTGGAAAACTGTCCCACATGTTAAATACTGACATTTATTTTTTCAAAAAGTGCTTACTTTCAAGGAACGTTAGGTTAAAACTTTCTGACAAACCTCTGTACAGGTGTAATATTATATGTATATGATGACTCAATACATGGTGAGCCAATGTCCTCTTTATGCGTTATCTGGTAGCATGCGGAACAGTTTCCAATGTTACCGACAACACGGTAACTAACTGACGTTCCTGAACCGGAATTGTGGCGCGATCTATACGAAAGGATTTTTGAGAGAAATGCAAAAATCTTTCGTAAAACGACTCTCACGACAGTTTTTTTTTACTTTTAACCCGTCTTCAATACAGATCTTGAATCTGAATCAAACTTCAACATTCCTGCAATCTAAGTTTTATGAAATATTATTAAAAAAATATTACATTACAACACGTTTGTAGTGCTCAAAAGGATAATTTTGATGTAAATTCACAAAACCTGAATTTCAAATCAGATCAAATAAGTAAATAAGTGTTTGAAGAACTTAGGGAAACAAAAAGCTGACCTACGCTATCGAGCATGCATTTGAGCTTTATGTGATGAAACAAGGGGCGGGCATTAAAAGATGATTCAATTTCAGATACTTGAAATGAGTCCTTAGTGTAACAGAGCTAGAGAGGGCAATCAATGAGAGAATCTTATGTCCTATGCATTTATTTTCTTAAAAAAGAGGGCATTGCGTAGGCTAGATCACATGAGACTTATGGATGATGGTTGAGCACTGACAGGCATTCTCTATGGAGATCTAACAAAGGTTAGTGGTAGCTGATTTAGAAAACAGTTCAGGATTTTTTTCACAACCAGCCCCATTGAATTTACTAGCCTAAGTCATACTTATGCAATAAGAATCTAGGTACCGGCCCAAACATCAGAGACAGCATTATCTGATGTTTGGTGAATGATTATTCATTATTTTTCAGTTTTATATGCATTTTCAGACAATGGTCCACATAAATTTATTTTCTCTTATGAGCTGCTTTTTACTTGAGATAATATTATGTTATAAAACAGGTGGTATTCAAATATATTACAAAACTGTGCTTGTTATTTTCAGTTTTCTCATTTCCAAGACTATATAAAAGAGACTCAAAGACAAGACAAAAAGTATATAAAAGAGGCTCAAAAGATTTTGAAATGGTTGTTGATAATTGATAGTGTCTTGCCGAGTACCCATTCAATATGACACTTCAGATAGATCAACGTGGTGTAAAGCAACTATCTTGAAGCTGTAATATATGTGCAGTGGCTATGCATATTGAGGATTGGTCTGAATAATCATTGAAAAAAAATTGATTCATACAATCACCTACTGTACCGAGAGTACAGAAAATATTGTATCTCCATCATCATTCAAAGATAGTAACTGCTGAAATGCTCTGGCTATATTATTAATTATCTTGTTCTGTATTCAAAATACAACCTTAATTATTGTAATGAAAAAAGGATTTTTTTTGTCATTGAAATGTTCTATTGTGAATTTTTCTTTTTTTGAGAAATTTATTTGAAAATTTGATGTGACTTTTTTTCTAACGAGTGATTAATACATTTTTGTTTTGGATCAAATGTTTATATCATATTATTATTATCATATCATATTATTTAAATAATTAGGTTTCAAAAATGAATTTCTTTTTTCCAGGTGTGCAAACTACTAAGACACATTGCCTTATCGGAAACATTACAAGTAACTGCAAAATTTACGGAGATAAACCTTCGAATATATGGCCCTCAGGTTGTGACTGCAGCTAAGACTCTCAGCTTATATCCTAATAGTAAAATATCCAAAGAGAACTTGGAAGTATTTGTGGACATGTGGCAGTGGCTCCTCTCCGATGTTACTGCCGTCGCCAAGGAGGTGCTAGAACTGGCGCAAGGGAAGCCCGAGAAACAAGTCTACATGTCTTTGCCTAGGCCAGGGGTTAGTACATATGTGTAAACGCGAATTAATTAAATAAGTTGTTAAAGCAAAGAAGAGATACAGTTAAATATCTACTATAGCTCCGTAGAAGGATATATACCTATATAATTACCGGGGTCAAATATTCTCAATTTAACTGATGACCTTCATGGTTTATATTTAGTTGAACTGTAAAATTTTAACCTATTTTATTAATTCAATAAAATGTGCCATGAATATATGAAATAATGGGTTAAAAAGGATTTATTTGTCTGCAGTATATTGATTCAACATGAACTTAAAATTTCTAATGAAAAGTCTTTAAGCTCATAAGTGCACTGAAAAATGTCAAATATTATTCAAATTGTTTTTTTCTTCATTCAGGTATACATAGCATTAGTACACTTTTTATTAAAAAAAATTTTTTTGAAAACAAAAATTGTTTATAATTTTGAAATAAAATTAGGATTCAACGATTATTTTTGTTTAATAACATTGATGATTATTATTATTTTGTTTATTGAAAGCATATGAGAAAAAAATATGCATTAATAAAGGTTTCACATGGTTTCACATTCACAAACAATTTTCATCAGATACTATCAACCCCACCTCCCTCAGGCATCACCACATATGTTTTTCAGCCCACACAATTTGTATCTGTGCAAAAATATTTAAATGAGTAACCTGGAAGCATATTTTATGTATCAGGTGTATAATTTATATTTGTGATAATGTATTACCAATTGTAAATCCTTGAGAAATTTTGACTCATATCTTTTCTGAATAACTATATTACAGATTTATATCATTTTCAATTTTATATTCCTTTGTTTTCTGTTTTCAGAAACATGGCACAACAAGTAAACCATTAAAGGCTGTAAGACTAGATTCAGAAGAACAAGCTAAAATTGCCAAATCAGGGTTAGAGATGAAAATGATGTCCTCTGAAATGGACGCAGAAACAGACAAGTGGCAGGAAAGTGGGTCTGCTCTAGAAGAAAACAATGATATTGTTAAAAGGTTATCATAAAGAACTTATTTATTTTAATATTGTTTTGCATTACCTTCTAATGAATCATGAAGCACAAATTATACTCTTTGAAATTATTTTCATCATTACATGGCAACATTTTTTCAATAAAGATTATGTATATAATTTTAAGGGATACATGTTCACAATTTGCTTTGTTTCAATAACTTGAATGCTAAAGCACTTTAAAAAGGTGTTAATAATAATAATAAAATATCCTTCAAGACAAAACAATTTTAATTTGATGTATTTGAATAACATTTAATTTGATGCATTTAAATAACATTAACTGAATGGAAAACTTCAAATATTGGGTTAGATTAAAAATGCAATAAATTAAAATGTATTCCAATTCACTCAGATAAGTTTCAAGTTATAATATTAAAGCTAGAGCAATTTAAGATTCTAGCCAATTAATAATAATATCAATTAATAATAAGAATTGTAATATTTAGAAGAAAAATATATACAATGATATATCATCTCCCTCCTATGACAATTCATTTTCACAAATGACAATTCATTTTCAAGAAATCAAAATCTTTGCTTCATAACAATATCAAATATAATGAAATTTAAACACATGTAACACAAATGACAATATCAAAAAAATCTTTTTAACTACAATATTTTCCAAAAATATAGAGAAATCTCTGTATTTGAGAAAAGGATATTTGTTATAAAACTCTGCTTTAATTGGTTAAAATTAATTTCGATTAAAAATGTATTTGAATGTGTTTTCAGAGCAAAAAACATGTCTTCCATGGCATTCGCAATGTATCAGTTTACTAAAGGAGAGGGTCTATTAAAGACTACCCAGGATCTCTTCACCCAGGCAGAGTACTTTGCGGAGGAAGCCAATAGACTATATAAAGTTGTTAGACAATTCTCATATCAGGTACATTTATATTCAATCTCTTCAAAGCATAATAAAAAGAATCCATAATCAAACTCATTGGTTTTCCTCAAAGAAAATATGTAACATACTTGAAACATATATTGTTAGAATTATAGTAAAATACAAGCAGCCAATTGGGCCAAGCTGAGAGATTTTGTAATTTCTTTGGATATTTAAACTAATATTATAGTAATATTCTGTTTTAAATAAATAAAATATATATTGAGATCCAAGAAACCATAAAAAATATGTGTTTTAAATATTTTCCATTAAATATCTACCTTCTTTTTTATTTACTTTCAATTAAATATTTTCCAAAAATATTCATAGGAAATCAATGAATTTATTTAAAGATAAAAATTAAGTTTCACTAATTTATTATTTATGTTCTATCATTTTCAATGATGAAGAAATTATTGACATTAATTTACCTACATAACTGAGAAAGTCCAACAATAAAGTACATGTTTTGGATTATAGGTTTGTGCAACAACTTAGATTGTAAAAATGAATCAATGAATGTCCATTACTCGTGACGAGTATAATAGAAGGCACAATACAAAGTGGGGAGTCAGGGTACTTGATGTTGGTGCTATGTAATATGACTATAAACATATTTATGATACGCATATCCTTTTGCATATAGAGCAAGGAGCTTCAGCACTTTCAACCTTTCTGCGTATTCTTACTCTATTGGGTCCTGATGACTAACAATAGTTCTACGCCATTTGATTATATTTGCGATTGTTTGCTCCCATAACCAGACAATGTTGAAGGTGCCTGATATATGGAAAAAAATCAAAAACGCATTTTTCACTTTTGAGTCCGCCACGTACCATTGAAGATGGCAAATGGCATCCTCGCGGGAGACTTCTCTTTTAAAACCAAATTGCAAAGAAGAAAGTGGGTAGTTCTGTTCAAAGTGAGAATTAAGCGTTTCACTGACAAGTTTTTCCAAGAGTTTACCAAAAAGTGGAAGGACGATTATTGGCTTATAGGTATTTGGGTCTATTTTGGGTTTATCACAATTGTTTGAGATAAACATCAGTAGACCTGTCTGCCAGCACTTGGAGAAAATGCCTTCCAACAAGCACTTTTTGTATAGGTTGGTCAAGGATGCGTTAGTCAGGCGTCAGCATTTTTTAATGAAAAGGGCATCAATTTGGCGGACCCCTTGTGATTTATTGTCACCAAGGTGATCGATTACTGTTTTGATATCATCAATGAAACAACTTGATAACAGACAAAAAGTCTTTTTAGTTATATCAGAGTAAGAAATTGCATGTTTTTGCTTGCTTTGATATTTTTTTTAATTTGAAATATATGAAAACCAAACAAAAATTATGATTTGCTCATTATACGAGTAGGTGAGTTCTCAGAATAATGTGACTGTATAACATATAATGTTAATAAATAAAGGTTCTTTTTGTGCATCACAGGTTCCTGTAGGTTCAAGTAAAAAGTCTCTACTGGAGCATCTCGACAAGGTGCCTACATACGTTCAACAGCTTCAATTCACTGTCAAGGATCCCACTGTAGGCAGGGCAGCCACCTTCAGCAAAGTTGACAATGTTATACAAGAAACCAAAAACCTCATGAACATTATCAGCAAAGTTGTAACCACATGCTTTGACTGTGCTAGCAAGGTAATTATTTTCATTGCAATCAAAAATAAAAGTAACTACAATACTAAACTTATCAAATATGCATATTTTTTAAAACAAATCATTTTAAAACAAAATCATTCCTCAATAATAATTGCTCATTGATATCACTGGGTCCTTATCATTTCAGCCTATATCAGTATACTGCCAGTCGTAGGCTGCCATGCTTCTCCTCCACTCTTCCCAGTGGTATGTGTCCCCCACCTACAAACCTCTGGCAAATCACTTGATGCCATCCATCCATCTTGTTGGAGAATGTCTTTGTGGCCTTTTGGGTGTTTTGCAGACCATTATAATATAATATTAGGTGTACAAATAAGTTTCCGCCGTTTTTTATAAAAAAATGGGCATTTATTGTGAAAGAACGGAACCTCATGTTTTATTCGAAGTAGTACCCATCGCTTGCCACTACTTTTCCCCATCTTTCTGTCAGCATACGAATACCGCGTCAGTCATCATCATCATCTTTTGAGGCTATCCACGAATCGACTCAATTTTTGGTATCTTCATATGATGTGAAGTGCTGCTCAGACAGGCCATGCGTCATCGATCAAAACAAGTGGTAATCAGAAGGAGCAATGTCTGGTGAATACAGCGGGTGGGGTAAAACTTCTCAATTGAGTGTTTCCAAATAGGTTTTGACCGGTGCCGCAACATGTGGACTAGCATTATCATGCAGGAGAATAATTTTGTCGTGTCTGGCGTAGTAGTGGGCGCGCTTTTCCTCGAGTGCTCGACTCAATCTCATCAATTATGTTCGGTAGACAGCCCCAGCAATGGTTTCATTCGGTTTGAGCAACTCATAATACACGACACCAAGCTGATCCCACCAAATACACAACAAGAGTTTTTTTCCATGAATATTTGGCTTAGCCGTAGATGTTGAAGCATGACCAGGGGATCCCCATGATTTCTTCCTTTTTGGATTATCATAATGGATGCATTTTTCATCGCCAGTGACTATATGGTGCAGAAAACCCTTTCGTTTATGCCTGGCAAGCAGCATTTCACATGTGGAAAATTGGCATTCAAAGTTTCTCCGTGTCAGTTCATATGAATCCCAATTTCTTTGTTTTTGAATCATTCCCAATGATTTCAACCCATGTGAAATTGCTTGTTGAGTCACTCCTAATGTAAGTGCAAGTTCTTCTTGCGTTTGGCACGAATCTTGATCCAATAATACGTCCAATTCCGCGTCTTCGTACACTTTCGGCCTTCCGCTACGTTCTTTGTCTTCGATGTCAAATTCACCGTTCTTAAACTTTTGAAACCACTCACGACAACTTCTCTCACTTAAGGCAGCCTCACCATATGCTTCTACAAGCAATCGATGCGCCTCAGCTGCAGATTTCTTCAAATTGAAGAAGTAAATCAAAAGTTCCCGCAAATGACGCTTATTCGGCTCAAAACTTGACATTTTCGAACACAAAAAAATATGTTATACTGATAAAAATTCACTAATATTTCAAGGTCATGTTGTTGACAGATGTCCAACCTTACGATAATGACATTTTACATCTGACAATTTTAACCATAACTTACTGGTGGCGCCAACTTTTGTCAAACGGCGGTGACTTATTTGTACACCCAATACATCCATGATACTGTTTAACATATGAGCAATATGATACCCCCATATCCACTTCTTCAATGAAATATTTTCAACTATGTCCCACATTTTAGGTTGGCTATGAATCCATTAGTCATTATGGGATCTTTTTTTCTCTTGATATTATTCCAAGAATAACTCTTTCCATGCTCCTATGTGTAATTTGAAGTTTATGGGAGAACTAATTTGTGAGCTTCATTGTTTCCACCTCTATATGTCTGGTAGAATGCATTGATTAAATACTGGGTATGAAATGTAAATTTCAAACTTCATTCAATATTCTCCATGATATATAAACATTTGAAACATACGATATACAAGTATCTTATTAAAAAGATTTCTTAACAAACCTGAATACTACTTATGTGTCAATTTGTTTAAGATATGGAAAAAAATTATTCAGGTCAAAAATTATTTAATATTATAATACTCGTATATAACAACTGTTTTTTTCCACAATTATAGTTTAGAATTTTGGTAAAAAAAATTCATTTCTGTTTATAGTTTATTATTATATTGAATTACTTTCCTTATTTCATGTCATTATGTTATTTCTTTATTTCAGTTTGGTTTATATATGCCAGTAAGAATTGATTTAAGTTGGACTCCTAGCATTAAAAAAGCAGAATTTCACAAAAGCTGTAATGCTATCTCAAACTAAGTATGAACACTTCAATATAAAAAATTCAAAGCTCTCTATAACATAAGCTTTAATTGAAATGTGTTATTTTACTAATGGAATGCAAGTATTGGTTTAAATAACAACAAAAAATAATAATCTCTTGTTAACTAACAGTTATAACTTTTTACTATGAAGCAATTTATAGTTAATAATCATCTATGATCTAAGTAAAAAATAAAGAAATGCAAGTTTACCTCGCTTTACAAACCTTCTTTCAACAGAATATTGCTATAACAGAATTGAAAAAATAACAAATTCGCTTAATGGAAAAAACTCGATACACGGAATATTTTAAAATTGGAATTCAAATGAAGACTTGCGCAAAATGGACCAAGATCGACCCTTAAGCAACCGAGCAAACTAAAGATTTCTTGAGAATTTACACTGACGAAATTAGTAGACGCTTTTCCCACTTTGAAAAGGTTATTAAAATCCTAATTAAAAATTATCCCGACGAAGAGAGATCGAATATTTCTCGAAAAAATTGTGAGATTATTAAGCAGCTTAAAGAGAAAATTGTAAAAAGCAGCAAACATTGTATGGATATTTCCGCCAAGTTCTTCATATCATTCAGAAAAGTCTAGAGTATATTCATTCAGAATATACTCTAGACTTTTCTCAAATATTTAGTAAATTTTTTTCTTCATGGGTCACATCATACACATTTAATATGTAAAAATTTGATTTGGCAATACGGAGTTTCGATTTCCTAACAACTTTTCAAGAATGTATCTCTTCCGTAAAGTGAGGTACAAGTGTATTTGACTAATTTAATAAAATATTATTACGACTAAATGTTTCATAGTATAATATATGAAACTCAATAATGTAGGTATTACAAGAAATAATATTTCAAAACAATATTCAGTTGATCACATTACTAGGTCTGTTCATTCATAAAGATAAACTAGGCATGGATTTTTCTGAACTCCAGCCAGTTTCAGAAAAAGTTCACAGAATGCTAGCCTTGCCAAAGAGATTGATCATATTAAATTAATATTTTTCACAGATGTCACACTGAGCTTTTTACTTGAAATGTTACATGCTTAACATATAAACATGTCTATGGTCATTCTATTCACAATTTCTTTGGGTGAATTCTAAAACGAGTGAGTCCATAGTGGCCTTACGGTACTAATACAGTTTGAAAGGGCTATATGGCAAAGACTAATACTTGCTTTTTAAAAATGTTCAGCAGTGATATGAGTTAAATATTTCAATGTGACTTTACATATAAAATATTTTTAACCATTAACCATCAATTTTGATTAGTTTATCATGATTTATTTTTCTTGTTAGATAGGTAGGAGATGTAATACTATGAAAAATTAAAATATTAAATTGTCTTCATCAATGATCAAAGATAACTTTACCTTTTGCTCATTAAATTATTCAAATAAAGCAATTACTCATATTAGCTCTCTTTTTAAATACTCGTATAAAGCTCAAGTTGTGAGTATGGGCTTTAATAAGAGTCATAAATATTGAAGATTATATTGCAATTCTGTTTTTTATGATTTGAAAGTATGAGAAAATAAAATGATGTCTTCAATTTTATTCTTTTTCATCTTGCACGAAAAAAACATATAAAGTGGTGTCATGAAACATTATTTTAATTTATTACACTTGATCAATACATATGTATAATATATTCAAATTTACTTAAATTAAATTATACCAAAATATGTATTTCTGATTGTACGTACGAGTATATTAGGAAAACATCAATATTTAAATAATCATTAATTATCTCCTGTTTTTTATCATGATTTTATAATTCATAAAGGAAAATATAATTTCAGTACAAATTGGACTTCAGCGGTCTCTCAGGAAGAGGCGGAAGTGGTTCTGGCAGCGGAGGACGAGAAGAAGAGGGAGGCAGCGGGGGAGGAGGAGACAGCAAGGGTGGAGGGTCAGGCCCGGACACGAGCATGTGACAATTCGGCATGGGGCGCCGGGGCAAGGGTGACTCCCGGCGCACCAGGGTCAGCTTCCTCCTCTTTTAAGCTCACCCAATTAATAAGCATTGATATAAATTTAAGGAATCGAAGATATCTGGCACAGTAAACATGTAACGTACTGAAATCAGTCAGCTTTATCAAATCATTGGGATAAAAATTATATTGTGAATGGTCTTTCCAACATGACATCACTGAACTTTATTTTTTTTGAGCATTTGCTAAATACATTTTGAGGGTATAGCACAGTGAAGTTTGGGTCTCGAAGAATAGTTTTTATATTGTTGACATGATCATATGATATAGCTGTGGCTCACAAACTACAGCATCAGCAATTTCAATTACTTATGTTGAATGAATACTATTAAAAAAATACTAAGCTTTAAATGAAATATCTATGAAAGGGATCTTGGTCTACAAATACCTTTGTACTAATTTTGAACTGGTTGATTAATTTGATAAAATGACTGATTAACAGAATGTAATTGATGTGTTACTATCCTTCCTTTCCTTTGTTATTTCAGTGAATAAAGCAAACACCAAATAATAATAATCTGTCTCATCAATATTGTGGACATGTCACACTGCAATATTTCTGCGACATTAAAATGCAATATTACAATTATGTAAACAGATATTATTTTGACCATGTGACAATTTAATAATTTAATCTAAATCTGCAGCCAAATGACATTTTAAAGAACAGCTGATCAATTAAAATGAAACAACCAATATTGTTATGAAATAACAGCTTGATATATAGATAGCATTGCACACTGATTTGTGATTTTGTGTCTTGTCTCTTCATTCTGATCATAGAAATGCATTTAACATTTAAAAATCAGTATTTGCAAACTAAATCTGCCAATGTATTTTGCTGCAGTAGATATAGCTGTATCCTATATAAATGGCGCAGTAGATTACAATGTCTATTACTAAACTAATTTCAGTTTTCATAATTACTCTTTGCTTTCAATAAATTCTTTAAAAATCTACAATATTTAAAGCAATGGCATTGTAATCTCCAATTACTCACAAGAAAATGAAATGAGGATCTTCACAAATCAAAGCAGCTGTGCAGGGTTCAAAACAGAAGCTAAAAAGCGCATGTATGATTTATATAGCTATATAACACTATTTTACTATGTAAAATGGTTTATTAATATTATGATGCTAATTTCATAGGAATCAAATAGAAGTAAACAAAAAAATAAACAATCATTTCTGAATGGAAAAAAAATGAAGTTGTTAATTAATCCTGAAATACGAAAAGATATTACTATGTGGAGATCTGCTGAACTATAATAAATTCATGGTCTTGCGCCAATCATGAAACTTAAATTATTGGACTCCAATGTTGTGATTTACTATTATGGTTTCATTAGAAGATGTTAATGTTTGTATAGGATTATTATTAAATATGAAATAATTTATTATTAGACATAGCCTCGATTAGATTAAAATTCAAGAAGCTAACATTTTGTCAGTATTCGTGCCAGGGCAATGTATCATATAAAATAAACTTTTTCTACACAAAAATGATAATAAATAATTATTTAAGAAAGTGGATATCAAGTTGAGTATATTTATAATGAATGATCGTTTTCAATTGAATGTTCCATAGCCTGTTCTGTTGGGGAGTTAATTGAAATATTTGAGAAGATAGTTGTGAACATACGAGTAGATATCATATGATAAGGAAAACGTAAGATGTAAAGAGGCTTTAAAAATATTCAAAGAGGGCCAATTTAAGGAGGATGAAAATGTTGTGTAATATTTATGGAAAAATTCATCGGATCATTTATAACTATTACACAGGATCCTTCATGTCCGTGGAATTTGTGTGGAAATTAAACGTCTTTTTCAATATCAACCTTAATATTAAGCTATGTAATTCAACACTAGGTTCCATTTTAAAATAATAATGGTGCTCGGGTCTGAATGGATATTTCAAAATTCAAAGATCAACATTTAAAGCCCCGTGTCAGATGAGCTACTTTTCTGAAAACATATTTCTGGATAAAATATCTTTCGTATTTCATACAAATTGGGAATTAATTATTATATACTATGAAACATAGTGTTGGATATATCAGCAGAGGTTCATTATCACCATTCGTTTTCCTATTTAAAATATAAACAATATGTTGGAAAATATTATTACTCCGTTAATTAATTAAACAAATAATTTGATTGCATAATATAATTTAAATAAATCATCTGAGTTTGTGATTTTGAAGCAATAATAATTTTGTTTATTCATTAACTTGAAAATATCAGTTTTAATATTCAGTAAAATGTTGTTATGAAAACTGGTTGTTAAAATTAGTATAGGAAACATTGCAATATGTGTGTATGCTAATTTTCATTTTTCTATTTTTATAAAACAATTATTTTATGGTTAAACTCCTTACAATAGATTTAATTCATTATTATTGTTGACAACATAAAGAAGATACTAATTTATATAAATAATTGATAAATGTTTTTGATTTCTTAATGTACTTGCATTTCTGGCATTTCTCAAAATAAACCCAGCAAGATATTTTAAAATTATACTAGTCTGTCTGCCTGCTTGTGTTGTCAAAAATAGCAGTAATTGTAAATGTACACTCTATATATGCATATTTTTACAGCTTTGGTTTAAATATAATTTTGGAGACATGAAAAACATAGACAAATATTAATAAAGTGTTTAAAATTTTAAGTAAGATGTTGAGTATACCTAAAATTTGGAATGTTTCATATTGTGTTTGGGTAAGGGTCTGACAATCATCTTCAATTATTGATATTAAATCCATTCTAATCATATAATATACTTTCTTATGTTTAAAATTACTCTGAATGTTAAATAAAAAAATTATAATTAAATACAAAAATAAGGAAAAAGTTACCAGAATGGAGAAATTGTATATTTTAGTAACAGAGCCAGAATCTAGAACTGTATTGCGCAATACTATTTCATCTCAAATCTGATTTACTAAGTAAAACCATAAATAACACCAAAACAGACGAATTTATATTCAGCCAAATTTGTGTTATAGCTATAATTGAAAAATTTCATTTAGATATTTATATAAACTGTCTCACATGAGGTTGACAAATCCAATATTCTCAATGTTATCTAAGTGTAGTTTCTCAACATTAAGGATGAATGTAGTCATTTAAGGAACCCATCCCTTTTTGAAGACTTTTCTAATACCCATTACTCGCAATAAACTAGCAAAAATAAAGAAGAATGGAAAGGCCACTGAGCCAAATAGATGTTTTTTATTCGTAAGCACATTCGCATTCAATAAATATTCTTCCAGACGTTAAATAAATGGATGTGTCACTTAAATTGTTCTATTTTTTTAAAGTACCCGACTATCTTTAAAGATATTTCATAAATAAACTGATAATCACGCTTAATAGAGATGACTTAATAGTAAGGATTAGAATATTTTATCTTTAAATACTATATTCATTATCAGCTACATTGTGCAGAACAATATTACAGTTCAAAATAATAATATTATTATAAATAAAATATGTTTTAGAATAACTGGATGTAATGTGCCTGTTTATATTATAATGTAAAACTGAATACCCATCGTGCAGGGAAAGTAGGTACTCGTACTTATCATTAGATTGTGATGCCATATTTGATAACATAATATTACGAGAGTTCCGGACAGTGGACGTGGATGCGCTGCGCCGCACCGCGCCGCACCGCACCGCAGGGTGGCAGCGCAGCGCAGTTAAGTAATTAGTTAATTGAGTCATTTATATATTGTTGTTATCAAATAAATTTAAGCGATGAATGTGTATCAATTTACAGTTTTTTCCTATGTAATGCTTTTCTACAGTCTACTGTTAAATCTCGTGTTATTCAATTGTGTCAATGTAAAATTTGTTGTTGTATTCGTGTGCTTGTAACCCTACATATATTCCATCTCGAAATTTGTTCTCTTTCAAAAATTATCTTAGTATCGAAGTGTTATCTCTTACCTATCCCTTTAGCGCTCTTATTGGAAATAAACAATGAATGTGAAATGAAATCTAAAGTAATCTCAAATGTATAACTTTTGGAAATTGGATCGCTTTAGATGGTCACCAGGGTCAATATAATCAGATTGTGAAAATAATATTTAGTTGTTACATTCTATGATATGAGCTTCCTTAAAGTAGAAATGTATTTCATGTGTGTGTAGCCAAAAATATTTCCATCATTAATATGTAATTAAAAAAATGGGAATGTTAGCACGAACATAATCAAACTATATTGGACAACTTTGATATCCTTTGGAAGTGATTTGCTAGCAATCAATGTATATTATATTCTTATATAAAATTTGGTTGTTCTTTAGTATTCATAGTTTCCAAAATATTTTTATCAAATACTCCAAATAAAATTAAATTATGAATTGAAATTAATGTTTTCACATTGAATATAGAATTACTTGAAATAAAATATATTATTTTTGTAACTTTCAATAAAATAAATTGTCATTTTTATGTTTAATGCCTTAGAAGACAATGATAACCATATCCAGAACATATCAGAAGAGCTAAGTTTTGTAATTTACAGACCCTCAAAAATTTTAAGCAAAAACGATTGCTCTGCCAGGATACTGGATACAGGGCATTGCTCTGCCAGGATACTGGATACAGGACATTGCTCTGCCAGGATACTGGATACAGGACATTGACTTCAAATTATTGAACTAAATAAATGTAAATTAAATCTGTGAATTTGAAAAAAATGTTCAAGTGGATTTGTATAACAAGCTTTGTTAAATTTAAAAAAATATTTATTGAACCTTCATTTAGGTTTTACCATTTTTGTATTTGATTAAAAAATCATTAGTTAAATTCAACTTCAGAAACATATCATTAAAATAGAAAAAGAAAAAACTATTTCTTGCAAAGTACTTTGTTGAAAGTTTACTAAGATATAAGTTTCTGAATTAGAGATAAAAGTTGTATCTTTCACATAGAGCACTTTTGACAGTTCTTAATAGGATTTATGGCCTACCTACTCTGTTTTCCTATAAAAATAGCCAGCACTGGAATATGCCGTCACAAAATGTAATCTGTAAATACGAAACAAGATTGGCTATAATGAAATCGCAGTTGTAGCCACTATTTTTTATTTAAAAAAATAGATTATAGGGAACTAAAATCTTAGATATAATGTGCAAAATTTGGAAGACTCAAGAAATTCGATAATTTCAAGAAATTCAATAGGAATATATTTTAGCCTCTTCAAATTAGCTCCAATACTTCTATGATAAACCTTAATCGTTCCATCATGTTGAATATTATTTAAAAGTTTTCGTGAGTAAATTGTGCAAGCCTTTCATGGTAATCCATTCTGGTTTAAATTGCCATGTGTTCCGAAGACTCTGGTCCAAATATGGCTTCACTCCAGGATATGCAATAAATAAATTTAACCTTTTTTAGACTTTCGTATTTGGTAAGGTATATGATAAAAGTTTTTTCTCATTCATTAGTAGTGACATAAATTCAAATCAAATATATTCTTATTCTGCAGTCAATTCAAGAGTTTTAATGTTTAAAAAACAAACATTCACTAAATAGTTCAATTTCATAATACTTAATAAGTATAATAATAATTTTAACGTATTTTTTATAGATTAAACATTAAAATGGATTTAGTATAAAAGTGAAATATTTTGAGAAAATTTTTCCATTAATACTACATACAATATATTGAAATGGAATAGATAAAGGTGTGAGCAACAGCTTCAAAAGATTGACAAAGTAATAAAAAAATTATGTCCAAAAATTTTTTCTGGAATATCCTTGAGCTTATTTAATGGCTTAAAGATCAATTATTAACAGTTCAATTGTGAAATGCAACAACTCGGTTATAGCGAGCACCGATTGTAAGCGCGAACTACGTACACCGAGCATTTTTTGATATCCTTCACACTTTTTTATTTGTCTATCATAAAAGCAAAAAATTCATACAAATCATTTTTTTTATTAAAGAAATTCACCCTCGTGACAGTGCTTCGTGAGTTCGATAGTAATTATTATTTCACGCAGTACCATCTGTCACAGGGGCCTTTAGTGAAAGATCCAACAAATTAAAAATATTAATTTTATATAAATTCAGTATTTTAAAATAAAAACAATAATTTAGAGTAAGAATTATTACTACGTAAATTAACAGTCATGGTAACTGCTAGCCACAGAATATGTCTGTGGCATTATGGCAGAAGTTGATATGTCCGTTTTACCTTAGTTTACAGGAGAAGCAATATTAACTTTGATAAGCTGTTAAAATCAGTACAAATAAGCATTTTTTAAGTTTTTCCAAACAATATATCTTTTGTTTGAATAATGACTGACACACCAAGTTTTGCCACAACATGCTGAGAAATATTTTCTATAAATTGGGAGAATAAACACAAAATGATAAAAAAACGGACATATCTACTTCTGCCATAACGCCACAGATGTAATATTCAGTTTAAAATTATATGAAAAATAAAAAAATACACCACTTAAACATTTATTTCTCATGATGCTTTTAAGATTGATTCAAAATTTTGTTGTAATAGCATTTTACAAGTAGGTATTAATAACCATACACATTTTTTTTACTTAATTTTGTACTTAAGGATTATGATAACAAAACATGGGACTACTAATGAATGTAAACCATTTTATCTATTGAAATAATAAGGATGTTGATGACTTTTAATATAAAACAACCAGTTTAAATGAAAAGTGGATGTTGACAAAATAAAAAATTTATTCAATATGATTTTGTAACTAAATTAAATTTTAAATATCAATCTTAATTTATATTTTTCTATGTCTCGTATAGATTTAATGTCCCGTGTTTTATACTCCATTTTATTATAAATGATATTAGTACGCAATGGATCAAATTCTAATTTGTTAAAATGCAGATTCTTTACTCCATTAAGTATTGAGTAAGTAGCCAAAATGAATATTATGCTTATTATTTTCAATCTTTCATTGAATATAATAATCACAATAATGTATGACAGAATACGAAATGAAGTTTTCAGGGATCTGAACTTAAAGCTGATATGTATGAGTAATGAGTAAGATGAATATGTTATGTTATATAATGAACCTATGTTATATAATAATTAGGTTTGGGAATGTGGAATAAATAAATGAAGAAAGATTAACAAAACAAATATACAGGGCAAATGTTAATGAAAAGCTTGGTAGAGGTAGTCCAAGAAAACTATAGTTGAATCAAGTGAATGATATTTCAAAAGGAAATAGATGTAAGAGAAATGATAGGAGCTGTATGAGAAGGTGTATGGACGTGAAAGAGGCGAAATATGTGTACCGAAATAGGAATGTCTGACGCTCTGTCCTCACTGCCTACCCCAGCAGGAAAATTGTGTGATGGTATGTACGTATGTATGTTTCATTGAAACTTGTTTAGCATCAAACAGATATTCATTGATTCAAATCAGTGCAAATGGTGCACACCTTTATTACAATATTTTGAGTTTTGCTTCGAAATAATTGAATGTCTGATTCTATTTTGACAACCTCCGTGGACTAGTTGGTAAGATGCCTATCTTCTGACCCGGAGGCTGCGGGTCGATTCTAGCTGGAACCCTGTTTTTGTTCCAGCTAGAATCAGTCTGGTTTTCACTTAAGACCTCATAAACATCTTTCTACGTGTATTATATACAAAAAAAGTATTATATATAATTAACTCGGGCACTGTTATAGCTGCCAGATGGGATTTGTTTAGTAATAGTGGGCTGAAGTACCGAGTACGAGTGCCCTTGAGGAGAATTCGTTTTCTAATCGGCCCTATTTAAAATTGTTCTTTGAAAAAAAAAGTTAATTATTCATTCAAATAAATAGCGTGACTTATTTGCCAATAGAAAAATCCTCTGCTAGATGCTTGCAAACATACATTTTTTGTGCATATTAATGGCTCGTTATATAAAACTGCAAATTCCTTCTAGAATGATTTACAAAAACTACTCTGGAGTCTAAAATTGGTGATACATACATACCATCACCAGATCCAAGTCGGGATGGAATCCAAGATTGGTGATATTTATTACAAGTATGAAAGATTAAACTAAACAACAATTTTACACAACAAATTTTGTAACTTTGATATGACTTTAAAATATGTTTACTTCATTTATTCAAGATATTAAATAAGCAAAGATTGAAATTAAAATTTTATTTATAATACTTTATATTTACATAGGCAGTTTTTTTAAGGTGGATCATATAGGTACTACTAACACAGAATGAATTATTTATGGAAAATCTCCTACTAATTTTAAGTATACATAAATATCTCAATACAGTAATCCCTCCATTCACGCAGGTCATTGGTTCCAGAAAAACAGATGTAGATGTGTAGATGAAAACCACGTAATTAGAGCCATTGAATGTTATGTAAAATAGGCAATAGTCACAAAAACTTAAGTTGTATATTTAATAAGTCTATATACTACCTTGATCAAAAAGTTTTAGGACTGGCCACCGTGTGGCGCTGTCATCACCCGATTGGAATTCTTTTTGTTAGGTTACCACATCTATCATTGACACTTCACTCCAAATTTCAGCATCGTAGCTTGACATTTGTAAAAGTTACGCTGTACTGAGTACATCTACCTTTGTGCGTGTTTTCGATTTTTCGATAGAGACTACTGTTTCTGGTTTTCGGAATGAAGTTCCTCTTGTCCGATGTACAGCGGCGTGCTGTTCACAGTATATTGATGAGGCAACTCCAAAAGTTGTGGAAGAGTCAAAATTAATACCAATTGCACTACACCTAAAAACAGAATGTGTTATTATCACATATCGGAAGATCTACAAAGATTTTTTTGTGGTCCGTTTTCACTCGGTAAGATTTCTTATCTAATATGTTTTCTGAACATATGCAGATATGAGAAGTATCTAGTCTAATGGCCGCAGCCATTAACTTCCTATCCTCAAATTATACCACCTTGATCAAAAAGTTTTAGGACCGGCCACCGTGTGGCGCTGTCAGTCACCCGATTGGAATTATTTTTTTTGCTAGGTTACCACATCTGTCATTGACACTTCCCTTCAAATTTCAGCTTGATAGCTTGACATTTGTAAAAGTTACGCTGTACTGAGTACATCTACCTTTGTGCGTGTTTTCGATTTTTTTACAAGTTTGAAAATGGCATCAACGAGTTTGCATTAAATTTTGTGTGAAAAACGGATTTAACGGTCCCCAGACCTTGGAAATGTTGGAAAAGTGTTTTTTGGTGGCACGAATGCTTTAGAAGGGGTCGTGAGTGGGTCGAGGATGACGAACGCAGTGGCAGTCGAAAACCGATGAAAACATCGATAAAATCAAAGAAATGTTGGCCGAAAACCGCAAATTGACCATCAGAGAGCTGGCAGAGGACTTGAACATCGCTTATTGATTGACATTTTGGTTAGTGATTTGGGCATCAGACGTGTCGCTGCAAAACTGGTGCCGAAAGACCTCAATTTCATGCAAAAAAAGGACCGCGTTGAAATCGTGAAAGACATGATTGTTTTTGACCGAAAACAACACGACTACTATCCAGCAGCCTTTGAATTCACCTGATCTGGCTCCCTGCGACTTTTTCCTGTTCAACCGACTTAAAAAACCGCTTCGCGGAACGCGTTACAGCACCCGAGAGGATGTCATGAAAAAATCGAAGACGGCTCTGATGGACATGACGAAAATTGAGTACCAGCGGTGTTTCGAGGATTGGATCAAGCGCTGGCGTAAGTGTGTTGTAGTCGATGGGGAGTACTTTGAAGGGGACCATATCGATTTTGAAGAATAAACTTGTATTTTCGATTTTATGAATAAAGTCCTAAAACTTTTTGATCAAGGTAGTATACCTAAGTGGTTATTGATAACTAAACACATTTTATAAGACCTATACAATTTATTTATACTCTTACAGTTGTAACTGTTTCAATTGTCTATGTTGATTGCGTAAAGGATATCTCTAGAGTCTGCTATTGGCTGTCCTTTTCCATTCCCGTTGTTCCAAACAGAATAAACTGTGTTCAAGTGAATTCGCATAAATTGAGGGATTACTATCATATATGTTCTTACAAATTCAACCTACATATTCTTCATGTTGAATTCATTTCCCTTAATCAAAATATACGTATGTAAATGGTACAAAAACTTTTTCTTTATTTAAATAATTATTTGGTCACATTTAAAATTTTTATTTAGTTGACTTTATTAATAAGTAATTTATCATTCTGCTAAAAAATTTGCATTATTTCATCCATTTATCAAATATTCAGTATGAATATGAGAAAACAGAATTAATTTTGTGATTGAACCTAGATATTAGACTTCTATTGAGTTTGTTTTGACAAGAAATACTTTCAAAAGTTACCTAACATATTGGGTTATTATATCCATAAAGATTTAAAAAACATTTTTAATAAAATTAATCCAATTAATTGGCCACTGTAACTCTCATTTCTTCCCACATCAGCCTGCTGATTGCAAAGTTCAATGAAGAGTTTATAAATCATCAAGACTGAAGAGAACAAAATTATTATTTATTAAAAATCATTTCATATACACCCATATTTTTATAGTTGGATAAAAAATTAGTACAAATACTTTGAAAATGTAGTATGTTGAAACAACTCAAGGTCTAATGTTATATAATTGATGTATAGATTTATGATGTTCAGATGAATTTTAAAGTTCTTTATTTACATTTTCCGGTTTTTATGAGACGTACATTTATCATAATTTAAAAATATTAAAAACACACCCAATATTATACAATTTTTGACAAAATTCTTTATTTTTTTTCATATCCAACTTAAAATTTGATTTCTTTACATTAAAATTAACCAGAATGCTGTTTTGAATTTGCTTTAAGGTTACAAATATTTTGATTTCTGCCAATTTTAACTGAATCAATACAAAATGACCGTGCTAAACTTAAAATAAGCAATATTTCTCCTAAATAAATAGGAATAATAAAGTTACAAAAACTATGGGAATATAACATATGTAAATTTAACTGTTGAATTTATTTATTGAAATCATTGTTGAAAAATAGGTGAGAAAGTTAACAGCCCCCAGAGATTGAAAATAATTATATTTAAGTTATTGTTGTTACTGAATTCGATTTATAGTATAAAATGAAGCAGTTATAATTAAAATATTTTTTACTATGTAAAAATTGAAGTTGCATAATATATAACAGAAATGTATCAGTTGTTAGATAGCAGTAAAGTAAATAATAGTAATATTTTTCCAATAGCGCTGCCAAATTATTCTTAATACTTAGTCATAGTTAAGATTTATGGTAAATATATTTCATTTGTATTTTTCAATTCGTAATAGAATAGTATAATTTTTATGTATAATCTATTTAAATATATAATGGATCTGATCCCAAAAATCTGTTGTTTTTTTTTTAATGAATTTATTTTACCTTATACATTTCAAAATATTCCTATTTTAAAGTTATTTTGTTGACACATACTCAATTGTCTCCTACAAATCTATTCAATGTGGCCTTTTCAATCTGAAATTAACCATACGCTAGAGAACAAAGGCAAAACTGCATAAAATACACTATCTGTCCAATGTGAAAGGTGACTGAGGGGAAGTGAAATATGAGACATTATTTATTTTTAGTTTACATTACCTTTTATTCAAAATACACTCCTTTGTGAGTCAATACAATACTGGAAGCGGTTGTAAAATTTTTGAAGCACTCCTGAAACTCCTTCAGAATTGCCTCCAAAATCATGGTCGAAGCCTTCTGAATGTCGAACTCCTGGCCCATAAACGATTCAAAACATCCAAGTACACATCAACATTCACGATTTGACATTCTGACGTAAATTCCTTATGGATAATTCCTTTAGAATCAAAGAAAACGGTGAGCAAAGTCTTGATTCGTGTCTTCAGTATGTACACTTTTTTCGGTTCCGGAGATTGTGGACCCTTCCATTCCAAGCTCTGGCGCTTTGTAATTGGCTCATACTGAAAGCACCAAGTTTGACATGAAGTCTGGATCCATATCAGCCGCTCTTTTCATGTCTCTGCAGTGCTCCACTCTGCAAACTTTGTCAGTGTGTGCAGTATGGTGTGCCTAAACTTTCTGTTAAAATGAGATGGACAGTGGATTTAGGAATTCCAGTGAGCTCCTCGATGAGCCTAGTAGACGCACAACGATCATTTCGAAGAATTTCAGTCGCTTTTTGAACATTTTCTTCAATTCGAACTGTCAATGATGGTCCAAGTCATGGATCATCTTCTATGCTTTCTCCACCATCACAAAATCTTGCATACCACTTAAAAACATTCTTACAACTTATTACTTCACTACCATAAACAGTTTGAATAATTTCAAAAATTTCTGTTGCACTTTTACCAAATTTAAAACAAAATTTAATATTCGCTTGTTGCTCCATTATTCCTTTTCCAACCGATACTTAGAAGGTACTGTCAATTGTTACGTCATTTCGAATGAACCAGCAATGGCCAGCACTTTGAAACTTTTACAGAAGATAGTAAAAATGTGTCACTAGTTAACTCATTTATTCATCCACAGATGGCGCTGGTAGTTACGCAAAAATAAAATCAGACACCTTTCCCATTAGATAGACCGTAAATTATGAATAATCTAAGATTAAAAAAAATTTCATTCTTCCTACATATAATATTGCCTTGAAGAAAGTGAAAACATATTCAAAATTCAACACAAATAGATCCATCAAGGCAGTTCAGTTTGATTCCACCACCACCCACGCTGTAATGGGGGACAAAATAAGCACCCATTCAGCGCGATTTACACTACAATATCGAAATCTTCTTTATTTTATGAGTGTGGTGTCACGTAATGATAAAGAACGAACTGCCCAAAGGGACTTCTCCGGTGGTGACACACCTTTGTGAAAAGAATAGTAGTGATGATGGACTTTAGATATGAGACGTCACGAAAGGAGAGTGGTCGACCCCTGGTGATTTATTATCATAAAGGGCATCGATAACAGTTTTGATCTTATCAGTGAAAAAGAATGGTGGAGTTGGGCATCAAAGGAGAAATTTGAGACAGGATTCTCACCTGCAGGTGATAATTGCTATTATTAGAAGCCTGTTGAATATTCTGCATACAAGAGGGGAGCTTCTTCTAAGGGTCAGATCGCAAGTCCCAATCGACATACAACACCTCCATACTTCTCTTTTGGGCCTAACATCCTCATATTTATATTGACTGTGGGCCGCTCCTGTAGGAAATATCCAGAGCTTCGGGGCCAAAGGCATATCTTCTACCATTCTGAAACTCACATCTAAGACAGTTTGCGTTATATTTTAGATTTTGTAGACCTTGGTACCACCAAGTATTATTTAAGTCCACCTGTGGTTGCTTTCTACCTAAATTTCTCTCAGTGCAATTAACTATGGCAGCGCCCGCAGGTAGATTATACTGAGCAATAGTGTCCAGAAGTCATCAAAATTGACATTGAATGCACGCCAATCATGCGATGCCTTGTGTTAAAATAATGAGGCAGAACAGAAGATATCAAATATATACAGTATTGCGCCTCAAACACAGTTGGACAAAGACGACCACTACAAAATTTCCCCACAAGAACATCTTAACCATAAAACAAGCCATCAAGTGACGCATTGTGCATGATGACAAGCAGAAAAAGTAGGTGAACTAACGTAGTTGATTATGAAACTAAAGCAGGTGATTATGAAACGTTGGACATAACTGATTACATGCATTTTTACTGAACAAAAAAGTTTTTTTTTTTAAATGTTGATGATACACAGGGAAAAGTTTATCTATTTTTTTTATGTTTTGATGATACACAGGGAAAAGTGTACCTATCTGATTGAATTACTCTACTATTTCATTTTTCACATACACACTTACTTCCTCTCTCATTCATCATAACTCTCAAATTTCCAGTATTCATACTCAATTCATTAGATTCACACCTTTCATACACTTTCCTTATGAATGTTTGTAAACTTTTCTTATAGAAAATATCACATTTGTAAAATAAATTGCCACTTTAATATGCTGATCAAAGCTGACCATCAAATCCCTTACAAATACCCCAACACCCTTACAATAAAAAAATACAATGCTTCGAAGGACATTAGTAACCTTTGTTTTACTTAGAAGACTTTAGGCAATCCCAATGGAAGCATTTTATTGTATTTCTGCTTTCCTGGTGGAATGTGTAGAATGAAATGAAGAAAATTAACCCATTAGGCGCCCAAACAATATACTCTGTCAACTACGACACGCCAAGCTATTTCGGTCTTTTTTAAGTCATCAATTAAATTAATCTTTACGGGATTCCCATTGCGCAATGACTCACTAACATAAACAAACAAAGAGATATAAGATAAACACTCACATGTCATCATGGATTCTATTGAGTTCGGCAACGATTCTCCAACTTTTTTCACATTACATATTAATATTGCACTAGATTGTACATTTTATTTACACAATGTTTTAAAGATTTAAAATTAATATTCTTTTTTTTCGTGGAATATTGTTGAGCATGGCCAAACACATAACGGCACGTTACATTCGACACACATGTACTTCGTCGCTTTTCTTGTTTTTGGTCTAAGTTTAGTGTTTGAGCAAACATAACAGTTTTTATAGGGTTTTTTGTTTTTTTCAGTTGCGGGTATAGGTCTCGGCATATGTTTTACTAGCATTTTGGCAGATAACCGTAATGGCACATCTTGTGACGTACGTGGACCAACTTGAATACTGAGAAGTAATTTCCCCTTTCTTCAATTTATTGAATTTTGGCATGTTTTTACGGTTTTTTCGCACCGTTCCACATGCATTAGTTTGGTGGTCATGCAAAAATTTAAATAATATTGGACTAGTGTACCAATTATCTACATATAATTTGTGGCCTTTGCCAAGGTAGTCATTTAACATAGTGGTGACAACAGCTCCTGAGGCCCCAAGACATTGTTCGTCAGTGACATCCGTCCCATCTCCACAATAAATAATTATATCTAAAATATAACCTGTCTGCGAGTCGCACAAAACAAACATTTTTATTCCAAATCGATGGCGTTTGGATGGAATATACTGTTTAAACTTAAGACGTCCTTTGAACTCTATAATGCTTTCGTCAATGCATAGATTTTCATATGGCACCATTGATTCTTTGAACATTTTTCGAGTGTGATCGACCAGAAGTTTAATTTTATTTAATTTGTCACCAGCAATTTGAGAATCAGGGTCTGACATATGCAGCATACTCAGCAATATCTGGTAACGATTTCTTGCCATCGTCTTCCCAAATATAGCACTTGTTATAAGGGGATCTTTTGACCAGTGCTCTTCTATCGTGTGGTGCTTATTTCTGGTCATTAGCATTGTCACTGCAATAAATACGTAGAGTTCATTAACTGATGTATCTTTCCATCTGCGAACCCGTGAATGTTCAGAAATAACTTTATTTCTAATAGTCGCTTGATAGTATTTGTTTGTCTCCTTGACAATTTCGGACATTATATTTTTATTTAGAAAGTGTTCAAAAAAATTGATTTCCGGGGAATTTTCTGATAATAATGGTGTCGCGATTATTCCAGATGTAAAATCATTAAATTGATGGATGATTGGTTTAAAATTTCCGGAATTCACAGTCCAATTTCCTGACGAACTTGTTCGGGTAACTTCAGTCTCCATAGGTTCATCTTCATTGTCACTAAGTTGCGTTATAAAATCCGAGTCATCATCACTTTCCTGAATGTCAGAGTCAAGATCGAGGACGAATTCTCTTATCTCTTCTTCACTGAGATCGCGTCTTGACATATTTATGGATGTTTTAAAAATAAAGTTTCAAAAATTATTGTATAAAAGTACACACAAAATGAAATATCAAACTAAATTTAAAAAAAACAAACTAAATTCTCAATTCGGGAAAAAAAACGCAAGTCCACATTTGCGCCGAATAGACTGTAGACATTTGCGCCGAATAGAAATCTGTAGACCTTTTTTGGATGCAGCTTTGCGTAGTATTAACAATATAAATTATCATCTTTTACAAGAGATGTCGTTAAGAAACAGTTCGAATTATTTTACAAAATAATATTTAGCCCCATCTACAGTTAGAACTTAGAAATATCATCCTCGAAACATTCATACTGGCGATTTACGTGGTACGGTGTAAATGGCAGTTGTGGCACGGATTGTTCGTACGCCGATACGCGTAAATGGCGGCTATAGGGTTAAGAAAAAGAATAATAAAATGAAAAAATTAAGAAAAATAAATTTCTAGCACTTCACTTAGGTGTTTTTCTTTTTCTGTGTGTGGCTCTCACATGCAGTGTCTTCTCCAGCCAGGTCATAGCATCTGATGTTAGATTGTGTAGTTCCTGCACGTCTCCAAGAAATGCATACAGTGGACAGCTGTGGTCCATGATCTGAATCTCCCCACATTCACACAAAGAGTGTGGGGAGATCCAAAATCACCTGTTCATATCATATGTTGTGCAACAGCTCCCTTATATGATTCTATTCAAAGTGTACCATTTTTTCCCATCTAATTATTGGTTTGAGCAACCATTGTCTGCATATAAAAAAAATTGTCACGGAGTTGGTGACAAATCGAATAAATACATACATACCAAACAAAGTTGACGCCAGCACTGATCTTTGGGGAAAGCCATTTTCGGGGTGGAACCACTTACTGACATTTCCTTCCAGGTGTACACAAAACGATCTGGAGTAAAGCATGTTCTCAATAACTCTTATGTGACGGTACTCCAATTTTTTATATAATTTAAGGATTAAACCGTACAACTTTTATCCATACTGTGTTGCAGCGCTTAGGTCAAGCAAGGCCAGTATGGATTTCTCCTTTTGTTGAAAGCTAGCCTCAATGTGTGTAGTTACTGTAACTACTTAGTTGTACCGATTTCAACCCAATTTAGTTCAATACAAATGAAAATATCGGGTGATAGATCGTGAGGTCTTCTGGTGGTTTTTTTACAAAATTCCCGAGTTCTGTGTATTTTTACCTTATTATTTTTCGCTTGGTAATCCGTTGCAGTTGATCAACTTAATAAGTACGGAAGTAAAATATTACTTTTAGAAAAAGTTTTTTTTCACTTATATATGTTTACTCAATCAAGGATGCGAGGGAATAAAAAAGATCACTTCCAAGAGTGATATGAAATCACATATGTAAATAAGTCTACACTTTCCTACTACAATGCCTTTAATATTGATTTGTCTAGATATTTAGGTCAATTGACGTTATTGTTGCAATTGAAGGTTTTGGTGCCACTTGTCCTATATTTAGATGTAAAACGATAAAGAATAATATCAGTTAAGTTCTACTCATTGCTGTAGGAAAAAAATTAAAACAAAAGGGTCATATTTTAAAATGTTTTAATAAAAGATACTTAATATATATTACATCGCTTGAAAGTAAGCAATATTTAAAGTTTTGGATTCTCCCAACTCCACTCATTTGTAACTTAAATGAAATAGATACAAATACACAAGTACAAACTAAATAAAATAAGCTTATAAAAAAACTTAATGCCACATACAAAGATACAAAAAATATTTATACAGAAAGTGAGAACTTGGGAATTAGAAAAAATATAGTGCAATCAGAAGATATCCTATTGCGTATAAACAAAAAGAGTTTGATAGTATTTAATAATTCAAAAATATTGATGATTACAAAATTATATTGTTTTTTTTTTAGTTTGCGTTGCTAATATGAATATTTTTTTAGTCATTAACTATTTACAAAATATTTATTGAGGCCTATAACAGCTCCTATCAAATGATAAAATAAAATCAAACACACCACTAAGTATAAAAATATCACAAAATTTTAAGAAGAACAGTCAAGCTTAAATCTTGAAATGATTCATTTTTGTTTTTAAGAAAAATATAAATAAATATATAAGAGTTAAAACATATTCATGAATAGAGTAAGAGATGGAAAACATATTCGATGCATCATCTGGATGGCGGTCAAATCAAAATTCTGTCTTTATTTAAAATATATTTAATTGACTTAAATAATTCATTAAAGAGTTGCAGGAGATCAATGTTAAAATATATTTTAACATTGTCGTATCTTAATACCTTTTGAATAACATAAATGAACCATCAATTAAATTGTTGAATTGGAATGAAAATTGATTAAAACAAAATGTTCATGTGAAACAGCAGTACAATTTTAATTCTGTTTAATTTTAGCGTTTGTCACAAATAAAAACTCAATTTTCACAATGGTTTATGTATCAAATTCAAGATTTCGTTAAATATCAATATTTTTTGTCCGTAATTTTTTTTTATAGGAATATAAAAATAACATGACATCACAGTATGTAATAAATTAAATCATGGCTTGTAAAAAAAGAATCGGATGATTATTTATGAAAATAATCCTGCAACATTCCATAACAAAACAATTCATCTCAACAATATGAAGAAACCTTATTGTTCAACCGGGATGGGGATGCCATCTACTGAGCTACTGAGCTGGCACTATATTACTGAATATTCGTTCGCCCACATTGTCAAAATATTACATATATATTTTTACAGTTGTGAGCAATACAATGTTCCTATCTAAATGTATACATTTATTTTTCTTAAATGATTTTCAAAAGTTTCCTATGTAATACAATTCTATCAGGTATTGACATTTGTTTATTATATTGAATCATGTCATTCAAAATCTTATTAGTATATAATTATTCAAAAAAAGCACATGCAGCAAATCATACTTCCTTGCATTGATATTTTATTAATATTCAAAGACTCGCTTGGTTACTGAAAGATAAAAATATTGTTAATTTAATATTTTTACAAGCTAAGATGAGAATTCATAAATAAACCATTAAACCATTTACGATTTTCTCTCGGCGTCCAAATTTTCCAAGAGCCAGTTCTGTAGAAAAAAAAACCATATTGATTCATAAAAATAACAGCTCTGTCCTAACTTGCAAAATAAAACATGGAAAATCAATATTAAATGGGAGTTTCCAATGATTTTACGAATTATAAATAGTTTATTTCCTACAAAGATAGAAATATAAGAAATTTGTGGTGCAAAAGATGAAATAATAATATATATACCTTTTTGTACAAAAAAATACTTTTATACAAGCTAATAAAAAAGAAATCTCACAAATGACATTTAAGAATGAAAAGAAAAGTTTTATCATTAATGAATAAATGTCAGGTGTTATGTAAGGATTTGTTAGTTTGAGTTAGTAATGTATTCGAAGACTGATTATATTATATTATAGGCTATAAACTATTTAGATTTACACAACAATTCCTCATGGGTCACAATAACTATGAATAGATCTGGAAAGGATCAGTCTACTATTTACTCAAATAGTCTAAAAGTAGTTAGTGGAGAATTTGTTTTAAGAATAACTATTAGATATTATCGATTGTGAGTTTTGTCCTCAACCCGACAAGACAAGGAGCTTAGCATAAAATACACTCTGAAGATAATGAATGAGGAAAATCACTTAGCAACATGTCCACACACAATACAAACATAAAACAATACAAAACTAACTGTGGCATGTCCACTAAATAATTTATCCATCCGAAATACATAAACAATTCGCCTTTATATCAAACAATTAAATAGAAAATTATAATTATTGTATATTTAACTCTGTCATACTACACCATATCCAATAAACATGACAAGATGTTAAATATTATTGAATCATCATAACATACATTAAACTGAACATTCCAAGGAAAATTACATTTTGCATCAAAGAGGGAATGAAACATTTATTGGAATGATAATACATTTGGGATTTGAGAAAGGAATAACGTATAGGTATATATGCCATTTGTCATTATCTATAAAATACATATGCATAACTTTCATACAAATCTTTGGATAAAGCTACAAAACTAAGAAAGGGTTCAATTTGATCATGAAATATTCCTTAGAATGCTCTATCATAACACGAAGCGATAAACAAAAATTGTTATATATTTTTTTTCTATATAAATACTAAAATTGGCAGTAAACCACATCTTCCAGTCACAAGGAATTAAGTCCATGCTGCTTAAGAATAATACTTGTATACTATTACAAAGAGCCTTACAATGTCAAAATAAAAGTCATCTAATGGCACACACTTTATACATATTCCATCATTACGAACTGTGATGCGTCCACATCACAGATCTAAGAAATAGATGCATGTCAATGAGAGAAATATTTTGAGCAGGTTTGATCGCCATACAATCAAACATTCTATTATCGTAATGAATACACATGCAACCGAATAAAATCTATCTCTATATTTAATCTTAGAATAAGCCTTTCTTCTTTTTATCTTTCTTTTCCTTCCCGTCAACAGTCCTGGAAATAAATTAAAATGATCAGTTTGCATTCTACCCAAATTGCACTAAGCAAAATTATAAAACTTGTGCTGTCAATGATATGGCATTATATATACAGAAATATAAACAAAAAAAGCAAAAAAAATAAAATTGATAATGAAGAAAGCAAATTAATTTAATGAATTTAAAATGATTTTCTGTACATGAAAAAACCACAAAAAGGATATTTAACACTTGACAGAATGTAGAAAGTGCTCACAAGTATTTAAATTTGTCTCCAAGATTTAGAAAAGAGAATTATGCTCTCCAAAAATCAAGTAAAAAGAGTCAATGCAGATGTTTCTATGGCATTACAATAATTAATAAGTTAGATAGGACTAGACATTGTGAGTGACTTTAGCTACAGGTCAAAAGTTATTAATGAAAAGGTTTCAAGCCACATTCAAGCAAAGATTTAAAAAACACACTCTTATTTACAAGAGTCAAAACTGGCAGATTCACTAAATGAATCAAACAAGGATTAATAGTAAATCCAACAAGGATTTTTTAACAAAGATATTTTTTGCACTCGGTCATTTCTTTACAGAATTTCCTCCACATAACACTGATTGAACTTTCATTCTTATGAATTTTATCAACCAATTTTCTACCAAACAATTAATTAGAAATCAAATTAAAGCTTTCCTATCAAATAATTATTTAACCATTTTCCTTTCAGAGTTTTTAACCTCATCCCACTATCATCTTCATAAGTGCCTTGCTCCTATTGAAGTTCCACCACCTTGAAACCTTTTGATTATTCATTGTGTAGAAATCAAAATGTACTCACTCCTTACTGTTGGCCTCGAGGGAACGACGACGCAGGTCATCCAAGGAGACACCAGCTTGCTGTTCCCACACAGCCACTTCCTGCTCGAAAGCCTTGCGCCTTTCCTCCAGTTCCCGAGCCTGCTGCTCCAGAGAGCGTCGGGTGGCCGAGTGGCGCCGTGCTAACTCCGCTTCACTGTCTTTAAGCTTCTGACGTTTTTCACGAACCTAAGACATAATGCAATTCTTGTCAATTAACAAGTTATCGTGTATCAAGGAAATAACAATGCAATATCAATCAAATCAATGTCTTCAAATACTTATCTAATTATTTCACTATTAATTGCATATTAAAATGTTATTTCTACTACAAATCTATTTAAAACAGCTTCGTGTTAAATTTGAAAAAGCATATCTATAGTAGGGGCAATTGGATAGAAAGGCAAATTTTCCTATTTCCTTACATTTTGTTTTATTAAAATACTAATTAACATGTTGTCAGTTAGGCATGTCATATTAGCAAGTACCTTCCAGGAGAAAATAATGACAGTATTAATCATACATCTAATGAATGAAAATAAAGTATAGTATCCAGGGCTCAATTATCCATGAGTTGAATTAAGGACCTAAACTGTTTCAAAAATCTATAGTTTACATTATACCAATTGACTAACGCTAGTAAGTTGGCGGTGCTTCCCACGTCTACACTGGCATGAAAATATGTGGATCTTGGGCTCCCAATGTAATAGTATGATACCGCTAAACGCTGGTATCATACGTTTGGTATTCAGCGTTTATCGGTTATATCTGTCTA
This sequence comes from Odontocerum albicorne, assembly GCA_949825065.1. NCBI lineage: Eukaryota > Metazoa > Arthropoda > Insecta > Trichoptera > Odontoceridae > Odontocerum > Odontocerum albicorne. The sequence continues at coordinate 15,820,306 of OX463839.1, read as the reverse complement.
ACATTGAGAAAGCTTATTTGTGTAATCATCTTGGGCAATGAAATTTATCTAGCATTTCAACTCTTAAAATCTTGAACTCAATAAAAACTTCATTTGAATTACCCGTGTTTTTCAATTATCCAGGCTCGAGTGTCTCCCAATTACCACAGATAATCGGCGCTCTACTGTATTAATATGATAAAAAAAGATGAATGCAAAACTAGAAAGAAAAATATAATAAAAAATAAGTGTGCTAAATGGTTTTTGATAAAGAAAAAAACTATGCTAAACATTGTCATTGGTCAACATTAACTTAGAAATAGCTTTAATTTTCCAGTAGTCTCAGCAGTCTTTTATGTACCTTCAGAAGACTTGTATCTGTCTTTTGAGGTTTAGCTGCTGACTTCACTTTACTTAAAAAATTCATAATGGCATAAAATCTGTAGACATATGTAAAATGTTTCCCAAATAATTCATTTAAATCACACAATGAATAAGAGTAGAAATCCTAGTTGACTTCTCTGTTTGTACCCTGTTTATTCTATTATTCCTAAAGGCAATATATTATGTATATGTTTATTTGTATTACAAGCACAGCTTAGAAAATTACCTCTTGGTGAATATCTCCAATATTCAGCAAAAATATAATAAATATAAAATATAATAAATTTCAAGATGAAAATATTTAAATACCTTCATTTCAAACACCTGCTCCATCTCACTTTCCATTTTCTTCATCTTGTTGTCGTGCTCACGCTTTTCTTCCTCCATTTGAGCTAGTGGATTCCTAGAAAATATCCAAATATTAGAAACATTACATTTATTTACAATAAAGAACCTTGAAAAAAAAAATTTTTAAATTTCTTCTGTAGTTTTTATTTGTTGTAATTTAGTAAAGATATTATTCAGAACGAAACTCATCCATGAGCATTTTTATCTTTCAAGTAAAGAGAATTTAAAAATATTTATTATAATTCAATAAAATGTTATTGTACTACAAATAATATAAAAAATAAAGTGCTAGATGGGAAAAAACTGAGATAAAATGCAAGTACTGCCCATTCTTAAAGAAAAAAATCAATGGATAATCTAAATTACCCATCAATGAAAGACAAATCTTCAAGAAAAAAACAACGTGCAATAACATACAAACATAATTGGTTGTTTTTTGAGTTAATTAGATTCTTAAGATGAATTTCAATGGAATTAATTTTTAATAAAATATAATACACAAAATGCTACTTTGAAAAATCAATTTAGTAATCCTTTTTTTTTTTTTTTTACATTTTGGTTATTTTTTATTCCAATTTAAAGACAATATTGTCTTCGGTCTCATAAAACTAGCCTTCGGGTTTATAACCACTGGATTAGGCATGTATACGTTATGGTAAAAATAACTGAGCGGTAATATTAGTTTCATAAACTCTCAACCAGACTGTAATCTATATTTTTTGTTACCACCAGGAATCTAACCTAAAACTCTCGAGTGGGAGACAAGCATCTTTATATATATTTTGGTAACTCATTAAATTACCTATACCAATCCAATACCAAAAGATATGTGGCTAATTTTGATATGTAGTTCAATAACTTTCATTAAAGCTTTTCTCTTTCAATACAATCAAATTTAATCTCTCTATGCGAAATTTAAAATTAAACATGCAAAAGTATCCAATATTGACATTATTTCAAAACAAAAATAAGTGACCGATTCCATGGAATATTAAATATACTGTACAATAATATTGTACCTAATAACTGTATTGAATATTCCTAGAAAATAGCTATTATCGACAGAAATATGGTTTTCAAACAAAAATTTATAACAATTGTCCATAAAAATTTACAAAACATTCATTGAAATAACACAAAAAAACACTTTTAAATTAGAAAAAATTTAAAAAAAAAAAAAATTTGTAAAAAAAAGGCAAATCTTAAGTGTTCACAAATACGAACTAAAAAATAATCTAATCTAAAACATATTGTGTGGTGGAAAAGAAGCAGTGTTTTACTATCTAAAAAGTTATAATTTTCTTCTGCGATACGCTTCGTACGTCAAGAGTTTGATTTAAATCCCACATCAAAGTAATTTGCTTTTCAACTCAATCTAAAAATAATAAAATAGCACTATTCTGTTATAGATACCACCTAAAAAGTGGTTTATGTAATGCGGCTACTTAACATCAAAATAACTTAAATTCAGATTAAACAAGGTCTGAAAATGAACTAATTCTAATTCCTAATTCCAACACTAAACTATTGATGGTGACATATCTTAGGATGAAAGCAGCATTTACCTCACTTAAATTTAAACTGTAAATCCTTCATATTTAAATTTACTCAATTATATAGATATTTTGGAAACAACACAGCTTTAAAGGAATCTGGAACTTGTTCAAAATGTAAGTAAAGGAAGTCATTGATTCCAGATTTATAAAATAAAATAACAAATTATAAATAATAGTCAGAATTTTGATGTTATATAATTAAATAGTAAGTGAAAATTTACAGGTGTCCTTTCTCCCCTGAACTCACACTGAGAAACTAGCATGACATACGCTTTTAAGACATTTTTATTTCTGTTTTTTTTTCATAGTTGTGCATTGAAGGTTTCCACTTTATACTATATGTATATATATATTATTTTACCAATTGATATAAAATTACTAGTCATTTTATATCAGTTAGTCTTTTCACTATAAAATTATGAATAAAAGTTCAATATCGGATTAACTACAATGATTTGAAAATTTACATTTTTAATAATATCCCCATTTTATAAAAATATTAAAATGATGTTAACAATATGAAAAAAAAACCTCAATGACTGAGTTTAATATTTTAGTGCTAAATTTTAATTTGCAAAAAAACATGGATTACTTCAATTTGTCACTTCAGATGAAACAAAAAGTGAAATAATTCATATTTAAAAAGCGTAAAACCAAATACCATGCAAAAAATACACAAGAAAATGAAAAATTCATATAAAAAATTAAAGCCGTATTAAAAATCACTAATGGGCTTGAATATATTGAGATGAAGATTTAAGTTGGAACTTATGTAGTTTAATTTTTAAGAAGCCTCACATTTAATTATTGGCATACAAAAATGATGGCTCAAAAGGGTTTTTGTTTTACTACCACAGATTAAAATAAGTAATTAAAAGTGATTTTTTTGTTTGCATTCGGACACTTACCATACTGTCATGAAACTGTTCATAACTCCTTGCGGGCATAAACTGAACACCAAACTAAATTACTTATTGTTCACAAGGGAATGCTCTTTTTTGAAAAAAAAAAACTGATCGGGCGGAATGGGAGGCTTTAGAGAACATCATTTTTGCATGCCCGCAAAATTAAGTACTGGGCCAATGCATCATTTCTAACATTAACAAAAGATTTTTGTCTCTTTATCACGGTTATGAATTATAAATATCAAAATAGTTCAAGATTAATTCCCGAAATAATGAATTTAAAGGTAAATTATATGAATTAAAGAAAAATTTATGAAATGGAAATAATTTGTTCCTGAAAACAATTTCAATTCACTAAACTTGTAATGACAAGCTTTGTGGCTATTCCTTGAATATTGTTGAACAGAGTCAGCCAAAAATTCAACTTCTAACAAAACAGTTATGATTTTTTTATCAAAATCTTTCGGTAGTTTGAAATAATTTGTGGATGAATTGCAGTATTTAGTTGGCTTAGAAGATAGGTGACATTTAAGTAAGCCAACCAAACATGGCAATACACAGACAATAACCGTCAAAATCTTCAAACCGTCAGAATCTTCCAGTTTTGCAATCCCATTTACTCAATTTCAAATGTGCACACAGTGAATATTTTTATTGATTTGAAATCCGTTCATTTCAATTTCACACTAAATTAATTAAATGAATGTATTTATTTCTTATGAAACAAATTTCTTGAGAAGAGAAAAAAATTCAATCAACAAAATGTTATCTCTATTATAAGAAGCAATACACGAGGTTCAATAAATTCATTCTCAAGGCAAACTATAAATTGGTGTTCATAATATGACATAAGTGATACATATATAGCATTCAAAAAGAGATATTTTAAACTAAAAGATAACTAATGAATGATACAGGAGAAACTGTTTATCAGTCTTTAAATGGTTCATAACATAAGTTGTAAGCAATAATATAGTCAAGTTCATAGCACATCCAGCAATGAAATAAAATGGTTTCAATATTAGACATACGAGCATGTCTTAAACCTCTATTGTGTTAAACACAACTAAAACTTACTAACTACACTATTTTAAATCATATTCAAAATATTTTTAGGAAATAATTTTAATTCCTTTTTTATTTAATTAAAAACCAATTTTGCCACGGTTAAGTCCTCAGGAAAAATATTTCCCAAGGGTTTAATTTTTTTTGTATTATGGGAGTCTTCAGAAGTCAAAAAAAATGGTTGGCCAGCCTAAAACTCTTGAATAACGGCAGTGATGAATTTACAGACAAGAATAATGAAAGACAAGACAAGATTGAAATGATTCCGTCCGAGGCTAAAACTTTTCCGAACTGTTGCACGAGAAAAAAGTATGAATTTTTGTATATATCGTGCACAAAATATATTTTTTAAAACTTCTTCTTTTCATTCTTTTACGATATTTTTAATGTAATTATGTTACAGTATTTCAATCCATCTAAAACTCTCGACTGTATTTATACACATTTTATCAATAAAACTTTTATCACTTTTTTGTCATATATATCTGCAAACAACCGCTAAAACTACTAAGTCTGGTTAGCTCTCATTTTCGAGAAATCAAAGAATTGAATTGTTTGTAAACATCATTTAATGTAAAGAAAATCTAATTTTCTGCACAAGAAATGTTATACTTAAACATCACATTATTCAATTCCACTCACTCACATTCTTTATAGTGGAACATTACAGTAAGTGTAAGAATGCTTTTTTGGGCTGAGATGTATTACAGTAACAATAAAAAAATAAAATGACTAACTTGTTGGATATCCTCTGAGGCTTTCCGTCCGTACCGAGTCCGGCCAGCTTCCTGCAGCGATAGTTTTCATAATGAACATTGCTAGTCACGTCTTTCAAGTCTTGCAGATGTGTTCTGATAACCATATTGCGTAAAGCGATGAAGTCACAGTGCTCAAGGTTTTCAACTGAAAGCATAAAAAAAAAAGTAAATTAAATTAAAATTAATAGAATTGAAGTGACCGAAACTAATGGCACAAAATCTACTTTCGATGAAATAATTGAAATTTAGCTGTTTTATCAATAAATAAATAATAACTATTGGTGCAAAATAAAAACCAGTGCCATCTCATTACACTCACAGAATCTCATGATCTATTGCTAAATCAAGTGACTGTACAAGGAAAATAATATCAAATGCAAATATTACTTAAAATGTATGATATTTTAGATTTTAAAGTCAAGCAGCACACACTATATTCTAGGTAAAGAAGAATCTTATGAAGTTTTTGATATGTTATAAAATAAATATGTTTTAAAAAAAGTGGATGGATCTCACTGGATGGGAACTTGATTCCTTAGCAATGACAATTTCCAATAGTTGGGTAATCAAAAGAAAACACCCATTTCTCATATATAAAAATAAAATAACCTTAAAAAGTTATATTCTTTCATTTTAATTATACAAAACCTTTTGAAAGGAAATAATATAGTTTTTATTTTTTCAAAAGGCTTATTTTGCCCAATTATTGACTCGAAATAGTTGAACTAATACTCGTATTTTAATACAAAATGAATTTGAATTTGACAAAACATTTAAACATAAGTACATCAAACTCTTCTACAAAATTCTGTGGCCACACAATGCATAAATTATTAGATAAAGATCTTAAATAAATACCAAAGTTGTGATGCATTTGCATATAAACCAAACATATCTGAGATATTTTCTTCACAGTTTTCCACTCATATGAAACACCTAAACCAATGACACGTTACATTTGATAATTTTTATAACCCGGACTCTCACTAGTCTGGACACCGAACAATCATTTAACTACGCTCAGAAGTTGTTAATTCAAACACTTGCCGAACCAGCCAGTGTAATTATCAGCTTTATTGCTGAGGATATATTAGTCATGAAAGTCTACCATTGGCACTAAATGAAATTTATCTCTCGTACTATCTTGTTTTTTTATACCTTTACAAAAGGTTTTCTAGCACAGCTGTCAACTACTTTCCATAAATAGATGCAACTAAAAACTATTAATGTATGAAGGAAAGGCTAAACTAGGTAATGTTTGTGCAAGTATAAAAGTCAACGTAAACTATTTTTAAATTTTGTAAAACTTTTTTCTTGATAAGCTTATAAGTATTAATCCATTAAAAAAATATTACTCATATTAACACATTGTTTGCGGGAAACGCTTAAAAGCGTCTTTTACATACTGTTGGTAGAGAGCGGGAGACGCTTAAAAGCGTTGTATTTGCTTACTGTTGGTAGAACGCGGGAGACGCCAAAAAACGTTGTACAGATCGGAATTGGGTTTGCGGTTACTTGTGAAGTGAAGCGATTAGGATAATGAGGGTCAGGTGGCAGACTGTCTTAGTATAATTAGGGTTGAGTGGCAGACTGTCATCATATAACATGCACTCGAAATACAATAGTTGTAAGATAAACATTTCGTTTTTATCTTTATAATTCTTCAGTATTGAGGCCATTTTGTTTAGTTCAAGATGTTCTCCATTTTCGCTTCTGCATACATTTCGCTATTGTAAATTATTTTTATTAAAAAAATATAACAAAATACCTATCATCGTATGATATAGTATAGTGGATATCGATCGCTGTTGTGTTTTAAAAGTTATTTGTTCCGTATTTTTATAATAAATGAATATTTTTTTCATAAAAAATACCCAATAAAAATGGATTACGATAGTAATGAGAGCGATGGAGAATTGTGTGCTGATAATTTGTCAGATTATTCTTGTGTTGAGAAAAAAAAGATGGTGAATTTGAAACTAGTGATAATGAAGTTACCACGCGTCCTTGGACATTTTTCCACAAACAATTTCAAGCTATTCGGATTCAGACTCAGACGAAGGTGAAGAAGAATGGTCATCAGCAGACAATCCACCAGTCCTGGAAGAGTTTTTAGGTCGACCAGGTTTAACTACCGGTAGTGTTTTGAATAGTGTAATGGAAGCAGTAAATTTATTCATAGATGATTTTTTTACATTCCTTGTACAAGAATCTAACAGATATTATTATCAAAATAAGCACAAATTTAAAATATATAAGAAAACTCTCAAATGGAAAGACATTACAATACAATAAATGAAGAAATTTTTGGGACTTATCCTTCTTATGGGACAAGTCCGTAAGAACAGAAGAGATGAATACTGGAGTTCAGATGCATCCACGGAAACACAATTTTTTGCAAAAACGATGACCAGAGACAGATTTAGTCAAATATGGAGAGCTTGGCACTTTAATAATAATGAAAATACTGAAGATGGATCAGATAAGCTTTGCAAAGTTAGACCAGTATTAGATTATTTTCTTCCCAAGTTTATAAATGTTTACAAACCTAATCAGCAACTATCTTTAGATGAAGGTATAATGCCTTGGATTCACCTTATACCGATTTATGGCATCATCTCTACATGGATAACTACTACAATAGTGTGGAAAATAGTCAAGTACTTTTGCATCATATAATTCGAATTTTTGGTACGATTCGAAAAAATAGGGGACTGCCTGATTGCCTAAAAGCAACTAAATTGAATAAGGGCCAAGCAATCTTTCGAAGAAAAAAAGACGTTCTCTTACAAGTTTGGCAATCGAAAAGAGAAGTGTCTTTAATTTCTACCATACATTCCGCTGAAATGCGAGAAAGTCACAACATAGATTGGAAAATTCACGAGAACATAGTTAAACCCAACGCTTAAAATAAGTATATGAAAGGTGTTGACTGAGCAGAGCAATATCTTATTATTCTATCTTACGAAAAATTACTAAATGGAGAAAAAGACTGGCGATGTATTTAATAAATTGTGCATTGTTCAACTCCTTTGTTGTGTATAAATCTGTTACAAGAGAAAAGAAAATAAAATATAAACAATTTTTAAAGGACATTGCAGAGCACTGGGTGGCTGATCAGATTTCGTTGGATAATATTCAAGACCCGGAACCGACACCATCGACATCTGGTGTCCGAAAAAAATCTTCAAAATCAGATCCTCCGGGAAGACTTTCAATGGATTTGAGAAAACATACATTGGAAAAGATTGAAAACAATGGTAAAAACAAGAATCTACGAAGATGTCGTGTGTGCGCGGTCCACAAAGTGCGTAGCGAAACCCGATATATGTGTAAATTCTGTGATGTGCCATTACATACAATATTAGTGTTTATTTTTTCGTATTTTACAAAATAGATATTATGTTGAACATGTACAGAAGGACTAAATGGACAGTAAGGTAAAAATGCAATTTAACCTTAAATATCATAATTGTTTACCCAAATATATATAAATTTAGAAAAAGATCATTAAAAACTATTTCATTATTTAAATATGATCAATAGTTCTCAAGTTATAATAATTTTACGTTAAACGTAATTTCGCGCCCGAATCTAAATTGATTGCCCGCTTAACGGCATAGATTGATGAAAAAACCGCCCGGTAACAATGTGTTAAGATAAAACTACAAAAAAAGGCAATTAAAAAAGTCTATATACCCCATTCTAATTCGTACAGACTAAAATAATAAATTAATCATACAATGATGCGCAAGACGCACCTATTCTAGAAAAGTAAACTTACACTACTCAATTTATGTACACACAGTGAATATTCTTATTGGTTTATATTTAAACTAGAGATTAATCCGTACCATGCACGGTTTCAGACTTTTTTGTTATAATGTTTCTGAACTGTTATAAAACGGTGCTTGAGTGTGTATGTATTGTATATATTCTCAAAAACTAAAGAAAAATACAAAATAAATTTGCTGCCAAACTGCATTAAACACAACAATACCACCCCGACACATCAACTGATGGCTGAATATAAAAACAATAAAATATTTAATCGCGACTATTATTTATTCAACACTACATCAGGACATGGATAAAAATAAATTATTTCAATTTTAAAACTTAATTATTACAGCATGCATAATTTTTTAATACTATGCTGGTTTGCCATGGTATAACTTGCCACTCTTTTTTCACACAAAAATATAAATAAATGAAAAACAAAGCATTTACCTTCAGCAATACCCCAAGGATATTTGCGGCCCCTGATTTTTTTGCCATCGTGCTCAATTACGGTATTGGATCCAACCACAGCAAACGGAACCCGTGCACGCAGTTTGTGCGCCGCACCCTTGTTCTGTGCTGAGCCAACCTCCTCCTCCTCATCTGCCCCAGATGGGAACTCATAGATCTTTATCTTATGCTGGGTGATCTCGTTCATTATCTGAAACCATACAATTGTTCAGTATTTGTATACATTTTAAGCTTGATTACTAGTGTTGATAACAATGGTTTACTGTTTCCTTGTTTTTATTCTACATAACACACCGATCAATAAGTCCCGGGACTAACCAACAGATGGTGCCTCTAATAACAAATCCATACCATTCTCAGTTAGTACCAGCCTTTAGAAGTTACGTGTCAAACTTTCATCACATACCTTGTCATTGAGTTACAGTGGTTTAGTGATGCTACTTTTGCTATTTCATGTGTTGGTAAAACATTACTTTTTAATGGGAAAAATGCCGTTCAAACTCAGCGATGGCTTGAAAAGTGTTATCCGGGCTCTGCTCCGTCGAAAACAACCATTTGTTGATGGTATGCTGATTACAAATGCGGTCGTACAGACACAAATGATGCTGAACGCTCTGGTCGTCCAAATGAGGCTGTTACACCAGAAAACATAAAAAAAACCCTCAAAATCGTGATGGAAAATCGTAAAGTAAAGTTGCGTGAGATAGCTGACATCCTGAAGATATCATTTGGTAGTGTTTACACTATTTTGCATGAACATTTTGTCATGAAAAAGCTTTTTTCGAAATGGGTGCCGCGTTTGCTCACAGTGGGAAGGTTTATGGCCTCCATATTTTGGGATGCGCATGGTATAATATTCATCGATCACCTTGAAATGGGAAAAACCATCAATAGCGAATATTACATAGCGTTATTGGAGCGTTTGAAGGCAGAAATTGCAAAAAAAACGGCCCCATATGAAGAAAAAAGTTATCTTTCATCAGGACAATGCACCGTGTCACAAGTCGATGGTAACGACGGCCAAATTGCATGAGTTGAACTGCGAATTGCTTCCGCACACACCGTATTCTCCAGATTTGGCCCCCAGCGACTATTGGCTGTTCGCAGACCTCAAAAAGATGCTCCAGGAAAAGAAGTGATTGCCAAAACTAACGCCTATTTTGAGACCAAAGATAAATCGTTCTACACGGGTGGCATAGAAAAGTTAGGAAAGCGTTGGAATGAATGTATCGCTCTTGAAGGAGTCTATGTTGATGAATAAAGAAGAATTTTGGCAAACAAATGTTGTTTTAGTAGTTAGTCCCGGGACTTGTTGATCGATGTGTTAGTACTATAGCATATTTTGTTTTTGATGAAAGTTAGCTTGTCTCTCTGTCCTTATGATTATTATTTCTATCTCTCTTTCCTTGAAATATGCTTAAATAATCCTTCAGAAAAATTCAGTAGTTTTTCACAAGGAAATGTTTTCATTTTATAACTTATTTATATATAAAAATAAAAATATTTATTGAATTTTCACTCCATTAAAAGCATTTAATTAGTTGTGTAAAATATTATAAGTGCTCAGCTTTTCTTTCAATAAAACCTGTTTTCCCATGATAAATGTGCAAATAAAATTAAGATAATATAAAATCAGATTCAATTCTAACACTTTCTTTGTCAGGAACACAGGATAACCACAAAAACCCCTCTATCTTGGACCAAGCTAAGCCAAGACTGAGAATCTCCTTATTAATCTCCCCACCCGTGAATGCTGAAAGATGGGTGTTTAAATCGTCGAGTCCCTAATTAAACTGAACAGCCTCTTTGTTTCATCAGGAATATAAGGATGCCACAAAAGCCTTCACTCAAGTCAGTTTACAGCCTGGCACTCACTCTCTATAGAGTCCCTTGTGGACGATAAAACAGCACAACTCTTGGCCAACTACCAGCTCAACAGTATACTGGTGGTTTTTAGGCTGCTGATGTATCCAAAGACAAATTGTCTCATTTTTTTCGTGGTCATAGCACATCCCCCTATGGCATCTGTTCACAAAATTGAAGGTTTTTTGGCATGATCTTGCCTTGATACGTATTTCAGCAGACTATCCTCAAAGGCGCTCGAATTCAAGATTCACTATTATTGACAGATTAAAAATGAAAATGTGAATGTAAGGATAAAGATTAATGCAATTTTTTAAAAAAGGTATCAGTCAAGTTTTCACTTCAAGCCTCATCATATTTCTGGTTAGTTGTAAAAAATTGCCTTATGTCAATAAACCCACTAGGTTGTACTGTATACTCGTACAACAAGAGTAATAACTTAGGAGTAAATTACCTGTTTTTTAAACTGTGCACACTCTTCAGGTGTCATTGTATCAGCCTTGGCAATGATGGGGATGATATTAACTTTGTCGCAAAGCCTCTGCATAAACTCCACATCTAAAGGCTTGAGTCCATGCCCGCTGGGGGCAATAAAGTAGAGGCAGCAGTGCACCCGACTGTCTGGAGCTGTTTTCCGTGACACCCTCGACTCCGCATTCAAAAACTCTTCGTACTTTGATTCTACAAAGTCAATTACAGGCACCCAACTGGAAGAAGGAAAGTAATAAGTTTAAAAAAAAAACATTTCTCATCACAAATCTAAAGCCCTTTCTAAATCATGGTGCAAATTTCTATTTAAGCACATTGTAATAAATGTCTATAGAAAAATTATAAAACAGATTTCATTTTTTACATGCACGCTCTCCACTTAAGCTGAATATTAAAATGAAAACACATATCAGACTCAGAAAATCATTAACAAGTAGACCAATTTTATTATCTGAGCAATATGTCTAAGTGTTATGAGGAAGTTGACTGAGGAGAAAGTATCTGGTAAAAGTTGGTTAGTTGAAAGTGCAAATTATAGAAGATTTTAGATGATGAGATATATGTATGTAGAGGAAACCAAAGGAGTGTGTTACGGTAGAATGGTGTGGAAATCTGTTCTCTTTGTCCACACCGCAAGAGATATGTTGTGATGATATGTCCAATGTATAAAAACTTACCAATTGCTATTATCCACAGCATCTCCAAAGCCAGGCGTGTCTACGATTGTTAATGTTAAGTTCACGCCATTTTCTTTCAACAGAGCTTTGCTTGTTTCTACCCCAACTGTTTTCTTCACCCTTAATGAAGGTCCGGGGTGGTGTTCTGAATTGTATATGTCAGATAAGAACATTGAATTTATCAGTGTTGATTTTCCAAGGCCAGACTCACCTAAAAAGAAATGTAACAAAATTACATACTAGGTTAGTCAAAAAGTTTTGAAAGCGACATCTATGGAGCAGTAGAAAAACCAAAATTTCTACGCCATTTTAATATTTCATCTTTCATAAGAAAGTACTCAAAATTTCATTTCGATCTGTCAATTCATTCATTGTTTACAAGCCATTTGAAGTTGACGTGTCAGTGTATTTTTTAACAATGGAAAAATCCGAATATCGTGCAGTGATTAAATTCTTTGTTTTGGAAGGTTTATCGGCTACTGAGATCCATGCAAAGATGGTGAAAGTATTAAAGGAGTCTTCTTCTTCATTTCCAACCGTTCACCGATGGGTTTTGGAGTTTAAGTGTGGCCGTACAAGCGTTGAAGACGATCCACGCTCAGGACGTCCAAAAAGTGCATCAACACCAGAAATCATAGCGAAAATACAGGATATGGTTTTGGAAGATCATCGATCGACTGTGGATGTGATAGCTGACACCATAGGCATCTCACACGGAACAACATGGCATACTTTGGCTGAAGTTTTGGGTTTCAAAAAACTGTGTACACAATGGGTGCCGCATTTGCTAACAATGCAACAAAAACACGTTCGAATGCGACTTTCTGAGCAGCATTTGGAGCAATTTCGAAAGGATAAAAAGGATTTTCTGCGTCGATTCATCACTATGGATGAGACTTGGGTCTACCACCATGATCCTGAATCAAAACAAGAGGCGGGCGAGTGGTGTGAACCAGGCACTTTGGCTCCGAAGCGAGTTCGTGTCCAGAAATCGGCCAAGGTGTTTTTTGGGATGCAAAAGGAATTTTATTGATAGATTATCTCCAAACTGGTAAGACAATCAACTCTGATTATTATTGTAACCTTTTGGACCAGTTGGATGAAAAAATTTGTGAAAAAAGACCTGGTTTGCAGAAGAAAAAAATCATTTTTCATCAAGACAATGCACCTGCTCACACAGCTCAAAAAACCATCGCGAAAATCAGTGAATTGGGGTACGAATTGTTGCAGCATCCACCCTATTCGCCAGATTTAGCTCCCTCTGACTTCTGGCTGTTCTCACACCTCAAAAAATTCCTTCGTGGAAAGCATTTTTCATCAAACTAAGGGGTTATAGCCGTCGTAGAGGAGTATTTTGCAGGCCTTCCAGAAAGTCACTTCCGTGATGGGACAACAAAGTTGGAAGATCGTTGGACCAAGTGTATTGATCTTATGGGAGACTATACTGAGCAATAAAAGTGATTTCCCCCCAAAAAAAATGTATTTTCATTTCCGCTTTCAAAACTTTTTGACTAACCTAGTATATACACATTAATTAAAAAATATGTTATCACTTTATATGTAAAACAGAAGTAGGTACAAATATTTATATGATTCTACAGTCATAATAATGAATAGATGATTTATATAACATGTTATAAAATATCAACTCGAAAGAACAATCATATAAATTTTAAAATGTATAAAAAGCAGCATCATTAAATAAATACAAAAATTATCTTCAAACCAAAGTTTCAATATTAAGTCCAATTAGTCATCACCGAGAAAACGTCTGTGTCTGCGAAAAATCATTTCAAAATGCGTATCCGACCTTTTATGACAATATACTTTTGATGAATGATCTAATGCTAACGAATATGAAAACGCACATTACAAACATTTCTCTCTCCGTTTGCAGTGTTAAGAAAGTTATAGTTTCTATTGCCTAAAACAGTCTTTTGAGATATCCAAGTGAGCAACTTTTCAAATATTTTGGTTTTCTAAGCTTAAGACAAATGAATGTAATGAAAAGTTTTCATGATTCACAAACGTGTTGAAGCTGATAGGACGATTGACATTTATCAAACTAGGAACAATAGTAGAATGAATATACATCGTGTTAAATGATGAACACTTCTTTTGATCAAAGGCATCACGTTTGTTTAGTTCCTGAGCTATACGAGTATGACGCATTGCTACCAGAGTGGAAGTCATTTACCATTTCAAAGCTCAAATACACACTGAAGCAATGGCTCCTTTCTTAGAGCATTGCTGAATCTGAGAAAGCATTGCACATTGGGAAATAGTGATGGGGGTCTTATTGTCTATGGATAGTTATGTTTAAATACAAATTCTTGATGTTTATACATCATATACCTATATTAAGTGTGGTTATTTTTTGTTTGCGACACGTTACTACTTTGATTTTTCTTTTTTGTTTTTCTCTTTTATTTCTATAACTGAAAAAATGTAAATCTCATGTTTCTAGAGCCCATTTTTTTAATGTTGTTTTCAGTGATGAGAGTATTTAATTGACACATGTTAAGCTGATTGGTTGACATAAAAAACAGGAATTCCTAGTTAGTTGACCAGCAGGTCTATGGTATCTGAGCATAGAAACTAGGCATGTTGGAAAAGAGAAATATGTTTTTTTTAAATGATTATTGAAGTGTATGACTTAAAACTGTTGCTTTGTTATTATATATTTCCTTATCATATCATTTTTTTTAATCAAAAATGAAATAAAGATATAAAATTAATATTCTTATTTAATAAACATGGTATAATTTCAAATCTTGATAGTGAGAGCTTACTATAATTGTGTTTCTAATACATATTCCGTATTCTCAATGAAATCAACTCATTATTATTCACCAGCTGCAAACACCCAAAGTTGGATGATAAGTCATTATTATTCACCAGCTGCAAACACCCAAAGTTGGATGATAAGTCATTATTATTCACCAGCTGCAAACACCCAAAGTTGGATGATAAGTCATTATTCACCAGCTGCAAACACCCAAAGTTGGATGATAAGTCATTATTATTCACCAGCTGCAAACACCCAAAGTTGGATGATAAATCATTATTATTCACCAGCTGCAAACACCCAAAGTTGGATGATAAGTCATTAAAAACAAAACACTTCTACAGCTTGGCTCTCAGAAGGAACGACAGTCCATTTGTAAAATAGAAGTGGTATTTGTATAATTTTGAATTAGTCCTCACCCAATAAACTGTGTAATTTTTTTCATCAGTAATATTTACCAATTAATTTGATTATGAAATCTCATGGGTTCATGAGATTTTATAATAAAAGAAGTAATATAGTAACATAAAACACTTAGCAAATATCACAAACCATAAACCTGCAATGTCTATTGCTAATTTCTCACCCATATTAATTGATTATGAATCACATTATGCTTAGAATACAAATAACTTACCAACAACCATGAGTGTGAAATCAAATCCTTTTTTGACTGCTTTCCTGTAAACCTGGTTGGGGAGATTTGCAAAACCGACATATCCATCTAGTTCTTTGGGCTTTGGTCTTTCTATTTTTGGTGGTGGGTCAGGTTTTGGTGCCACTGGAGGATGATCACCCTAAAATAAAAAAAATCATATCTCAGAAAATAACAAATGGGAGACCATAAAAAATAATTGTATGATATTTATTCAACGTATCAGATAACATATATCACTAGAATCCTTAAAAAAATACCATCAAATGTCATCACTTGCTGGGGCTAGTACCATATGTCAATCACTTCCAACCAACTAAAAAGATGTTCGAGGTCTTAAGTGAAAACCAGATTGGAATCCTTTTCTGAAAATATTTGGGAATCAAGCCCGCAACCACCAGGTCACAAGACATGCATCTTATCTTACTAACTAGGTCAAGGAGGTTGTTTTTATACTTAGTTTGTCCATTTACACAGGAATTGCTACATAAAGTGTACATTATCAGCTTCAAAGTGGCTGAGTACCTGTTCTAAATAGTCCGAAAGTATAGTATAGGAGTAATATTAAAAAATATATTGAAATCAAAACAGATTTGTCTTCAAGTGATAGTTACTTAGAATGAATTAATGAAGGTCCATTCATTCATTCGTGTGTTACTCTACAACATATCGGAATTGATGATGCAGACATGTTGAAGAGCGTGACCGGAGCACTGTTGCTTTCAACCCCAATAATCGAGCTTTGGGGTTAAGAAACACTGAAGTAGGCACCTAACTCACATTTTGCCATCGCACATGTTGGAAATACTACCGCATGAAGAGCAGCAACAATACTTGCACATATCTAGTATGTGCGAGTATTATTACTAGACGAACTCTTTAGCTAGACTGATATTTTTTTTTTGTACAATCAAGAATCGAACCCGAATCCCCTAGGTGGAAGACTAACGTCTTACCAACATGGCCAAGGAGGTTATCAATAAGTAAGTATATATCTAGTAACATTTTTTTGTATTTAAAGATTTTATTGAGTTACGCATTTTCTAGTTATGAAGTTGAATATTCAAATGACTTATTTTTATTAAACTTGTGTGATACAAGACATTATAAGTGAAATTCTTCACTTGCATAAAATGGATTTGATTTATAAGTAAATAAAAAAAATTGTTCCAATGAGTCCCCATTTCAGCACTGCAATACAAGGTGACGCAAACGTCATCACCCTATTAGAAGCTGATACCAATATTTTTTGAACTGTCAACAATGCACCCAATTTAGCAGTCCCAGACTTATTTTTGTGGTGATATTTAAAAGACAAGATGTACATTAACAAGGAACAGACTCTGGGACAAATCAATAAGAACATTAAAAAAAGAAAGTATTTACCAACCGAAAAGCTTTTTCCCAGCTTTGCACAGTGGCTGGAAGATGTCGTTAGAACAAATTTTTCATTGCTAACTTTATTCCAAATGTGATAAATGTACAATCTGTTTGACAAGAGTGTGTACGGTTACATTTTTTTCTGGAAACTGTTAGAGAGTAGATTCAAACGCGAACAGGTAGCAGGACCCTTCCCCCAAGATGCTTTGTATAGAAAAACTCAGTTGTCATTCGACCTTGGTTACACAAGAACATATTTCACCATAAGTGCCATGTATGCATCACATTACGAAGACGTGTGTGTTTCTGTGTACACATCCGAATGGACTGAAAATGTCATACGAAGTCGCTGCTAAATACATGCGAAAGTCGAAGACATTTGCAAGTAAGGTGGTGAAACGCTATTCTGACATAAAAAACGTCGATGACCTACCAGATCGTGGCACTGCACAGAAAACGACAAAAAAGGAGGACAGAGTGATTTTACAGGTGTTTGAGAAGAATCCTCGTTTATCATTGCGTACCGGACAGGCGGTTTTACGTGAAAAGGGTCTAATTGTGTCATGTGACACTATAAGAAGACGTTTACTAGCTCATGGAGTGAAATTTCGAAGCAAGGTGAAGAAACCATTACTGTCCGAAAAACAAGTCGAAAAAAAATACTTGGGTGAAAGAAAATTTGGACCGCGATTGGGACAACGTAATTTTTTTGGACGAAGCCTCTTTTTGGGCATGTTCTTCCATTAATTACATCTGGTGTACCTGCACCAATAGACTCATCCAGCGGACCGTTCAACACCCTGTAAAAGTTCATGTCTGGGGCTGTTTCTCAAAATGGGGATTTGGCACTTTGCACATCTTTACAAATAATTTGATGGTTAAAATATATCACGAGGGCTTTATTAACATCTGCCCAAGGGTGAGAAAAAATGAAAATTGGCTATTGCAAGAGGACAATGACCCAAAACATCGGAGTCGTCTTTGTACTACGTGGAAACAGGAAAATGACGTTGACGTAATGGATTGGCCGTCGCAGTCACCAGATGCAAATCCCATAGAAAATGTTTGGGCACTTATAAGGTCAAGCTCCGAGGGAAAAAGATCTGGAATGTCAAGCAGTTATTTCGACAGATTCGACTTATATGGAAGTCTTTGCCCCTAGATTATGCTATAAAATGAGTTGAAAATATGCCTCGGAGATGCCGGGAAATTATTACTAATGGAGGCGACTGGACCACTTATTAATAATAAAGCATCACGGTTTATATCATGTAGTATGCGTGTATTTTTTTTTAATGCCTTATCCCAAATAGTTTTTCGGGTTTCGCCGTACACGTTCTTGTCAAACAGACTGTATATTATTATGAAAATAATAGTTTAGTACATTTTTCCGGTCATTATTTACCGAAATTGCTTGGGGGTTCTTATGTGCATTATTTTGAAGATGGAACAAATAAGTTGTTTTTTCAGTGCTTGATGCTTTTTTACTACCACGTAAAAATGTGACACAAACGAGAAAAGAACAATGTATGGCAATGAAGCAGTAATCGATCATGTGTGTCAAATGTTTAAAAAAAATCCATAATGGTGATAGGACGATCTAAGATGGTGTCCCTCTGGAAGGCCGATTACCACTAATGACGACTAAATAAAGGCTTTGATCGAGAAAAACCAGTGTTCTATGACACGAGAGATTGCTGAAATACTGAAAATGTTGAAAACCACTGTCCACAAGCATTTGATGTAATTTTGCGTTTGAATTTAGCCTCAAAATATGAAATAACTTTCCGGACAACCCAATACTTTTCGTTCACTATTATTACTTATTTTATTAAATCCACTCTTAAGACCTCATGTTCCAAAAGCTAGGGATGTAGGAAACCCATGCATTCAAAGCAATTAAATTGTTTCGCTATTTTACTTAGACAAGAAGAAAAGAGTGCCAGATTTTTTTAAACTAAATAAATCTCCACCTCCACTATATCCATTCACTTACATATTATATATAGTTCTTTCAATTTCTATAATTTCTCTATGAGTTTGTTTCGCAATCACATTTATACTAGGTCTAACCATAGTTTTCTTGATCTTCATAAAACAAGTACCTTGAGGTTTTCTGCATTCCTAATGGCTACCTCAACTTTGACCGGCTGCGGAATAGGAGTGGAAGCAGGCGCCGCCGCCGGCACGGGCGGCGGGGGCGGTAGCCCGTTCTCGTGCGGCTCCAGGGTGCCTGCTGCCGTCGGGCGGCGCTGCGAGGCGGGCGGGGGCGCGCCGGCCGGGGGCGCAGGCGGGGCAGTAGGCGGCGGTGCGGATGTGGGGGGCGCTGGGGGAGGCGCAGCCGGTACGCTCGATGGCGGCTCCGACTTGAAGAAAAGCTCGCGCTTTGTTTGCAACTGGAAAGAATAAAAACAGTGTTCGGTCAAATTCGGAAACCCATGTGTATTTTTTTTTTCAAAAGTACCAAGCCATTGACAAAATTAGTTTTATAATTTTAAAACTTAAAAGGGCTTCGAACACCTAGCTTTATCGAATTTGTAAAATATCGAATAGAATCTATTTTTATCATGCCGTCACAGCTGGCTGGGAATTATAATGTTCACGATATATTCCCAAATATTTTGTTTGCTTTCGTCTTAACAATCACAAGTGCATATTTATGTGTGTTGACAGCAGAGTTCACAGTATATACAACATGTATACAATTCCTACATCTACTGCGGTGCGTAAGGTGATGGGAAACCAACGCTATTTTCCCCAAAAAAAACACATGAATATGCTCAACAATTTGTGGTAACGTTCCTCAGCATTGATGAGGTCACGAAGAAGAAGAAGAATAAAAAAGAAGTTCGAGATAAAAAAAAATAAGCTAAGCCTTCAAGAAGCAGACCACTCGGCAGACCAAAACATCACTACCTGAATAATAATTGGTTGGACGAATTACGAGCTTGGACTGTTGAGGGAAAAATAGCAGTCAATCGTCAAAAATTAAAAGCATTATTATCAAGGCTACTAAAGCTCATAGGCATCGGTGATGACGTGAGGATACATTTCAATAAATATATTTTTGTTAGTCTAGCACCTTAATTCTCCACGCCCCCGAAAAAAAGCGAAACCTATCAGACCCTCCACCCTTGGTGACCGAAGTATTGGAGGATTCGAATTAAAGAATATTTTGAATTTTCAAATAATATTCCAGATTTTTTTTTCGATAAAATAATATGCGTTGAATACCGATAAAATAGCAGCCCTTAAGAGGAAATGTCGAGACAAACTTTCGAATACATAACTACGACGAAACAATTGGAGAGAGTAGTAGGGAGTGGCCTCAGGTGCGTACTTCGGTCCGTGAAATAATTCAGGAGCTTAATTGATGGGCCTTTCGTGCCAACTCCTTGGGCTCCTGTTCTACTCGTACAGAGTCACTATCATCATTTGTAGATTCCAAAAACTGGGAGTAATCGTGATAACTTAACTCCTAATCTCCTTTGTAGTTCAACTATTAGCCTTCTTTATATGTAAAATCGACTTGCCTACCATACTAAACATTTCATGAGCTCGACTTAATAGATAGATTATTTTCTTGCAAAAAATATCAAACCTACAAAACTTTTTTTTAATTTGAAATATCAAATAATAATTCCGTAAGTGCAAAAATATCAAGTTTGTTAAATTTCGTTTTAAAAAGCTTCCGTTTCAAGTGAAGTGGTGCTTTTTCAATTATTTCAGAACAATTAAAATGTGGATTGGGGTGTTTTATGCATGTTAACGTCCATTTGTACTATCGATGAAATCCACTCGAGTGTTTTTTTGTTGGCAACTGCTGACCGCTAGTAAAAATATAATGGAATTCTATTAGCTAAGAAACCCCCATTGTACAGATGAAAGAGTGGAAAGACGGACAAATTATGAAGTTTTGACAATGTGGCGCCATATTATTAAGGGGTTCGGTAATGGGCTGTATGTGCGATGTTGCTTTTTTTATAGATAATCTTGGTTCCATGGGTAGACGACGAAAATGTGACAAAAATGTCTATACTCAAAATAAATTCAATGGATGAGTGTAGAATTAGACGAGTAACGATTTGACATATTTTATACATTTAAGCCAAGCTGATAATATAGCGATAAGAAAAATAAATTAAATAAAAAATAAACAGAAATTGACTACACTCGTAATACCAGTAGTGTATACGAAATTAAAAGTTGAAACGAATGTAACACAAAGATTCTAATAATAATCAGTACAATGATTTGTGTAAATCGCAAAACAATGCAATACAAACAAACTATGCAAGACTGAATGAAAACACATAACGGTGTTCTGTTATGTGTTCACGATAAACAAAGCCTTTCATCGTACCAAATGCGTTAAACTATGCAAGATAACCATTTGAGAAGTTTAAATTATTATTAATCCTAGAGACGAAACAGCCCATATTTAGCAGTCAGTAGACATTCGTGTTATGTCCTGCGTTTCTCATTCATCGCGCGTGCCTTCCCAATTTGGGCACTGCATATGTATGGAACCGGAGGGAGCACCGTTCCGGTACCGGTAAAATGGATACCGGAATCATTATGTCTACGTAATAACATATAACGTCTAGTGAAAAAGAATAAATTAAACGTAACACAATAATCATTTGTAACACTTTTAATTTTTTTATTAAAATAACATCGATCTACAACATATATTAAGTGAGTTACAACCGAAATGTAATAAACCACCCGTAACGAGACATGCAAATCAATTTAGAAACCTTCGATTGTAAAAGGGGGCAATATCTCCCCAAACGGGAGAATTGTAATTTTTATAGGGCGTTGAGGTAGTGAAGTTTTTAAGGGGGTCGTTGTAATATTTATTAAGTAATAAAACAAATCTCAGCCTGACAGTACGAGTATAGCTCACTTGTAATCTTCATTCGTCTCAAAAAGGCAAAAAATATCTATATCAAATTCAAAAGGTATTCAGTTACATATATGGATTTCATGATATATGCATGGAACGGAAATAAGTTTATGAAAAACTAGCGCTATGTTGCAAGAACTAAAAATGTCCAATAGGGGGGAATCGACTTATCCGAAGATGCTCATAGAGGATGCTGGTCCAAAAAAGGTTGGTTACCCTGGTTAAAATCAAATCAAAATATATTTCGATTGATATAAGGAAAAGTGAGTGAAATGTGGGATATGACCTTTAATTGGGTGTTCCCCAATTTATACGTGTCACTAGGGGAAATGACCGCATTTTGTTATGTGCAATCTTATGATTGTTATTGCACATAGGTTTTGGGAAAAAGGAGGTGTCGTTGTGTTCTAGCAAACTGCGCTTGTTAGCGTATTTTTTATATTCTGATGTCCAGGCAGTTTACATTCCTAGTCAATCAATTCCAAGAAAAATTCATAGAACCTCCCCACAAAAATATATTTTATTTTACTCATTAAGACAATAATAGGAATGCTGAAAAAAAATATGAGTGTACTTGGTCGATAAAATAGAGAAAAAACCCGTGCTTGTGTTTTCTCAGTAATATCCCTATTTTAATAGTGAATCATATATTTGTGTGTTGATCTGGAGCACCGTGCAATCAAAGTGAAGAAATTTCGCCTATATTTCTATATATTTTGTAATAACAAAATATGGGAGCATCGAGTCTTCTTATAACATCCTCTCAGCCTAGTTAACATAGAAGCATAATGTGCATATTTGATGAATATTATTGTTGAATTGTACTATACTTTAGTTGTATACAGTACAACTTGGCGGGACTATTGTCATTTGGCAATCTCTTTTAATTAACCAGAAATACGTTTAAGAGACCTTAAGAGGAAACCATTTAAAAAAATCTGGGCTCCAACGAGAATCAAACCCGCAACCCCCGGGCTGGAAGACACGTGTTTTACCGACAGGACCAAGATAAATTGTGTCATGTATAAAAACATATTTTTGAAATAAGGTTCACTATTATCACTATTATCAGTGAAATATTTAAAACGCACATACGAGTATCATTGGAAATTCGCGGAAATCAAATTGGGCGATTTTTTTAAAATATGCCATTAAAATTGTTTCTTTGCTCAAATGAATGATAAAAACAGAGATCAGAAAGCGTTGAAAGAGGGTTCTTAAAACTCTTATAAAAGGAAAATAGGTGTTTTGACAAATTTTCATCCATTTTGTGGAATAAAACGCTCAACTTGTCGAACAGGTAAATTTACATCTTGAATTTTCAGAGAATCATTTGATATTTGGAAAGCTTCGAGACCGATCCGTCAGAATGATTTTACTTTACCTTAGAATATAAATGTATTATTTTCTGACATTTTTATTATATCCGTTGAAACTAATGATAAAATACTTCTTTTTTTTTTAAATATTCCTTAATTTATTGAGTCTTTCATAAATAAAATTCATATTTTGTAGACGTTTGTTTTATCTTGAACAAAACGAAATATTAGTTTGGATCACGAAATAAAAATAATATTTAGAATAAAAGAAACAGGAATTTAGTGGTACGTGGTCGCGCGATAACGCACTGGGCTTCCGGGCGAAAGGTCACCGGTTCGAACCCCACACTGTGCTACTCCTCTCGAATATTGTGGTACGTGGTCGCGCGGTAACGCACTGGGCTTCCGGGCGAAAGGTCACCGGTTCGAACCCCGCACTGCGCTACTCCTCTCGAATAACACAGGATTTTATCCGCCTAGTTTCGGGGGTATAAAGTTGGTCATAACCGAATCATAAGTAACTTTATTTATTTTTTACGACTAGATATGTCTAGTCGTAAAAAATGGGACTAGTAAAAACGATCCGTTTTACTTGCCAACAGTGAAATAGTTCTGAATGTATGAGTTATTAACCACTATTTCCATCCATTTTAATCAACTATCTCATTTCCCCTAATTAATTTACTAGTGACTTATTCTTAGTTCTTATTTTTTTATTTTCTATTCCGGTAGATTGGAAGAGTTTGTCTGTTGGCAATAAGCACACTAAATTGTACTGTGCATGATGAAAATGTATTGTATTGCAATATACGTTGTATGCAATGCTACCCGATGAGGTTAAAGCTATGTGGCAATCTCCACCAACCAACCAGAAATATGTTAAGGGCCTCAAGTGTAAACCAGACTTGAACCCTTTTTAAAAAAATCTGTATATCAACAGGAATCAAAACCGCAATCTTCGAGTTGAAAGATAAATATAATAGGTCACGAAGGTCGCCTGTATTAACTTAAATGTATTAACAAAGTTAATGTAGTCTCTAAATATCAAAATATCAGAAATTACTACATTGTATAATATTGTAGATGATACTTTAAAATACCAGGTGAACAACACCGATATGAACAAGACAAAGGACAGCCCTGCAAGGATGAAGTAAGAATGGTGGGCCACACGCCTAACAGGATAAGTGTCCCGTCTTCCGTTCACGTCCTAACAATTTGGCTATACAGTCCTCTGAACAGCTCCGGCCAATGGACAAGGTTCGTTTCACAACATATTAAATATGATTGATATGTTTTCGTTAGTTTTTTTAAGATTACAGAAAAATATAAATATATAATGTGTAATGAAGTCACTAACCCATGCCATACACGGTTTCAGAATTGTTTTATAGCGTTTCTGAACTGTTATAAAAAAGTGCTTTGTTATTAGGTCCTTACATATGAAATTGGCGTTTTGCCGTACTGGCAACTTTGATCTCAAATATCTTCTCTTTGGTTAGGAATTCCAAATTCAAATTTATACAGCTATTTACTCAAGTATTTGTGTTTCGAAAATTATAATTCATTTGTTTTTTCCTCAATTGTTTTTTTTCTTTGCGTCACTCAGTTTACAAAATGGAAAACTTGAAATATCGCGTTATTTACGAGTACGAGTTCCACCGTGGCACCAGTGCTGCAGAAACGGCTCGAAGGATTAATGATGTGTATGGCGACGGTGCCGCAAAAGAAAACACAGTGCGTTTTTGGTTCCAACGTTTTCGTTCTGGAAATTTCGACCTGCAGAAAAAGCCCCGTGGACGGCCGGAGACCAAAGTTGATAATGAAGAATTGAAGGCTATTGTGGAAGCGGATCCATCGCAAACCACGTCCGAGTTAGCTGCAGGCTGCGGTGTTAGTGATAAAACTGTTTTAATCCACTTGAAGCAAATTGGGAAGGTGAAAAAGCTTGAAAGGTGGGTACCTCACGAATTGAGTGAAGCAAATCAACAAACGCGCGTTGACTGCTGCGTTGCATTACTCAACCGGCACAATAATGAAGGGATTTTGAATCGAATCATTACCTGTGATGAAAAGTGGATCCTGTATGATAATCGGAAGCGCTCATCGCAATGGCTGAACCCTGCCGAACCAGCCAAACCATGCCCCAAGCGAAAATTGACTCCAAAAAAGTTACTTGTGAGCGTTTGGTGGACTAGTGCTGGTGTCGTTCACTACAGCTTTCTTAAATCTGGCCAGACGATTACGGCAGATGTCTATTGTCAGCAGCTGCAAACCATGATGGAAAAGCTAGCTGCTAAACAACCGAGGCTGGTTAATCGCTCTAGGCCACTGCTGCTTCATGATAACGCTAGACCACACACTGCACAACAGACGGCTACCAAATTAGAAGAGCTTCAATTGGAATGTCTAAGACATCCACCGTACTCTCCGGACCTTGCCCCAACAGATTACTATTTTTTTCGAAATTTGGATAACTTCTTGCAAGGGAAAAAATTCAACTCCGATGGGGCAGTCCAAACCGACTTCAAAGATTTTATTGATTCCCGTCCGAATGGTTTTTTTAGTAAAGGGATCGATGAACTACCTATGAGATGGCAAAAGTGCATAGATAGCAATGGTACATACTTTGATTAAATAAATATATTATATTAAAAAAAAATCCACTTTATGTTCCTCCCAAACAAAACGCCAATTTCATATGTAAGGACCTAATATAAAACGGTGTTTGTATATAAAATATTCACGGGGTTTACTGCTTACTACTCCTATAAACACATTTAATATCAATTTCCCAAACAAAATAACCGCATTAAACACAACAATACCACCCCGACACATCAATTGACAGAATGTCAAAAAAATCTTCACTAGCGAATATTTTTTATTCAACGCTAGATCAGGATGTGATATAATTCAATTATTACAGCGTGCTTCATTTTATTTATTCAAAATAATGCGACATCTGTTATTATCCATTTAAATTCGATCGACAATATTTAAAAACACATATCGCCTAAATAGCACATTATCGACAATAATGTGATATTAGGACGATATTCGTTTTTAGATTTTACATTTTTTTTATCATATCGACGACCTTCAGAGCGCTCCGGATAGATCTGGGTAATTATTATTATAATTTCATTCCAGTAAGTGCGCAGAATTGTGTAATGCAACACAAACCACAATTTTACAAGAGACCAAAATATAATAAATATATGGAATATAACAGCTGAAAAATAACATGATTATAATATGATACATTATACGAGTATAAGTAGAAAAAATCATGTTTGGAAAAAATCAAAAAGTAAAAAATTTGTTTCTTAATATTTTTTTCATTTTTATCTTGAAAGTAGTAGTTTTTTTTTTAAATTTGTTACAGAACCAGTTATGTATAAATTTAATAATTATATGTTTGGGTTCAGTAATACGGGACCAAAATTATACGATATTGTTTTAAGGCTTCTTTTGAATGTATTCTTCGTTCAACAAACATTTCGCTCACACTACAGAAAGTATTCTTTTGGAAAAACTGATGAAAAGCATTATTGTATCCATCCCCGTCTACAGACCAATTGTATCATTGCACCACATTTAATGTCTTAAGTGGACAAGCAATGCGATACGATAAGCTGTCCCTCATGATGGAGTATTATTGTCAGCCACCCTGTCCTGTCCCTGTCCCTGTGGATGAAATTCATATGTGCGTGTATTGATTTATTGTAGGTATATAAACTATTGCATTTCAGCAAGCACACAGTCTTGACAGATTGAACTCAAAGTTTCAATGGCAAGGAGATTAAGCTTCTAAGACAATCGGCAGGTTTAATCTGCTGAAACCTTTCGTTAGAGTTTTATACAGCGCTATTTGTGTTTCTTAATAGTAGTACTAGAACTTATAATTAATAGCATATAAGCTACAAAAATAAACAAATTCTGATATGAAATGGTCAGAATGCAGAAGCGAATCCGCAAGGATCGAACCTGGGGCACCCGTATGCTAACCGTTAGACCACGGCCGCCGATAAGCAATAAGAGTTGAACAGTATTTTTTAATAGTCGGAGCATCCGCTTAATGAAAAAACTTCAAAGCACATAAAGAGTAACTTCAATAAGGGTAGGTTCGCCATAATTTCGTATTCCTCGCAAAGTTCGCTTGTTCATTCTGGCATTTTTTATTCGCCCACAATAACCTTGTACTTTTAATATATTGTAATATTACACAGCGTCTTTATTAAGTAGCATTTGTCCGCATTATTTGAATTTCCTTTCTTACTTAACACATAGCAAAAATATTAACCATTATCAAAAAGTTTTAGAAGCAAAAAATATGCGAGGATTTCAAGATTACTGGAAAAAAAAATTAATTCAGCACAAGTGTATTGTACCACACTTCCGTTGTATACAGTACTGCCTGGCGGGTTTATTTCCATATGGCAATCTCTCCCAATCAACCACACAGGAGGTAAAAAGCCTTAAGAGAAATAGAACCCTACTATAAAAAATGGGAGCCAGCTGGAATAGAACCCGCAACCCTCGGGTTGAAAGAGAAGCGTCTTATCAACTTGACCACGAATTACTAGTATTCGAACGACCACATCATATACATGTAAAGTTAGTCGACTTCGTTTTGTAAAAATGTTCAAACCATAATTATACTAACTAGAAATTCCGGTTTGACATAATTAACTCTAAATTTGCCAGAATTAGAGTTGTAATCTTATAATTCATAGCTTGAATACAATCAGCTGATAAAAACATTATAATGTGACCTCAAATAAATAAGTCGTTAAATCCCTTTACAAAAAGAACAAAAAAACGAAATCATAACTTCGATAAGGTTGTTCTTAACGAGGTCGATCCACGAACTTCCGTACGCAGAAATAGAAAGGTAACCGAGTGAGTTGGCAGACGCGCGTAAATAACGAAAATATCTCAAATCAAGATAAAAGGCATATCCATCATAACTGATTAGCTTTGACGTTGAACCTTACACAGTTATAGCTCAAAGTTATGTCTTAATTCGTCTCCATTAGTGGTGTGGATTCCATCGAATGTGTAGGAATACACTGTATAGCCAACACGCACGGGATCCAATCACTTAAGTGCAGCACATAAAACGATCTTGATGGGCGCGACACTTAATGAAGTTGTTAACAAAAGGGGCTAAACGGACAAACAAATCACACAGAGTTTAATTATATTGGGTTATTTACTGCCCGGCGTATGTTGACTATAATAGAAAGGGATCACTTTCAATTCAATTATGTGGGCCTATTAAGGTTTAAGCTTTTCGAGGCGAGCGACAGAAAAAAAAACTTTTGATACAGTCATCAATACGAGTAGATCACGATCATCTGT
The DNA here is from genome assembly GCA_949825065.1 of Odontocerum albicorne. NCBI lineage: Eukaryota > Metazoa > Arthropoda > Insecta > Trichoptera > Odontoceridae > Odontocerum > Odontocerum albicorne. Next base: position 15,791,613 of record OX463839.1, on the reverse strand, counting down.
TGTGGTGCGACGACATATGCACCTACTACCTAAATTCGAGTGTCAGCTGTACATCAAATACACCAGGGACACGCGACTCGATATTCAAGTCCGTTTCTGAAATGACTCCCCATAATTTAGAAGCAATACTGAATTTTGTGAACATCTGCTATACGTCAATTAATTTTGTAATACTTATAAGCAGGGCTGTGGAGTCGGAGTTGGAGTCGGAGTCGCGGAGTCGCGGTGTTTGGGCCGGAGTCGGAGTAGGAGTCGTAAAAAACGAGCGACTCCGACTACTTTTTCGTTAAAATTTAAAATACATTTTTTTTAATTATTATAATGAATGTGTATTGTGCACGAATATTAAACTTGCAGGCGCAAGTCGCGCCGATATGGTGAATCACCGAGATCCATTTAATGCATCAAGTCTACGAAAATGTGTTTGTCTCCTTCTTTCTCACGTCGAAAGAAAATTCTGTTGGCTGGGATCTATGTTAACCCCATGGTTCGATCCATATTGACGGAAGAACAAATAAATAGAGCTAAAAACGCTCTGTTTGAATTAACCGTTCGTATGAAAGGCCTTCGACTAGAAAAAGAGACGACAGCAGGCAGCGTACACCAAGTATCATCATCTTCATCCGACACCGCTGAATCTGAAGACGATTTTGAAAAATATCTCAATGAACAAGATAAACTAAAACGTCCTCGTTTGAATCACAGTCCCAATATAGATGAAGGAGACTCTATTTCAAAATTTAAAATTGAATTTTATGATGCATTGAAAATAATGGAAAAAATTGACCGAACTTATAAGTTAAATGTTGAAATGGCAATACAGCGGTATCTAGAAATCGTAAAAGATTCAGCATTGATCGTTCCAGCATTACCGCCAACCCAAGTATCCGTAGAGCGGTTATTTTCCGCTCTTAAAATTCTCAATTCTGATTTGAGAGCCTCTACGAATACAGATTTAATAGAAGCAATGTTGTTTTTAAGAATAAATTCTAATAAATAATTATTAAAGTTTGATCTTGTTTTATTTTTATCCGTATAACATGAAAAAAATGGCTATATGCAAAGGTAGGAAACAACCTGATAAAATTGAGCTTTTTTGAGTCGGAGCTGTGGAGTCTGAGTCGTGGAGTCGGAGTTGTGGAGTCGGAGTCGTGTTTTTTTTCTTCCGACTCCACAGCCCTGCTTATAAGATATAAAAAATATATCAAAGAAACACTCTTCTGCCGAAATGACATGAACGAGTAAGAAAACAACAAGGACGTTAAAAAAATGATAGCAGACAATGCAATATTGGGAATCAAGTGGTATGACCACATAACAAACGACGCTGTACGCCGGCGCACCCGGCAGGGGTCTGTCGTCTCTGTAATTCGGGAGAGGCGATGGTCCTGGCTGGGACATGTTCTGAGAATGCCCGATAATAGTTGGCCGAGGAGAGCGCTGTTTTTCTGTCCATTGGGTTCCCGACGGCTTGGAAGACCCTCTCTCACGGTGTACCGTTCCTATGACAAGGAAGTCAGAGCGTTGGGAATGTCGTGGATGGAGATTACCAACACCGCCCAAAACCGATCTGAATGGAGAAGACCGGTGGCCTCCCTATGCTCCCTTGTGGAGCTTTAAAAGAAGGGTGAATTGATTGATTAAAATTGACAATGCAAAAAATTATCAACTGCAATAAACTCCATACACACATACCATCAAGCATTTTCCCTGTCGGAGTAGACAGAGAGGAAAGATCACCAAAATTTCGTGGCTCGATACACGTCTTTCGCCTCTTCTACATCCATACACCTCATACAATTCCTACGATTTCTCGAACTTTTTACGTTTCCTTATTTCAAAATATCATTCACTTGATTGAACCATACTTTCCTTAGTCTTCCTTTACCACGTCTTCCAGTCACATTTGCACCATATATTTGTTTTTTTTTAGTATTTCTCAATTCATTCGTTCTAGATGCCCAAACCATCTCAGAGTGGTCTTATTCATCTTACTCAACACTTGTTCACATTCATACCCAATCGCTCCAGTTCGTATTGACATATACGAGTATTATTAACTCATCTATCATATTATTCTCAGTGCACGCATTTCTACAGCATTTATTCGGCTTTTTCAGTATTTTTCCATGTCCATCTTTCACTGCCATGCATCAAAGTTGGTGCAACAATATTGTTGTGGACTATCATTTAATCAGGCTTTTATAATGTCCGGTTGGAGCATATGTGTTTAAGGACAGTATGTATACATGTTTAAAACATATTAGTAAATATATTTTTCAAATTTTCTTAAGTAATTGTTTTCTTCATTTTGAGGTGCCTTCTCATATCGAAGGTAGGCCACCATCATGACGATCCTTATCCTAATCGCTGCAGCCCGGATCAACTCAGTAGAATTGCACCTAAACCAATCCAGCAACTTCTTACCTAAGCTAAGAGATGCTGGCTTCGTTCTCTGCCTCGTTTGTCATTTATTTGTAAAAATATATCTCGTGCTCCTTAGTATGTGACCGAAATAATACGACTTGCGAATCTTCACAGTTTATGCAGTTATCGGTCCTGCGTGATGTTAGTTTTAGTGTCCACGACTCTTCAATAAAAAAAAAGTTGGCAAACAAACCAAAAGAATGATAGAACAAAATAAATATAAACAACCAGAAAACAAACGAGAAGTTTAAAAAAACAGGATTTCATCTAGGATTCGAATAACGGTCTTTTTATATATTCTACAAGTCATAAAACGTGTTTACACGTTCACAGTTTGTCAACAATCCGAGACTTAATACGTTGTACAGATCGACAACCTTTGGTGGAATGGGGGGGGGTCCTGAGAGCGATGAAAGGTAATAGCACAAAAATAGTTACCTAATAGCACTCCATTATTGTGATACTAATTCAGTATACTATGTAAAATGTTCTTCTTATCCATGGATACCTAAAAGTGGACCTATGGATTTGGAAATATGAAGCGTTAGTTTCATACTAAATGTTTCCAAGACTAAAATTGTTTCCAACGAAAATCTCCACCTAACATCAATGTAAATGAACAGATCATATAATCAGTGCAGCATTTTGATTATTTGGGTAACATGTGAATAATAAAGCAAACGTACTCGTAGATGACGAAATCTTTCAGAACAGATTAAGCACTGCTTCCCGGGCATTTTGGGTTATTCGAGTGTTTGATAATCGCGATCTAATACTCGATCGAACGGCGGACGAGTGTTTGATAATCGCGATCTAATACTGAAAATCAAAACGGCAGTCTATAAAACTATAATCATACAATCTCTAATATATGGATGTAAATCATGGATTCCCTAGAGACGATATATTCAAATAATCAAAAATGTCAGCAGCGGCACCCCCGGCAAATAATGAAGATTCGATAGTACCATAAAATATCAAACGAAGTTTTGAGCAAATCAAACTACAGTAGCATCGAGATTATTTATTTATTTATTACACATGACAAGAAATATACATAATTTGCGAAAAAACAACAGGTAATTTAATTTAGACATACAATTTTAATGGATCTGGGTTTGTTGCCTTTCATTTGTCGTGTCCTCAGTAAACTAGGCTTTTGCCTGTATCTCACTGAGTATCTCACTCACGTATGCCTGACTAACAAGAAATATCCTCTTTGGTGAGCTGACGGAAGGCAGAAGAAAGAACGATGGGCAGCGCAAGAGATATAAGAACGTATTGCGTGACATGCTCAAAAACATAAATGATCAGCATAACTGGGAGCAAATAGCAATATACTGAAGCTCCTTGCCTATCTGCAACAGGGTATACAGATAGTAAATTGACTTATATAGTCATCTCCGGTGGCACGAATGACAATTACCTTAATCTATTATACTCGACATGGATAATGGGCACCCATTCAACTTATCCATGAAAAGTCTGATTGACGAAACTTTTATAAGCCTTCAACCCAAACTCACGGAGGGGAAGAGTAAAAGATTAAATAAATGCAATTTTCCCCCTCCTCGCAACTAAAATCCGCAGGAAAATGTAGAAATGAAATGTGTGGAATCAGTAGTATCAACGATCAACGGTTGAACGGTATATTTTATGTTATTAGAAATTCAGTTTAAAAATTAGGTACAGAGTTGGACTAATTAATATGTTCCTCATAATCTGGTTCTAAGCTGTCCGAAACTCGGACTCTTAAAACAACCATAACAGGTACTTACAGAAATGAAAATAATCATAATACCCAGCATATTTCAATACCTGTGCCACTGTCGTGTGACAGCTGGATGTCCGCATCACGCCTGTTTGTCGAGGCATTAACGAGAGTCATTAGACAAATGCACGCTTAAACTGTTTGTTTACCCGATGAGCAACACCGCGGATGACGGTGCACCGGTTTCCAACGCTTCCCCTTTAGTCGACTACGATTAAGTCAAGCAGATGCGATCGGCACCATCAAAATAATTCAACTGAATTCACATGTGACGTAAAGTTGCTTAAAACCCTATTCGAAGTGAAAATGGCACGATCAGATATATTCTAACAATATTATAGCGATCATCAGCTGTGATTTCGCTGGACGATGATTTTTAATGATACCGTAGTAAATCGCTTTGGTATCGATACGAAATATGGTACATGCATACTCGTACATAACGTCACGCTATATCCCTGCCAGAGTAGGCAGAGAAGACTTTCCTATCTTGACAGACATCCTTCGCCTCCTCTAGAAACATACACCTTCGCATACAATTCCAACGATTTCTTTAACTTTTTGCATTTTCTTCTTTCAAAATATCATTCACTTGATTCAACCATACTTTCTTGGTCTTTCTCCACCCCACCTTCCACTCACATTTGCACTGTATATTTGTTTTGTTGGTCTTCCTACATTCATTCCAGCTACAGGACCCAAACCATCTCAGAGTGCTCTTCTTCATCTTACTCAACACATCAGTCTTTAAATTCACGTTTATCCCTCATCACTTCATTCCGTATTCTCTTATACATTGTAACCCCATGTATTATTCTCAGTGCGTGCATTTCAATAGCATTTATTCCACTCCTTTCAGTATTTTTCCACGTTCACGTTTCACTCCTATACATCAAAATTGGTCCCAAATACGGAGGTATATATTTCCCAAAATAATCTATCCAACAAACATTTAACGTATAATGAAATAGAACATTACTTTACAATCTTCACATTGGAAAGGCTTTTTAACGTATTTCTAATTGATTGGAATAAATTTCCATGCCGAAGTGAGTTCGCTATACGATGGTTTTAAAGTCAATATTTTGCCTAGTCTGCGTCCTTCCCTAGTATTATCATCTGGGTGGATAAGACACTTTCCGTGTTTGTATTGTATACTGTACCATATTTGTATAGTACAACTTGGGGGAGTTTTTGCTGTGAGAATTTCTGACAACCAATCGGAAAGACACAAAGAAGCCTTAAATTAAAACATTTAAAAAATAGACACAAACGGAAATCGAATTCGGTGATATTCACTTTCTCAACCAAATCACGAGGCTCGTATGTTTCATGATATACACAAAGCTTCCTTTTTATGGTAAGCATTGATTAAATTTTCTTATTTAATAAGCTCAACACATCTGCATTTCCTACTTTGTCTATTGAGCGACACACGTAGATACTCGTAAGTTATAATTTCAAAGATAAGTCCAACCTAGTTCAAGTCAAAGCAAATCTATCAGTCGATGAATGTGCGCCCAATCACGTCAAAACAAAAGGTCTAAGAAAATATCAATATTATATTATGATTCGATTTTAGGAAAGGAAATATAAACTTATTATTTTTTATTCTTTATTCATTTTCAGATTTATTGAAAGAAATACGCTTTATAAAGACGCCGTGTTATTTCTGATAAACAAGTTCAGCCGATTTATGACACCCGAGTCGAAATATTTCTACAATAACACGGGTTTTATGAGGAGAATGCCAAAAGAGGCAGAAGAAAAAAATGGACAAGTCTCCAACAGAGCGATAAATTCCTATAACTTGGCCAGAACAAGGTCCATATGTTTTTATCATTATATAGAGTTAAGTAAAGAGACAGGCGATTACTCTTCTTCTTCTCTTTTATGGTTTCTCTCTCACAGTCGAATGTTCAGATTTTTCATCCATGATACAGCCTCAGCCGATGATGAATATATTGGACACTCCTTCATGATGTGATCGACAGACTTTTTTTTAATAGGCAATCCACCCAAAATAGGATGATTTGTGCCACTAAATTAAAGTCGTTGTGAAATTATATGAGATAATATAATAAAACCAACCCTAAAAAATGACAATTCTAGATAATTAAGTTTCAACTGATTGAGCTTCAAAAGTTTAACAATCGATCTATACATGGAAAAGTTCCTCGAAGAAATAAGAAACGCAACATTCATAGGACGCGGTTAAGATATGGCTTTTAGTAAATCAAATATGTTTCGCAAAGGACAGCCAAAAAATACACGGTTTATAGTTTCATCATCCAGATCACATTCGCAGGCTGGATTTTCCATAATACCCATTCTGTAAAGGTGACGAGCCACCACGCAATGACCCGTCCGCAAACGATAAATGACAGACACTTCCACATTATTCATTCTTATAATATTAAACCATGGTTTCAAAGGGATAGATTGTTAACCATTCCACATAAGCACAACGCTGAATCAAGAAAACCTCACGATTGCATGGTACACTACAACCGTATCCACACCCAAGATAATTCAGGGTACACCACAATCTTCGTGGCAAGTCGAATCCTTGGAGAAGCACATTAGGATCACTCACAAGATGGGTATTTCCGACGAGAACCGATTCCATTGTTGCGCTACCTTTCTGGTGAGCTCACATTCCTCTGGTGAGCTCACATACTCAGGTAAACGTTGTATTTCGATCTAAGGCGAATCAGATGAGGGCAGAAAACACGCACATGTATTGATTGCGTGTTATTTAGATACACCTTCTGTACTCCCTCATTAAGGCGTCTTCGCGTCGTAACTTAAGAAGCAGCAGGTTTGCAAGAACCGGAAGACATGCCAAAGGATTTGGTTGCAGAGTGCCACTGACTATTCGCATTTACTCGTACTCATTCAACTGGCTATCCGCATTACCAATAATGTTTGTGTGAGTGACTGACTTACAGGGACTAAAGAAAGTATCATTCGCTACCAAAAAAATGTAGTCAAATATACACGTACAATATGTTTTCAATTATGGATAATCTGGAAAAGACTTAATTACTTTTATAAGTCTTAAGGCTTTTTCAATAACCGAAAAAACGTTAAATCAATTCTTAAAAACGATAAAAATAAAAGTTTTTTTTTTACAAACGAAAGATTTTATTTTAAAAGTAAAATAAAAAAAAAACCAATATTCTCCCCAGTGACTAAGAAGTCTGAACTTGGAGAATTGGAAATATAAAGAGCGTAATCAATGTCTGGCGAGACGTAGTACATGAGGTTAAGGGTCTCAGCAAGTAAATAATAACAAAGATATAAAAACTTTTTCTCAACGTTTATATATAAAAAGGATAAGTATAACCAATTAAATATATTGTTTATTTAAAATATCCCTTGAGCATACCTTAATAATCATGTAAACGCTAAAATATTTAGCAAGTAAACTGTGTTTCCTGACAAAATTCAGTCTTAAAATAATCACTATTTATAATTTCTCAAATATCAACAGATAAAAAATGTAGGTTGGATAATTTAAGCATATTTAGTTCGTAGTCTCTTTTTAAATATTTCCTCAATTTCATAAGTTTCCTATAACACATTATACTCGTATACTACATCAGAATATCTAGTTAAGATATGTTATATTATAGAATACTTCACTTACTTAAATTCGATTCCCGACGACGACAAAAGAAAACATTCTCCAAATATTCAAACCTGTTGGACTTTTTCGAAGTTTTATTATTTAATTGCATAGTGTACTGTATTTTTTATTTTTTCTCATCTCGATAGAATAAGCCTTAGTGGACCACCTACCTATGTTAGAAACGGCCTTGTCTTAGTTTTTGTGGTTCTTTGTACAGTTTAACTTCTAAAGAAACAGTTTTCTACATTTATCAATAATACTACTAAAATAAAAATACTCAATTTTACAAGCCTTTGCAACCAATTTAGAAAAATATTTTTTTATATCATCACGTCGAAAAACGTGCTTGAAAATATTTCGGACAACAGGGCCATTTCAAAATATCAACATAGTATAGATCATTCAGCCAGAAGACTCATTTTGCAATAGTGTGAGTAACACTCTCTGTATTACACAACTTATGAAGTGGTATTGGTTTTAGAATGCCACACGATTATTGGTTCGCGCAGAGCGCTCATTTGTATTGTTGTTAAAATACTCGGTGATTAGAAAAACACTACCATGTCGAAATTACGAGTGCGATTTTTGTCTAATGTAATAATTCAATATTTTTCGAAAGCTTAGAATGCACTTTGTTATAACTTAAAGTTTCCTAGAATGTAGTATTACTCCATCCACTATTATTTTAAAACTGTATTATTTGGCATTGTAATTATGATACATTTATATGTTAAATAATCTTACATTAATTTTATTTTTATGTGCAATCTTATTAAAGCTGACGAACATTTTGTACTTTATAATACTAGTACTTATATGCATTTATTTTTAATCTTGAAAAATTGCATTATTGTTATTTAATGTTTCCTAGAATCTACCATGCCTAAACAAATAATATGTGAAATAAACTCACTTTCATTTTATTTTTATGATTATTACAATTTAAGCTGACAGCATTTTTAATTTACAAAACGTGTGTGTTAATTTCAATGTTTCAATATAAAATATTATTTTAACATTTTTTTGCTTTCCACTTCATTAAAAAAATAAAATAAGTTTTTGTAAACGCACTGTTACTCACACAATTGCAAAATGAGTCCTCTGGCTGAATGATCTATACTTAAATTGATGTTTGATCGATTCATTCTATCCCCAATAGCCCGTAAACATGGAGTAACTATAAGGAATTTTTATAAAAGAGCAAAAGGTAAAAAAATGTAAACTTGCTTTTTTGTACTTATTTATATTTAATCTATCAAAAATAAACAATTCTGAGTTAGAGCGCTTTTGAGTAGAGTTTGCACCCTAAATGGCGCTATATAAATTGTCCTTTTATTATTATTCAAACTAATACATAACATGTAAATTCAACACTTAAAACAATCGTGAAAATGATTGCTATCCTGTGAAATGATCTAACGCTGCTTTAAAATACGCATAATTGACGTCATTACTATATAATATAATGTATGTGTGTGTGTGTTAGGAACGGAGCCAGACAAAATAAGGTCCAGGGAAGACAAAAGTAAAGAAATTTACGGCCACAAAAATTGCATGCCTAATACGTATCACGCAAGGACCTCTGGTGACCCTACGGGTTCCTTTCATACACCCACACTCTAAATGGGAGACACCGGGGCAGTGCCTCACAAACTTTGCTCATTACGGTTACAGAAACAGGATAAGGTTGAGGCGATTAGAACGAAGGTAAAGGAAGGAACGAAGTAAAAAAGGGACTTCATGGGAAAAAGTTATACTTACTTAATAAGAGATAAGATCTCTCTCTCTCACGCCTAATACATCGAACTAAAGACAGACACTGCGAAAAAAATTAAGGTATTTTAACTACTTTCTTTTTTTAAACAAATATTTAACCCTGTTTTTTTTTAATATTCAGAACGAAAGCTAAGCAGATGAGAGATTTTTAAGAAATTAACTCATTACAATATTTTTTATTGGACAAATCATAACTATCTAAATTATTCGGACGACATCCCGAATAGACATAGATTGTAAAATCTAAAAATCATTTTTATCACTTTGGATCAACTTCAGAACGTTCCGGGAAAATTTGATGTGTTATTTTTATAATTTTGGAGATATTAAATTACACCAATATAAAAAAAGACCCGATTATACCTCTTTTAAGGAAACTTGTCGCGGAGAAAATCAATTTCCTCAGTATCATTCTTTGGTTTGGGTACGTGGAACACATTAATGAAAGAAGACCCAAGGAAAGTGTGGTTGAATCGAGTGAATTAAATTTGGAAAGGAAATGTAAAAAGTAAAAGCAATCGTAGAAGCTGAACGATGGTTTGGGCATGTAGAACGAATGAATGAAGACTAACAAAACAGATATTCAGAGCAAATGTGATTGGAAGGCGTATGAACGGAAGACCAAGGAAAATATGGTTGGATCAAATTAATGATATTCAGAAAAAAGGAAAAGTAGAAAGTCAGAGAAATCGTCGAGTTTGTATGAAAAGGTGTATGGATGTGGAAAAGGCGAAATATGTGTGTCAAGATAGGAAAGTCGTGATGGTATGTTAGTATGGTTTGTTCTCACTGTAAATATAATAAAAATAAATTAATATGTTTAATTAAATCTGAGATTATTCATATCTCACTGTGACTAAAACTGAGATTATTCATATCTCACTGTGACTAAAACTGAGATTATTCATATCTCACTGTCACTCGATATTTATTATAAAACATATTTACAATATGCATTTGATATTTTTTTAAATATCTACGAAAATAACCAATATGTTTAAAATAACTTCTCCCGTATGGAATGCAACTGGGATAAAATTTCAAACACAATATTGAGGTTATACTCGTACATCGAATAAAACAGAGCATTTACATAAATCACTTAAAAAACCGCTCATGTATCCTGCTACAATATCGTATTTTTTTCAATAGGAACAATAAAGATCATTTAAAAATTCACACACAATTAGATTCACGATACAACAGTATCTACCATAGAATAAGAACGATGATAATCTTTTCAATTCTCTATTATATTTTTATATTGTTTTATTACAAAGTTTAATTAAAATTATCATGTTACGATACTCAGGCTCCCCTTAACCTCGGTAACTCGGTATTTTGTTAAAATATCTCCAAAAAATATTAACTTATGATGAGTTAAATATATAGTATGCTTTGACATTTTCGGTAGACCGATCCATACCAGGAATGATTAAAGCAACGATCATAGGGCGGCTGACAGGTTGACAGCTCGGTGGTAAGTCGACAGCAGACATCTGGCTAATTTGAAACACGTAGGTACAGGAAAAATACCTAAAATTGTGGACTAAAAAACCTAAATAAGTCGCGACTAAATTTATTAACCATTAAAAAAATATCGAGAAAAGGTTTCACATTTATAACGCACTGTTCGAACTGTATTTGCCTGCTCTCATTTATTTAAATTTTATTTTATTTATACATGACAACAAATCCATGAATACACAATTTGCGAAAAAAACAACAGATAATTTAATTTGGACACACAATTTTAATAGATCTTGGTTTGTTGCCTTTCATTTGTCGCGTCCCCAGTAAACTAGGCTTTTGTCTGTATCTTACAAAGGACATTTAAATCCAATAATTGTAGGTATAAAACCTTGGTTCCAACGGGAACCGAATTCACAACACCCGGATCGGTACACAGACGTTTTACCAATTATGTCACGGAGGTCGATATTATTCCATGAACTTGTATCTTTAATCCAACAATCAAGAAAGCCTATAATGTTTTATTTTGTATACACAAATAATTCAGTACAGCTCATACTAAAAATAATTTTAACAACCAAATGAATTGTTCATACTTAAAACATAAAGGTGTAAAAACATTAAATTGCTACTGTTATAAAAAGCGGTACAAATGTCAACGCACTATTGGAAGATGCCGACATTTTTTTTTAGCATCATCAGCTATATTTTGTTGACACGTTGAGTGGAGTTGTGTGAAATTTATCACGAACAAGTAAGTACATATCACACGAACGTGCGTAAATTGTAAATATACTTATTTTTTAATTCAGAATTCCGAAAACATCATAATCATGCGGCTCCAACTGCACAGAAAATTCAGCTTGGAACGACCTCCGATTTCAGCCATCCTGGTAGTTAATTCTTAAAAGAAAATCGACTGTTTTTATGTAAATGTAGACTAAAAGCCGAATTCATGGTCCTGTCTAAAGACTAAATACTAATTTCTAGCCTTAAAATGTTGTGATTTTTATTCCGAGTCGGACCTCATACGCTCCAAACTTTCAAGTAAAGTAATGAAACCATGTGACTTCCTTATTTAAAGATTTGTACGAAATTTAACTTTCAGTTAAAAATAATTAAATTTTTTTATTGTAAAGATCGGACTATGAACTCGGGCACAAGACTTGGAAAGTCCAGCAAGAAGTGGCCTAGATGATAAGACGCCTGTCTTACACTGGGGGTTGCGGAATAGATTCTCGTTGGAAACCAGATTTTTTAAAAAAGGATTCCAGTCCGGTTTCATTTAAAGCCTATTTTACATATTCACTGGATGGTTGGAAGAGATTGTCACATGGCAATAAGCCCGCCAGGTTGTACTGTATACAATAAAAGTGTAATATTGTACAATACAAGACGTGCAGTGCAATTGGATATTTCTTTCAACGGTTTAAATACTTTTTATAATATATTAACTTACATTTATTTTCAACCCCTGAAACCACTAAAATATTTAAATATTATAATGGACAAAAATGCGAATACAGCCATGTGTATTTATAAACTACGAGTATGTAGCAATATTATTTCCAAACCGATAGAACTGTTAGATGCTTCACATAGAAAATATATTTGAAGACTTGAAATATATAACAAATTAACGACTAATGAAAAATTAAATCGAAAAAGTAGATACACAGCACTTGAAGAATAACTGTCATAGGAGTACTGTCACTTAATTGCCGAGATAGTATTTCAGTCAGTAGTCAGTAGTCAGAAATCAGTTGCCAGTAGCCAGTAGCCAGAGATATACCCACTCATGTGTAATGGAGACGAGCTCACTCTGACAGATATACGACACCGGCATATCTGCCTGCCACCGATCCACTACTCATTTAGTAACATACATACGAGCAGATGGCCGATTTATTCATTTGGTGACTTCTAAATATAATGTTGAATCGGACGCCATCACAAATAAAATTACATACATATACAAAAAGTTAATTTATAGGATAAAACTAATAAGTCTTTCTAGACCTTCAGTAATTAAAATGTTTAAAACTTGAAATACGAAATTTTACCATTTTTTTCTGTAGCAAATAATTTATTTTACACGTTACGAGAACTAAAATAACATAAAAGGTTTTAACAAATCTTAGAAATGTGAAGATGTACTTTTGAAAACAGTGATTGTGAACCAGAAGATACAGAATTTTATATATATTACGATTAAAAAGAAAATATCCAACACTTTAAATAAGTACAGCTATATTAAATGTATATACACGTATATACTCGAACCGGACAGCATCAAAAGATACTATGATAGTCCACAACAGTATTTTAGTACTAACATTGAAGTATTGGAGTGAAAAGTGTACGCAGTAAAATGTCGAAAGGAACCGAATAAATGCTGAAAAATGCTTGCATTAAAAATACAAGTAGTGGTAATGTATAACAGAATGCGGAATACAGTGATTAGGGATGAATGTGAAGTTAAGGCTTGTAAGGAATGTATTAAGGTAAATAAGAGTACACTGATATGGGCTGGATGAATATGTATGTAGAACGAATAAAGGAAGAAAGACTAGCAAAAACTATTTACAATGCAAATGTGAGTGGAAGGTATGGAACAGGAAAACCATGGAAAGTATGATTGGATCAAGTGAATATTTTGAAAGAAGGAAATGTAAAACGTCAGAGAAATCGGAGTTGTTCGACGATGTGTATGGATGCAGAGGAGACAAAATATGTGTCATCTCTGCCTACCCCGACAAGGGAATGGGCGCGATGGCTTTTAATATCTTCCAATCAACCAGAAAGATGTTAAAGATGCCTTAAGTGATACCAAACTGGAATCCTTTTTTAAAAATTCTGGGTTCCAACGGGATTCGAACCCACAACCTCCGGGTTGGGAGACAAGCGTCTTACCAACGAGGCTACGGAGGTCGTTCATCAATGACTCATGGCGATGTGCTCCAAAATTCGAAACAATCACATTGTTATATATTAATAGTAACATTAACAAAAATACAAAACTGGCAAGTAGGTCAAAGCACTGATATAACCTCTTATCGCTTAACTCATATATTAAATATTGTACATGGTTCTTCTGGTCAAAGACAGATTAGAAATGACGGTTGGAACAAAACACTATCGCAAAAAGACAACTGTCACGCTTTCCTACCAAACGTGAATCAGCGTTGTCAATAATACGCCACTATCAGCTATGAGCGTGACTTTTGACGTAAACAGGCTCCAAGAAACGGTGGCCAGGAAATAGCTAATGCATTATCAACGCTGCGAATGACTTACTCACATTCTCCTCCGTGAGCAATCGAGTCCAATCAACTGACTGTTTCAATTGCACAATATCTTAACAAAGAATTTAAATCCCAATTATCCAACGAACCAACCGTTACAGTAACGTTCAGAGAACTCCATAAGTTATTATTTTTTTACTATCTACAATACAAAATGTATAATTTAGACTGGTTTAATGGAAAGGCTAGCGGAAGAGTGAAAATACATAACGCAAAAAAATGTGGATACATACACGTATAACCACTTCACTAGACCCTGTGACGAAGTGATATCATTTCTTAATCATAAATTTCATATGTTTGTCATAAATACTAAGCCATTCAGCTGGAGCATTCATACTTTTCATTCGCATCCTTACACATACTTAAATCCCAAGCAATTACATACTTGAAAATTAATATTCAGAGACGGTAACTATAAAAAACCTATGGAAATCAAAATTTACATAATATCAAATCTCATAATATACAAAACATAAAAAAGACATCAATGTGAGAATTCAGACTCCATGGCCTAGGTGCAAATTCCCGATGGCACGCAAAAAGGGGATCTCTTCTGGTTTTCCACACCATAGACCATTAAACATGTTCTAATTTGTTGGAAAAAAGGAATTAATGAACCTGCAAAGCAATACTTATCGGAATTGTAAAACATTACAAAGCAAAGTATGGTGTACCTAACACCTACGAGTATGTGTTAGTCAAGCCACCAGAATTTCTGAAAATATTACTTATTCCACCAAGAACATACTTTCAGTGGATCCTACATTCATACTAGATTCTAAGATTTTCAAACAATTCAAAGGTTATTTTTTACTAGGGTCACCATTGACCCGATTTTCGTATCGTTTTTTATTTAAGATCTTTAAATTCGTTAAACAAACAACACTTAAGCTTTTCTCACATTGTTTGATAAAATCGTGTCTCTATGAATAAAATAATAATGCTTATAATAATTTTATAACGATAATTTCACCTCTTAGAAGTCAGATGTTCACAAGTTCCAATTAACCAAGTTGTATATATTTTTTAAATAAACGGGAAATTATTCCTCTATAATTTTTAGTTTAATAAGATTAATTATTTACAAATTTGTCATTGTATTCACTAACGTTTTATTGACCGAGTTCACTACCAGTTTCAAAGACTTCTCTGTCATATAGATGATGAGGAACTTCCTCAATTTAATTTTTTTATTAAACTAAATAAAATAATCAACACAAAGTGAACAAAATATATTTTTAGATTCAAGATATAAAATGCTTTTAAATTGTCGCATAAAAATAACAAAATTGTCAATAAACTATATTTGAAAATATCCAATCATAGGAAATTCATAATGGGTATGTATGTATTACACATAACATAATATTACTTTATTTATTATAGTACGTAATTTTCATAAAAAAAGTGATTAATGAGCCAACAAGTCACGCGTTCTAACATTTGTCAAGTGCCCTTTGGAGTCCGTGTTAAAAGCAAAGAAATTAAATAATTGACTAGTACGCTAATTAATAAAGCAAAGCCGGTTACAAAGGGACAGCGGAAGCTTTTGTTTCAAGGGATCCGGTTAGGGGTACAATGTATGGAACGGTCATATGCTTAAGTGTTTAAATGGGAAAGGTTTTTTAATCATAGGCACAAAAAATAATTTAACAAATTAACACAACAATATAACGACCTTCGTAGTTGGTAGGACTCTTTTTCGACCCGGGGTTCAATTCTCAATTTATTTTTAAAGGATTTAATATGTTTCACTTGAGACCTCTTAAATATATTCCTAGTTGATTTGAAGATATTGCCACATGGCAATAAGCCCGCCAGGTTGTACTGTATACAACGAAAGTGTAATACAATACAATGTTTTCTGTTTATTCCAATGTTTAATTCTCTAAGACAAAACTTCTTAAACAGATCGATTGAAACACACTACTCACATGTGTTATGGAAGAAATCATAAAATAAAATAAATTATTTTATATTGTTTCATCCACTTTTTTCCACTTACCGATTTCACTCAAGCATCCTCAAAATGATGCATGAACAAATTCAATGGCGTTTTGGTAAAGAGGTAAAAGTCATCAATTACTTATTTGTCAGTTTGAAGTTTTGCAACACATGTATTACTGAAATACAGACCTCACGTAAATTTTAAAGGTAAACTTTGAATACATAAATAATTTATGTATTCAAAGTTTACCTTTAAAATTTACCTGAGGTCTGTATTTCAGGAATACAGGTGTTGCAAAACTTCAAACTGACAAATAAGTAATTGATGACTTGTACCTCTTTACCAAAACGCCATTGAATTTATATGTAACTGAGCTTATAACCGGAAAATGGTGTAAGATGGGCGGGCGCCCAATTCGTCTAGTCCCAGACGTGATATAAAATAAAGCAGTTCTTGGTCAGCTAACAATATAATAGTGCCTCAATAAATTAACAGTTCAAGCAACAATAATAACACATAATAAAATAACAATTTATCAAGTGTCGCTTAAATATCAGACTCTCCTCAAGGACGGTCAACTAAGTAGACTGGCAATAAATAGCAGACTATCCTCAAGGGCGGTCAACTAAGTAAACTGGCAATAAATAGCAGACTATCCTCAAGGGCGGTCAACTAAGTAAACTGGCAATAAATAGCAGACTACTCAAGGGCGGTCAACTAAGTAAACTGGTAATAAATAGCAGACTATCCTCAAGGGCGGTCAACTAAGTAAACTGGTAATAAATAGCAGACTATCCTCAAGGGCGGTCAACTAAGTAAACTGGTAATAAATAGCAGACTATCCTCAAGGGCGGTCAACTAAGTAAACTGGTAATAAATAGCAGACTATCCTCAAGGGCGGTCAACTAAGTAAACTGGCAATAATTTTAAGATATTCACAAAAGAGAGATGATTTAATGGAAATTTAGGTATATTATACTAAGCACTGTGATTACCTTTCTGGACGGGCATGATTGGAGCCAGCTGGGGATAGAGATGCGTGGAAATACCATAAGCAGGCCTTTATTTCGCACTAGATAGGACTATACTGATGCTGACAATGGGTAACTTGTTGAACATTATTTTTCAAATCAATGTTTTATTATTCCTTTTATATATGAGCTATGTTTTGATCATTGAATAGTATGTTATCACATGTAGCATAAGGTATGTCATCAGTAGACATAGAAAATGCATTCTGCCTATTTAGAGCCCGATATTCTTTAATGTCCGTGACATAGTTGATTGTATAAAGCCTCTAACTCTCTATAAAACCTTAATTAAACCTCTATAAAGCCTTAATTAAACCTCTATAAACTATAAACCTCTATAAAGCCTTTAACTCCGTGACATAGTTGATTGTATAAAGCCTCTCTTAAATTTTGAGATTTCATGTGTAATTTATTCCCCATAATGCCCAAAAAAGGATCCCAGTTTGTTTTCTATATCATATATAGGGCATTTAACATATTTTTAGTTGATTGGAAGAAATCACAATATAATATTACATAAGCAGGTTGAAAACTTCAAGAGTGAATGAATGAACAGGTTTCAAATGCCGTGCAATTGATGTAGAGTACAAGTCGAGGGACTAACTCCTGCTTGTGCACTATTTTTTTTAAATAAAGGTTCCAGTCTAGTTATCACCCTGGGCCTCTTTTACTTAAGGAGGCGTCGTAACTTACGGAGGCGTCGTAACTTAAGGAGGTGTCGTTATGGTTGGTTGGACGAGATTGTTACGTGGTAATACGTCAAACAGGTTGTACTGTATACAACAAATATATTGCACATTACAAGCAGATCGAAAAGTAGTTTTTCGGCGGTCATGCTCTAACGGTTAGCATTCACAGCAAAAAAGCGACCGCTCCAGGCTCGATTCCTGACGGATTCAATTCCGGGTTGGTTTTAATATTGGACAATTTTTAATCTGAATATATTATTCTGTAAGTTATGTATATATGCTGCGAACCATAAATTCATATGTCACTATAAAAAAATAAAAAAAATAGCGTTAGATACAAATCGTATTGGAACATTGATATCCTTGTCATCGGAACTTTGGGTTTGATCTGTCAAGACTGGTTGCTGAAGTGCAACAGCTTGCACATCATAAACCAATACCCGTACATGCGTCTGACATCTACAAGGTGGCTGACAATCATACTCCGTCACGAAGGATAGCTTATGGTATCGTATCAAATAAGAGAATCTGGCGATGTATTACGTTTCATTAAGATTTCGGCGATTAGGAAAGCCGAGTTGAGCGAAACTATTACAGTGTAGTTTGTTTAATATGTCTATTGTACGACACTGATACACGTTGTATCACCATTTGTACTGTATAAAACAAAAAAGTAACAAGTATGATACAACGCAAAATATTATACAATATTTATATGTTAATAATAAATAAGTTCAAAAATTATTTATGTGGAATTATGTGGAATATTACAACGAAGAATGTATAACGAGCCCCCTAAGATCATAACGCAGGATCAACTCTGGGGATGAGCCAGACAGTTGGATGGTGTCCACTTGAATGGCCGAAACATGTCTCGCATCTGGAACTGGCGAGTGACTGATGAGAACTGCCAGACATGGAAGTGTTATCTTAAGGAGGCTTATATGAATAAATATCACATTAATTACTCAAATTGAAAAAATATCCATACCACCATGCCTTTGCCCCTTTTAGGGTAGGTAGAAAAGAAAAATCTCTACACTTTCTATCAACGCACACAGCTTTTGCTTCGTCCATATCTATAAATCTCACCATACATGTTCTTCTGTTTCTCGTACTTCTCGCTTTTTTTCTAAATTAAAATTTCTCCAACTCTCGACCTCTTCCCTCGGTCTCCATCTTCCTTACTCATTTCAAACATGTATAGTTATTCTCTAAATGTGTATTTCAAAATCCGCTTCTTGTCGGCGTCGTGGGTCAGCGGTTAGCATTTTTACTTGGCACACTGGCGTCTTAGGTTTGACCAACAAAGGCTCCTGGCTTGTTTTACTAGAATTGTTCTGATAATTGCTTACTCCCTATTATAAATTCTTGAAGCGGTCTTTGGGACCAGCGTTACAAAATAACGCTATTTAAATTCTAAGGTTAATTATTTTTTACTTGGTTTTACCTGTAACAACCATCTTTAAAAAATAGTTTCAACTATTCTATCATTCCGTATATTGTAATACCAAATATTCGTCGCAAGGCACGCATTTATTCGAATACTTATTTAACTTTTATAATTCGTTTTTACACACAGACATACATACCATCACATAATGTCATTTTTGGAGAAAGCAAAAAGAACAGGTCTCCGCGCCTTTCTATCCATGCACAAGGCTCTCGGCTCGTCCAGATCCACACATCTCGCCATATACATATGTCATATATCCACACATCTCGTCTACTCTTAGCCTTACTTGTTACCTTTCCCCCAGTTAAAATTTTCAACCTATTTCCTTCCACTCTTTCCTCGATCTTCATTCCTTTCGGACATAAATTTATTTGTATGTCTACTATAAAAACTTCTAACATTTTGAAGTTAACCTGTGAAAAGTCTATGAATCCTCGGTAATGAAACACTGGTGCAGAGTCCTAGATTCAGTTGTTGGTCGTTAGTTAATTGCATTATGCCTGTGGATTGTTGCGCTCATTAGAACGGTTCAACTGACACAGCAGTGCCGCGGGATTCATTCAATTATTCCACTCGGGCGTGCCTTTTTCATTCATTTGGACAGCTTCAAGAGCTCTGATGTACTGCTAATCTTAATTCTGAGAACACAGATGATATTTTATTAATATATTGTTTCCCTTCAACACATCCGTATTCGTTAATTCGGACATATTGAAGGACGTGGCAGAGAAATAACATTGTCATCGGCTTTTTTAATTGAACCTTTGGGTTTAGAACTGACATTGAGGTTGACTTTGGTAATTATAGATGGTAGCAATACTACCGCACGTGAAGAGACAACAACGCTTACACCCTTCTAGTGCGTGTGAGTATTGTTACCAGACGAACACTTTTACCAGACTGGAACACTTTTTTATAATCAGGAATTGAACCCGAAACCCCCGAGTGGAAGTAAAGTGTCTTATCAACTAAGCCATAGTGTAAGTATATAATCCAAAAAATTATAACTCAGTGAAACTCAATTACCTACTATTCTTAAAATACGATTACGTAACAAAATTTCATTTCGCCCTTGAGAGTTTGTTCTCTAAACTACCAGCATCAATGAATGTACAAAAATAATAACGTGTAACAACAAAAAACGAATATCAATAACATCCTTGGAATTGATAAAACAACATACACGTATAGGCAACGAAGCATTAAATTACTGTCGAATATTATTTATCATTATTTCTAAAGTCCATCGAGTATAGTCTGGACATCAGTTACGGCGGCCATTGACGTTCACTCGCGATAGTGGCTCTTTTGTGAGGAAGGTATTGTTTCCTACCCACAAAACAAACTTTAAACAGCACAAAACACTGAAACACCAACGGGGAGGAGAGCCATTGTAACGGGTACATACTTCCCATTTACATCGAGCACGTGGACTTCTACAATGGCGTAGTTTTGAAAAACTACTCTACACAAGTGAATTAATCAAGACAAATATGAGGCATACACGTATATGTCACCTCAATAAATTACGATTGAAATTAAGGTCATTCCACGTGAAACAATCACAATTGAAATATAAAATACCATACAATACAAAGCAACTATATATTTAAGCGTCCACATTTAAAAAAATACATAAAAAAACTTGTATCTGTCATGAATAGTTTGCAAATCAAGGGTTTACAATTTATAAAAATATACAACAAATAAACAAACTTCGTTTTGTCATACTCGTAATCAATAGAAAAATACACAACAAAAAATAACAAGTAGTTAATATGATGTATTATATTTACTAGTAACACTGAATCATAATGAAAGTTTAGTGTTTTCACTCCGTTTATTGTGCGTATTTTTTTTAAGAATCATGGTGGTACAACCTTCTTTATACCTATATAATAAAGGCAATCAAAAGCCACAAATACTATTCGAATGATTGAAAGTGTGATACTAAACAAGAAACGATCAACCATAACATTATAGCTAATCAGAGAACAAAAGACTTAATTACACGGATGAAGAAATAACAACAATTCATAGTATGGTATATGCCACACAACACACACAAATGAAGAACAACAATGACAATAGAGAGATAAAAGAGATCGACTGCAGAGTAATAGTAAAAGGATTGCGAGCGACTCTAAAAGCCACACCTGAATAATATTTCACGGTATATGGTTTAGGTATATTATATATTTATGGTGTTGGTTTATAGAAACACGATTCAGTGATACGCATTCAATCTCGGTTGCATTGCACGACAGCTTCGTCACGTCGATGTCCAAGGACAAGAAGAATCCATACAATATAAAAATACAAAGAATTGCTTTATAAAAATCGCGCATTCACAAAACTGGCAGTCACCGATCGGAAACCGGTTGGCGGATGAATTTGTGACGATGCCTCGTCTCTTGATAATGAGCATCATCAATCAAATGGGCAAAATATTGGTACATTTACATCGGCAATCAAAATTAAAAGGCGGCGAATATTTTTACCAGCGTGAATTTGGGTCACACAACAGGTCGTATTTTAATCTGGAGATGCCGGACAATTATCAACGAGCCGTGTGAGCTGATAGAGATTTATTATTGCTTTTCAGTTTTTCAATCTCGGGTTATTAAATTTTATACTGTAGTGAAATTTGTCCGTGTCGCCGCGTTTATGCGAGAACGTTAAAAGTAAATATTTATCAAATGTAGATATTTTTATAACGATAATAAATCGACTGGAAAATTAAACGAACGTTCAATAAAAGTGTTGATTAATTCATTACACAAATATCTATTTCCAATATCAAAGATCATAATGTATTTTCCAGCTTTCTATAATGAATATTGAATTGCGAATAAATGGATTTTCTTTTACTTACTATTACTTTTTTTTTGGTTCACCATCAATTCGGCATTATACTGCCATAAATACACATAGCAAAAGAATATTTTAAATATTAACGCTTATAAATAAACATTAATTAATTATTTTCACGCCTCACATGAAATAATGAAAACTAAACATTAAAAATGTGTATAGAAAAAAAATAGAATATATGTATATAATGTAAAAAATTATTTAAGTTTAATGTTACAATCGAGTATATTTTATGATATAAAAAAATAGTGTTATAGATTTAGTTTTTTTTATCTTAAAAATGTTAATATAGGTTAACAGATTGCAAAAGGCTAAAGGTTAAAAGAATCGAAATATTAATTGTGACAAACATCTTCTAGTTATGAAGCAAGCCTTATGAGATGTTGATCGATGTCAATATTTATCTATAGTATTTGAAAAAAAAACTGAAACTGTACGACAATAAATAAGAAAATAAGGAAAGAACATAGTTTTATTCACATTTATTGACATAACAAATATCAATAACTTGATTTTTTACACGAAACTTTATAACCACTTGAAACTCAACATACCAGTTAAATTATATAAACCTACATCTGGAAAGAATATTAAGATAAAAAAATTCTTCAATATGGAAAAAGATACTAAGATATAGAAGTCAACAATAATTACTGCCAAACGATCCATGGCAACGCCGAAAACAAGAAATATAATCCAGTCCCAAGGTGAGGTTTCCTCCCCGCGAGGCATCCCTCCATTAGCCTCACCTGGTTCGAGGTTTCTCGGAGGCATGACTCACCAACAGCCAGTCGGTCAGCCAGCCCGATAGGAAACTGATCTCCGTACCCAGACAAGCCGGTATCTCGTTTATTTCTCCATCGTTTCTTCGAACCGATCATTCCGCTTTTCAATACAGTGGCGGCGGCCGGCGGTCCATTGAAACAGCTCAATGACACAATGAACCGGCAATGATTTGTAAAAAGCTACCAAAGAAAAGTATATTGAAAAATTATTACTGACTCACGTTTCAATAAAAAGTAATATGATCCTTATAAAATCAATTTGTGGTTAGTTTTAAAAAAGTTTACCAACACTCCTTGAATGATAATTACATTACAGAAAACAAGTTTAGTAGAGACTTAGTATAATATATTTTGGACAAACGGTCTCAAGTTTTTTACTGGAGCATACATGACAGAGGTACGAGTATTCTTAACTATAGATGATCTAAGACTCGTGATGTTATTGAAAAAGTGATCTTGTTTGGTGCAGATAACATCGACCTGGTTTCACGATTGTAAAACGTTACGGTGTAAGATGTTAATCAATCAATGTTCTCGTGCCATCATTCAACTACAATGAATGAAAAAGTTACGATATTTCGAATAGTTCAGTGATCACTTTTATTTATTTGACACGGTCAATTTTAAACATATTTTGAATAAGATAATGAACTAAAGAAGTATGATATAACTTTATGAAAAACAAAAAATGCTTCCTAAATTGATTTATTTACCATAGAATATTCAGTAAAAAGGGTAATGCTCTATTCGAAACGATTGGCATTACTATAGTATTCTTATGTACCACTCAGGTGTCCTGAGTTCGATTCCCGACGGATCGAATTCAGAACTGGATTTTCCCTTGGTCCTTTTTACATTTGAATTATTTGTCCCGGTGTTTGACTAAAAAAATAAATTATTTGTGCGCTCCTGGGGAGACAAATGTCGCTAAAGGTTTATACGATTCATTAGGTGTTTTTAACGTGTTAAAAAGTAAATTCCTCAAATATATATTACACTACACGAAACGTTTTACAATTCAAATGTGTCGTGTTGTGATTCATCACTCGTAAGAATGCAACAATTGGGTTGGCAACAACTCCATGTCTGGTTTGGTGGATATTTTTCATGTTGATATTGTTGAGTTCATGAGTTCCTTTTCGGACATTTCCTAAATCTTGACTGGGGGACTTGTTATACATTTTTATCTTAAGTATTTTTTATTGTAAATTACCCGTTGATTTCGTATTCTAGATGCCCTTGAGAGATTTCGTTTTACGCTACTCAGGTCTTAAATTGTTGGTTGAATTTAATTCAATGTATGTTGATTATTGTTTTTACTTTCCGTGTTGTACTACACATTGGTATCTTCATGCATTATATTTTAAAAGATATACATTGAATTGTTAGTTTTTTTAACCTTTAAGTCGGTATGCCCGTACCGGTACGGTCTGCAATGTCACTGCAAATCGGAGTGTGACCGTACCCGTACGGTTAGGTATATAGCGATGTAATTTGAAAGTAAACACCAAAAAAGGACATTCCGGTGACATCTTTGGAATATTATCTAAAAGATTTGCAAGCAAATTTGCAGTTTACTACATTATCAACCTTTCGGGAATGATTTCAAAATTTGTATGACGTCACATTCATCTTATGCTTGTCTTTTGTGAGGTTGTCAACTAATCGTGCGCGCGCCAATTTCTCCACGTGGTAATAACGCAAACAAATTGTGGTTTTGTAAAATTTATCTCAATTTGTGCATTTGTTTATCAATTTCGAACTTTTTTTATATTTATTTTGTGTGAGGAGGTATTTAGTGACAAATTTATGTGTTCTATATGAAATATTTAGTAAATTTTATGACGATTTCGTACAAAATTGTGTAGTGAAATTTCGTTTCTTTATTAGAAAGTGACAGTTATAATTTTTGAAGTGACTTTTTTCTGTGACGTTCTTTTGTGTACTTTGTTTTTATATTATTTGATAGTGACAATAATTTATTATAGTTATAGTTGAAAGTGACTTTTTTATACCGTAATTGTGATTCATAGTGACAATTTATTTTTTACTTCAATTTGGTAATAATTTAGTAAAGTTTTTTTATATCGTCATTATGTCGCATTACTTGAATGAAAAAGAAATTTATGATGCTTTAGTTGAAAGTGAAGATGAGGAAGTATTTGAAAATATCGATGGCATTGAAGTGGAACGACAAGAGGGAGATAGTTATGTTGACAACAAGGCATACAAACAATATGATCACAACAAATAAAATAGACTACAGTACGGGACAAAATAAAATAAAACCTGAAGCTGTCGTGGAATATACCAAAAATATGGGAGCAGTTGACAAAGTAGACCGACTCTTGGGTTTTGTTGACTGCTCTCGTAAATCATTCAAATGGTATAAAAAAATATTTTTTAGGTTAGTGGACTGCTGCACACTAAACGCTTGTTTCTTATTTAAGCAGATAACGAAACAAAAAATATCATTTGGCGATTTTAGGGAGAGTCTCATAGCTCAAATAACCGAAAAATACCACAGACCAAGACCTTCCACATCGAGGGGAAGAAGAGTCGAAGATATCCCTACACGACTAATAGAGGAACACTTCCCTTCCCCTGTTCCTCAAACAAAAGCACAAGGAAACAGAACTCAAAGAACGTGTCATGTCTGCAGTCACCCAACAAAGCGTCCAAAATGTCGGAAAGACTCTAAATTTATGTGTAAAGAATGCGATGTCGCTCTTTGTGTTTATCCGTGTTTTACTGATTATCATTCAAAAAAATATTATTTGATTGTTTATTGTTGAATTTGTTTATGTGCTGTGGCTTGTTTCTTTGTTTTATTATTTTTTATTATGTGAAATTTTTATTTGTTGTGATTTTGTTCAAACGTTTTATACTGGTACCGATGGTTGGTGACACCTGAAAACCTCGTATATATTTTATTGAAAAACCTTGGAAAATTGTAAGTTTTTCATATTTTTTTTCATATATTCATCATTATTTTACTAAATTCCACTAAAAGCTATTAAATCTAACACTTTTATTTATTTTTTATAAACCTTAAAAACCTCACTCCAACTGGCTCGCGCATACTAAAATATCTCACTAACTTAAAGGTTAATACCTTGGGACGCCATCTTTTGTTTTCTAATTGTTACTGTGTTAGGTAAAGGACACTTAAGGGTCGTTTATTTTTATCTAATGTTGAAAATAAAACAAAATTCCTGAGCCAGACAAGGTAACGCAGAATACTACACCTAAATACTAGTAACAATACATGGAATTATAATTTCAGGGAAATCACAAAAACGTGATAAAATTCAAATTATTTACATAACACTCACTCCCAACACTTTCTTATTGTTGCACGAAATATGAAAAGATTTTAATCTCGAATTTAGAAAAACATTATCCATGAGAAATATCACAAATTCACGAAACCCGGTAATAAAATGACTATTAACATGAATAAAAACAACCTATTCGGAAAGGAACAAAGAGAAGAGGGGAATGAACTCAAATTTAGACATCGCAAAAAAATCATTATTTTAAACTTTTTTATACAGCAACATAAATAATTGAGAAAAATGATATAAACATTACATATTTATTTACGACGAAGGTAGTAAAATCTGTAGTAACATCAAAATGATCACCAAGGTACTATTAATATACATTATGGACAAATTTGGGACATCCCTAAATATACCTCGATCGTATAAATTTAAGCAAAAAAATATGAGTATTCAGACGCTTATTAAGTGTAAAACAATGATTCCATAAAAATCTGCACTAGCTGAGTTTATATTTCTTCAAATACGTAGAAACAGGGAAAGTATGTTATTTTTATGTATATGATACAAGGGATTATTGAGAAAAAAGAGACGGCAAAGTTTCAACAGAAATAAATAATATTAATTTTTTTTTAATTGATTTAAAAAACATTGCTTGCAATTTCATCGAGTGACCGTTGCCTGAAACAATAAATCTATCCGATTTCAAATTGGACAACACAAACATATTGCCTTTTTCAATCTACTAACATAAAAAACTTAAAATATGTGAAATCATAAAAATTGCGTATTTTGTATTATTTATAATAAAAACTACCTCCGTGCCCTAATTGGTAGGACACCTGTAATTTGACCCGGGGATAATGCGTTCGATTCCCGTTGCTACTCATTTTTAAGAGTTCCAGTCTGATATTCACTTAAGAACTCGATCATATATATGAATGGTTGGAAGATATTCCATTTTACAATAAGCCAGCCAAGTTGTAACATACTGTATACAACGAAAACATAACTTAAAAAATTAAAACAAAATTAATGCTTACTCGTATCGACAAAAAAAACTCATACATATTCCGAGGTTGATAATGAGATGTCCGTTACCTCGAGATACACGTAAAATAGAGACCAAATACGCGAAACGAACACGTGACCCGCGGGAAGGAATGACCCAGCGGAACAAATTTGGGTTCAAATCGAATTCCTGTGGGAGTTACGATGTATTGGACATAAATACATATTTATTGAACACGCGAATGACTCACGTGGAGCAAATAACTCAACAGATCAGATTCGAGATTGGTTCGGTGCCTTGAAGGAACATTACGAAATACACAGACATAATATGTGTGTTCTATACATGTACGACAGAGGATAAAATACGATACTTATTCGTATTTTGTATGGTTGAGGCGAAGATGGCTGATACTCGTATGAAAACGCTCGTTTTATGCATGGATCAGCGAAGTTTAAATAAGGATTTTATTCGAGCTTTCTTCTTAACTCTTAGGTATATTTATTTTTTACTCTTAGGATTTTAAAACCACAAAGTTCGATGTATAAAATATGTACAAAAAACGTGGGAAAATAGTGATTCTCTAATCGTGATGATAAAATAAGTAATATGAAAAAAATATTAAAACTTGTTTCTTTCAAAAGCTAGAGGAAAATAAATAATTTTATCATATTGGAATTATTGGTAACATTATTAAGATTTGGGTTGCAGTTGTGCCAAATGCACAACCAACCAACCGCAGAACTCTCAAATAACTAAATCCAAAATTACTCGTGTATTTAAATATACGTGATATAAAAATCCTAAATATTTGAAGATAGAGCAAAGAAGACAAAGACGCAAGTATTCTAATTTATATTGAATTTTATTACTTTCTTGATATTGAAATTATATTGAATTTTATTACGTTTTATTTATTGCCATGCAGTAATCTCTTCCAACCAATAGAGAAATATATTAAAGCGTTTTATAGTGAACAAATTACTTTGAAGACGTAATTTAACCATAAAATACCCTTTACCAACTTTGATATTTTTGCAGATAAAGAATCGATCTATACTTATTTAGTATTTCAATAACATAAATACCATTACGCCATGTCCCTTTTGGGGTAGGCAGAAAAGACAATCTCCACGCACTTCTATCCATGCACACATTTCTCGCGTCGTGCACATCCATACAACTCGTCATACACGCTTTCCTGTTTTCCATACTTCTTACTATTCCCTCAATTAAAATTTCTCCAACTATCTCCTTTCACTCTTTCCTCGGTCTACTTCTGCCTCGCTCTCCATTAATTTCTGACATATATATTTCTTTCGTAAGTCTTTCGCAACTTTTTCTTTCCATGTGTCCAAACCATCTCAAGATTCCTTTCATAATTCTACTTATAAACACCCATCTCTCACAAAGAGCTAAACTTTATCTGATCATTTCTTATTCTATCAAAGATTGTTTTACCAGTTGTATAAGATTTTCAATGTTGAACCGCGTGGTTTGGCTTATAATGCTTACGTTTCGAAAACGTTACAGTTTTCATCTTCAGAGCTTGTTTGTAGTCAACTCCGACATTTTCAAAACGTTGGCATCATAAGTCGAACCATGTGGTACAACACTCCGAAAGACCTTGTACAACTGACACGAAGAACCGCAAAAGCCTCAAAACATAATTGTAATATCAAATATTCTAGACAAAACACGCATTTTTAACGCACTAATTCTGATCTTATCACTCCCTTTCAATGCACAGACTTCCCTTACATACATCAATAAACCAATAAAATGTGTTTTGTGGGCAGATGGCAGATCGCTCTCCAGCTGAAGAGTGGCAGTGGCAGTGGCGAGTGGAGAACGGAGGATGGAGAGACCTCTGCCATATAAGGAAGACTAGCAGACAGACAACAGACCGGCTGATGGCCAAGCTGGCCACCGCCGTGTTTTGCGCCTGCTGTTTGCGCCCGTTTTTTACCGCCCATATTTTTTTCTCGCTAAATTATTTCCGAGACGTGAATTGTGTATAACATATAATATGATATTTAACGCCAGTACCGACAACGTTGTTACTTATAATCAGTGCTCCGCAACCTTTTCTCACCTGCGACACACCAAAATTCTTCCTAGAATTCCGCGGCACACCAAAAGCTAAAATATATAGTATAACGCATGCGCATGAGTCTTCAGCGACGCGCATAAGGGTAATTTTTCTTTCTCTATGACTAATTTGGTGCGGCCATGGTGTGTACAAAGCACACTACGCAGTTTTCAACAGTTGGCACCAGGCGCTGGGGGACCATTGAAAAATTATTTAGTTATAATAATTATTCTATACTACATTTTGAAAAATAGACAATATTATGAACATTAATTTGTCATTGTGTATTAAATACATAATGAAAAATTGTAAAATGTCAAATACATTGAATTTGACCGCGGCACACCCGTATCCGGCTCACGGCACACCAGTGTGCCACGGCACACCGGTTGCGGAGCACTGCTTATAATCATCGAGGATATTACATTATACGTGCGGAAAACGTTAAAAATGGACCCAGTGTCCGACATTAAGGTTAAACTTACACGACATCGTGATGGGAACGGATTCAGCTTTGCTAACCAATCTCTTTTGTAAAATTGAGTTAACTCAATATCGAATCTCAAACGATACTTTTTAATTGTCAAATATGACAACCTTCGTAGTCTTGTAGATAAGACGCCTGCCTTCCGAGCCGAGAATTGCAGGTCCAATGTTCATTGACTCAATTAAAAAAAAAAAGGATTCCTATTTGGTTTTGACTCAAAATCTATCTGGTGGGTTAGAAGAGATTGACTGTTTAAATGTGATACTCAATGATTTTTCATTATTACTATGGAGAGCAATGATGAATTTCATTTCAAGGTCTTTTAATTAACTATAATACAGCTACATTAATTTAATAAAAAAACTTATTTATATATGGTTGATTGATAAGATCTTTCTTGCAGATTTTGATCTCATTTTTATGAGACGTGTACAGTAGAAAACAAAACGAGTACAGAAGAGTGTTCGAAAATTGCTGTAATGTTCACGTGACTTGGTGTTGATCTTTAAACGGTGTTGCAGTCTTCATTTTTAGGATATTACAATAGAAAAATCGAATATCTTTTCAAACCAATCAGAAAGGTGTTAAAGAAAACCAAACTGGAACCTTTTTAAAAATAAGTTGGGTACTAGCGGAAATTGGACCAGCAACTCCGGGTCGGACGATAGGTGTTTTACCTACTAGGCCACGGAGGTGTATACTATAAAAAATAAATAATATTTACAACTAAATTTAATCTCACAACCGATGAAATATTTCTATTTTACATAGTTACGAAAAATACATATATAATAAATATTCATGTCCTCATTCTGAGATACTATGTGCAAAATAAAGGTGTAATGCAATAATGAAAGAAATACGTTTTAAGATTAGGGTGCGCACCCTCACCTATTAGTCAATCTCTTGTATAGGGTGGATTTTCAGCACTGCCATTTTTCCATCATTAGTGGTTTCCATAGCTATCACCAGATGACTACCATCAAAATGATAAATTCACCTTTTATATCATTCTCGAAGACATCGATCAGGAAGTGCGACCCCAATCACAAAGAATTGCGACCCTTTATTGCCGCTTTTAATCTGTATAACATATTGCATTAAAAAATATTACAAAAGCTCTTGAAGAAGGCTTTGAAACATTTAAAAACAAAATATTCTCATTTTTCTTACTGAAGACCTCCGTTGTCTAAGAGTACTTGGTGACAGGTCTGTGTTCCAATCTAGCTGAAGGCTCGATTTAAAAATAATAATGCTAATCCAGTTTTCACTCAAGGCGTTTTTAAGTCTTTCTGGTTGGTTGGAACTAACTGTTACATGGCAATAAGTACGCCAGATTGAAGTGCATATAGGTACAACGAAAGCGTAATACAATACATTCATACATATAATCACACCATTTCCCTGTTGGGGTAAGCAGAGAGGGCAAAGCGCCAAACGTTCCAGATAGATAAACATCCTTCATCTCTTCTGCACCCATACACCTACCTACTCATACAAATCCTACGATTTCCCTGACTTAAATGTTTTCTTCTTTTAAAATATCATTCACTTCATTCAACCATACTTTCCTTGATTTTCCTTTACCACGCCTTCTACTCAAGTTTGCTTCATTTGTGCTACATGCCCAAACCATCTAATAGTGCTCTTCTTCATCTTACTCAACGCATCTGCATTAAGTTCACATTCATCCCTAATCACTTCATTCCATATCCTGTCATACATTATCACCCCGTGTATTCTTCTAAGTGCACACATTTCTACAGCATTTATTCGGCTATTTTAAGCATTATTCCACGTCCACGTTTCGTTCCCATACATCAAAATTGGTACAAAAATGCTGTAAACCATCGTCTTAGCAGATTTCGATAATGTCTCGTTATTACTGTTTTAGTGCCCCATTGACTTTGTTTTCTATCGGCACACGCCATACAATACATTACCCAAAAAAAATAAGGAACATATTTGAGTCCAAAACAGATTTTTGCGTCATAATAATTGTATTCACATGTCAACTGTAGTTAAATACTTTTATAATGTCACTGCTTTTAAAACACCTTTTATGTATATAAGTAAAAACCTTTCATTTTTTAAACACAATACAAACTTTTTATAAGATACTTACAATCGTAACATAATATATATATCGTCGATGTTCTGCGAAAAGCATTTAAGTCCATATTTGCTTAAAATGACTTTTTGATGCCATTTTACTTAAAATTAAAATATCTAGACATGGAAAAAACATTTGTGTCCAAAAATTATATGGTTTCGCTGTTATGAAAAGATAAAAAAAAATCACATAACAACTTGGTTTTACATCGCCTTCCGAAACTTAAGTTGCATTTATCTCAAAGCTCAATATTTGGACTTAAATGCTTTTCGCAGAACAACGATGATATATAAGTTGAATCGAACTGAAAGTGTGGCAAATTGAGCGATTTTAAGGGGAGAAATGCGGAACGTTAAATCCGCAATATGAGATATATTTTTGTCTAAAATCTATTTTCATAAAAAAAATATTTTTCGAGTGGTCAAATATCTATATTCAATTCGCGTATTATCTACAGAGAAAGTAAATCAAATTTTCAAAGCAAAGGTATATCAAAAAGAACGGTTCAAATTATTTCGTTTACCTCGTTCATTAGTTCTTGTTAATGAATTTGAGGATAAAAAAGCAATAATTATGTTGCCAGCACTTGCTTGCACAGTGTACGTCACGAGTGTGCGTATTTTAAATTTGATAATTTTCATTGTTTTAAGGGGTATAAATACTACAAAAAAGGGGTATAAATACTAATATCCGTTTATAGTGATAAGCATAAAATGAAGACCACTTACCGTGTTTCACATTTTATCAAAAATGTTTTCAAGCAAATAAACACGGTGCATTATTACTAAAAAAATAATAGAGCTTAATATTTCTACGTATTACTGGTTACCTTACGATGCGTCCTCACTTTTACATCCAATTGCGTTAGTTTCAAGACTTACCTGTAAAGAAAAAGAAAAACAAAATTAAAAACCAGCCACTTATAAGAAACAAAGAAATTACAAAGATAAAAAAGTTTCAACTTATTTTACATATTCAAATCATTCGTTCGATTTCGAAGCAGTTTGAGTTTAGTTTAGGGTTCGTCTGGTTTTAACGTAAGCTTGTTTAACACCTTTCTGGTTGGTTGGAAGAGATTAGCACATGGTAATAAACCCAGCTGGTTGTACTGTAATAATAAAAATATCACAGTGCTAATCATGAATCGAAAGCATAAATATATCATCATCATTTCAATATAAAATAATGTGACAAAAATAAATTTAATTTATTTTTTAATGACCAAAAAAAATGCACATAAAGAATTATCAAAATTGGACGAGTGCCATAAATGTACTCTTATACATACAATTATGCAGCCAATTAAACACCTAGAACCGAGAAAATAATATGAATTTTTATCTTCATAATACTTAATTAACTTGGCCAAAAAATATTTTATCATTGGTCGAATTTTTAACAGCCGCTTATACAATGCTAATTCCGCGCTTTTCCTTTTTAAGTGTACAAATCGAGTCAACAATTTCGAACGGAAATATATGCATTTTAATGTACAGTGGAAAGTAAGAAATCTGCCGACAATTCAGTCAGATGAATGAATGTCCGTACAAAAGTTGCTGCTATTAAAACCAAAACATTTAACCCATCACAGTTTTAGGTACAAAAAAATATTTATAACTTTTGAAGTAAACAAAATTTCTGAACACCAATTGAAAAGCAATCTGAAAATGAATGCAAAAACTTATTTTTTACTAGTAAATATAATGTTTCTTAGAAAAATTGTCGATAAAGCTTTCATAAACTTGAACAAAAATGAATATGAACCTTTAGATAAAATAATACATTTTTGCTACCTTATGTTCTGATAATTATGCTACCGCTTCCCAAAGTTATA
Source organism: Odontocerum albicorne (assembly GCA_949825065.1). NCBI lineage: Eukaryota > Metazoa > Arthropoda > Insecta > Trichoptera > Odontoceridae > Odontocerum > Odontocerum albicorne. The sequence goes on along the minus strand of OX463839.1, from coordinate 15,757,619 downwards.
TGCACTCGTACATATAATGTTTTGGTATACAACGAAGATAGTTTTTGCTACCTTATGTTCTGATAATTATGCTACCGCTTCCCAAAGTTATATGCACTCGTACATATAATGTTTTGGTATACAACGAAGATAGTTTTTGCTACCTTATGTTCTGATAATTATGCTACCGCTTCCCAAAGTTATATGCACTCGTACATATAATGTTTTGGTATACAACGAAGATAGTTTTTGCTACCTTATGTTCTGATAATTATGCTACCGCTTCCCAAAGTTATATGCACTCGTACATATAATGTTTTGGTATACAACGAAGATAGTTTTTGCTACCTTATGTTCTGATAATTATGCTACCGCTTCCCAAAGTTATATGCACTCGTACATATAATGTTTTGGTATACAACGAAGATAGTTTTTGCTACCTTATGTTCTGATAATTATGCTACCGCTTCCCAAAGTTATATGCACTCGTACATATAATGTTTTGGTATACAACGAAGATAAAAACTTTTACAATGATCAAATAACAAAGAAGTCGATTGTAAAAAATATCAACGCCTCGAAAAGTTTGAACGTCTAGACTAGATAGAGTATTGTTGAAATCAGACATATTATTTCGCCAGTCTTAAGGGAAAACAATGGAGAAATTTTGGAATAACTTGATGACCATTGTTTAAGTAGATGATATATTTGCATAGTTTATATTTACAAACTTACGAGTATAAAGTAAAATTTAAATTGTATTAATATATATAATTCCATCAAATAGTATAAATATAATCTACAACCTCCGGATCGAAGGACAGGCGTTATATCAACTAGAACACGGAGGTCGTCATTCCTCTGTATACTCGTTACGACTCACAAAGGAATTTACACGGAGGTCGACATTCCTCTGTATACTCCTTACGACTCACAGAGGGATTTACACGGAGGTCGTCATTCTTCTGTATACTCCTTACGACTCACAGAGGGATTTACACGGAGGTCGTTATTCCTCTGTATACTCCTTACGACTCACAGAGGAATTTACACGGAGGTCGACATTCCTCTGTATACTCCTTACGACTCACAGAGGGATTTACACGGAGGTCGACATTCCTCTGTATACTCCTTACGACTCACAGAGGGATTAACACGGAGGTCGACATTCCTCTGTATACTCCTTACGACTCACAGAGGGATTAACACGGAGGTCGACATTCCTCTGTATACTCCTTACGACTCACAGAGGGATTTACACGGAGGTCGACATTCCTCTGTATACTCCTTACGACTCACATAGGGATTTACACGGAGGTCGTCATTCTTTTGTATACTCTTTACGACTCACAGAGGGATTTCTTTATTTCAATTTTATATTATTTTTACATTAGATATAACCTACAAAGTCTAATAAGACTTTATTGAATAATTAATATGCATTTTTACAAGACATTGGAAGTATTGAAAAAAAAATGCATTTATAAAACGGAAATTGAAAATTTGCACGCGAGGGTTAACCAAGGTGATAAATAAACCGACGTGATTATACTTTTGCCGAAAAACCGGTTGAAGCCGCACATCTTCGGGTTAACGCTCCATCTGGTAGTTTATTGATTGATTCCAATCAACTAACTATCACGCAAATACAAGTTTATGCTTTATCGAGCATATAAAACTGTATTTCAAACATAACCAACACGTGTCGGTGAATTTTGACTAATATTAAAATGAAGAATATAACGTAAAATAAATGCGGTAGAAATAAAAACTATGTCTAGAAAAACATTGTATGACAGAATAGAAAATGAGGACATTAGGAAACAATGCGGATTGAAAGAAGATGCAGTGCGATGAAGAAAGGAATATTGGAATAATTCGGTAATTAATAATAATTCGCTGAAAGAATAAACGATGAAACATTTATAAAAATAATCTATACAATGAGTATGAGAAGTTCAGGAAGGCCTAGAAAATGCGGCAAGACAAAATTAATATATTCTAAAAGAAAGAAGATCGAAAAGCCTTTATAATATGAGAGTACACATAACGAGATGTATGGACGTGGCAGAAGCGACAAATATATTATATCTGCCTACGCCAATAGGGGCACGTATGGTGATGATAAAAAAACATTTAATATTGTGAATTTCGCAAAACTTACTTTCTCATCCGATAATTCTCCGTAGTTTAACAACCCACATTTTACATATTAAATTTGAATGGGATTACTTTTGTTATATTCCACAGCTGGTTGGATTTTATACTGAAGCTCGAAAAGGGGTTAACGTGAATTTGGAACGTTCTATTGAGAGAGTGATACGTGCGAATGAAGATAGCATTAAGATGTCCTAACAACTACGGGTCAAGGACAATGACAAGGTGGGCCGTATAATGGCGGCAGGATCATTTTTTAAAAGGTTTCATTTTGATTCTATCCGCAACATTGAGTCCCCCGGCCTGGCGTGGTATATCATACTCATCCTTATTCGTAAATAAAATGACAAAGGATTCAAAAGCTATTATTGACAATATATAAATTGTAGCAGAAAAAAATATCGTTTAAGGGTGCCATAATCCAATAATCAAAATACATTTAATCAAGAATTAATAGGTTTGAATGTACTATATAACACCGTGTACATATACATCACACCGTGTCTACATCACACCGTGTCCCTTGCGGGGTAGACAGATAGAACACATCTCCAAACATTTCTATCCAAGAACACAACAATCACCTAAATCCAGATATTTTCTCATCATAATCTTCTTTTAGTAATACTTCTCCCTTTACCTTCTTTCAAAATCTGGTGCATTTGATCCAGCCACGTTTTCCACAGTTTACCTATTTCACGCACACCTTGACTTGTATACACGCTTAGTCATTCATTCGTCAATAATTCATTCCACATGTCCAAACCAACTCAATGCTCCTGTCTTCATCTTACTTAAAACATAAATTTTATCCACGCACTCATTTCTGATGTATTCATTCCACCTTCTCTCATATATTGATATTTCAGTACACGCATCTCCACCGCATTAATCCTTCTTCTGCCAAGTCAAAGCTTCGCTTTCATGTCAACTTTGACACTTACACTTCTTATGTATGTTAAAATAAATCATTTTGAACAATAATTATTACCACATTCACAAGGTACAATAAAATAAAATTTATACAAATTCAAAATAACTTGAAAACTAATTATTATACAATATAATAAACTTCTAATAATGTGAAACGACGAATTTGAGGTCTTGTTCTAAAATGAGCTAATTTACGTAAAACAACATTATAAACCTTGAAGCTAGTTTGAGAAAATATAGTTCGATGTGCATAATTGTATGTATAAACTCGGAAAGGCCTTATATGTTACCATAGGTAATAACAATGAAATTCGACGATCATAATATATACTCGTATATGCGTAATAATTACTCGCTGTTAATAGGGAATGTTGAGAAGCGAATAGCACGAACTACTGAGTATATTATCCTAAAAACCCTTATTAACTATAGAAATCATTTCAGCTAATTGCATCAAATCTACCATTTGTACGAGGCAATCAAAATATATTTTCATTGACGTAATTCTTTACGCCAAGTACTGAAAACAAGCAAAAATGTATAGATATAGAATGAACACTTGAATGTCTACACTCGAAAACGTGACTCGAATTCGCCCCAAGTCCAAAGCTACAAATTGAGAGGCCGTGTACTTCGGTGATTGTATTTCTCACAACCCTCCTATACTCTACAGGAGGGGTACCTCCCCCTCCATGATGCAATCTTAAGTTTTATAGGGGGAAGGTTTACCCTCACAAAAAAGTTGATTGAGAATACCCTACGAACTATGAACCGATATTGCTTCAAGTCGATTCGATGAGAAAATAATCACGATAAACATTACTTTCTTTTCTGAACAGAATGATTAAACGATATGAAATTAATTTGTTACGAGAATAATTAACTTAAACCACTTAGGTAGACCAACGTACGATGTTCATATTTGAATTTTCTCTGTTTAATTGCTAGTATTTATAAAACCGTTTTATAAAATTCGAAAGAGGATGCAGTGCTTAAGATGAAGAAAGGAGCATTGAAACGGATCGGTCAAGTAGAAAGGATGAATGATGAAAGATTTATAAAATACAAGTAGTATAGAAGGTACGAAAACTTTGAAAGCCCTAGAAAAACAAGCTACCACTAAATTCTTAAAGAGGGAAGAGTGAAAAACCTTTTCCCAATGAGATAATATATAGCGAGGTGCATAGACGTAACAGAAGTGAAAGATGTGTACCATTATAAAATGAATTGAAAAGCTGATCTCTTTGCCTACCTAATAGGGACAAGGCGTGATGATGATGATGCATAAAGTACGCTAGGTAAAATCATTTCAAGGAATTTTCATAAATTAGTATTTTTTTGATAAAAACCTTAAAATTAAATCTTTTTTTAATAAATATTTGTCAGTAACCAGGGATATTAACAAAATCTAAATATTGAGATCTTCAAACAGTAATAAAAACTTACAAAATTCTCAGCGCGAACGGGTACACAAACACGAGTCAACATTTGCCTGAGTATATTTAATACAAGGGCGACTATAAAAATTGTATGTATGTACTTAAAATGGTCTTAAAAGCTGGAAACACTGGGATATTTATGATTTACTAAATAGTCAGTACACATAAATGAATAAAACAGGAAAGGGCGTGCTCCATAACCCAGATTTACGCCAAACTCCCGTCTCGGAGCGGTCTCGAGGCGAGACGCAGAGGAGTGATCCGCGCTATTGAACTTGCACGCGGAGAAGAGTTATTTCAGGCCGCATTAAATCCTCATTGCTTGTATTGTGCCACAGTCTTCTGACGTTTAGCATTTACCCACCGCCGTATTTTATCGTCAAGTGACGGCCATTTGTTCTGCGAGGATTATTAGTGTCTGGAAGTACGAGTATTTACCACTTTTCTAATAACCAAAAGCAGTAATTATTAAACTGTGTGGTAGGGCACTCAATTAATTGTCTTCAGAAATTGTTACGTATGTATAGAAAATATATAGTTATTAACAATTCATCGATAATCACGAAGTATCGACTTTCCGAATCGATCCCCCACCCCCAGGGGGTGACAGAGATTTTGACGTTGCTGGTCCTGTGGCGTTATTATCCAAACATAAAAATATTGTATTACACTTCCGTTGTATATAATACAACCTGGTGGATGTATTGACATGTGATAATCTCTTTTAACTAACTAACATGTTAAATAAGGCTTAAGTGAAAACCAGACTGAAATCCTTTTGAAAGATCTGCATATCAATCGAATCGAGCCCGCAGCCCCCGGGTTGGAAAATAGATTATTAAATGTTTTATTTAAGTAAATAAGAAAAAAATGTCAGTATCATTGTTTCCCGTTATCAAAATATTGGTCTGATGAAAAAAGTAGTACAATTAATTACTCACAGTAAATGACAATCGCAAATGAAGAAACGTATTGAGAATTGAAAATACAAAAAAATACACATTATTAACTTTTCACTAAGGAGAAAATTTTAAAACTAGACATGGACCATGTGATTGAATTTCTCAATTAAGATCATTCCACAAAATGTAAAACTTTGTTTTACATTAATATTTTTAAAATACAAATAATCTGAAAACGAGACAGATTTCACTTACTAAATGCCATATTGTTGCCACGTCTAATGAATTATGCGTTTCTTCTTTCTGTGAAGAACTTTTTTCACTTAACATATAGACCGATTGTCCAATTTGTCGAATTGTCCGATTGTCCGATTGTCCAATCTGTCGAAGCTTGAAATCGTAAAAAAATCACGTAAATTTCATTAATAACATTGACTCTCTTATAATTTCATTTTTGCCTTCAACAGTAAGGGCACAGATCTTCTGGTGTACGTGAACATATGGTACATTGCACATATGATACATATTTTAAAAACAAGCTGAAAACTAGTCATTATGTCATATATGTCCATCCAAAAGCACCCATGGTATCAGTAATTTCCTCCCATTTCAAATACACCATATTTATTATTGGACTAAACAATCGGCGCTTCATGTCGATTCCGACCAAATCACGGTGTACACGAGTATCTATAGGTACATTGTCCTTACCTGTTTAGACAGAATGACAAGAAAAAGTGCGAAGTTTTTTAATTCATACACGTTGGTCACGCACGACAGAAATTAAGAATGGCCAGTTGAATTATTGACCGGTCTCGACAATAAACAAGATTTTTTGTTCCGTCTCGCAAAAAAAAGCTGCGTGAAAAAGTATTCATGAGCGAGGCGGATGGTGACCCACGGGACTGGGAGTCGATAATGCATAAAATATCACACATTCAGGCCAAGTAAAAAATTAAAAGAAGGTATGAAGACCAAGGAGAATATGGCCTCCATCTTTTTCAGTTGTCTATAAAAGGCAGGACTGGGTAATAATGAATGATTTCTAATAAAGAATTACTAAGTAAGACGGCAATGGAATATGGTTCACCCTAGATACTCTCATTGGTCGCGTTTCAGCGATTCTTTAGTGTAGCAGCGACTTCATTTCATCTTATATCTACCTCTATATACATACTCATGATTTCTCTTCTCCTCTGAGATTGGCGACCATCGTGGTTATCTTAATTTTTGAGGCAGTAAATGTAAACAAATATATACTGTATTCTTGTTAACTTTAATCTGCTACATCCCAGCACACTCATATTATTCGATGATATCAAGATCCTAATAAAATGTAACTTATCACTACGTTACTTCTTGTAACATTGTTTATACGTTACTTTCTCGTGCAAATCTAGAAATAAAAAAACGCTTTTAACTGGCGCACCGCTATTCTTATTTTTAGCCCGTGGTCATAAGCATCCACGTTTAAAGTAAATATATATATATATATATATATATATATATATATATATATATATATATATATATATATATATATATATATATATATATATATATATATATATATATATATATATATATATATATATATATAATATATACATATATATATACATATACATATACATATACATATACATATACATATACATATACATATACATATACATATACATATACATATACATATACATATACATATACATATACATATACATATACATATACATATACATATACATATACATATACATATACATATACATATACATATACATATACATATACATATACATATATATATATATATATATATATATATATATATATATATATATATATATATATATATATATATATATATTTATAACTTGAACAATCCCAGAGTTCCGTTAATGTGAGGAACCTCATATCACAGCCAGGGGGAGTAAAACCTCGTGTCGAATAGAAGTGTTACGTATTTGGTAAAGGAATCAGTTTACTTTTTCCTACAAAATTGTAACCAAGAAAGTGTGGCGAATTATCCAGAGACCGCATGTTACCGTACCAAGAATTATATCGTGTTTTCTGAAACGGAAAGTCTTCAACATCCGTCCATATAAATTTGAAGTCGTAAAGCATGAAAACAACATCCTACTGCCCTTCTTTCAAAATCAAAGAGAAAGTGTATAATTGAAAATTATAACAGTTAATTTCAGTTATTATCTTAAAGACACACCTACTTAAGAAATATATCGATAAACCATGGCCTGAGGTATGATACAATTACAAGTTAATTTTTTCTATCATTATTGACATTTCAATTTATGAACTTCTGTTAAATTTCAGATTTCCACTAATGAAATTGAATATATTTTTATAAAATGTTACCAACTTTACATTGTGCATTGATAAATGTTATCTGATAAACTTATACACTGATAGCGATATTTTATTATAGATGAAATGAATTAAAGGTAAATATACTACTAAATATTTGGAATAAAGAACGAACCACAGTGGATCATTTTCAAATGCAATGAATGAAATTTTCCCATTTCTCAGACATACTCGTAGATTTTTGTTGGAGAACACTTTTGGCACTGAAAAAAAATGGCTATCAATATCCTTATTCGAACCGAACAAGAAGAAAAAACGGCCGCACTTATTTATTAACATTAATAATAATCTTATGTACAGTATCGTACATAAAAAAATAAGTAAATAGTAAAAACTGAAAAAGGATTTCTTTATATTTTTGAAGTGTGAATAGCGCCATATCCTGAGTGAAACGATCTCGAATTATCCATAAATATTTAAGACATCTACACTCATGCTTCTTCGGAAATTTTAATCTTCAAACGGTACAAATAACTACCGAGTAAATTAGGAGAGAACATATCCAAAGCGTGCAAAAAAGAAAGGTACAATGACTCTTCAAGTAACCAGTTCTCACGAGTACAAAAAGATCAACAAAATGTGACTAAATTTATTCCGAGATGCTGACCAATCCGGCGACACCATAGAGAGGCACGTTTTAGCAATTAAGGAACGGAAAAAATTGCGATCAAAAAAACATCTCCATTCAGGTGCAATTCATAATTTTTTTCGTTCAGGTAGACGAGAGGCAGATGATGGCTTCCTCGAGAATGCAAATTACACGTGTGAAAGTTGTATGCGAGAGAGTACCACAAAACTGGTTCAAAGTAAAAACCGATTCTCAGCAACCTCAACGAGATTTCGGAAAATAAAAAGTATCTCCATGTGTCCGAATTGAATCGATTCATTTCACTTTCAATTATTCTAATGCCGGTTTAACTACACGTAACAGAATTTCGCTACTTTTGCATCGAAGATAACAATACTATTGTAGTTAATTGAAAAAATCGTGCGTTAAATTCGAAATCACCAAAACAGTAAACAATGCAAACCATGTATTTTTAATGACACTAAAGATCATATTGATAAGTTTTATAATAAAATATATATTCCAGAAAATGAGACAATATTTAGTACTAACTATGAAAATGATATAACATTCAATATTATTAATAATCAGATTTGGAAACCTAACGATATTCATGGTCGATTACAAAATATCAAATAATTTTAAAACAGTTGGAAATATAAAGCCTTTATCGTGCGTTAAACTCGAAATCACCAAAACAGTAAATAATGCAAAACATGTATTTTTAATGACACTAAAGATCATATTGATAAGTTTTATAATAAAATATATATTCCAGAAAATGAGACAATATTTAGTACTTACTATGAAAATGATATAACATTCAATATTATTAATAATCAGATTTGGAAACCTAACGATATTCATGGTCGATTACAAAATATCAAATAATTTTAAAACAGTTGGAAATATAAAGCCTTTATCGTGCGTTAAATTCGAAATCCCCAAAACAGTAAATAATGCAAACCATGTATTTTTAATGACACTAAAGATCATATTGATAAGTTTTATAATAAAATATATATTCCAGAAAATGAGACAATATTTAGTACTAACTATGAAAATGATATAACATTCAATATTATTAATAATCAGATTTGGAAACCTAACGATATTTATGGTCGATTACAAAATATCAAATAATTTTAAAACAGTTGGAAATATAAAGCCTTTATCGTGCGTTAAATTCGAAATCACCAAAACAGTAAATAATGCAAACCATGTATTTTTAATGACACTAAAGATCATATTGATAAGTTTTATAATAAAATATATATTCCAGAAAATGAGACAATATTTAGTACTAACTATGAAAATTATATAACATTCAATATTATTAATAATCAGATTTAGAAACCTAACGATATTCATGGTCGATTACAAAATATCAAATAATTTTAAAACAGTTGGAAATATAAAGCCTTTATCGTGCGTTAAATTCGAAATCACCAAAACAGTAAATAATGCAAACCATGTATTTTTAATGACACTAAAGATCATATTGATAAGTTTTATAATAAAATATATATTCCAGAAAATGAGACAATATTTAGTACTAACTATGAAAATGATATAACATTCAATATTATTAATAATCAGATTTGGAAACCTAACGATATTCATGGTCGATTACAAAATATCAAATAATTTTAAAACAGTTGGAAATATAAAGCCTTTATCGTGCGTTAAATTCGAAATCACCAAAACAGTAAATAATGCAAACCATGTATTTTTAATGACACTAAAGATCATATTGATAAGTTTTATAATAAAATATATATTCCAGAAAATGAGACAATATTTAGTACTAACTATGAAAATGATATAACATTCAATATTATTAATAATCAGATTTGGAAACCTAACGATATTCATGGTCGATTACAAAATATCAAATAGTTTTAAAACAGTTGGAAATATAAAGCCTTTATCGTGCGTTAAATTCGAAATCACCAAAACAGTAAATAATGCAAACCATGTATTTTTAATGACACTAAAGATCATATTGATAAGTTTTATAATAAAATATATTCCAGAAAATGAGACAATATTTAGTACTAACTATGAAAATGATATAACATTCAATATTATTAATAATCAGATTTGGAAACCTAACGATATTCATGGTCGATTACAAAATATCAAATAATTTTAAAACAGTTGGAAATATAAAGCCTTTATCGTGCGTTAAATTCGAAATCACCAAAACAGTAAATAATGCAAACCATGTATTTTTAATGACACTAAAGATCATATTGATAAGTTTTATAATAAAATATATATTCCAGAAAATGAGACAATATTTAGTACTAACTATGAAAATGATATAACATTCAATATTATTAATAATCAGATTTAGAAACCTAACAATATTCATGGTCGATTACAAAATATCAAATAATTTTAAAACAGTTGGAAATATAAAGCCTTTATCGTGCGTTAAATTCGAAATCACCAAAACAGTAAATAATGCAAACCATGTATTTTTAATGACACTAAAGATCATATTGATAAGTTTTATAATAAAATATATATTCCAGAAAATGAGACAATATTTAGTACTAACTATGAAAATGATATAACATTCAATATTATTAATAATCAGATTTGGAAACCTAACGATATTTATGGTCGATTACAAAATATCAAATAATTTTAAAACAGTTGGAAATATAAAGCCTTTATCGTGCGTTAAATTCGAAATCACCAAAACAGTAAATAATGCAAACCATGTATTTTTAATGACACTAAAGATCATATTGATAAGTTTTATAATAAAATATATATTCCAGAAAATGAGACAATATTTAGTACTAACTATGAAAATGATATAACATTCAATATTATTAATAATCAGATTTAGAAACCTAACGATATTCATGGTCGATTACAAAATATCAAATAATTTTAAAACAGTTGGAAATATAAAGCCTTTATCGTGCGTTAAATTCGAAATCACCAAAACAGTAAATAATGCAAACCATGTATTTTTAATGACACTAAAGATCATATTGATAAGTTTTATAATAAAATATATATTCCAGAAAATGAGACAATATTTAGTACTAACTATGAAAATGATATAACATTCAATATTATTAATAATCAGATTTGGAAACCTAACGATATTCATGGTCGATTACAAAATATCAAATAATTTTAAAACAGTTGGAAATATAAAGCCTTTATCGTGCGTTAAATTCGAAATCACCAAAACAGTAAATAATGCAAACCATGTATTTTTAACGACACTAAAGATCATATTGATAAGTTTTATAATAAAATATATATTCCAGAAAATGAGACAATATTTAGTACTAACTATGAAAATGATATAACATTCAATATTATTAATAATCAGATTTGGAAACCTAACGATATTTATGGTCGATTACAAAATATCAAATAATTTTAAAACAGTTGGAAATATAAAGCCTTTATCGTGCGTTAAATTCGAAATCACCAAAACAGTAAATAATGCAAACCATGTATTTTTAATGACACTAAAGATCATATTGATAAGTTTTATAATAAAATATATATTCCAGAAAATGAGACAATATTTAGTACTAACTATGAAAATGATATAACATTCAATATTATTAATAATCAGATTTAGAAACCTAACGATATTCATGGTCGATTACAAAATATCAAATAATTTTAAAACAGTTGGAAATATAAAGCCTTTATCGTGCGTTAAATTCGAAATCACCAAAACAGTAAATAATGCAAACCATGTATTTTTAATGACACTAAAGATCATATTGATAAGTTTTATAATAAAATATATATTCCAGAAAATGAGACAATATTTAGTACTAACTATGAAAATGATATAACATTCAATATTATTAATAATCAGATTTGGAAACCTAACGATATTCATAGTCGATTACAAAATATCAAATAATTTTAAAACAGTTGGAAATATAAAGCCTTTATCGTGCGTTAAATTCGAAATCACCAAAACAGTAAATAATGCAAACCATGTATTTTTAATGACACTAAAGATCATATTGATAAGTTTTATAATAAAATATATATTCCAGAAAATGAGACAATATTTAGTACTAACTATGAAAATGATATAACATTCAATATTATTAATAATCAGATTTGGAAACCTAACGATATTTATGGTCGATTACAAAATATCAAATAATTTTAAAACAGTTGGAAATATAAAGCCTTTATCGTGCGTTAAATTCGAAATCACCAAAACAGTAAATAATGCAAACCATGTATTTTTAATGACACTAAAGATCATATTGATAAGTTTTATAATAAAATATATATTCCAGAAAATGAGACAATATTTAGTACTAACTATGAAAATGATATAACATTCAATATTATTAATAATCAGATTTAGAAACCTAACGATATTCATGGTCGATTACAAAATATCAAATAATTTTAAAACAGTTGGAAATATAAAGCCTTTATCGTGCGTTAAATTCGAAATCACCAAAACAGTAAATAATGCAAACCATGTATTTTTAATGACACTAAAGATCATATTGATAAGTTTTATAATAAAATATATATTCCAGAAAATGAGACAATATTTAGTACTAACTATGAAAATGATATAACATTCAATATTATTAATAATCAGATTTGGAAACCTAACGATATTCATGGTCGATTACAAAATATCAAATAATTTTAAAACAGTTGGAAATATAAAGCCTTTATCGTGCGTTAAATTCGAAATCACCAAAACAGTAAATAATGCAAACCATGTATTTTTAATGACACTAAAGATCATATTGATAAGTTTTATAATAAAATATATATTCCAGAAAATGAGACAATATTTAGTACTAACTATGAAAATGATATAACATTCAATATTATTAATAATCAGATTTGGAAACCTAACGATATTTATGGTCGATTACAAAATATCAAATAATTTTAAAACAGTTGGAAATATAAAGCCTTTATCGTGCGTTAAATTCGAAATCACCAAAACAGTAAATAATGCAAACCATGTATTTTTAATGACACTAAAGATCATATTGATAAGTTTTATAATAAAATATATATTCCAGAAAATGAGACAATATTTAGTACTAACTATGAAAATGATATAACATTCAATATTATTAATAATCAGATTTAGAAACCTAACGATATTCATGGTCGATTACAAAATATCAAATAATTTTAAAACAGTTGGAAATATAAAGCCTTTATCGTGCGTTAAATTCGAAATCACCAAAACAGTAAATAATGCAAACCATGTATTTTTAATGACACTAAAGATCATATTGATAAGTTTTTTAATAAAATATATATTCCAGAAAATGAGACAATATTTAGTACTAACTATGAAAATGATATAACATTCAATATTATTAATAATCAGATTTGGAAACCTAACGATATTCATGGTCGATTACAAAATATCAAATAGTTTTAAAACAGTTGGAAATATAAAGCCTTTATCGTGCGTTAAATTCGAAATCACCAAAACAGTAAATAATGCAAACCATGTATTTTTAATGACACTAAAGATCATATTGATAAGTTTTATAATAAAATATATATTCCAGAAAATGAGACAATATTTAGTACTTACTATGAAAATGATATAACATTCAATATTATTAATAATCAGATTTGGAAACCTAACGATATTCATGGTCGATTACAAAATATCAAATAATTTTAAAACAGTTGGAAATATAAAGCCTTTATCGTGTGTTAAATTCGAAATCACCAAAACAGTAAATAATGCAAACCATGTATTTTTAATGACACTAAAGATCATATTGATAAGTTTTATAATAAAATATATATTCCAGAAAATGAGACAATATTTAGTACTAACTATGAAAATGATATAACATTCAATATTATTAATAATCAAATTTGGAAACCTAACGATATTCATGGTCGATTACAAAATATCAAATAATTTTAAAACAGTTGGAAATATAAAGCCTTTATGCCTATGCGAGACTACATTTTTTACCGTTTATTTTTTATTTATGATTTCATGTACCTTATGTGTTCTTAATTGTGATGTAGTTAATATTTTATCCATTATTTAGTAAATGTTGCTATGGTTTAAAGGACACTTAAGCGTCGTCTATTTTTCTCATAAATAAATAATGGAGATAAATCACCAACCTTATTTTAATCTATTGACTCAGACATCCTAATTAACAACACTGCAGCTAACATCAATAACGAAGCATTAAAACTAATAAAAAAAACTTTATCTTAAAGAAAATATGTCAAGTACTCGTATAAAAGCAGACGTATGCTCTGAATAAACAAACATAAAACAAGTTGTAAAAAATAAATTGCATACTTGTATGTGCAAACATGCAGCGATAAACTCGTAATATACTCGTACAATGGGAGTATAATTATAAACTCAAGAATGTTATAATTTCTCATATCATATAAAAATATCCCCAGGCATGTGATTCCAGTGAGTAATATGATGTATATCCTTGAACGTCCGTCCCTTCGAGAAACTTCACTATTTGAAATTGTAATATAAACATTCGGATCATACCATATTTTATTTACAAATTATGACGTTTCACGTAGAAATAAAACACCGTGATTTATTTTAAGTTTCATGTTTTTAATTTTTAGTTGAAGTTGAAACGGGCGCGTTTATATCGCTTAATCGAAAACACTCAAATGCCTGGATTGCTCGATAACTATAGGATGTAATTGATTAATCAGGTCGTTTGTTCGCGAGTTTTGATCGACACTCACTTTTTGTGATTCGAAATGACAAACGATTACTTAACACATTAAACATATGATATATAAAAATGTATTTTGTGTGAAATTAATCCATTGTTTATTGAAGTAAAAATGAAGAGGCCAGGAATTAAAGAAATTAAGTAAATAACAATAATATATTATTGGTTTCAATAACTTAAAATTGTGAACTCAATTGTTTATAAATAAATTTGAGAGTGTAAGCGAATTCTAACAGCGAGAAAGATTATATTAGACTTTATACTTCTTTTCCGTTTTATACTTCTGAAAAGTAGGGGAAAATCATAAAGATTTGTGAAATGATGCATACAATATTTTGTCGTTAAAGGTTTTAATCCTGATTGCATTCCACCTCGTGTCATTAATTAAATTATTATCACTGAACTAATGACATAAACGTTTAATAGACACGGAGCACATTAGCAGATAAATGGAACAATCTGGGAAACTAGGGATTAAGATAATGGTGATGAATAAACTCAAATGTGAGAACACAATCAAGTCGTAAAAACTAACCTTTCTCTCTATACGTATATTACGGCATGCAAAGACAAATTGCAAATTTATTCCAATTCGCGGGAAATAATGAGCTACTCATAGAGTGAAATGCGTAGGCACTTAGATCCAATTTTCCGCTCATCAGTTTAATAAAAACTTAGTAAGTCTCGTTCTCATTACGGAAACATTTCAAACGATAAATGCATACGCAAAAAGTGGAAAATCTTCTTCGTGGCAATTCTCGATAATTCTCCATTATGTTGTGTTAATTATGTAAAATGGATTTAGCGCAAATGAAGTTTTCTAAAGCAGATGATTATTTATATTGCAGATTAACACACAACACTAACCGTCATAGTATTTATTATTGATTGTAAATGCATTCGCGGGAATCCTTACAGGGTGTCGCAAGCAAAGGGTGGTATCATATAGTACAACATAAGATACAAGATTCTTAATACTTTGTGTGGAGAACTTAGTAAAAACTTATTTCAAACAACTAATTAAAATTTATAATAAAAAAATATCATAATGTACAGGTAACGTAGGATATAACTTATCCGATATACTGAATCCATTATTTGATAAGTGAAACAGTTTTGAAGTTAAACCAGCTCATTACTAACATTTTTTTAAGGAGCTGGTAATTAATGTAGCAAGAAGACATCTGAAATCTAGTTGATATAATGCTTGACTTTCAAACCGGGGACTGTGGGTTTGACTCCTGCTGAAACCCAATGTTTATATAAAGGAAAAGCGTAATATAATATACATTTACAAACAATCGACACTAAGCCTATAAACGCGCGATTGTTTATGTGATATGATGATCTCACAAGAAAGGTATGAGAAATTAAAATATCACTCACACATGAGAGATTTTCTTATTCACCTCGAATCAAAACAGGCACCGTATTCCACTATTCAAACAAGAAACTGAAATGGGAATACGACAGATGCACAGTGCACTTTTAAGATTTACTAAACAGTCTACATGTGCTACTTTAATAATGGAGCGGTTACACCTCAATAACGCGACGCGATTTATGATTTCCACTTATGGAAGAAAAATCAATTATTTTGTAGGCTAATGGTATTAGTAAATGCTTGAGTTTTGTGTGATGTCCATATAGTATTTGTGCAAAAAAGTGAAAAAGTACATTTTAATGAGAAAAATCAAATCATATAAATAGGAAATAAATTACACTAAAAGTAGTACGATATGTGAAAATAGTCCACTTCCACTTATGGTGAGATATTATAATACTCGCACAAGATAATTTACGTTGTTTGAGTCCTACTTGATGTTTACGGAATGTTATACTTCACAATGACAAGTTTACATTTAATTAGATACGATGGCTAGATAAAGTCGAATATTTAGTTTCATGTCAGTTTTGTCTAAGGCCGAGGCCACACTAAAGTGCTTCGTTAGTGCTATGCTATACATTTTTCTATAATTTGCTCGATGGGTTCCACAAAGGCTCCCTTTTATACACAGCTGTCATTAAAACTTCCGCTATCGTGTAAATTAACCAACACGTCTGTTCGCTAGGAGATTCACTCGATGACTAATCGTCATGCAACGTGTCGCGAAGCGTGCAGTGTGGCCCACTGCGATAGTATGCGGTACGTTGGTTCGCTATGATATGTCGCCTAACTCGCAACATAGCTCTAAACATCGAGCGAGGCTCCTACCTGTGTGGCCGAGGCCTAAGTACTTTTCCGAATTATTTTTTTTGATAAAATTTATTTTATTTCCATTGAACTATAATTATGAAAGACAAAACAGTGTAAATAATAGAGATTTTCATCCAAGGTGTATGTATACCATACATGTAACAGAAGCGGCAGTTTTATATGCTATGATAAAGTGGAGATCCGTTGTAGAAACAAACCGTGATGGTGATATTGATTTTTCCAATAAAATTTACGTTTTTAGAAACATTTAACTAATAAAATTATATTTTTTTGCTACACGTTATATATCGTCAAAGTCGACATCTACCGTGGCCTAGTTGGTAAGATGTCTGTCTCCCAGCCCGGGGGTTGGGAGTTCGATTCTCATTGGAACCCGAATATAACAAAAAAAATAGTATAGTTTTCCCCTAAGACTTCTTTAAAATCTTATTAAGCTATAACAACTAAAAGCATATGTCTCGTTGGTCGAAAGAGATTGCCGCATAGCAATAAGGTCCAACTGAACGTGAAGACCATAAACAACTTTAAAATCTTATTAAGCTATAACAACTAAAATCAACTACGAGTAAGTTTAGTTTAACAGCAGCAAAAAAATGCATTATACACACAATATTTAATAAAAAATCTAAATTAACTTTAAGTATTTGGCGACTTATTTGAAAATAGTCCCGAGAAATTCCACATGATTTTCCTTTCCATCTAAGTTCACATAGACACTATTCTCTCAACGGTTCAACTGCCGGTCTTGAAGTTATTGGAAGTATATTGAAAATATTCTTTATAATCTTCATTAGTGGCTAGTAAAACAAGCATTGGTTAATGCAGGAAGTAGCGTTCAAAAAAGGCCATTCCGCTGTAAATGTAGTCATTAAAGTGTGCGAAAATTATAAATTATACAATCCAATTTATTGCAACTGTTCTTAAAAAAATAAATACCTTGCCTTTTCAGACTACACGTTGCTGAGTACGAGACAATCAATTATTCAGAAAGGAAATTTTCAAGTCGAGACGTTACGTAGTCCCTCTTTTATAGCTTGAGCTCCTGTTTAGCCAGATAATCTTAACGTAAAGGAGAAAATAAACAGCTAATTAAGTGGCTATTTTTTGGAAATATTATAAACAAATTGCCATCTAAAATATGAAGGAATATCATTCGTTAGATTTAATTGAAAAACAAATATTTATATGAAAACAAAGTAGAATATAATTTGTCAGTCGCAAGGGATAAAATTCAATATACAAAGATATACGAGTACATACATCCGTGTGGATCAAAGAAAAAAAAGAGAAAAATAAACAGTAAACGTGACTTATAAAGACGATATTTCCAGGATTCAGAGGGTTTTTTTATGTTTTATATTCTATTTAATATGGATGAAGTTTTTATAATGGATGAGGTATTTGACCAGTAACTATTTGATCAAATTAAGTTGATTTATGTATATTTTAGTTAGTATAATTAGTTTTGTGACATACAGAATATTTAAGAATATTGTAACGTTTTTCAAATCATTAATGAAATACTAATATTGTGAACGGTGTATCCTTCAAACCACATTACTTCCTAATTGAAATGAAATACACATGAAATAATAGGTTAAGAATCTTCGCAATGCAGGGTCCCCTTCAATAAACGAAAACATTTCATAATGCTCATGGTTACCACCGCAAATAACGGCTTATCGATTCTATAATACTCACATTGAATACAAAATCGCTTGTTCAGGTGACGGGAGGAATATGAAACTATCCAATATGACCTAAGCCCTGGCTTTAAAGGTTATTTAACACTCATCAATCCGTACAACGGGAGACATCTCTCAGTAATTATTAAAACCCTCGTTTGTTCCCATACTTAAAAAAATCGAATAGTTTAAACAATAAGTTGCATCTCATATGCCACAATAGTGTATGGGATTCAGTTAATAAAAACATATTTTAAAACAAAGATTTACGTTAAAAATGTCAAAATCTTTCGACTACTAATCACTAAATTGTAAAATAACATTTGAGATATTTTTTCATAAATAGGCTACCACACCCAATAGAATGATGTATACTATTAATATTAAAGCCAATAATGCAATTTACAAGAGTGTAAGCTTTAGTCGTGTACTCAAAGCTCGGTGATTTGTGATTATTATGAGATTTTTCAACATGTGCACCCATCTCCCATGGGCTGTCAGATGAGCTGGTTTACGAGCGTTTGATTGAATCAGTAAACAGGATATGTAACGCCAGCGAGCAGAGCGCTGCAGATCCGAACGGGGCGGGTCGTTTGATCTCTCTAATCATCGCAATATGTTGTGGCATCGTATGGTAAAGCTCTTATCAGTCAGTCTACAGTATACAAAGTCCTGCCACGGTACCATTTTATTTATTTATTTATGTAAATATATTATTATTTTACTATATATAATAATATGAAGGGCAATTTGCGGTATCGACTTGACATGGAAAGATGTGGAGTGTCAGACTATGGACCGACCTGAATGTAGGTGTCTTATGAATCACTGTGATACTAATGAAACGTATAGGGTGCATGATGATGTGGCCAAGTGATTTAAGGTTTCCGTTTTTCTTTTTATTCAATAAAAAAAACTGTTTACACAGAATATTCCTAAAATGAACAATTGGTCAGCAATAGATTATTTTAAATGTTTAAATGATTTAAATAATTTATTTTCTACAAATTTTAACAGGCTTGTTGGAAGATTTTCACAACGATGGCCCCTAAGTTGAACATGTTTATCGGGTGTATTGCCGTATTTGGTTGCCTTAGAAGCAGGACGACTTTTCGAAGAAGTTGCAGCCATCATCATCAAGGCGATGTCAAGAAAATATTACTAAATGTGATAATATTTGGTAATATTTTCTAACATTTCTTTGACGAAACGACAGCCATCTTCTTCTTCTTCTCAGTGTCATGGCAGGTCCCCCCAACGTTGAATATCACTTGAAAGTAGATATCTTTGTCCCCGGCAGCCCAAAAAAGATCTCCAACGCCCCTTATGCCAGTCCAATCACGTATATTGCGGAGCCAGATTTGTCTCCTGCCAACACCTCTTCAGCCTTCTATTTTGCCTTGGATGGCCAGGTGCAGTAATTTGTACTTTGCTCCTCTAAGTACATGACCTACGAGGGTGGTCCCAGAAGTACCCGACCTGACGTATAGATGGCGGTTGTTGCTTTAAAAAATTACTATGGTAGAAAGTACTAAACTTATAAAGCTTAAGTTTCAAGTTTTAAGACGCTACGTTGTTTAGTATTTGTTTGGCAGCCATCAATAGTGAACGCTCTCAGTGAATTTGTAAACATGGAAAAAATTGGTCATCGTTATGTGATACAATACTTTCATTTGAAAGGTCAAAGTCCAATCAATATCAAAGCCGAGCTAGATTCTGCTCTGGAGGAGTCTGCTCCTTCGTTTACAACAGTAAAATATTGGGTGGCAGAGTTTAAACGAGGCCGTACGAGCTGCCAAGATGAACATCGCAGTGGTCGACCAAATGAGGTGACCACACCAGAAATGGTAAAGAAAATCCACAAAATGGTATTGGATGACCGTCGATTAAAAGTGCGCGAGCTATCAGACATGGTAGGCATTTCAAAAAGTGCTGTACATCGCATATTGACTGAAAATTTGGACATGAGAAAGCTGTGCGCAAAATGGGTGCCGCATTTGCTCATAATGGAACAAAAACCGCGCCGTGAGGATGTTTCAATCGAGTGTTTGGCGATGTTTCACAGCAATAAAGTCGAGTTTTTGCGTCGATTCATAACAGTCAAAACAATGGACTGAAAGGGGAGAATCGGCTCCAAAAAAGGCGAAGACAGTTCCATCTGCAGGCAAGGTCATGGCGTCAGTTTTTTGGGATGCGCGTGGGATAATTTTCATTGATTATCTTCAAAAAGGAAAAACAATCAACGGCGAGTATTATGCGAACTTATTGCACCGTTTGAGATTGAGATGAACTTATTGCAAGTGTCGTTTCATCAAGACAATGCACCAGTTCACACATCCGTTATCGAAGTGGCCAAAATCAATGAATTAAAGTTCGAATTGCTTCCTCACGCGCCCTATTCGCCAGATTTAGCCCCCTCGGATTATTTTCTTTTTCCAAACTTGAAAAAATGGCTCGGTGGTAAAAGATTTACCAACAATGAAGAGGTGGAATCTGCGGTTGATGGCTATTTTGAGGCACTCGACGGTTCTCACTATAAACAGGGTATCGAAGCTATTGAACATCGCTGGAAAAATTGTGTCGAGCTGAAAGGAGACTATGTTGAGAAATAAAAATATTTTTTCCCAAATTTTTTGTGTTTTCTTTGTTAGGTCGGGTACTTTTGGGACTACCCTTGTAAGTAGGACATCTTTAGCCATCTTCAAAGCCGATCAAATACGGCAATAGATCCGAAAACTAATTTCTTCATACAGGATCCATCCCACAACGTGGAGTTGCTTCCTTCGCTACTCCCAACGCTCGGATTTCCTCCGTACCATTCACCCATTTTTTCTTGGACGATCTCTTCGTCTTATTCCGTAAATATCGAGCCCAATTGATCTCAACTAGTCAACAAACGTTGTTATTATATTCAAAGAATTATTAACAATAAAAAAATATAAGTAAACGAGAAAACAGATAAAAAAAAATTAATTACTTTTTTAAACACAGATCCAATTATTATTATTAGGTACTACCCAAATCTATCCGGAAAGCTCTGAAAGTTCGTCCGAAGTAAAAAAATGTAAAATCTAAAAACATATACCTAGCACATTATTGTCGATCATGTTCAGAGTTCTGATTTGTAATAACAGATGTCGCACTATTTTTTTCACTTTTGTAAATAAAATGAGGCGCGCGTTGTTATAATTGAATGATTAAACTGAAATATTTTTTTCTTATCCACGCCCCAATGTAGTGTTGAATAAATGTTATAATAATCGCGACTGAAGATTTTAGAAAACAGTTTCAATATTCCGCTGCCGGGTGATGAGTCGGGTAGTTATTGTTGTGTTTAAAGCGGTCTTTTATTTAAAGAAATTCATATAAAATGTGTTTCTAGAAGTGGTAAGAAGTTAACCTAATGAATATTTTATATACAAGCCCCGTTTTATGTCATAGCGGTATTATAACAATACAGAAACGTTAAAAAACTTGACACCGTACATGGCGCGGGTTAATCGTCTTATTAAATAATAATTTACTTTTGTTTCATCAAAATAAATACTTAGTAGTTAACAACATATTGCTCATTTAAACTTACCATGGGCATAATGTTAATTAATCATTTTACTTTTGTTTCATCAAAATAAATACTTAGTATTTAACAACATATTGCTCATTTAAACTTACCATGGGTATAATGTTAATTAATATTTTTACTTATGTTTCATCAAAATAAATACTTAGTATTTAACAAAATATTGCTCATTTAAACTTACCATGGGTATAATGTTAATTAATATTTTTAATTGGAGATATATTTCAAATATTCACTTATATTATTAAACATACACAGTATCATCTTTAAAAGTCAATAAAAATAATTATGACCTTAAAACATATAAAAAATTCGTATCACAACACTGGAATAAAATAAACATAATTTATGTACGTAACTATTTACAAAGCGGTAGAATACGAATGATACTCGAGGAGTCGGCACTATTATCAAGGACCACTACTCCAGAGTACAAGAAACAACACAGCACAGAGACACAAGCACGTAGGGCACGTGCACGTACTCGGAGAAGAACAATGTCAGCCGGCGCATATAATGCCACTATTCCGACTGCAGCGGGCACGGTCAAGCCGCTTCGGCACTGCGTGACCGGGTCCTTTGCTAAGCCATAGGTAGTGAATGGACGACCCGGGGCAACACGTAATTACTAATTTGTTAATGACAATATTAAAAAAAAATATGTTTGAGGTGACAACCCAGAAGACGTACATATGTGTTAAGTAATTAAAAGATTTACTCAGATATCTTGGATGATGCTTCTAAAGGAGCGAAATTACCAAACCAATAGTAAAAGAAGAGGACCTTCTGGAAAAAAGGCATGAATTCATTTTCAATTCAACTTTTACTACAATTAACTACATTATACAATATATAGTATTAACATGGTAGTGCTTAGAAAACATTTTTGCAATCAGGTCACATGTTTCTAATTCTTCTTATAGTATAAAATGCGCTATCAACATGATAAAATCACATTCTGTATCGTATCAACGTGGATTGGTAAATTTTGAATAAACGGATAATTTCCCTGGATTGTATAATAATTATAGTCCGGTTTTCATTTAAGGCTTGTTTACAACCTTTCTGGTTGGTTGGAAGAGATTGCCACATGGCAATAAAAGCACCAGGTTGTACTGTATCTAAGTGTAATACAATACAATGAGCCACGCATGTGCCAAGCTTCAGTTCTACTCGTATTCAGTACCAAGCTTTACTCGACTCACATCTGATGAGTCTGAAAGCACTTTCCGTACGAAACTGATTTTTTCATTTGACTACCCCCCCACCACCCCCACACCCTAAGGGACGTATCAATTTACGCACTAACTATGATTAAATTACAACCTGATAACAAATCGCTACTAATAAAGTATTACGGACGGATTAATGACTCAATATGTATAAGTACTACATATCACACAAAAATATGAAATATTCAGCGTATTATAAAATTGATATGTACAGATTAAGTAAACCACAATCCCCACAACGATATCGTTTTACATTGAAAAGAATCGGATATCTCGTATGGTTAGCTTAAAAGTGATTGCATATCGTGGAAACAAAGAAACTTGTATATGTCATAGCTATATTTAATTCTTCGATAAAATTACCTAAAAATAAAAATATTCTAAAATGTCATTTACCAGAAGATAACTTAACGTTCAAATAATGAATAAAAATAGAAGAAATCAGTAAATATATTTTTAATATATACGCAGTGGGAAAAACGAGTCTTTAGATTCCAAAGGTTTAAATAAATAAAAATATTAAATAACATCAAAGGAAGCGATAGGAACACTGCCAATTTAATTGTCTAGGTGTGTTATTATATAGGTAGTACTAATAGAAAATTATGTACGACCAATAATATAAAAGAAAGTTAAGTGTAACAAGAAATTTGGTAGTCAGCTATTAAATCCAAATTAGGAACGATAGAAAGTGAAATAGATATAATATCCGGATATTATCGGATAGCCATTAATACGGGCCTACAGTGGTGAGACATTAATGACACATGACGCGCCCAACGAAGAACCCCGAGACAAGCCGCAAAACCAGGTGATCGCGCTTGACAAGTTAAAAATTACACGTCAATCCGCAGAGAAGTAATAGACCAGTAACTAGCGACGATTCGTTTAGACGCCGTTTCTGGCCTAGACCTTCCGAGCGATACACGTAATTCAATGCTAGCGATTTAATACCCATGCCTTCATGTTACTCGTTTGTACATCGTACAGAAGAGAAAAAAAACAGGATACAAAATCCAATCTAGTTAAACGATTAATGAAATTTAAATTGAACTCAGAATATAATTCGGCACACACGATTAATATTATATTGCTTAGGAAAAATTATTTCGTGTACTGTCAATTATAATAAACAAATATTGAAATATTAGTTTAAATGGACCATTTGTTTATTAAGTCTGATCTATGATAAATACTCGTATGACTGATACACAAGGAATGTACTTGTACTTGACAAAATATAGCATTTCAAATAATTCAAGTTGATCATTAAATTACTGACAACATTTTGTATGACAATATCATATATTTTAACAATAATGCAATAGTTAAAATATTGACAAATAATCTTTAAAGCAATCCTAAAATCTGTGTATCGGCATATA
Organism: Odontocerum albicorne; assembly: GCA_949825065.1. Lineage (NCBI taxonomy): Eukaryota > Metazoa > Arthropoda > Insecta > Trichoptera > Odontoceridae > Odontocerum > Odontocerum albicorne. The sequence goes on along the minus strand of OX463839.1, from coordinate 15,732,419 downwards.
CTCGTATATCATGTTACTGCATTCATAAAAAATACACCTAATGTGGAAAAATATCAGAACACTATATTCATAATAAATTGTTACAAATATTCAACTTATACAAATATTCAAAATTGTTATGAGTGTGCGTGAACTTAAGAATTATTAGTAAGAAACTATTATAATACGATAAGAATCTCACAACGTATAACATAAATTTAAAATATTATAAACAGAAGCAAGAAAATGAATCCAGAAATCAGCTCCAATAACTTAAATGTCGTTAGAGCTACTAGAAAAAAATATTAAAATAAAAAGCAATTATTAGATTACCGAAACCTCAAAAGAATACAATAACTAAAATGAATAAGCTGTAAATTTGGCGTTGACTAACCAACAGCTTCAGATTTAGCGAGCGGGCTAAAAATTTCAAAAGAATATTAATTCACTAAACTAACCAAAGCCCAATATGACGAATTGTGCAAAAATGACCCAAGCCGTTCTGAAATAATTGAAGAAACATCCAGCTGCTTTCTATTATGAGCTTGTATGGATCATTATATAATATTATATTAAACGAAATTTCCATGAAATATGAACTCAACTGGCTTGATATTTTTCCACATATAAAATTAATTTGTTTTTCAATTTATTAAAAAAACATAGAATTTGTATTCGTGGATTGGATCCTTTTATCAAAAATATATGTCCAATTATTTTTCGTATACGTATTTCTTTGAATTTCTTTCGATTTGCAGCATTCCGTCAGAAGCGTTTGGAAGGGTGGTGGTTTCGGATTGTAATACGCTCAATTCAATTTCTATTATTAACGATTCGTTAATTCTTCCTAAATCCCTGGGTAAAAATATTTTGGGTTGGCAATGAATGGCTGGAAACGTCTCCTCTAGTTGTACTTAAGCAGTGGTGTAACTTGAATATCACAATAATAATATAAATATAATTTTGTGCGTTCTCTCACCTCTACAGCACCATGACCATTTAAGTTGTTCGAAAAAAATCTAATTTTTTATTAGAAAAAATATATTTATAAAATATGTATAATCTTTAGTAATTAATAGTGAAAAAAAGAATGATCATATGTTAGACATTCTAACAATCACGTTTCGAACGAATCGATTTCGAGTACATAAGATTTCAAAAAGAACAGCAAAAAGTTAGGATATACCAATATTTAAATTATTGAAATGGAATTTAAATCATTGTATAGGCGACCTCAGATGAAGTACTTATAAACATATTGCAGTGTCGATTATAAAAAATATTCGTGAGAAGTTCTTGGCAATGACATTACAAAATACTCGTACATAATTTGTTTACGAATACATAAAGATGAATTATAGTGCGGCTAGCTGTTGAAAATAGTCGAACTCGCTTGCAATTTTCCAAATAATATGTCCATTTTCGCAAAGCCAGGCACTAATATTTACATTATCCACGGTCGATACCAACCTGAAAATAATATCCATATTTTTTTATGAAACAACCAATGAATGATTTCTAAAAATATAAATTGTATGTAAATAGCACAGAATTCAGGCATAAATGAAACTTTCAAATTATTGTTTGCTTTTATTTTCCACAATCCATTTACTAAACGTCTTCGTCTTCTGACAGTTTTCTTAAGATGGTACTTTTAGCCTCTTATCTGAAGGATTGGTATAACTATTTTATATCGAGAAGTACGGCCAATATTTTTAAGTAAACTGGTATATTATCCAAGTTCAAAACGGATAAGGCATTTAGATAATAAAAATATATTTAATATGCAAATACAAATAATATATAAACTGAAATTATCACCTAGTTTAACCTACTATTTAAAACGTCACTAATTCTGGTGTTAAAAGGTTAAACGAGAGAATCACTTGACTTAATGAATGAATTGAATGATTTCCGTTCCACCTATGTCCCTTGTTCCAGATCAGATTACCAATTCCCCGCGGATAATGGCAACAGCCGAAGCAGTCTGCAAAGTAAGTTTGCTCATGCCCATGCGCCGTGACTGCGGTTATAATACGCACCGCTCAGGTGACGGTGACAGGTTGCTGGCCGCGCTTCTATATGTCTTACAACCACACTAGATACTCGCACGAGGTACTCCTCTGTTCTGTTTGATGGACGTGACGGGATAGCTGTGAATATGATACGCAAGCGACACTGACACATGCCAAACATACCCACCCGTACATGCAGGTAAAACGGGGTTCCTTTGTGCAAAATAAATTATAAATATGATTGTAACGTAATCTGAGGAACATTTATATTGAAAACCTGAAAATGAGTCAATATCGAAAACTCGTAAACATGTGCCCCAAGTCTAGCGTCTAATGTATAATACTCGTAATATTGAACCGAGAGGATTAAAAACATATTTATTAACTGTCCGGCGTGTTAGGGATAACATTCAATAAAATAATTAGTTTACATAAGTTAAGTAGACCATTAAATAGTTAAAACATGCAGATCGTTCACTTATGCATAACTATCTGCGAGACTTGTACATATGACAGTGAGTAATTGATAATTAATCTAATATGACGGCTGTCTCTTATGTGGCATTCTTGAGTATCTGAAAAACTTCCTTGATTTTTTTTCAATGTAAATTAAATAAACAGCTGTTTAGTTCAGTTTACATTGAAGTCTCACTGTGTTCGAACAAGAAGTGGATAAGCTTGTATCGATATTGTGATGGACATTATTCCAGCATTCAGAGTAGCTGTACTTCAAAGGATTCATGCTATTTATTTTATCCCCACATGTTCCCTTTCCGAATTATACAATTGAGAACAACATTCGATTTCAATACATAAAAAATGTAATTTTAACACTCATTCTTGCTAAGCAGACAGGCGGGAAAATATTAATTTAATTCTCTGATACAAAAATTGTTTAATCTAGAAACCTCATAGCAGATACAATAAAAACATGATTAATTTCATATTGCATAAATGTTTCTCAAAAACTTCATGGTCAAAAAATTAATATTTATAAATTTTTCATAAAATTGAATAAAAATAATTAGCCACGAGTGGCTAAAAACGTATTATATGTTAACTCTCTCAGTAAAAGCAGTTACGCGTGTACTGGGCCAATATATCAGACAAAAACTTCACCCAGCACGTCAATAAAAATAAACAAATCGCTCGTTTTATTAATTTAGTTCCACTAACCTGTTAATAAAAACTGAAACGAGCTATAAATAAAATGTTTAGTGCGGACGGATAAATATTAAACGCAATAAATCAAATTAACTGCATCAATGAAATTAACGTAAATTAAGAATGAAAATACGTACAACTATATTACGGCCGTTAGTATTCCAATTAGATTGAATGTTTCAAAAGAAAACGAAATGGCTCCAGGGAGTCCATATTTCTCGATTTAACCGATTACCGAAATTGCCCTTAGAAATTGTCGACTAATTAGTAATAAAAAGGTAAATGTGTAAAATAACAAATATTTTCAAATAAAACAAATATTTCGTAAAAATGTCTTCTTAAATAATAACTTGGAAAGAAAATCGAAGGAACAGACTTAAAATGTCCAAAAATTCGGAAAAAAAACCTTATGAATACATCGTCAAAATACAGTAGAAAGGAGAATTTAAATTATCATAGCACATAAGAAAACCATAATTTGTCAAGATAGGTCAAGATAGTTCAGAAATAGGCGATCATATCATAGTAACTATTATAAGGATTTGCAAGATTTTTAGGTTATCGCTACATACATAATAATTCACCAATATATTAATTAATACTACAATAAATGCAACTAAATTTTAACTACAAGTATAAAGACTTATTGAACCCGCCAAAAATGCATTCAAAATGAAAATAAATCATCAAATTAACCGACGCAAAGTCTAAATTACCGGTCAATAAGTTTACCAGTACTAGACTCTACTCTCAGCGGTTATAGTATTTTGTTAAGTCTGTTATGTGTTTTATTGGGACTTCACACCCACGTAAGAATGGTTCAGGTTAATGAACCTCATACTGTCGACTTATTCACAGTGTGGGATGAAATAAATGATATTTTAAGTGACCCTGATTCAAACATTACCACTAGATATATGTGTAAAGCAAACGAGATCAATATCAATTAATTGAGTTCATTCTATTCACAATTATGGTAATACATTGAACTACTGTTGATATTTAACATTTCGCAAAAATAATAATACTTTTATAATTCATATGAGTATCAAAATGGATCAATAATTAGATATAAAACTTCCAAGACCATCATCATTATTATCAGCACTTCAACCTACTTTCTACTTTCAAGAGCAACGGTATGAGTTTATAATAAAAGGGCTTATTGTACGATGACATGTTTTTACCATCACTGTATTCCTAAAATCAAGCTTCTATAATTAAAAACAAGTTTTCATTAGAATGTAAAATAACGTGGACACTAATTATATGCATCACACTTATTCATTCACCATTCTGAAAATGCTCGTTTAGTGAAAATTGTCAAAGAAACAAAAATGAGTGGGATGCAGTTAAATAAACTACTGTATTTATTTGTTTGTAATACGGAGTTCGACCGAGAATAAATAATCCGTTGATAATGTATCAATAAGAAAATACAACAAATAATGACAATATAGTATGTTACATATTTAATAGTACAAAATGCCAAAAAATATTTAAAAAAAAACAAAGGTTAGTATCTACTCGTATACTATCATATCATTTTAACGACAAGTTTCAAGACATGTAATAATTTATTATTATACAAAATGCTGTACAAAAAGCGTTCGCGGCAAAATAAATTTAAAGTGACAAGGCCAGGCCTGGCCAAACTATGGCCCACGGAAGTCATTTTTGTGAGAGAGAGAAAATATATCTAATTTTTATAACAATTAAATACAGAAAACTATATTAATTTGAAAGAATTAGTAATGAAACATACTTGTGATATTTGGTTCAACTCATATATGCGAATAACCTTTCTTGATAATGAATATCCATAAAAACCTAACAAGATCAAGACTAACTATTACCCATTTGGAAGCAATATTGAGGATGTCAACAACAAGCATGCATCCTGGTATGGAGAAATAAATTAATGATACAAAGCAATTTAATTTTTCTCACTAATTATTTTTATACTACATAATTGTAATTCATTTATATAATTATAATTCGAAATGCTAGAATCGATTTATAATAAATATATTAAACGTTTCATTTAACCGCAGTATAATTATTTTTTATCATTTGGCCAGCGACGAATTCAGACGAAGTCATACAGAATATGACCCGTCTTTGAAAAAATTTTGCCATACCTGGACAAGAGCATCTAAAACGTGAAATATATAATGTTCGTTTCTCGCCAACATAATATTACGCGATGTCGAATTTTGTTACGACGATGAATTTTCATGAAATAGATGACCTTTTATAACTTTAAAAAGGTCTAACATGTTTGGTATTTGGTGAGAACTACCATAGATGAGTTCCCGAGTATATTCAAATAGGTACAAGCACTATTTAATATAATGTTTTGAAATGTATTATATAGGTAGTCAAATATAAAAAAATATATTACGTCTACCAACGTCATAAAAAAATCAATCGTAGGATAGAAAGGGAACATGGTTAGATAGAAGTGATATTGAAAGAACAGTAGCAGCAGGCAATATAGTATACAGAGGGTTATACAGTATGTTCACCGACCAGAGCAACTACAAAGAAGCAAAACTGGCAGCTCGTAATGGAATCTTAGTTCCAACATTATGGATATACAAGCGAAGCTTGAACGTGGTAAAAAGTGAGGAAAGTAAAATAAAGTTAAATACGGTAGAAATGGATGTTGAAAGATTTACAAAAAAATCGAGAATTATGAAAGAGGCAAAAGTAGTCTTTATAATGGGAGAGTATGCATGGTGAGGTGTATGGACATAGCAAATGTGAAAAATGTGCACCAGGATAAAATCAAGTGAAAATCTGTTATCTCTGCAAATCCCAATAGAGACATGGCATGATGGTGATGATATTAGATATATATTGTACAATTTGTAACGTTTATGAAGTCGTGGAATGCAGATAGATGATGTTTCACTTAATACCAAGACATAGTTGTGCGCGATGTTGACGAAAAAGAATGAAAAGTATTCACACAGAAGAACGCCATCGGCAGAGCGTGCTGCTCTGAAGTGTTCCCGAAATACAACTCGATCAGGATCTGGAGGGACAAAATTAGAACAGTTCAAGGAATGCTACAACACGGGGGTCAGGATTTCCGGACAGTCCGTTCGTAGAACTTGAAACGCAGACACCGAAAGGCACACAAGAGATGTATACACGTACATAATCGAAACATCCCGAGCGTCGATCACTTTTTACGAGTTGAATCTCGTTTGCGCATATGTCATTATCAAACTGTTCGAGATGACATTTCCCATTGCTACCGTATGGAACGTTAATCGAATTTATCTAACAAACAGTTGATCGTAGATTTGCACGAGTTGGAACTTCCTGCTTGTCCACACAAAAAATTACAAAAACATGGGTGAATATTTTCTCACAAACGATATCCGCAAGGTAAGTGGCAATTTCAATTATTTATCTCGATTTAAACAATCAGGTACACATATATAACCACAAAAAAATTACCCCCCCACTACCACCACGTATTTTCCCTTTTGGGGTAAGCAGATCAAATATATCTACGCCATTCTATCCATGCAAACTCGTCATACACGCTCTCCTATTTCTCATAATTCTTACCTTTCGTTCAGTAAAAATTTCTCCAATTATTTCCTCTCACGCTTTCCTAGGTCTACCCCTTCATCGCTCTCCATTAATTTCAGAAAAAAAATTGTTTCGTAAGTCTTCCGTAACTCGTTTTCTCAATTAGCCAAACCATTTCAAGATTCCTTTCTTAATTGTACCTATGATACCATATAACATCTATCTCTAACAAACAGTTATCCTTCCAGTTATTTTACGCTATCAAACATTGTAATACAAGATATTCTACACAAGGCAACGATTTACACCACAATTATTCTTCTCTTATCACTCCCTTTCAGAGCCCAACTTCCATACATCAAAGTTGGCACTACCATACCACTGTGCACAATCATTTTTTAAGATTGAACGATTAATTTATTGGAACATCAGTATAAATTGAGCCATTGATCTTGGTATCTGCAGCCACACGCCTTTCAATATCTTAATCTATCGAATGCATGATCCCCATGTTATAAAAATAAGTAAAATGATGGTGTTTTAGTGTGTTTTCACATTTTTTTAATAAATGTAGGCATTAAACAACAGGTTATGGTATTCAACAGTTTTAAATATGTTATATTAATAGGTTTTCGATATATATCATACCATAATGTTTTATTCAGGCTAATTTATGTAGGAATACGATAACATTTTAAAAACATCTCAACTTATATAATTTTGATATGTTTGATCAATAATTATCCAACTTATAGGAGTAAACGCTATGAATTAAATGAATATTTAAAAATGAGAATAGAGATTAAAATCAATAAGTCAATGTGGCAACGTCTCTCTCCATCCGCAGATGATAACCCGTCTTCTATCCAAGCATAACCCACACAGTCATTTTTGAGAAATGATTGCACGGAGTGTAATGGTGTGGTTAAGGTACTTGAATAATGGAGCAGTCCCACGGACAGAAGAGTTAATGGTTGAATCCAGGCATCAAGTTTATGATTTTAGATACGTACTCGAAGATACCTCGTGCTAAAAAATAAGCACTCACGTTATTTTATTATAATTATCATGAACAACATCTGCCGAGTGGATAGCATATAACGTTTATTTTTATTCTCGAAATCTTATACCAACAAATTAATAAATAAGCATGATATTCAAAGCGTTGACTATTTTATATATTTTTTTCCGAAGATGGATCAATATGAATAGAAAATCTCAATTCAAATTCGTTTTATATTGATGAAAAAAAATTGCTATGATTTCCCCTATACAAAGGAAAAGGGTCCAAGATAGAGTGCGAACATTATTGCGCCATGAGTATATTGAGTGTAATAGGTGAACTGGATGAAAAAGTGTCAACTGAGCATGTTTACTTAAGATAACGGAAAATAAGTGATGGGCTGTGCAAGGAGCATTTCTGGGTAGATGTACAAACGAGACATTTTCCCTAAGAACGCTCAGCGAAAAATGATTGAGCAAAAGTAGGAAACTATTCTAAGCGTTAGTGGATCTTGAAAAGCGATGCGATCGAGTTACTAGGGAGAAGTTAAGGGGCGTTTTGAAAGAATGTGGAGTAAATGGATCGGTGTCAGATGGGCGAACAAATAACCGAGTGGTTTTGCATTAAAATATATGTAAAGTGACCAGGTTTGATGTCTATAGGTATATGATTATGGCTGCTCAATATTAATATTGATTTGAGTGTAAAATATGAAGAGTAAAACAAGAGACGTGAAAATGTCAGATTTCTTTGTCAAAAAGTTATTATTGTATATAAAGAATATATGGTGATACTGGCAAAGAATGGATATAATTTGGCAATTTTAATTTATAAAATGTATAAACAGTGCTTGGAAAATAATTTAAAATAAATATAAAGAAGAAAAAGTGATATATACACACACATACCATCACGTCATATCCCTGTCAGGGTAGGAAGAGAGGACAGAGCAACCGACTTTCCAATCTCGACACACATCCTTAGCCTTTTCTACGTCCATACACTTTCTCATATAGTTCCTACGATTTCTCTTCATTCTTATTTATTCATCTTTCAAAATAACATTAATTTGATGCAATCATACTTTCTTTGGTCTTTTTCTACCGCTTTCCACTCACACTTGCACTGCATATTTGTTTTATTGATATTTCTTCATTCATCCGTTTTACGCGCCCAAACTATCTAAGAGTACTCTTCTTCTTCTTGCCTCAACACATCAGTCTTAAGTTCATATTCATCCCTAGTCACTTTATTTCATTTACTGTCACATATTGTCACACCAATTATTCTTCTAAGTGTACAGATTCCTACAACACCATTTATTCGACTCTTTACATGATTTTTCTAAATCCACGTTTTACTCCCATTTTTCAAAGATGGTACTAAAATACTGGCGTGGGCATAATTCCGAAATGAACTGCGGCACCAGACCAATAAGAGCTTTGAACACAAAGTCTGAACAAAAGGTCGTGCTATGCACTACGATACACCCAAGAGGTTTTCTTAATGCAGATTTTTAAAATTGAAAATTACTATTTTAATAACGATTCAATTATTTTAATTAACAATTGAAAAAACACCGTTATACTTGAGTTGTGATTTCAATTAATCTCATTCCTGGTTTTTATACAAAGAACTAGATTAATGCATTAACATTTCAAAAGGGAGACAATATACAGAAAATAAATAAAATTATTAATGAAAAATATATACAAATATGTCCCATATAATATGACGTCTATTTTATCTGTATTCTGTCATATGTATGTTCTCAAATAACTCCATGGATATTCAGTGAATCCAAGTCTTAAAGCGGATACATGCTGAGGTACACACACACCTGGCTTAACACGGGCATGACGTCTACTTTATCTGTATTCTGTCATATGTATGTTCTCAAATAACTCCATGGATATTCAGTGAATCCAAGTCTTAAAGCTGATACATGCTGAGGTACACACACACCTGGCTTAACACGGACATGACGTCTACTTTATCTGTATTCTGTCATATGTATGTTCTCAAATAACTCCATGGATATTCAGTGAATCAAAGTCTTAAAGCGGATACATGATGAGGTGCACACACACACACACACCTGGCTTAACACGGACAAGAATCGAAAACATAGTTAGGGGGGGTTGGCGTGTAGGCGTCAAGGAAGCTTTACGCTTAACAAGATTAGAGTAGAGCTACCGCGGGACGCTGTGGAGCGTCTATCCACATCACTTTTTATTAGCCCTCCATCATGAACACAATGTGGTTGCTCCTCCAGCCCTAATGGATATCGGAGATTAAATACATTGCCTTCTGAATAACTCATTATCTCTATGAATACAATTATTACCCTTTAAAAATACATTATCGTAAATTAAACATCGTTACATTGAGGCTTATTTATGGTCCAAAGATGATAATAAAGAAAAGAAAATAAAACAAGATACGAAAGTCTATCAACAATGAATGATCAAGTTTATTTACCGTGAGAATCAAATAACAAATTGCATTCTTTTTACGAAGAATAAACATTTATGTAAAAATTGACAATAAAACGGAAAATAAAAAAATACACCACCTACATATGTATGAGTATATTAAAATTGAACTACTCAAACATTCACATGATCGTCCTTATTCAAAAAGTTATCAACCAGAATTTTGTTTTTTTGATGCTAACTCATTAAGCCATTTCTCTGTGTAATAAAAAAATTACGACCTCCATGGCCTAGTTGGTAAGAGGGTTGCGGGTTCGAATCTTATTGGAATCCAGATTTTTTGAAAACGTTATAGTCTAGTTTACATTAAAGGATCTTTAACATTATTCTGGTTGGTAGGAAGAGATTGTCACATGGTAATAAGCCTGCCAGGTTGTACTGTATACAACGAATATGTAATACAATACAAAATGTCAAATAAAATACTATATTGTATTTTTTGTACCATATATTTATTTATTTGTCTGTCTATAGGTCCAAAGATAATCAATTATGTCATATTTTATACTATTTTAAAAGTGACGTGAAAATGACATCAAGTGACGTGTCCGGCCAAATTGGCGAATCAGTCGACTTGATTTGGAGTCAATTTTTGTTTTGTTCTAGGTAGGATTTGTCAAACTTTGGAATGAACTTAACATTATTAAAAAAAAATTACTTTCTTATCATCAAACCCTCAATCCATGAACTCCAATATCTCCAAAATTTTATTTCTGGAGTTTATCAACATTTATGTACTAAACGAATCATTTAAATTATTATCTGGAAAAATATGGTTAAAAGTGAACTTAAATCTTCCACCATGCAAATATTTTTAAAACTGGACGTACCTTCAAGAAGAGCAATCGTGGTAAATTACATTGTAATACATATTCGACAGATAAAAAAAAACTGGTTATCAATTCTTATTAACACAATATAACTTTTGAGTATACAAAAAGTACGCAACTTCTTGCGTTTCTTCTTCTCAGTGTCATGTCAGGTCCCCCCAACGTTGAATATCACTTGAGAGTAGATATATTTGTCCCCGGCAGCCCGAAAAAGATCTCCAACGCCCCTTATGTCAGTCCAGTCACGTATATTGCAGAGCCAGGAGGTTTGCCTCCTGCCAACACCTCTGCCTTGGATGATCAGGTGCAGTAATTTGTACTTTGCTCCTCTACGCAACTGATGAGATTAAAAAAATGTCTCGTAAAACACCAGAGTCAATTAGTTTGATTCAATAAACAATTGAATTTTTGTAACAATGAGAAGCAACCCCCAAAGCATGGTGTAATTCTATAAGCAAAATGATATTATGCATATTAATTAAAAAGTTTGTAATAATCTCCCTTAAGTCAAGTTAACGTGAACTACTAGGAGTGGTCCCTAAGAAGCAATAAACCTGAAATTTTAAGAAATGGTCAACTATGGGATCGATATAATTTTATTTTTAGACATGTCCTTAATTTAATAAGTTCTCGCAAAAACCCATGGGTGATAAAAAATTCAGCAGCATTTTTTTCGATTCGTATTATTTTCTTTATACGAAACAATAATGCTATATTTTTGAGAAGGCGCTTCAGAATACCTTATTAGTTTTAACTTATTCAGACCTGGATTAATTCTAAGGTTTTGACAAATTATTCTTGCTCGTGAGTGTATTATTTACACTAAATACAACATTATGTCGTATTAGTTTAGATAGATTGCGCCCAAAACGTTCAAAGTCGATAACACATTATCCTACACTTCACATGTTATAAAAAAACATAAATATACAAAAAAGTAGTTTACAAAGTGCATATGAACTATCTGTCCATTATAATGGGCGCCAGGTCTGAAGAGATTAATATATTTTACGACAGAATTAACTATTATATTACGCTTTCCTTGTGTATACAGCACAACATGGCAAGTGTATTGTCATGTGGCATTATCTTCCAACCAAACAAGAGGATGTTTAAGAGGTTTAAAACGTAAAGCAGACTGGACACCTTTATTTTTGAAATGGCTACTAACGGGAATCGAACCCGAAACTGCCGCCTTACCAACTAGGCCACGGAGGTCATCCTATGACGATTATTATTAGTTAATAAACAAAACATGTTTTGACGAAATATTACAATACTTTTTATAAAACACGTGATCTGTAAATGTGTAACAATCAAAACGGTAATATTAACATAACCCTAAAAACATAAGCTACACGACTTTCGAAATTTTAAAGGACAATAAAAAATGTGATTATTTTTAAATAATTTACGGAAAACGGTATCGATTATTTTTTAAAGTAAACCTGTATTTCACTTGCGTTCAATTTATGAGGGAGATAGATACCTTTAAAAATACAAAAATATGTGACCAAGCGAACACCTGACGAGTTATGTGACCTAGTTGATAACATATCCATCTTCCAGCCCGTTGGTACCCATATTTTTCAAAAAGAGAAGTCCGACCAGTCTGTACTGAGTTGTTCTCTATACAACGAAATTGTAATATTGTATAATACATGCCCACAATTTTATCAAAACAGAGCTTAAGTATGGGTAGTAAAAAAATCCCTTCCACGTATCGTAGAACAAAGAGGATTTCCTTGGAATGGAGTATAAAGATGTACACTGAATCAGATCAAGTGCAACGTGAAGGTAAACGGCGCCCATATAAATATAGCAGGCCTTAAAGGGATACTGGCTATCTCGACAAAACGAAGTATTAGGCGACACTAGCCAAAAGAGAAAAATCGTTTAATACAATTTCGATATCCACCGAGACATTTATTCTGTACTTACTAGTTCGGTGGAATAATTTTCTAGTTAACTAAACAAAAAATATTACCGGTGCAGTTGGTATTTAGTAAACTGCACATCGCGCGCAGTGGAGTTCAGGGACTCGGCAAGAGCAGTGGGAGTATTGGCCTGGCAGTAAGCGCACGTTGTCATTTACTGAGAAAGGTATTGCACTCCGGAGAATCATACATTATGATTAATGTCGACACTTTATTAAGATTTAATTGTATTTTATTGTTTCGAAGTAACAATGTTAGGAATAACAGATGAGAATAAAATAAATTATTTGGAAGATTTACGAGCAATAAATAATTGATCGTTTCATTATATACGAAATTCAAATTTGCTATGGAATGGGAAACACTTAAAAAAGCAACAATAATTTGTATGATTTAAGATGGTTCGTATGCTATTTTGAGGTGTAGAGATCGATTTCTGTTGGAATATAAATAAAAATATCTCGTTTAAGTATTTTATCAAGGATCTAATATTTGTTTCAGCTTCACGCATCGTGATTGCTTTACACAATGGGTATTGTGGAGAATCCAGGCTGCGAGTTTGGTTTGGATGATGAAACTATAGACCATGCTTTTCTTAGTTATCATTTGCGAGACAAGTTTGATTTACTAAGAACCATATATTTACCGTGTCCAATGAAAATAGTCCAATATGAGGTGCACGGCCGCGCGGTAACGCACTGAACTTCCGTACGGAAGGTCACCGGTTCGAAACCCGCGCTGTGCAACTCCCCTCGAACGACACAGCCATTTTTTTCCGCCTAGTGTTATCTTCTTTTAGAAAAAAACAAGAAAATTGTTTTTTCTTTCTTCGTGATACTTTTCCACGTATAGAATTCCACATATAGTAAATTGTTTATATTTGAAACGATTGTCTAAAATTGTAATTTAAAATAAAATAGTTTAACTCGTATTATATTGACTCGTATAATTGCGCAATGACTTTGGTAGCACAAATCATCCTAGTTTGGGTGGATTACCAATGATCGGATCGCCACTAGTCATGAATGTGAAATTAAGGTTGATGTACAATAATAAATAAGAAGAAGAACACTGAGATGGTACGGAGATGTAGAACGAATGAATGGAGAAAGACTTACAAAACAAATAAGTGCATATTTGAGTGGAAGACGTGGCGTAGAGGAAGACCGAGGAAAGTATGGTTGGATAAAGTTAATGATATTCTCAAAAAGGAAACGTAGAAAGTCAGAGATATCAGAGGTTATAGATACAAAGCGAATTAAGTGTTCTATTAAAAAACTTTTATTTTCTTTCTTAGATCTATATTAAAGTTATAAATGAAAAATATTTTTTAAATAAATATATTTTTTTTCATAATGGTGTATTTTAACATTTTTAAATGCAACTATTAAATGAACAATTTAATTGATACTAATGATTGATAAATACTAATAATTGATAAATATATTGATACAATTAGATATTAGACCAGAAGTGAAAGATTCAGGAAAAAACACGTATGTTTAAACGTTTATTTTAAATCGAAAATATAAAAGAAAATTGCGGATGCGCAAAGATTAGAAATTTATATCCACACAATATCTTAAGGATTGTTTGAACTAAACCCATATATAATCCAAAGAAGTTATCATATATAACTGATAAGATACTCCACATGATTGATAAACACACGATTACTATAAGAATACGTTGAAAATAAAAATGAAAAACCATAGAGTGTAGTGGCATATATTTTATAATATTATATAACTAACTACACATAAGATATGGAATATTCTTCCAAGATGTGCTCAATGTCCCTATCACAATGTTAATCAACGGTCGTGAGAATAAAACGAGTGAATGCAAAGTAACAAAAGTGTGTGGGTTCAACTTACAACAAAATTGGTCTAATTGACCCAATTGCACTTTTGGTCGATACGCCACACTGGCAAAATCGAGTGTGAGAAAAATCCAATTCCGAGCACAATGTCACGGAGCGAATCATCGAAAATTGCCCCAGTTCAATGGCAGCAATAAATACAACGATATGTACACAACACAAGCTGGATTATTATTCTCGCACAAATGTATGTAATTAAACCGCTTCACCACGCGAAGTTTGTACCATTATCGCGAAATCTCGGGACTAATCAAATTTCGCGATAGCACAGTAATAGGCGATTCTGCTATGACTCTCCGACCAGATACTAATTAGATTTATACGAGTCTCGTCAGTTCAAATTGCTCTCTTGTTGGATATCTCGGGCTTGTAGCCGCGAGCTATAAAATATTGTATTACTGCTCTTCTGAATAAATGAACGCCACGATGAACTCGAATGGCTAAACCATTCGGTTTGACAACAGAAATTCGTCATCGTCAAGACGAAATTTCTGTTATTTCTTTTGGAAAATAAAAATAGCAAAAGAAATTAATAATAAAATTTACTCACAACTTAAAAAAAATTCCGTGGCTGGCATATTTGGTAATTTGCTTCTTTCAACCCGAGGGTTGCGGGTTCGATTCACACTGGAACCCAGTTTTTTTTAAGGATTTCAGTGTGGTTTTCACTTATACCATATTTAACATCTTTTTGGTTGGTTTGAAGAGATTGCCAAATGGCAATGAGACCTTCAGGATGTACTGTATACAAGCGTAAAACAATAATCAAGTAGTCCATCTATATATAGAGAAGATGATTTGTCAGTCATTACGAGTACTTGATTAGTACGAGGCTACTGAATTTTGATTCAGTAAAATAATTTGATATAGATTTTCATTTCATATTGAAAAACACTTTTTTCTCTAGTTTCTCCGCAATCGACATGTAGAGAATGACCTGAAAAAACACTAGGATTTTTTAAGAAATCAAGGAAAGTTTTCTGCTAATTTTGACATTATTTTATGTAAGTACCTTCTGAGGAACCCATAGAATCTTCCACTAATCTTACAATTTGAAAGAATATTCGTGAAGATTCGTCCCATATAACAGGTTTAAATGAAGTAACCCAAAAGCAAGTATACTTGAATCTGAGGTACAACGAAGACTATCCTAGTGAAAGGAAGCGTGGGTGATGCCGACACAAAGGGCTGGTGCAGTGCGCCGTACCCACGAAGATCACAAGGAAGAATGGTACCGTCGAAGCATAATCGTCACCCACGTGGGCCCCAGCCAGTATCGAGACTTTATATATTCAACGAGGAATACCGAGAAGTAAGACACTATAAAACCGCATCAAACAATGGACAAAGATAGTTTAGAGGTAAAATATGATGAATGAATATTTATTATCCTTACCAAAGAAAACTCGGATTATTGACCTATAAAAAATATATATTATTCAAATAGTATGGTTATATTAAACCATTGTTAGATAAAAACTTTAAGATGCCACATAAAATTTATTGTAATTACAAAAGGATGTAGTAACTGTTCAGAAATAGACGTCAAAATTACCATATCTATTGTATAATATCCTTAACTGTCCCGCCACCCCCCCGTATATCACCAAAACTTTTCCGCGTCTTTCCGATCATAGACTAGCGCTACGTTCAAACAGAGATTGTTTATTGGCCTTTTCAGTTCACCGCTCTTCTTTTTTACGTCATCCTTTACTGTCCATACAGTGAGACTGGAATCAGTTACAAACCAAAGTTCGACTCGCTCCGTCCTTGGTATGCTTTAAGAAGCGACTGAAAAAACACAATTTTTAGTCAGTGATATAACGCGTTTCATTCCTGATTTTTTATTTCCTCTCCACCATCCCTTCTTTTCCCATTGATTGATAGATATCTCACTGTATATGAAAAGGAATGTTCGGGTGATTGTCCGTTTTTGTGGGGTTTGTGGGCGTATGTTCACGTATATGTTCATGGATTTCTTGGAGATGGATAGTCATTTTAGTGTTTTTTGCGACCATGTAACTTGCTTTATTTACTTTTGTCTGGTTGTTTGGAAGAGAGATTTGGAGATGCAATAAGTCCGCCAGATTGTATTTACAATAAAAGTGTTAAATAAATAAAGAAATAGTGACAAAGTCAAAACAAATAGAAAATTATTTCAAACCAAATACAATAAACGTTTAGATCCAATAGACCCATCAACAATGTACATGAAAAATAATTAATTAAAAACATTCTGAACCCAACCTGATTCCGAGTAACTGATTTATCTAAAAAAAAAAAACTATGAATACCTGGAAAAGATTGACAAATAAATTATCTATTGTAAAATGTCATTACAACACATCATAGTTTACAAAAAAAAATACAATTTATTAATTACTAACCAACTGAAATCCTAATATTTAAACTGTAATCAACGTATTAATTTTGAAATGATTAGAAAAAAATAGGGATTCTTTGTATTTTTACGTCATTTGTCTTACTTGGAATGAAGTATGAGAGAAGACGTGGTATGCTCAATATCAACTGTACCTGTTTTGTAAAAAAAAAAAAAAAAATAATATATATTTCATAGGAAAACTTTTCATTGGAACAATGGACTGTTTGCGCGTACGTGGCCGTAACAATGGAAAACTACAATTCTCGAGCAAAAACAAGCGATGTCAAACTTTACAATCCAGAACGGAATAATAATTCACAAATCCTGTTCACGAAAGTAAACTTCGCAAGAGATAAAAATTGCAAAGCTGGGATATTTACACCGTTTCTTGTGAGTTAACAGCGCAAGAATCAAATTTATTTCGAATGAAAAACGTATCTCATATCGGGAAAATTAATTTGCAATTCTCGTACTTCAGCCCGACTTGTAAATAGGAATAAGGCTCTCAAAGAACACAAAGGAGGAGATTTTACAGAAATGTATTGTTTAATAAAAGGAAACAAAGTAAACACTTGCGAACACCATTGACTGTTATTGCAGTTTAATCATGTATAAAGAGGATTTTGTCTAATTTAAAAAAGTATTTTGTCAAAAATTCTCTAAATATTTGTTTTTAAGTTTTCGATAGAAATTTCCTGCTGGAATAAAAAAAAACTTATTTGTAATACGAAATCAATTTCAAGTATTCAACAATTCATCTAATAAAATTTAGAGCGACTTACAAATATTTAATAATTTGAAGCATTAAAATATTGAGAAAGTCAGAAGTAAAAACAAAAAACAATAATTTTATATTTTTTATGTTAAGCTTGAGTTGAAATGGCCGTTCAAATATTATCATCATCATCCTGTCGTGTACCTCATGAGTGAGCATTATGACTCTCATGATAGTCCTTGAAGACTCCTCTCCATCCATCTCCTCACTCCAAGTTTCGAAGAGCAGTTAGTTGTAAAGAGGTAGTCCTGTTGTGTTTCTCACTTTGTATACCCGATGCATAGGGACTGTTCTCTTATGCGTCGTCCTTCCACGCTTCCAGTGACCACAAGCCTCTGTCTCCTTGGCCAAGAGCATAGTGTCCAAAGTATCGGAGAACTAGTCTTAGGAATATTGTCGACAATCTGTCGGCGATTCTCAATTCTTTGAGAATTGAGGCATTAGTTCATCTGGCCGTTCATGGAATTCGTAACATCTTTCTCTAGCACCACATTTCAAGTGCATCTATTCTACGTATCTCGCTTGCTCTCAGAGTCCATGTCCCTCCGCGCCGAATATAAATATTGTGAAGACGAGAGACTTAACGTGACAATAATATATAAAAGACACAAAAATTATATTTCATAAACCAAATATCTGATTATGTAATAAGAAACGATGAATCAATTTATTTGTAAGAACTCAAAACATTAACTCAATCAATAGTTATTTGGACAACACATTAAAAAATAAAATTTCTTCCAGATAATGTTTAACACTTGAGTCACATATTCACATGGCATTTCACCGTTCATTCACCTATTGAAGATGGCTCGACGCCAAAATTCTTTATGTATGCAATGCTCAATCAGAAATTCCTCAGTTTTGGACTTAAATATGCATTTTGAATTCAGTACTTCACTGTCATCAGCATAACAGTTTTAGATACACTTTAATCTTCTAAATAAGATTAGTGACTTTCAACGTGTCTAAGTTTTGAGTTTTGGGCAAATATCTTCGAAACTTCATATTAAAATATTAAAAAGTATTAACACCTCGGAATTGAGTTTTACTAATTTTTTTATTAATGCATTGTAGCTATTGAATTCAATCGTAAAAAAATAAAAAAATACTAGCAATAAAATTGTAGAATCATCGCTCTAATGTTTAATATATCGGTGCTCCCGGTCGTATTACACATTCATTGTATCCAGTACAACCTAGCTGGCTTATTGCGCTGGGTGAATCTCTTCGAACCAATCAGAAAAAAGTTAAACAGACCTTAAGTGTAAAACAAAATGCATTCATTTAAAAAAAATTGGTTTCAACGGAAATCGAACCCGCAACACCTGAGTTGGAAAACAGGCGTGTTGCCAACTAAGCCACAGATGTCTTGAAGTATAAGTATAATATTTAGACGGTCAATTGTACCAAATAATTATCATAATCGACTTAATTAGTGTTTAAAATTTGATTTACCCCCACCCTCCCCTCCAGTTAGCATTCAATTTTATTTTTGGTCAGTCGCACTTCCTATATTACCGTAGTCTCTTAATTTATGTCATCTTTCTCTAATCCTTCTTTTTTAAGGTTGCCCCACTGATCCTCTGTTTATCTAGCCAAATATCCTGACCACCTGTATTTCACTCCAGCTATTGTTTGAATAAGAACTTTTCTGAACATTTCAAAAGCTCATAACTAAAGTGAATAAAAAAATGTCGAGAGTAATTTTTCAATAACACCTTCAAAGTTAAATATCACAATTTTCAACATAATGTTTTTCACTCAATGTATCAGCACCCCACTAAATTAAAATTTTCGGCGTCAGGTATTTTTCCACAACTCTGATAAGGTTTAATACACATCGCGTGCCATGGAGGAAAATTGCGGCATTACCTGCGTTCAGGCCTTACTCGAGTGATCGATTAAATTCCTACCCACTGAGGAAAAAGCTGTTACATTATATGTTAGACACCACAACTCGATCATTGTTTCGAATATTATACTTCCGATAATTCGACGAAAGATAAATGTTCAAGATATGCAAAAAAAAAACAACTAGTTTGGCGAAGCTTTACGAGTATAGCTATTAACTTTTAAACAAAAAGTCAGATGTCGACGAATGAAATCATTAATAATAAATATGGTTAGCAATTGAATGACTTCAGAAAAATAAAATCCAGATATGCATGGTTTGCGTTGAAATTCAAGATCGAAGAAAACGTATTTTGATCAAATGTACCTGATTTTGAAAGAAGCTAAAGATAAAGCACAAATAAAATAATATTACACATGATTTAATGTATGAATGTAGAGGTAACGAGAGGAGTGTGTTTGGATAGAACAATTTAGAGATCTGTTCAAGGTATGATACATAATATATTATATCGATTTACACTTGCGATATATACAGTTAAACTTGACGGATTTATATTTCAACCAACCAGGCTGAAACCCTTTTTTTTAAATGGATACCAACTGGGATCAACCTGTAGCCCCCGGGTTGGGACACAGGCTCTTACCAACTAGGCCACGCCACGAAGGTTGCCACGCCACGAAACATGTTAAGAGATCAAAATATGTTTTGAGAATTCTTTTTGGTAAACTTACTATCTATCACAAACTATTATATTATAGTTTAATTTTCACTTGGCTTCCAACTACCTTTGGTTTAATTTATCTCCTTCAATTGACCTGGTTCCATAATAGACTCCCTTTTCGTCTGAAAAATACAAAGCTTAATTTGAAACAGACAGAAACAACTGTAGTTCCTTGGAGTTTTCGCTACTCCTTTTTTTATTTGACGATAAACAGAAATACAGAAAAGAAGCATTGAGCCAATAATTTCTTCAAGTTAATATTTTGGATAAATGTAAGACTAGCCCTTCAACATAATTAAGACACATAAATTAAAGAAATAATTCGTTACACAGCTTCACATAAGAGATAAAAAAATTAAAAGCCGTCGACTCAGGCTCAGCGGCTGTAATGAAGTTACAGCCGATGGTAACATTAGGGCGCCCTGGATGATGAATTGGAGCATATGAGATATAACGCCGTATTAAGGTGCGAGCGAAACCATTCTCAATGTTGTATCATTTACTTATGATCAGGAAAGACAAACCTTGCGTAAGATTTTAACAATATATCTTCCAAATTGACAATTTGAAAAGAAACTTGTTCTCAATGTAGGTCTTGGATCTGTTATGTTGCTAAATCGTTCCTGGGAGATAGAGTACCAGTTGTCTCTCCACCTTTTATGCTTCCTGGCATGTGTTGACCCGCGAGGATTTCGCTATGTATGGAATCTTGTCACGGCCTTGTCTATCCATATGGTTATTATACCAATGCCGCCTTCTCTTTGTGGTCCATCTGACTATGTTATCTGTGTTACATGTCTATCGGATGCGAGGATTTCTGGCCATATCTCTAAGATAGAAAACCAGACAAAAAAAATCAAATTAAAGTTATTCAATAACAGGTATAAGAAGACGCCACAGTTCTTGGCTCAAGAATCTGTATGAATAGTTTGGATGCAGTTCCACTGAGTTATTGTGGGATGCAGTCATCAAAGAAAGATTGCTATGTTGGTGGCTAACCTTTGATTGGAGGCGGCATATCATGAAGAAGAAAAAATAACAATTCATTAATTCAATATATATAAATATTGTACCACCCTCGAGGTGCATGGCTGCGCGGTAATGCACTGGACTTTCGTGCGGAAGGTCGCCGGTTCGAACAAGGAAAGGAAAAAAACATGCCGGTGTGCTCCGGTCATCTCACGTCGGTGTGCCATCGGATCCAGTACACGGTGTGTTCGGTGAGTTTGCTGGTGTTTAACAGCTCACTCAATTAAAAAACAAACTGCACGGCACAGTTTCACTTTCTAACTGAATTTTGCGTTGGAATGGCAAGGAGATCCTCGACTACGAAGCCCAGCAATGACGACAGTGACAACCCTCGTAAAATTTGTAAAAAATATATATTTTTAATATATTAAGAGTACGAGTATATCCGTGATAGAAAATATGTCAATCACTCGGAGGTTTTTTTCAATGATGTGCAAAACAAAAAAAAATTCAGTTTTAAAAATATGTCCTTTTTCTCCAAGCAATCGGAAATATAATCATGTTTATTCAATGATAGTAGTACTTTATCATTCATATTAACCGATTACTAATAATAAATTCTAATTAGTCTGGTGACTTCAACACACCCGAATTGGTGATTAGCTCATATTGAAAAGTGTGGCCGGAAACAACATTATCTTCAGTCCCATTTATCGAGTCTTCGGATTCAGAACCACTGGAGTAGGTGCAAAACTCGTAGTTCGTCAACGCACGTGTTTGGAATGCTACCCGCACGTAAAAAGGCAACAATAGCACATAATTCGTATACATCTAGCGTGTGTCAGTATTGTTACAAGATAAATTATTTAACCAGACTAATGCCCGTTAAATTTTTTTTTTGGTACCATAGGGAATTGAACCCGTAACCCCCGGGTGCAAGTCAATTTTATCACCAACTAGGCCATGGGGGTTGTCGATTACTTACATATATATAAAAATATTTTACATTACTTATAAAAAAAATACTAAATCAGTCTTAGTACAAAAAAATGTTAAGATACAACGGTAAGTATTCACGTTGATAATCGATATGCATGTTTTTCTTTAAATAAAAGACAACCAGCAAAATACATGACTTATTCTTAACCCCTTTGTAACTCAGTTAAAATATCCCTAGAACCAAAGGTTTAACACCTGCTCGATACACTTGAAATAGGTTCAACGTTCAGTTCAAACATCTCCGACGTACATAAGTCACGGCGTATACTAAAGCATCCCGAAGAACTAAAAGAAAACAACAATAAAATAGAGCCCCAGACAGCTGTCAAGACGTTATTTTTCAAGCGACTAGAAATTAAAGCAACTCTGTTGATGCGGCACGACGCGCCGCCGCGTGGAGAGAAATTCACAAAGCCGATAGATAATACTCGTACGATATAACGTAAATATTGAATTTATATCCCTAATGGCAATCTTGGCAACTAAACCAGACCATTTAGAAAAATATGAAGGCAATTTTGCGATTCCATTGATCTAGAGATCAAATAGAAAACTAGTCGAATTGATGTTTTCAAACGAGTTTGCACTGTACAGTGATCAAACCATTTATGATCCACGTCTCATCATGTTATGTGTCATTAAATCCGAATGAAATAAATAAATAAGTTATTTATCTTTTAATATATCTCTCTATGCAGTATTTCACTGCAGCTATATATTGTATTCATTTCATTTTACAGTGTGGATGTTACAGAGGAAGTGCATTGTACTGGGAATGTATTATATATTATTAGTTACGACATCTTCACTCGAGTAATCAGTGAAAGTGAAAGAAATCTATCGTTTGAAAATAATTCATCCACATTCTATAGTGATTGTATACCCTCTGTGTGTTTGTTAACCTTTACTAACTAGGGTTAAGGAAAGTAAAATTAAAATAAAACGTTCAATTAACGTTCTGATTTATTGCAGTCAAGGAGTTATGAAATTTCGACCTGCATAGTCATTCTTATTGCATTTACACTCGAGCCGCATCAGTCCATAGATTTCATATTCTAGAAAGATTCACTAACCAGTCGCTTAAACTGTAACATACAGAACAACAAGACTTTTTCTGGACTAAAACACACATAAAAGAAAATTTATGAATATGAAGACGCAATATAAGGATTTTTATTTCCCCGGAAAAATCTCAAATGTACTTCAAGACTAAATATAGTGCTATAAAAAATTTAAAAACTTCTTTTTGTTAAGTATAACAAGTTTATATCCCATCAGAAATAACTTCATCCACCAAAATTTAAACTGAATCCAATTGTTCTTCACTTCCACACCATACAAATCGATTCACTTTCGTTTTATTCTGTTTACAGCAGGCTTGAAATGTGTAAGATTCGTGCAATAAAAAATTGTATGAATCATTTGAGTTCCTCTTAATTTACACTTATAGCCCTTCAAATATAATTGAAAGTATTCCTTTTTATAGACAAAAATATAAACCTTCAAGACGAGTCACTAACGAGTAAACAAAGATTAGATCTCGCCAATTTTCCGCCAAAACTTGACACCTCCATGGCCAAGTTGATAAGATACATGTCTTCCAACTCTGTCGTTCGATTCCCGTTGGAACTCAAGATTATTTTAAAAAAAGATTCCAGTATTCTCACTTAAGGCTTCTTTAACATATTTCTGGTTAGTTAGAAAACATTTTCAAATGTCAATAAGCCCGCAAGGTTGTACTGTACAAAATAAAAGTGTTAAATAATACAATCATCTTTAAAAATAAATATGGGACATGTTTCTATCTCAATTCTCGAAAAATTAGGATAACATCTCAAATTAATATAATTTTGAGTGCTTTTATTTATTTTATCTAGAATCTTTTGCTTCCACGACATGCCTTCCATTTTACATAAATCACCCACCCAGCGTGCCTATTAATGCAAAACAATATTTCCGCCAAGATATCATATACCCAAGGATACTTCGCTACACAGTGGGGCTTTGTATCAGCAATGAAACCAACACATATTATATCATCAAGTCCACAATTAAAGCATTGAATGTGCACTTGCACTCGTATCAAATAAACACACATATACATGCATGAACTAAATAAACTATTCGAGTGAAATGACGTCTGATTGAAGAAAGCAGACGACAAACAAATCAGTAATAGAGGCAAAAGGAAATTATAAATCATAAAGTGATAAGGCGCGACTTCCAAGAAGCGAGTTGCATAGCACTACACCACAAGCATAGCACTAGTGCAGCTAGATCATGGATAGGGGACAATGAGATGCATTATTATTGTGTGTTTGAATGTGCTGTTGTTGAACAAAGAAAAAAGGAAAATTATTCAATGGCAGAATCTACTGACTACAAATCGAAATATCAATATTACTAAATGTTCATCAAAATGGTCTACAATATGGTCTACAGAACCTACGAATATGGTAAGAAAAATCGAAGAAGTTCGTCAAAATGATCTACAAAATAATCTACAGAACTTACGAAACTGATGATGAAAAATTGAGGAAGTTTAATTTTAATTTGTAATTAAAAATATTAAATACAAAGCCAACTATCCATACACATTACTAGCTGATGTATCGTAGAATCCGGTGCATCACGAGCATTTAAAAAAATAAAATGGATGCTAAATGAAGTTTTATAGATAGATTTTTCATGAAAGTAACAAAACGCAGAACCATGTATCTTATGTGCCAAGTTCTTATAATAAACTTATAATAAACCACGCTGTCATAATATGTCGTAGTTTTCGGAATAACTGTCTCTTCATAATTCTTAATTGGTGGAATGAAAGAAATATCAATTATTGACGAAACCTAATCAAGGAGTGTTTTAAAAACAACATAAACCAAACTTAATATACATCATTCGTACATTTTTTTGGTAATTCGTGTGTTTTAAACGATAAGCATACACATTTATTCTGGAAACATCATTTTCTATACAATAAGTCCTTTCTGTCAAAATATAAATCCCACTAAACGGAAAATGTGACAACCAAATCGTAATCGTAACTGATGCGAGTTAGAGTTAAAGCGTAGGTGAGGTAAGCTTAACTGAGACAAATGCGAAGGAAATCATCTCAAATCATTTAAGAGCGATCTATCTTAAAAAAAATCTAATAAACGACATTAAATTTAGAATAAACAAAACATTTTACCGTGGAGGTTTAACTTTCAAATTTCTTGGTAAGCTTAACTGAGACAAATGCGAAGGAAATCATCTCAAATCATTTAAGAGCGATCTATCTTTAAAAAAATCTAATAAACGACATTAAATTTAGAATAAACAAAACATTTTACCGTGGAGGTTTAACTTTCAAATTTCTTGATAAGCTTAACTGAGACAAATGCGAAGGAAATCATCTCAAATCATTTAAGAGCGATCTATCTTAAAAAAAATTCTAATAAACGACATTAAATTTAGAATAAACAAAACATTTTACCGTGGAGGTTTAACTTTCAAATTTCTTGGTAAGCTTAACTGAGACAAATGCGAAGGAAATCATCTCAAATCATTTAAGAGCGATCTATCTTAAAAAAAAATCTAATAAACGACATTAAATTTAGAATAAACAAAACATTTTACCGTGGAGGTTTAACTTTCAAATTTCTTAACATTATTTTGATATAGAATTCTAATATGACATGTTAAGATTATTTTACATTGTTATTTGACTTACTAAAAGCTATATCTTTGCCGCGTCCAATAAATGTTGCGTTTCTAATTTCTTCGAAGAACTTTCCATTTAAAGATCGATTGTTAATTTTTTGAGCTTAATCAGTTGAAACTTTGAATTATCTAGAATTGGCATTTTTTAAATTGGTGTTATTAAATTGGCTCATATAATTTCATTATGAATTTAATTTGGTGGCACAAATCAACCTAGTTTGGGTGAATTGCCTATTTAAAAAAAAGTTCTATTTTAGATAGACAATCTTTCGTACGTCTTTTTGTAGAGTAATTTAAAGCAATCATTTAAATGTTTTGGTCAAAATCTTGCCTAATAAGCACTATTTTGGCTACATTACGAAAATAGCTTTTGTAGCGATATAACTGCAACTCCCATAGTGCAGGTTCAATTATTTGTAGATACGGAACCGATGCACGTAGAGGATAATCGCAGGCGTCAAGCTCACAAAGCGGCCGACCCGAGATTTATTCGGGTTATTTTGGAAAGCCTCGCAGTGTGGGTTGGAATAATAATCATAGGCCATGGTACGTGCTATGAAATAGCTGGTCGAGTCCAAAAAATATAGAAAATGGTTAAATTTCGTTTCGATGGAAAAGCAATAAATATGTTTAGTTAAAAATGATATGACATGAGCAATAATTCCAAATAGAGTTTATTTTTGTATTTTTTTCTGCAGAAACGCTGTGGAAATAAATACATTTTGAATACGATAACCATTGCAACACAAATATTCCACTTATAGTTTATATTAATACCCAACCGATTTCGAGATTGCTCTTATTATCTACGAAATTTATAATAATAAACTTTTGTGACAAAACAATGCTATGATAGTTATTGTATTAAAATTTCAAGACTCCTAACTTTGTGAGAAAACAATGCTATGATAGTTATTGTATTAAAATTTCATAACTCCTAACTTTGTGAGAAAACAATGCTATGATAGTTATTGTATTAAAACTTCAAGACTTCTAACTTTGTGAGAAAACAATGATATGATAGTTATTATATTAAAATTTCAAAATTCCTAACTTAAGAAAAAAATAAATAAAACTATTTTAAAAGAAGTTCAACTTTAAAAAAAGTGACAATCCGGAATATCTTCGTAATATTGCAATATATGTAGTTGATAATTAAAAAAATGCTTTAAGACAACCTCAAACATCACTTATAGACACAATTAAACAAGTATAAAAAATGCATAAAAATTCAAATGTAATTTGATGCATACAGATATGTTACAAAGAACATCGAAGTTTTAATTAATTCGCGTATTAATTCTAATAATACAGCTTAACCGAGGAATGTGTTATCAGTCTGGTGGGCAAGATGATAAATTGGGATATAACACGTAAGATGATGCCAGCATGCCCTAATTAGAAGTGAAGCACTCGCCAGCGCCATTCGCAAAGGCACGTGCTGAAGTGCCGTGACTAATCGTTGGGTTAATAGGAGAAAAGATCCATGTTGACAAATTTAATCATGAACAACTGACAGGGGCCGCATTACTGGCATTCCTCAATAGTCCGGCTTAAATGAAAAATGCACTTGGGGAAATATTGTATATACTATAAAAAGTTTGCTAAATCAGAACATTTTTTTTGGTAAATCAGAACAATTCTAAATAATGCATTGCAGTCAGGAAACAATTGAAAAGTTTTTTTCTACCATACCCTTCAACATATTCGAATTGGTGTTTCGGACATATTGAAAAGCATTGCCGGGAGACAATATTCAGCCCCAGTAATAGAGTCTTCGGATTTAGAATCACTGAAGTAGGCACGAAACTTTCAGTTCGTCATTGCACATGATGGTAAAACTACCGCACGTCAAAAGACAAAAATCATACGTGCACTCGGCGTGTGCAAATATTGTTACTTGACTAACTCTTTAGCAGAAGGGAACCATTTTTATTTTTGGGTACCATTGGGATCAAACCCGAAACCCACGGGTGGAAGTCAAGCGTCTTACTAACTAGGCCATGGAGTTCGTCATAAGCGGCAACAATATTCAACTCGCGCTGTATGGTAAAAAATTGTAATCAGGTGCGACTTTGTGTATCATAATCGTTCAAGTGCATAATCGTTCAAGTAAATCAATCGTACAGTGATCAAAAACTCTAAATTCAATATGGTATATCACGGAACCAAGTTTATACCAGCAATCATAAAATACAATTTCCCCTATGTTCTCCACATACTCGTATACCTACCTATAAGGTGAATTATTTTCCTTCAGTTTTCTTTAAATATTATACTTTAAAGATGTATATTTTTCAAATGAAAAATACTTTCACTGTCGCTCAAAATCAAAACAAGGTGAAATGAAACGGAAATCCGAGCGGATTTCATAACAATATTATTTAGCGAATATAATAATCAAAATAAAACAGATAGTGTCATCCAATATGTAGGATGTGAAAGCAATTGAATTACTGGTGCAAGTAATGAGTCGTATATCAAAGCAATTAAGTTTCCAACGAAGCTTTTAGATACAATTAAGTGCTATATCGGGTCACCGACTGGAATTCTGAAATAAGTTAAAACCTCACCGAAGTATCGATTGTTTGTCGCGTCCCCGAGTTCCCCTCGTGTTTCTGTAGTAACACTACACCGAGGCAATCAAAGTTTTTTCACAAAGATAGACCGATATTTACATTGCACCCTAAATGCACAAGGCATACAACGAACAAGCAGAAGCATACAACGAAATCTAGTTAATATCAAAAACCTGAGTTGGTAAACATTAAAGTAAAGTCTATTTCAATAATGCATGATTATACGAGAATAAGCTGCATAAAATTTAAAAACCAAAATACGCGGATAAATGGAATACATAATTAAATGATAGGATTATTTATGTGAGGAAATTGTAACACATTTTCAATTTACTGTGTAATTGATAGACACAAGTTTAAATAAACCTTTGATTGATGTGTTTTTTGTGTTTTAAAGGAAATTAGCCTGAAGCATATCTTTATTTTTGAGAAAAACGGTTTCACTTTCACATCTCACAAAAATGATTAATTAAACCACACCCATACCGGACACCGCAATTAATTCATTTAAATAGAATAATTAAAATATACGCACAGTTAATTAATTAGTAAAATTTTCTAACTACACAGCCATAAAATATCGCATGGAAAAACATGTTTTATTAGACAAGCAGATTTAAAATATCGTTAAAAATCAGTCCATAAAAAATAAACTACCCTGTTAAGAACCACCTTAATCTTGGTTTTGAATGATCTCCCCTAAGTTGAAATAACGCTATGCATTGCGGTGATATATTCCCTAATGTACAATGCCTACATAATGTCATATAGCGGTGGCGAGTGATTTAAAGCTGCTTTATTTTTAAAAACGCTCTTGAACACGTTATTCAGAAAAGCCGCTCATATTGAATCCCGCATACTACATTTTATCAAAAATGATTTCGTACAACAGAGTTTTTTTATTAACTCCCTCACTTTTCAATTTTTAAAACCCTCTCAATATGCTTTACTTCCGCGCACAGCCATAAGCTATTTTTCTTTTCTTTATTTTATTCTTTATGTGAAATGTTACGCACCAGCGCCCAATTTCACACTACTCGTAACTCACTCGGCATGGAAGATATTTTAATAACAATAAAAGTCACAAATTTAATAACTTTATTCATTCATATCAAAAAACTCACGCTGATTTCGAGGGAAGATATAAATGCAAAGAAATACTTAGTATTAAGACAAACATACAGTAGACTCAAAGTAGATTATTTATTGTTCAAATACAACGCATCAGAATAAAATCCGAATAGAAATGGTACCAAAATAAATAACGATTCTTGAGGGTACAGTTGAAGCGCTGGCTTTTCATTCACAAGTCGCTGGATTAAATCGATCGCTGAGCTAACTACTCAATCTCTGGTTGCACAAAATAAAAGTAATTAAATTATTTTATAATACCAATTATTTTAAAACAAAAACGATGATCGGATTGGTAAGCTCTTTTCGAAAAAAGAGTAAGAAAAAAGGGCTTGAATTATTTACGAATGAGGTTGGATTTGCAAAACACATTTAGTATTTCTATGTGTCTTTCCATTAATCTCTTGATTGGATCGAACAATTAATGATGACCACACACATAGCCTTGTGATTACGTCAGGACAAGGATGCAAGAAGTCCTGGATGTGGGCGCTATCTAATAGATACTCGTACCAGGATATTATATTATGGAATGTTTCGCCTTAACATACAATAAATGTATAACAAATTGACAAGAGACGTCACATCACACAACATTTGTGTTTTTGAAAGGCTAGTAAAATTAATATTTCCGATTTGTCAAAACTTCCGCTTGTTATTTTTCTAACTCTGTAATTTGTTATTGCTTATGTATTTTTTTTATATGGCTTGTCTGGCATTGCCTAACCTTGCACACTTGCTGTAATAAAGAAATTATTTTTAATATTATTATTCAATTAGAAAACAATACAAGTCAACTTCAGTTGTCAATAAATTGAAAATATCAACACGTCAAAAACATGTCAAAATTTTTAGAAAATAAATTTTAAGCATTTAGTTCACAATTTCGGAAAAGATTATATTTCAAATATTCACACCAATCGCACCTACGGCTACACTTTTAAACAATGAAAACAATTCATAGGAACTAATATGAAAGTATTAAATAAATTCTTATTTTTATAAAAAAACTTACAAAATAAATTTAAAAAATAAAGTTGAAATAAAACATGGATCTTTTTCATTTACATTAATTTTAATCTTTACATTTTTACTGTAATCCTGATACCCTCATCAGAAGATTTCTCTAACAGAATCAGCATTTACAAAATCAAAAGCAAATGATATATTAAATCATTAGTTAAAAAGAAATATTAACTAGAAAGGAATTTTAATGTCTCGAGTCTAGCCAGATTCGGGGACACTCCATTAAATATTTTTGATACGTTAGATGTATCGATTTCTCTCCATAGCAACTATTTACTTTAAAAGTATTGTCTAAATACTATAGGTGACTTACCAAGTACGATGAATATTTGTAACGGTTGTTTCCATTTCTTTCTTGATATTGGCTTTCGTAACGCAAATTTTATATTTTTTTACCAAAAGGTTTTAATTTATTAGAACCGTAGACAGTGATAAAACGAAGTATAATTATATATTTACATGCCACAATGGGAAGTAAAATGCATATTCGTGCTGAGTTTAATGACTGAGTATATAGTTTTTCATATTTTTATGTATACACACCTTAAAAGGGTGACAAAAAATTACTGGTGTAAAAATAAAGTTTGTTCACTAATATTTTAAACTAAAAAGTAAATAATAATAAATATAGTATACCATAATTAATTATAATCATAAATCGTTATAATCTTAAATTTTACAAATCTTTGTAAGGAGTCCATAAATTAAATAGATTGAGAATGAATATTAGAAAGTTATCGTAATTGAGTGAGGAAATAAGGATTTGTGTGAAATAAAAGTGTAAAACGAAACATACGAGTAAGAGCATGTTGAGGAAATTTATCATCTTGGAAGCATATGCATGCATGGATAATATAATAATAAAAGAAAATCTTTTGATTTTGTCCCACTAACTCTCCGTTCACCGTTTTGTCTTTCATCACATGCGAGTGTCCTCAGAATAATACAGAGTATGTATGAAGTATATGGACGTACCAGAAGGGAAATATGTATGCAAGGATAGAATAAAGGAGAGATGTGATCAAGTCAACTACCCCAATAGTATAATGGGGTAATAATTTGTGTAGTTGAAATGAAAACCTTCGTGACTTGGTTGTTAAGACACCTGTATTCCCCTGCTATGAGATTGCGAACTCGATTCCCCTTGGAACCTAGATTTCTTTTAAAAAGGGATTCCAGTTGAGTTTTCACTAAGGTCTCTAACGTATTTCTGGTTGGTTAGAAGCTTACTACTTGGCAACAAGTCCGGCAGGTTGTATTGTATACAACGAGATTGTAATAAAAAAAGCAGGTGGATGGTAGGCGCATTACCACTAGGCCACGGAATTCGTCATGGACTTTATAATTAAAATACGAGTAGATCCCAATTGTGACAGGTGAAGCAAAGTATTGTCTTCCTATCCCACTATAGATGACGTGATGCTTATCAAATCTTTAGATTATAAACGTCA
The DNA here is from genome assembly GCA_949825065.1 of Odontocerum albicorne. Lineage (NCBI taxonomy): Eukaryota > Metazoa > Arthropoda > Insecta > Trichoptera > Odontoceridae > Odontocerum > Odontocerum albicorne. The sequence continues at coordinate 15,699,968 of OX463839.1, read as the reverse complement.
CGAAACATTTACCCGTCGAATATTCTATATAAACGTACGAGAAGAGTGTTTCAATTCGTAAAATTAAATACTAAGAAATTCACCAAAAAAGAAAGAGGCAGTGTTCCATAAGGATTATGTCTGACATTATGTTGAAAATCGTCCATCTTCCTATGTATTTCGTTTTCAAAAAAGAAAAAATATATTAAAAACTAATTTTATTAAGTACGCCATTTTCTACATACTTGTACGTACCAGGTTAGTATTGTATTAGATAATAATTGTGCATACATACACACCACGTCATGTTTCTTTTCAGATAGACAGAGATGACAGGTCTGCACACCTTTCTATTCACAACTCGTCCACATCCATACATTTCTTCTTTTTTTCTTGTTTCTAATACTTTTTACTTATTCCTCAATCAAAATGTCTCCAACTATCCCCCTTCAACTCTTTCCTCGCTTTCCATTAATTTCAGACAAATATATTTGTTCTTTCGCAACACACACCTTCAATGTAACCAAACCATCTGAAGATTCCTTTCTTAATTCTACTTATAACAGCCATCTCTAACAACCAGTTATCCTTTATCGGATTGTCTTACTCTATTAAACATTGTAACAGATATTTTACGAAAAGTACGCATTTCTAGTCAATTAGACCGTTCTTATCAGTTCCTTTTAAAGTCCAGGCTTCGTTCCCCATACATCAAGTTTGGCACTAGCACACCAATGTGCACAGTATTATTTGAAGATTTTGCGATTAATTAACTATCAAAGACCAAGATGGAAGTCTCTGTCATATGTCGTTTGCGGACGGGCCAATGCGTGATGGCTAGTCACCTTTGCAGAATGGGTATTGTGGAGAATCCCGGCTGCGAATGTGGTCTGGATGATGAAACTATAGACCATGCATTTTCGGTTGTCCTTTGCGAGACATATTTCATTTACTAAAGGCTGTATCTTTGTCGCGTCCCATGAATATTGCGTTTCTTCTTCCTTCGTAGAACTTTTCCACTTCTAGATCGATTGTTAAATTGTTTAAGCTTAATCAGGTAAAACTCGAAATGGTTTGTATTTTTTTTAATTGTTTTATTATATTGACTCGTATAATTGCATTATGACTTGAACTTGATGACACAAATCCTTCTAGTTTGGGTAGATTGCCTACTAAAAAAAACTCAAAAACGGTACCAAGTGGGCCATTAATACATGCAGCAACTCGCCTTATAATATTAACCATAGACTATAAATGTTAAGCAAGAAACAAAAATACCGTTTTGTCATTTCTATGGTACATAAATAAATCTGTGTGATCTATAAAATCGTGAGTTATAACGACGAACCTCCATTATATTTTGGTTCCCAAGGATCTCTACATAAATAATTAATTATCTATCATTAAGTATATCAAAAAGCGTGAATGCTATGAACGAAGATTGGAACAATTATTTTTTACATCGCATCGAATTCAATCAGCCATAGCTGATTTAAAAAATTGTGAAGGTTTAAGATCAAATTTACATCAAGGTTATGCAAAAAATGAAGAAAATGACGTAAAAAAAATTATTACTCAGGCTTATATTTAAAAAATAGACATTGGAGTTAAAATACTCCTAAGAAAATTTATTTTGATTGATTATTTTTACAAAAACTACAGCTTATTTTATTATTATTGCAAATATTTGTAACAGAGAAAAAATGTTGTATGGTATTTAATGACCTCCATGGCATAGTTGGTAAGACGCCTTATCATCCAACCCGAGGGTAGCGGGTTCGATTCCCGTTGAAAACCAGATTTTTAAGAAAAAGATTCTAGTCTGGTTTTCACGTAAGTATTTAATAACATCTTTGTGGTTGGTTGGATGAAAAAAATACCACATGGCAATAAAATGTAATTCAAATTGTGAAAGTATACGAGTTTATATAAACAGAAGTGTCCATTCTTCTCGTTTTATCTTCTCAATTATAAGCTGCAAATTAATTAATCCACTAAGTACGATAGGTTCAGCATCAAACCGGACCTGATTGCATCGAGCTGGGCCTCAGTGAGATACCAACTGAAATCCATAGACCTTCAAGAGATAAATAAATTTAAAGAAAATCGAAGTGTTGAACACATCAATCTTTGATATACTTGTTTCTCGTTTATTTCTCTGAATACTATCCTTTCCTTTCCTAAACTTATTTAATTTGCTTAAGCCCAAATTCATAGTCCGACCTTAAGACGTAAATAAATCAAATAAAAAAGGGAGTCACGTGGTTTCATTGCCCCACTTTAAAGTTTGGAGCATATGAGGTCCGAATCGAAATAATCATGAAATTATAAGGTTAGAAATTAGTTGAGGTCAGAATATGAATTCTGTCATTAGTATTATTAAAGCAATTGTGATGAAACTGTTTTTTTTTATATTTGTACACCTTGTGTATCTTGTTTATATAAAAAAACTGAATTATTTTTCAAATAAATAGGATTAGCAAATTCTACCCTCGTATTCAATAAAGTAGAGAAATATCAATGTTTGAGACAGTAACACGATGGTAATGAGTTGATTAATTGGACGTTATTTTACAAATATGACCCACATTTTTTCTTAATGACTTACTTTTGCCATATTTGTTAAATATGGCAAAAGTAAGTGGAATAAAATTGTTTAAATATTTTTTGGAGTTGTTATAGATTTGAGCTGGCTTAAATTATGGCCGACGTTTCAAAGGCGTTGCACTCCTTAATCTCATGGCGATGTCAAAAAACATTACCATATTTAGGCTATTGGGTAACGTTTTTTGACACCATCGTAAGGATGAAGGCTATAACGCCTTCGAAACATCCAGTATCATTTAAGTCAACTCAAAATAGCAACAATTCCGAAAAACGTTTTCAACTAATGAAAATCTTCGAACGTATGAAACCAATATTATTTATTTATATGACTTGATTAATATCTGATAAATGTCAAATTGTTTATATAGCGATACGTTACAATACGCCATATAATGGTCTAGAAGTGTGCCTGACGTTCTCCTAATCCCAGCCGTGACGTTTAGGTCTCGTGGCGTAGTTTTGTTGCTAGGATAGTGCAATAGTAATGCCTAGCGGGGAAGGCAGCCGAAGCGTGATTCACCCACCGTGGCGTGTGGGTGCCGTGTAGTTGGGGCTGTCCGGATCGATAGAAGTACCACGGACACGGGCGCACCGAGCGGAGGGGCGTCACAGCCACAACATGGCCCCATATCTCCGGTCCAGTCCTAGCGTGGCCCACACGCCGATCAATTAGATGCTTATATACAAAAAAGATCCAGCCCCCAAAATATAGGTGTTTATTTTATTTTAAATTGGATAACTATTCAACGTGAAATTTAAAGAAATTTCATCGATAAGTAAATGGAAAATCTATTCAACCAATTCAAAACCCCCCTTGCTAATGAAATAATCCCCGTTCTCATTGAACTTTTTTCCAGTTACAATCAAAAGAAAAAAATCATACTTTTTTATTTATACTTGTATCATATTATATATCATATATGCTTTTTAATTTTGTGAAATATAACATACAGTCTAACTGGGCGTATGCCCGCCCATCCTAAGAGAAATGAGGATTAACGAAAAAAATAAGAAATATTTATAGAGCCGTTATAAGAATAAACCTGTGGCGTTATGGCAGAAGTTGATATGTCCGTTTTGTCATTTTGTGTTTATTCTCCCAATTTATAGAAAATATTTATCAGCATGTGGCAAAACTTGGCGTGTCAGTTATTATCCAAACAAAAGATATATTATTTGGAAAAACTTTAAAAATGCTTATTTGTACTGATTTTAACAGCTTATGAAAGTTAATATTGCTTCTCCTGTAAACTAAGGTAAAACGGAGATATCAACTTCTGCCATAACGCCACAGAAATATAACACTTCAACAGGAGATAAATTAAATTCCATAAGAGCCTTTAAATCAATGAAACTAATCTCGTTCTTGTATTGTATGTTTTACCCAGAAAGTTATCACAACTTTCAGTCATGAAATTAAATCTTCAAAACCAAAAAAAAATATTTATTAAAAAAAAACATCCCGCCGACAAAATTTGTATTTCGTGATAAAATTATGTTATAAAACAATCTCACCCCATAAAAAACTGTACTCGCCAATAAGATTCGCTAAACTATAACAAGAAAAGTAGAATATAAGTTAAATATTTTTGCATTTGTACATACAATTTTCCCAATTCGTCCTTGTTGCCGACATAACATCGAAGGAACTTAAATTAACATTCGTGTCAAAGCTTATTTTTTAAAAGTGCACTAGGTACATGACGAAAATTTAATAGGAATAAATAAACGCCGTATCAATAATATCGAAGAAAAACGAACTCATTTTTTGTTGCTACCTAAATGACTAGACATAAGAATCAGATCGCTGGATCTAAACAGCATCAGTCACTTAACGATAGCTAAAACTGATTTAAATATTTATTTAATAAATATATGTTAATTATAACTTGAAAAATAATGTGTATAATTCAGCAAAGGTGAATAACGCACCAAAGAAAATAAAATAGCCAAAAACAGACATAACGAAGCATAAGTAAAGGGAGACACGCTTATTTAAAATGCAAAATTCAATACATTCCAAATAGTGTATTTGTTAGTAAAATGGTTCTTACAACAATGTATTTGTTAAATGGGCAGTATCGAAACATCATACTCGTAGTGACATACAGAAGCTTCAAAACGGTTGACGGTTGATTTGACTGTGTGGTTTTGAACATATTCTTCAAAATTACTTCACCACAACCTTCAATCACCTTCGAAGATTAAAGAAAATCTATAGTCTAGTCGGAACCTGACTCATTAAAAATTATTCTGAGATTTATTTCCTCTACAGTTTTATATTATCATATTGTGTAAATAAAATTAGTTGACTAAGGTTCGCAATCCATTTGTTCAGACAACTTCAAGAGGGTTAGTGTAGTTCTCTAATACCGGTTCGTGGATTTTTTATTCAGAAGGCAGTCAATTTCGGAAACGTATTCCTTGAAAGGAATTGATCATTTACTCACAGTTGTATAATAATAATGTAGAAAAGCAAGCACATTTTTCAAAGTGCCAAGACAATTAAGGGGTTTATAAAGAGCATCTGGGAACGCTTTTAACCTCAAGTGTGAACGGTTTCGGCAGTTTTAGCCCATGTGGCTCCGGTCAATGTAACATATCAACATGTGTTCCAGACGTTTGACGTTTCATACGGTCTCCAGATAAATTAACTAATGAATAAAACAACACCACTATATAAAAAGATATTACTAATTTATAGCATACAACTCGAAAGACTGGAACCATAAATTTTAAGTTTTGTATATAAAGCTCATTATAGGCAGACAGTTTTTTAGTGGTGTAGCAGACGTTTTTAAGTGTATAAGCAGACGCGGGAATTCCGGCTGAGATCACACAGAGTGTGGCGTAGGGTTCTCCAAAACAAACTATTGTGTCTGTATCCGATGATGCGTTTCCGCAGTCCGGATGCAGAGCCTTATTGTTCTCGGTCTCATTGCGCCAGCTTGATCAGCCAAACGTTACTGTTGCTTTTCGGATGATCGACTTGTGTTTATAACAAAACCACTAATGAAACTTCCTGGATCAGCAATTGCAGCATGTGTATACAGAAAATATGTAATCATTTCTCTTGTGCGTCAGCCTTCCACGCCTGCAGTAACCACAAACCTCTCCAAACTTGTGCCAAAAGAATTGTAGAACTCAACGAAGGCATACTGTCGACACTGTATCTGTGATTCTCAGTTCTTCCCGAATGGATGCGTTAGTTCGCCTTGCTGTTCATAGAATTCATAACATCGTTCTCCTGCGCCACATTTCGAATGCATCTATTCTAAGTATCTCGCTTTCTCTGAGTCCAAGTATCCGCGCCATACGTGAATATTGCGATGACGAGAGACTTAACTAAGTGCATTTTTGTTTCAAAAAAGAATACACATAAATGAAAAATATCTGAAATGATAATTAATATGAAACTCAATCCACATCACGCAAAAAGCACAACATTGACATTTCCCTTAGGTCTAAATACCCAAACAATATCTGAAAACAAGTTATTTTGTTTTAATTCCAATCTCAGTTTGCAAATGTTGTTTTTAATACCTTGGCGGACTTATCAGCGATTTCTTATCGAACATTTAAATGGTACTACTAAAATAACACAAAGAAGTGCATACTTTTTTTAACTTTATCATATAAGAATATCTATAAACACGATTCCAGATAATAACCAAATAAATTAAAATTCAGCTTTTTTAAGAATACCATACGTCTCTCATGATCAACTTTATTCAGCTTAAATGCTGCGAACGGATTGATTTCCAGCATTGTCTTATTGTATTATGTAAGTCCCTTAATGGGATGCTGCAGTATATCTTTCGAATCTGTATCTGAGAGAACTTTGAGGTCGATTATGTTTTTATCGAATAAATTGATTATTCCGAATCAATTCCATAGGGAGAAGTATTATGACATAACTATTCCCGTTGCTGGTCTTGTGGCGTGGAATGGTCTGCCTTTAAGTGTTAGAGATATGGATGGATTGTGCAGCTTTAGGAACCACTTGAAGAAGACCCTTTTTGGGATATCTTCTCAATATTTATAAGTATACTGGTATATAGATACTAACACCAGTAATTTGGTGTCAATTTTAATGTATAGAAGTGAAACGTGGAAAAATACTAAGGGGCTGAATAAATGCTATAGAAATGTATACATTGAGAAGAGTACACGAAGTGAAAATGTATGACAGAGTACGGAATGAAGTGATAAGAGATGAATATGAACTTAACGCTGATGTTTTAAGTAAGATCAAGAAAACGCTGAGATTGTTTGGGCATGTGGAACGAATGAATGAAAAAAAACTAACAAAACAGATATATAGTGCAAATGTGAGAGGAAGACCAAGAAAAGTATAGTTGGATCAAGTGAATGATATTCTGAAAGAAGGAACCCTATAGTCAAATAAATCGTAAGGGTTGTATGAGAAAGTGTATGGATGTCGAAGAGGTTAAGGATGTGTGTCAAGATAGGAAAGTCTGGCGCTCTGTCCTCTATTCCTAACGCCAATTAGGAAATGATATGTATGTACTAACACACATACACTACACTACACCTTAAGCCGAATGTGTTATTATCACATATCGAAAGACATACAAAGGTTTCTTAGTAGTTCGTCTTCCTTAAGTAAATTTTGTGGTTTCATTACCAAACATGTTTTTCTGAACATATGCAGATGAGGGGAGTACCTACCTAATCTAATAGCTGCAATCACCACCTTTCTATCCTTACACTCAACTTATATACATTTATTTTGTAATATTTTTAATCTGTCAATAATAGTGGTTTCGAATCCTGAGTTAGAGCGCCCTTAAGGAAAGCCTGCTATCTAAACGGCGCTTTATAAGATGTCATTATTATTCTTGATAGAATATTTAGGCATCTATTCTTGATAGAATTATCTATAAATAAATTATGAGATTACATTAACATTTATTTTAAAAATAAATACCTACCACATTTGGTAACAGGATGTCGATTGTCAGTAAAAATAATCTTAATATTCATCGCGCATATCCTGATTTCACTAATTTAATGGAAGCTATCGTGGAGCGCCCAATAACACTAAAATAAATAACGTAGCTTTTGTTATTTTTATAATACGACCAGAGAGTATCTTAATATTGTTCAAACAAAGGCATGATTCAGACATTTTAGCATATGCTAAAAAAATCTCCCTCGCAAGTGCTATCCTATAAATGAACTCATGAGTCACGCCAGTAAGCACATGGATTTTAGCAGACACCGACTGGCGCCTAATATCGGTTTATATACGAGTATATTCATTTGCATATTTGTATGCATACCATAAATGTACAATCAAACAGGAGCGGCTATAACTCATTATTCACAATTCAAATAAACCGTTCTTGGAAAAAAGATTTTTTATTATTATGGAATTAAAAAAATAAGATGGCGAATTCGGTATAAATTATAAGATTGCCTTAATAAAGTTTTTTTTTAAATATTTGTCTTTTATTTTGTTTTTTTGGCGTTTGCTCATCAGAAGTGTTATTTGGCATTTATATGGCCATAAATAAAAACAAAAATAACATTTTTAGTTTTATGTTACAGTTATAAATAAACAAATTTGCTATTTTCACATATAAAACGAAATAATGAAAAGACATTAAACATATGCACATTAAGTAAGAATCACATTAAAACATAGATAAGCATTCATTATCATTGTTATTCTTCCCCTTTTGAATATAATTTTATTACTGTCTTACAAATCACATTTATTTATTTTTCATTTGTTGTGCTTTTCTAGCATATCATGATACATTATGACTTTTACTTTTTAAGACACTAAAGCCGAATGTGTTACTATCACATATCGGAAGATCCACATAGGAAGATTTCTTCTATTGGAAAGTTTTTTGCGATTTTCTTACCAAATATGTTTTTCTAAATATATGCTGATGCGGGGAAGTACTTAATCTAATGGCCGCAACCACACCTTCCTATCCTTACACTGAAAATCTGTCAATAATAGTGCGTTCGAATGGCGAGTTAGAGCGCCAGCGACCTTGAAGGGAGTCTGTTCTCTAAACGGCGCTACATAAATTGGCTTTTTATTTATTAAGAAACGAACCCATACTGAACATTTTAAGAGGAGCTAAGGAAAGTGCACATAAGTTAAAAGTATATTGAAACAATGAAAAATTATTTCGAAAGCATTGGGGTTAAAATATATAATATAAAAAAATATCTCATACATAGCTCCAGTTCGAATATTAAAAAAAGCTTGTATTCTGATATCGCTCTTCATAAAATAATACCTCGTATCCCAAAACGATATTTTATTCTACGTCATCTAAAAAATACAAAACTCAATAAGATATTTAAACGTAAAAAAATAAATGTAAATAAATACCTACTTATCTTACCGGTATCGCATCTAAAAACCGGCAATATGAAGGTTTTTTGCACCCTTAACATAATATCAAGACTTTGTGGGATACGAGGTATTATTTTATCATAAAGAATAGATTTAAATATATTGCTCGTGTTAAAACAATACCTCTAATTAACCAGCTATGGGATATTATAGCACGATGCAACACCAAAGCAGACAATTTAACGGTGTGAATAAATGTGATTCATGCAAGGCTCCCGATATCCGTGTAATGACAATGCCCTGCCAAATAAACTTTCGACAGTTCCGACCGAGCACACCCTTCACGTTGTAGCCTTTTCGGGAGTCAAGGGAAGTTTACACATCGACCCCTCTGTTTCTTCCGGTGACAATTATTTACTAAATATTTATTTATTTTACTTTACGTTTAATACATGTTCAACCCAATTACATCAAATAAAATTCACAATATACGAAAAGATGTCCAAAAAAATAACAAAGGAATAATGATAATGTACATGCTTCCCTGTAAAGTGGCTGAGATATAACTACAAAGTTTATTAATGAGCTAATTCCCCAATTTGCCCACCAGATATGAAAGATATCAATATTAGAAAATTCATTTAACAAGATAATCCAGTGTGCGAGCAATATTAAATGTAATATTCAAGTTCTCGGTCAGCTTGTTTTAAATAAATACACATTTACTTTCTGGATTAGATGTAAAGGAGACGCGCACCTTACCGATTAGGCCACGGAGGTCGTCCGTTGCCTAATCGGTAGGTGCGCGTTTTCTGACTCGGCGGTTACGGGTTCCATTCCCGCTGTTTTTCACTTAACGGCTTGTTTAAAATCTTTCTAATTAGTTGGAAGAGAGATCGTCACATGACAATAAACCTACCAGGTTGTACTGAACACAGCGAAAGTTTAATACAATACAAATAATGCGTATATAATACAAACAATATATCCCAATTCTTTAGTTATCATGCCAGTAATTTCTTGATAAAAATATGTGCACATTAAAATTGAAGGAATGTGTTATGAATATAAATTTTCCATAATAAATATGAGTTTATGATTCAGAATATGCAACTCAAAGACGCAAGAGACTGTCACAATTGTCAAAATAATGCTGTTTCTTCGAAAAATTGTTTTATACCAATTTGATAATTCGTGAATTTCCTCTTTTATGTGATTAATTAGACATTGTAATTACATAATTAATTTAAGCTTTATTGTTGAAGAATAAACAGGATTATTGCAAATCCTAATAGATAATTAACATTATTTTTTTAAATCAATAAACAAGGCCATTGAAATACTACAAAAATGTTTTAAGTACTCTTATGTCAACTATTTTTAATAACTTATTGTAGCTTAAAAATGTTTTTGTACTTTTTACATTTTCTTCGAAACATCAATTAGCGCTATATTATATATAATTTTATTATTTATCAATAAATGTATAAAAAATATTCAAATTTAAAGAAGTTATCAATGTAGACTACGATTATATACAAATTTTTACTCAGAGACGAGTGTTTTTTTTTGTCAGGAAATTGCATGTTATACCGTGCGTACTGTAAGATTGTGTATTAAATATAAATATCATTTTCGCTTTCCAACAAGTTTTCTCATAAAAAACATTAACGATACAAGTTTGCCGATTTATTCGATTTCACCGAGCAAGTTGAATAATTTTGTCCCATGTCTTCGACAGATGTTGCTAGAAATAAAATAAATTTCGTTTTCATCCGTAAAAATATTTTTTTATTAAAATTAAGAACATTAAAACTTGTAAAACTTTCTTATCATCTTGACTGACATTCATCGATACATCATTTAAAGGTACACAGTATCTTTCCTATTTATGCTCATTATTATTGTAAATGAAAAAAAATACTTTTTTTACATGTCACTACAATTCACAAGTCGTCCTGACACAGGATGGATGGATTACTTTATTGATTGATTTTAATACTTTATTGTACAATATGGCGGGTATATTGCCAGGTAGCCTCTTTCAATCAACTATACAATGTTTTAGAAAATTTTGAGTTAAAGGAAGAGTACTTACATTTTTGATAGACAAAAAAAACATACAATGTACCAAAATAATTTAAAAAATACTAATTTAACAAGATCGTCGATGGCCAGGAGAAGGGAAAAAGGATTATGGAAAACCAGGAAACACGCGACATGTCACTGAAAGGAGATATAACCTTTTTAAATTCGAATTTAATAATTAAAATACATCAAACTATAAATATTTTCCTGATTTTTATAAAGAAATTAATTTCAAAGTAAAAAATGCATAATTTACCAGTAATTTTTGTTGTGATAATATTAAATAAAATAATATTGTACGTAGGACATCTATTTGTTAATGTATCCTACATTATGTCCCGCGATATTCTATTGAATATTGTTCGAAGAAATGAGAATACTATGTATTTATTTAAACTTGATCATTCAAATAAACAAGATAATTTTATTCGAAAAATGTATTTTGCTCATGAATTTTTTTGGAAACATACTATCGGCAATCAGCAATAAAATCCTATTTGTGCACACACAAAAATACAATAACGCAGTTTCCATGTTAAGATATGGAAAGGACAGAGCAATAAACATTTCGATCGCGACACACACCTTTCACATCCATACATACACTTTCTCATAGAGGCCCATCAGTTTCTCTGACTTGACATTTTCTTGTTTCAACATTTAGTTATTTTCATCCAACTATAGTTTATCACGTGTATTCCTCAGCACGTCATTCCCTCATATTCACACCATAAATTTGTTTTCTTCGATTTTTTTCTTTCACGAGTTCTGCATTAGTACAAAATGTGAAAATTCTCAAGAATCAATATACTTGTAATTACTTATTGGCTAATATCACTGTATATGTCTAATTAAAGAAGCTTTTTCCTTCTAATCAGATATTCAGCGTCCACAGATAAATAATATAATGAATGTAGAGTGCAGTGTCAGAGGTAAACGATGCAGTAGGAGCGAAGTCAGTCGGCGCGGCGGGGATATCGAGTGGGGTGCGAGCTAGCACGGCAAGGGGCGCGTGGTGTTCGCGGCCCTTGGGGCCGAGCAGGTTATTCGGAGGGGTGCGCGTGCCGGCGCCCCAAAATGCGTTAAGGGTTGAAACTAGGAACATTTTTAAAACTGACAAATATCCTTTGATATCCAGGAAAAAAATTAACGATACAATGCGAATTGTAATCTAATATATTTTTTTATTTAAATTCCACTTCCCACTGCTTAACACATTTCGCCCGGCAAGAATCAACATATTCAACGCATTCGTCATTTCTTTAGTGTTTGTTATATTATAAGCGGGTTTACATCATTTGAACTTATTCCATCAATATTTTGTGATTTATAACTGAATGGCCTCTTGTATCAATTCTAAAAGGATTCTTAATATTTGTATTCCAGATTTATTTTATCACGTAATGGATATACAAATATTAAATAATAAACGATATACAAAATATATGGATATACAAATATTCAATATAAAACAAATTAAAATTATTAATTGTTATAATAACACATATCCATTATTTTTAAGGTCTACTATTTTAACAACTAAGAAAAAATTACGAAAAGACGATCAAAATAAAATAGTATATTTTTGCAAGAATGGAAATACAATATTTTTTAGCAAAGCTGCTTCTTTTTGGCAAGCTACTCACAGAGTTCTGCTCAGTGATCAGAACAGCTTCCCAGAAAGAAGATGGTGAGTTTGAATCCTACTTGTAAAAATATTGATTTATTTTCATCATCTGCGCAAGCTGATGCATTTGGCGCATCATTTTTACGGTCATGGGAAATAATAAAACAAATGGCATACATAAATTAAGCTAACTAAAATTTATTATCATTTTTGTCAACCCTGACTGCTGCGCAGAGAGCTCTCACCTCCCAACAGCTGGGAAACGTAGTATATTTTTACAGAGCTCAAACATTTTGGTAGTGAAACTTGCTGCAGTTAAGTGGCAACACCAGACGGGTCGCGCCACGGACCTAAGCTGGATGGTATTGATAACGAGGCTGATATCAAGTGTAGAAATTCACCATGATAAACAACTGATAAGCGTTTTATAATATCGTTTAGAAACCTCTTCAATTTGAAATATCATTATCAAGCTATTTGTCTACCGCATAAATCTTGTCCGACAGAATTATTTAAATAAAAAATCGGACAATTTTTTTTCAATTCTCACATATTTACAAAATACAACAAAATATTATTTGAAACACAAAAATATAATAACACTTCTCCACTATTTGCTATATTTCTATTCATTACGAAAGAAACGTAAAAAAGAGTAGGTATGGTTCTATAATTTAATATTTCGTATGTCCGTGAAAAAAAAATTAAAGCACAAAATTAATGAAAACCACGATGAGTCAATTATAGCACAATTAAAATATGCAGGTATAACGATAGCACAATTAAAATATGCAGGAAATATCAAACATCAAATTGAGTTGAGTCATCCAATCGATAAGTTTTCCTCAACTCGGACTAATAAAATATTTGAAAAGTAAATCATTAAATTTCCAAGACAATAAATTTATCAAAAATCAACTCATGTTAAAATGATAAACATCGTATCCGAGATTTAAATATCGAAGGAGAAACGTTATTTAAATGACTAAATAATTATTATTTCAATGAAATTGATTAACAACTATGTTATGAAAATAAAAAAACTATACGTCTATGGTTTTGTTTATATCTACTATAACATTTAAGATTTCAATTTCTAAAATATAATTCTATACACAATGCTTTTTGGAATTGAACCACGTTTAATAATGCGGCAAAAATAAATTTTATTAAATTTTTCATGACACGATTTAATAACTTCTGTTTATGAGGTCAACTCTAAAGACGGTTCGCAAAACGCATATTAGATTCACCATCGTCTAGTCGGGTGTAAATTATACACATGTGGCAACAATGCTGGAACAGAGGACCAAGAGGCATGCGATAGCACTACTAAGTACAGAACAAACATTATTGATTTTTTCAGTATATTCTCTAGCTAAGCGGCAGGCAATGCACTCTGAGAGGAAAAATTCTTGAACATGCAAGATGCATTAACAATTTTCTAGCGGTTAAAACTACTCGGCCACTGGCGCAATGACTAATGTTTTAGATTTAAACTTAGATAAAGTGATTCAAATTATTACATTTTGTATTCTTGCAGAATTTTTATATTATAAGAACTTGCATTTATTTCTAACAGCAAAATAAAACGCAGTGTGCAAGAAGAATTTTTTATTTAAATTTCGATTAACGGGTATATCCGAAACATATTCAAGTTTTTTACAAGAAAAAATATTTGAGTAAAATAGACCACAACACAAAAAAGATGTGAGTAAAATAGAATTGGCCTCAGACAAATTGAACATTTGTATTGTATATATCGTCGTCATACAAGAGAAAGTGACCAAGTGCATTTTTCGCGAAAACGTGATTAATGACTATCTGACACCTTACTAACATAATGGTGGCCTGGAAGAAATAACCCAGCAAGAATTTGGAAGAATAATAATAATATCTTGACTTGTTTAAAATGACTATCTGCATTGATGTTTATTTTTTTACAAGCCAAATTGTATGAAAATTTTCAAAAATATTATTCCTTTATTTTGAAAGCAATGAACAATTCTATACACTAAAAAAAAATCACAAATGTGGATACGTTTGTTTAAAAAAAAAATTTAAAACAAAAGTCTAAAAATTGTTAAATGGCTCTCCTGAACATTTTGCATTTTGTAAGTTGGTCACTTTCTCTTGTATGACGACGATATGTAACTGATGGCTGATTCAATTGCCAATCGGAAAAAAATAAACTGAAAAATCAATAACGGTGAGCAAAATTCAACTCTTCGTTGAATGCAATAGGAAACGATGACGACACATATTAACACATAGCAATAAAAGTTATCACAATAAAAACTCCTCCAAGTCAGAAAAGAAAGCTCCAATATCCAATCATCAACGTCTCAATGTCGAAATCCTGAGATGCTTTCCTTAAATCTACAACTCATCACTCAAATAGCCTCAATTGATGTTGAGGGTAGTCAAGTGGGAGGAAAGGTCTTGCCTTCAAGTCTGAATTGAGGTGTATGAAACTCTACCTGCAGACGACTACCTTAGAAAATTTGAATTTCCTTAATAGACTGCGAATGGACGGCGGCACACTCGCGGACATCGTAAAGTGGAGAATACTGCAGAGTGGTCTGTGCTACATATCTATGCTAAGAACCAATCTATGCTACAATTAACACGTTGTTCGAGTTTTCCGGCAGTGTACAACGTGGATAATTTGATCCACGCAAAGCACGGTGCTGTCTAAATAAGAGTAGCAAGTTTTGGGCAGACGCAGTGTAATCTAGTGACACATACACGAAAAAAGGCAATTGATATGTTTAATTATAAATACGATAATTACCGATCGGACAGTGCAATGTTGCCGCTAACATGAATAAAGCATCAGTGATTCAATTATCTTTCAACACGATAGCTGCCAATAGCTAATAACTTTTATCACGATAAAAGTTATCTCGAACTGCCAGAAATCAATGAAAACGTTCGATCGAAATGTATTATACAAGTACACAAGAATAAAAAAATACGCTGCATTCGGTTGCAGATGCCCTGTATTATTCTAATGCGAGACGTTGAGAGCCAATCAATATAAACAGATGATAATATAAATAAATGTATTAGTTTAAATTCGAATGACAAAAATGTTAATCAAATTACAAACGGAGCCATAAGCTAAAATCATTTCAATACAGATGTAATCAAATAAATAAGGAGGGACTCACAATAAATTAAGTTAAAAAATAATAAAATATAAAGTTCTTTGTAAGTCATTAAGTTTATCCAAAACGCGTCCTACAATTTATTAGTCGAAAATACAGTGTAAAAAGGTAGATCTGGGTGGGTGATCACGACCTTCACTCACGATGATAGAAACGATAAGTGAACAATATGAAATGTAAAAAGATAAATGAAAAATGTAAGTGTACTAATAATTAAGATATTAACAAAGAATTAACAAGACGTACGAAGGCGAAACTTTTTTGAGGGCGATCATAAAGTCTTAACGACCTTCGTGTCCTAGTTGGTACGACGCCTGCCTTTCGACCCCGAGTGTTGCGGGTTCGATCCCTGTTGGAACCCATTTTTTTTTCAAGTTCATATTTGATTTTCACTTCAGACCTCTTAAACATATTTCTAGTTGATTGTGACAGATGAATAAACCCGCCAGGTTTCTAGTTGATTGTCTAACATATTTCTAGTTGATTGTGACGGATGAATAAACCCGCCAGGTTTCTAGTTGATTGTGTAACATATTTCTAGTTGATTGTGACAGATGAATAAACCCGCCATATACTATAATGATGATAAATTCATGTTGACAATAATATCGAATACAATACATATCTTGTTCAAACGAACATTATAAAAATGGAATAATATTATGACAAAGTGTTTCGTTAACATACAAGAGTTGCAATTCAAAGGCCATCGATTCAAATCCCTGATACGACTCACTCTTATAGAATAGCATTAAAAGTTGTAAACAGCGTATTAAACCTCTTTTAACAACGCAATATATCATTTCCTGATCTAATTCATTACCGAATGTTCATCAAATTACTTCAATTACGAGTACATTCTAGTGGTACATCAAATGTTATGGTTATAAAAACAGGAGCGAAAAAAGTGTATGTCGTGAATGTATTATTTATCAAATCGGAGAAACTGGAGCAGGTTGATGAGTTATGTTATCTGAGCAGTATGTTTATGTGCGATAGGCGAGTTGAAAGGGGCATTAAAAGGGTGGCGGCGACAGGGTACAAGGTAAAATGAACACTTAATATAATATACAACAACGAACGAATGACTAAACGAGCATACAAGTCAAAAGTGCAAGGTGTGTAAGAGGTAGACCGAGAAAACCGTGGCTGGGTCAAATGGACAAGATTTGGATAGAAAAGTTAGGAGTTATTTTCTCTTTGCCAACCCCGTAAGGAAAACGACGTGATAATGTGTATGCAAGTGCTAAACCATTCATAAATTATCATCTTAACACATTATTGATATTAATACTTTCAGTACCATTTTCAGGTATATTTTTTGTTAGTTTAAGGTTCCTACGGTTATAGTCACCATATAATTTTGAAAAAATATATATATATATATAATTTAACTTCCAACAGATGCATTCAATACATGGTCACACGAGAGCATACTGCAAAGCCGAGGGATCACAAACACCAGAAAGGTATTTAAGAGGAAAATCATGGCACCACAATACATAATCCTACAAAGCTTCTTCTATAGTAAAGACCTTCGGTGCAAAACGATTACAAGTTGTTCTTCTTACAAAATATAATGCCTTGAGTGCTAGCATCCTCTAAGCGAGTGAGATATTTCGTAAGTAAAATAAAAAAAATATTTTGTAAGTAATATAAAAAACGTAATTGCGGCCGCCATATACAAAATAATTGAATAGATAAAAACATTTGAGCATTGTCCGTTTTATGGATAAATTCATGTATTTGGGAAAAAAGCATCGGACGTACCGTATACGTCCATACTCTCTTGAGGTAAACATTCGGTCGCCGTACACCGTACGGCCATACTCCTTTAGAGGAATACGCAGTGGTGACTCGCAATCTCAAAGATCCAGCGCTAACTGAAAACTTGCACGACCTACTAAATCTCACAAGGTATATCTTAAGTGCAAGCATACTTTCATATACAGTGGTACTTGTTCGGCCTGCAAAATCTCAAAAGGATACTTGAATGATTGCAAATCTAGCGATATTTCAAAAATAATTTGCCCTAAAAAAAATTATCGATTTACCTAGTATTTTCATAAGTATATTTTATATTTTCATAAGCTCATAACTTGTTCACCTTTCAAAATTTAAAAAGATATATTTTGATAAGCATGTTTAAATATGCAGTGGCGGCTCACCGTGTTGTCCGGCTGGTCGATGAGCCTCTGTCTGAGCGCGAGCCGCTCGAGGCTGGCGAGCCGGCATGAGCCTCCCGCGGGATCCGCCCTATCGCGCAGCCCCGACCCGTTGCTCAGCGAGGCCAGGGCCGCACCCCCGGCCGTGCCACTGCCCGCGTTGAAAGAGCCCGACGAGTGGCGTGGCAGCGTGGGCGGGGGCACAGCGCGCGCTCGCCCAAGCAGCCCGCTGCTGCTGTACATGTAGGAGCCTCCCGAGGTGCCATTGGCTCCCCCCAAGCGGCCGTTCACTCCGTTCCCGTTCATCGGGGATCCAAGGGCATCTCCCAGATCACCACAAGATGTATACAAATCCTTTCCAAGCTTTCACTTTTTTGCACAGAGAAACTTTCAATTCGTTACACCTATGGATAAACGCATTTGTTTTTTAACAAAAATATTCGATATTTTCAGGAATATTTTATTATAGTAACTAAATAAAATAAACATGGACAAGTACGTGTAACGATAGACGAATATTGATATCACAGGGAAAATATTCAATAGTGGAATAAAAAACATTTCATCTTTATTCAACACTTACTAGAATAAACATCTGCCAATTAATTATACATGTGTCGGACATAAAAATAAAAAAATCTAGTCTAAAAAGTAAAGTAAACTAGACGAAATTAAACATCTACTCGTGAATCAATGAACATGTTACAAATAAATATACTCGTACTTTGATTTAACATTGTAATTTCATTTAGTAAAACCTATTTTTTTGATAAAATTACAGGCACGAATTCAAACATACTGACATACTTATGATTTATTTGCGTAGCATAAATGAGAAATTGATACATAAAATAATCTTAAAACCAAACGATTCATTGGCATAGGTTAACTAAAACCGTAAAATATTTTTTTAAAATAACATATAATTTTAAACTTACTATCAACTTAATAGAAAATATTCCTTTAAAATGTCGAATACTTTCGTTTCGGTACAAAATACGAAAAAAGTATTTTGAAACTATTTCGATTCGATACTTTTAACAACCCCCAAGTTCACAGATAAAAAATATTCCCTCGCCACTATAAAACTCACGAGATACTACTATCGAGTAATAACACTTATTTATAACAGTCGTAGGGTATCGAAACACATAAAGCGAATGATATTATATGTGTATGAAATGATCTTAAGGCACTCGTTTGCACCGAGAAGACAAGTAAATCTAAAAAAAGGAGAATCAAACAAGACGAACTCTCGCGCCGAACACAATTTGACAATTGAAAAAGCTCTTAATAGAACTCAACTTGATGCAAACGAACGTCTAAATAACACGTGTTGATAACATAAACGAGAGCGACGGCGTCTGAAACACGAGTCGATTATCTGAAAGAACGAACACGTTTTTAGTTTACTGATCAAGAGCGAACTAAAATGAGAAATTTGAAAACGCCGGTTAGCGATAGCGCAGATACGCGTCAGTACGTGGCAAATGCGCGCCACAGAGTGGCGAGCCGGAGCCGGGGCCAGGCGCCCGCGCCCCCCGCGACAGCCAGCCGCCGCCCCCGCCCACGCGGAAGGGCTAACTACAGCCACATGAGATGGGATTGCAATGGCGCATACAATAGACACATGCCGCCGGGGGAAGTGTAGGTATTATGATTGTTCATCATTATGACCACGAGGCTAATTCGCCCTCACCCTTGTATCTTTATTCCTGTCCGACACATCAAATTTCGGACAATTCAAAGAAAATTATTTAACGTATTAATATTTTTCCGTAGAATTCCACATTAATGATATATCATATTTAAATCAATTTTTTTCTTAGATACAACTACACAGCTCTATAAGAATAATCCCTATGTATAATTATATTACCCTAGGCGAAATAAGTAGTATACACCGTATTGCCAACAAGAAAAAACACCAAAGTAGCAGCCACCCGTTTAAGTTTGGGTAATTTTATATTATGTAGATTATTCGACCAAATGTAACAAAATATTATTATTTGTTTATTGACGTTCATCCAATAGCCATTTCAAGAAGGGTCATTGAATTAGAAAAAACTCAATATCTAAAATTTCATAAATTATATTTTCATATCTTCCTACTGCCAATTATCTGCCAAAGGACAAAATTACTCGACATTGATAATCCTTGACAAATTTAAGTATTTCGAGTGATTCAGAGTTATTTTTGTTGTATTGTACATTAACCATTTTTCAAATCATTTTGGATTAACCATTTTAAATCGGAAAATAAATGGCTAAGTATCATGGTTTACATGAATTCGATTTACTTGAACAATCATATTCAAAATTATGAAATGGCCGACAAATTTATATTTTTATAGATAATATTTACCTAATTTATGTACATAGAAACTATAACATACGTGCATTTACCATTTCCAAGGGGGCGCCCAACGCCAATACAGGGTTAGGCCGCGAAGCAACCAAAGGCGGAGACCCTAGTATATTATTAAAATCATTCAGGATATCAACAATCTTTTGTGAAATTCGACACAAAAATTAAAAATTTATTCATACCAAAACGTGTCTTCCAAATAAAAATAATGCGTATTTCAAATATAATACATGAAAACCTTCCTCTTCCCTCAGGAGCCATACTCGTAGAGCCTAGGCTTTCCGGACGATTGAGGAAAAGCATTTTATATTAAGTAAATCGTAAGGGCATTCAGCTACGGGAAGTCAATTTTACAACTCTTATTTATTATGAAAAAAAAACTGAAATTTCAAGATCATTTTATTGCTACGAACATGCTCTACGAGTATTTCAGTATGTGTATGTTATATTATTTTTTTTTAGAAAAAAGTAACAGGCAATCAGAAATAGCACCTTTAAAAGAAATTTCAATAAAATATTAACACAAAATTATTTTTTGAAAAATCGTTTTGTACTATTGAGCAATTAATTAATAAGGTAGCATGCGAACTATCACTAACTTCCCATGCAACAAAATACTTGAAAGTAAGAAATAATTCATAACAATATTTTAAAATACTTTTTTTTCATTTTTCGAATACATCATACATGGCCTAGCTGGTAAGGCACCTGTCCTCCAGCCCGGGGGTTGCGGGTTCGATTGCTGTTGGAATCCAGATTTTTTTAAAAGGATCCCAGTATATTTTTCACTTATGGCCTATTTAACAACTTTTTGATTGGTTGGAAGAGATTTCCCGCCCGCCAGGTTGTACTGTATACAACGAAAGTGTAATACAATACAATAATAAAATATTCTTAATAAAATCTGTAGAAGCATTAATTTTCAAGTTTCTAATCCGAGTTCAACTGGTTCAATAGATTTTTTTCATTACTATTAAAACCTACTTCGATGTAACATACGAGTACATACATTAAGAGGTTAGACTAACATATTTTCAGGGCTGTGGAGTCGTGAAAAAAAAAACACGACTCCGACTCCGATTCCTATATTTACCAACAACACGACTCCGACTCCACAACTCCAACTCCACGACTCCGACTCCACAACTCCGACTCCACAACTCCGACTCCACAACTCCGACTCAAAAAAGCTCAATTTTATCAGGTTGTTTCCTATCTTTGAATAAAGCCATTTTTTTCATGTTATACGGATAAAAATAAAACAAGATCAAACTTTAATAATTATTTATTAGAATTTATTCTTAAAAACAACATTGCTTCTATTAAATCTGTATTCGTAGAGGCTCTCAAATCAGAATTGAGAATTTTAAGAGCGGAAAATAACCGCTCTACGGATACTTGGGTTGGCGGTAATGCTGTAACGATCAATGCTGAATCTTTTACGATTTCTAGATACCGCTGTATTGCCATTTCAACATTTAACTTATAAGTTCGGTCAATTTTTTCCATTATTTTCAATGCATCATAAAATTCAATTTTAAATTTTGAAATAGAGTCTCCTTCATCTATATTGGGACTGTGATTCAAACGAGGACGTTTTAGTTTATTTTGTTCATTGAGATATTTTTCTAAATCGTCTTCAGATTCAGCGGTGTCGGATGAAGATGATGATACTTGGTGTACGATGCCTGCTGTCGTCTCTTTTTCTAGTCGAAAGCCTTTCATACGAACGGTTAATTCAAACAGAGCGTTTTTAGCTCTATTTATTTGTTCTTTCATCAATATGGATCGAACCATGGGGTTAACATAGATCCCAGCCAACAGAATTTTCTTTGGACGTGAGAAAGAAGGAGACAAACACATTTTCGTAGACTTGATGCATTAAATGGATCTCGGTGAATCACCATATCGGCGCGACTTGCGCCTGCAAGTTTAATATTCGTGCAGAATACACATTCATTATAATTTTAAAAAAATGTATTTTAAATTTTAACGAAAAATTAGTCGGAGTCGCTCGTTTTTTACGACTCCTACTCCGACTCCGACTCCGGCCCAAACACCGCGACTCCGCGACTCCGACTCCAACTCCGACTCCGACTCCACAGCCCTGCATATTTTTCTATCGCGACACACATCTTTCACCTTCTCATACAGCTCATTCGATTAATATTTCCTTGTTTCAAAATATTACTCACTTAATCAACCATACGTTTTTTGGCCTTACTCTACCACGACTTCTATCCACATTTGGTTCTGCATTTGTTTTGTCAGTCTTGCATCTCTCATTCATTCCACTACATTCAAAAATCATTTTTTCATCATCCTATTTCAGTTTTAAGTTCACATTCATCATTAATCACTTTATATTCCACATTCTGTCATAAGTTGTCACCCTATATATTTTATTGATATCTAGTTATTTGAGAAGAAAAAAAACTATTCCCGCAGTTTATGTCTTAAATTTTACATCACTATTTTATTTGATACGAGTATGTACTCGAGTAAAAGAGGAATAAAATAAAATAAAAGAGTGTATCACAAACCAAGAATTATAATTCGACTGAAAAATTGCTGGGAAACAATATATTATTTACTTTTTAACCAAATTTGGGTGAGTAATGATTGATAAGTTGATTAAATTCACTGAAAATACAGAATATGCTCTAAACTTAGAAGCGCTATCACAATAAGCGCACGCTCTCAAAATTTAGAATAATACGAATACTACATTTATCAAATAAGAATGCAAATTTTATATCTTTAATTCATTACAAACTTAACACTTTCTTAACACTGCAAAAAAAACGTAGGGAGACAAGTTTATAATGAGCGTTATGAAATTAAAATCGTCAAAATTCAAAATTAAACATTTCCGCTTTACGAAGAAATGTTAAGGAAAGAAAAAAAATTAACTGATTTTGAATATCCAGGTAGATCTCATCTGAATTTAATAAACCAACATCTAATCACAAAACTTCCCTCATTTGACATTGACAGAATACCAAATTAAGAAATTGAACATGTGTGTCATTTCCGATTATTCCTTGCAAAATCTAAAGAATGTTCCAGTTCGCCTGATTATATTTGGAATATTAAAGAAAACATTATGACTAGCAAATTTTGATTTGTGCCCTAATATGCATGGCTATTATTAATGATCCCAAAATTGCACGAATATTTTTAATAAGTGTTTTTTTGTACAGCACGCGCTAATATTTATTTATTTAATTGACGATCGATGCCGGCCTTAAAATAATACCCTGCATTTTTTTATGCAACCAACCAATGAAAACATTGTTCGAACGGTATAAAAAACCATTACAAGATAAAAAATTTTGAAAAATATTTCCCCAAATAATTTACACGGCATTGCAGCATACTATAATTTTGTATTATTTCAAGTTTTATTTATAGAATTACTAATATATTATTTATTATTTCTAGATAGACATATAAGCTCGTAGTACCAAAACACACGCATGACGTTACAATGGATTTGTTTTTTATTACAGTAATCCCTTATCAACCACGATTTTAAGATAACGCCATATGAATTAAATGTTTTTAAATACTTGACTAAAAATAATATTTTGTAGAAAAATATTCTCATTTAGAAGAATTGACCGAAGAAGATCTGCATAAAGTCAATCAGTGTTGCGAAGATGAAACTGAAAACGTGAAACTACAGGGGTAAAAGGAAGGAAATCAATTTTTGATCCTTAGCAATAAAACAGAGGGTCTAAATATAACATTTCAGCTAACGGATCATTTTCAAAAAAATCTTCAACAAACAAAGCGAAGCTTAATTTTTAAACATAATTTAGAAGATATTTTGCAGCCACTTATGGGTGAAAACCCAAAAACGAACGTTGAAAAATATTACATAAATAACCAATTTAACTTTTTTTTTCATAAACAAATGACCAATTTTGTTGAAAGAATGAAGAAGATACAATGATTTTTTTTATTATTTCCATGGTCAGCTATTTTCTATAAACTCCTGGCCTCGCACAACCGCGGCGTTTATAATAAAGTATCATAATGTACATATTTGTAGAGAACGCACTCATTTATTAATTAATTGCATTCATATTCGATTTCAAAATAATATCATCCATATTTTGTGCAATTGACTAATGAAATTGTACCCGTTAAAAAATAATGAAGCGTGTTTGTCACGGTCCCCTGAGAGATTTTTTGAGTATGCAATTCTACTACCAAGTCTCGCCTAAGTAGAATCAAAGAATTGGAGAACAGAAATATTTTTGAAAGAAACAATACAAAATGAATAACATTTACTTAACTTAGGCATATATATATTTTACAACCATTATCAGTAAAGCGTTGCTATATAATAAAAAAAATATCTTACAGCGGGTTTCACAGACGTGTTTATCTTATTCTCATTACCATATACTCCTTGCTCGGATAAGGAATGGTTAAGCAAAAACTATGTAAAAATAGACATTCGTCACGTAAAGGAATTGAATGCGTTTTTTAAATACAATAATACCTCAACTTACAGAATATCTATTGTTAACTGGGTGTTTAATGTTTTCTTCCAATAAGGCAAAAATTATATTTTTTATCATGTGAAAACAAATGTTAGGAAAACTTATACTGGCGTACACATCTGAATCTTATAAAATAAAATAAAACATTTATAACTAACTATCTGTATATTCCTTTAAATTTTGTATTTAAAATACCAGTGTTTTTAAATTTCATTACAAACATTACCAAGGTGTTTTACAAACAAAAACATACTAACTTAATTCTTCTAGTTTGTTATGGTATTTACAGAACAGACGCGATCATTTGACTTGATTTTGCGAGCGAATGGACCGTACTGCAGGAAGAGTGATAATTAATTAAGTAATTTAATGAATAATAAAAAATCTCATCTTTTTACAAAACTATTTATCTTGTTTTATTCACCAAATTCATTTTCTTACATTAAGCCAAAGCTTCAAACATCCGATTGAATTGAAAATTTTATGAAAAAAAATAATTTTTTAATTAATTTTTTTTTCTTTGATTTTTTTTGTCATAGCTAATTCTTAATAATAAAAACTATGTTGATTTGAGGAAAATAATATGTGCAAAAGGTGCGATCCTTTAATTGACCCAATCTCGGCAATATATGGACTTATGACCTCCACGTAACTCGAGGCAGTATTGTATTCTTCATTTACCTTGAATTCGAGAAGACAAAGAAAACCCAAACACGAAAACGTGCTGCAAATGTTCCTATGCGCAAAGTACAAACGTGCAGTCTAAAAATGCAAATCGGCATGCATTCCATTAGGCTGCGACCAGCCGAGTCCGCTCGGCCAGGAGCTGAGAATTTCATATCATGAATAATACAAAAGTGTACCCTCATTGAAGCGTAATGCCAGGGAAATATTTATATTTCAAACATTATCATATGTTACTCTTAAGATCAGTCGTGCATTCAAAGGAATTCTAAAAAATACGCACTCAAGATTATAATATGGACGTCATGTCCCAACTAGGACATCATGTCCCAAATAGATCACAATCAATTTATTTACGCGTTCGGCTAACACCAGATTTTATGAACATGAACCGTAGTCATTTCTATACACCTAATATGAATATCATAACCTCCGTGGTCTAATTGGCAAGACGATGTCCTCCGGCCCAGGAGTTGCAGGCTCGATTTCCATAGCTACGCAGATTTTTAAAAGGGTTCCAGTCTGGTTTTCACCTTAGGCTTGTTTAATACATTTCTGGTTTGTTGAAAGAAACCGCCATATACATAGTAATAAACCCTCCAAGTTGTACTATATATATACAACGAAAGTGTAATTCAATTTTATAAGGAAACATAAGTTTATTTTCCTTTTGAATATTTACCGTAAATGATTCATTTCAAAAGTTAATATTTATCAAAATATCAATTCTTCTTACTATGGGAATAATTATGAGTAAATAAATCAATTGGCTTTGAATATAAACATGGATTATGAACTAACTGCATATTACGTCATCGCGTGACCAAATGGTAAGCATACTTGCTTAATATGCTGAAGTCTCGGATTCACCATCGTAATATTTTACATATAAACATTTTTCGCCTGAATTTATTTTTGCATTACAGCACGTGTTGTGAAAAAGTTTGGTGTAACATATATAATTAATCGAACGAACACCACTTTTAATATCTCTGGAATAATGTATAGCAAGACACAAAAAAACTAAAATTGATCAAATAAACTATCCATATAGTTGGAGGACTTCTCTGAGACATCCTCGTATAAAACTACTTCAAATTGCCGTGTGACCACTCAAAATTGTAATATGAAACTTTTCCCTATTCTGTATTGAAAATAATGGTAGAAGATTCGTTGAAAAATGTCACTCGATTCATCCAGTACGTTTTAATTTGAAACTAAAAAAAATCAGGTTAATTTCAATAGTAATGATATAGAAGGTGAAGATTGCGTCCTTATGGATTTGCAATAAAAAGCAAACTGTGACTAGGAACAGTTAAAACCACCACCATAATTTCCTCACACTCGTCGATAATCGAATTCACCGAAGTAACGGGAACGTCATATAAGGGCAACACGTCTAAACAAAATGCAATTAGTTGTTGCGAAACTATTCAGGAGGCGCGAGGCGGCCGCGATCGTAACGTACATCCAATAGAGATAGAAATAGAACCTGCTCGTCTTTTCCCATCTCGCGGACCGATATGGACATAACGACTCTATCGACAATTTCAAAGTAAAAATACCGCTATAAATTATTTTAAATCACAAACTAATAACGCAACAATCACAAGAAACCCAATGGGACCGCGCGAGTTTACAAGTACTGTACTTCAACTAAATGAACATGCCTGTTACTGGGATAAGTCCAAGTACCTACAGTAGACACCGAACATATTACAGAAGGCAAATATTTGTACCATTTCAGAGCCTTTTATTTATTTATAATTTACGGTCATTCCGAATTAAAAAAAAAGGTAAATCAATATTACGAGTACATTAATACTAGTAATAACCATTCAATTAATAATGGAGATATTTTTTTCAATATGACGCTATGCTTGGCTTTGTGCTACTTCGTGTGGTCGTCGTGTTGCCGCTTCTTTAGAATCTAGCTTGCTCGTGATTGACGCGATCGTCTCTTCCTTTTAGCATATACAGTTATTTTGCCAGCCACCATAATAAGAAGTATTTTTGTCCATAATAAGAAGTCTGCCATCTTTTAAGTCAAAATTATGTCTTGCAGACACAATAAAACTTACATTGTAAGGTTATTTTTAACAAAACGATGCGTTAAATCTGATTCCGAAATAAAATTGGATTTTTTTAATGTATAATTTGAATGAAACTAAACTGAGAACAGACAATAAATCTAAATGACATAATTTTTTTATTGCCTATTAACAACCAAATTCATTAGTTTACAAAGCAACAGTTTAAGTGAGTGAGTGACTGTACATGAATCTATTAATTGAGTATTAATATTATAAATGTAACATTCTCACACATTACTACCTTGAAAAAAAAGTTTTAGGACCGGCCACCGTGTGGCGCTGTCAGTCACCCGATTGGAATTCTTTTTTGTTTTGTTAGGTTACCACATCTATCATTGACACTTCCCTCCAAATTTCAGCGTCAAAGCTTGACATTTGTAAAAGTTACGCTGTACTGAGTACATCTACCTTTGTGCGTGTTTTCGATTTTTTACAAGTTTGAAAATGGCATCAACTGTGCATCAACGAGTTTGCATTAAATTTTGTGTGAAAACGGATTTAACGGTCTGCAGACCTTGGAAATGTTGGTGAAGTGTTTTTCGGTGGCACGAACGCTTCAGAAGTTGTCGTGAGTCGGTCGAGGATGACGAACGCAGTGGCAGTCGAAAACCGATGAAAACATCGATAAAATCAAAGAAATGTTGGCCGAAAACCGCAAATTGACCATCAGAGAGCTGGCAGAGGAATTGAACATCGCTTATGGATCCGTTCAAGATATTTTGGTTAATGATTTGGGCCTCAGACGTGTCGCTGCAAAACTGGTGCCGAAAGACCTCAATTTCATGCAAAAAAGGACCGCGTTGAAATCGCGAAAGACATGATTTCCATGAGTTTTTTTTACCAAAAACAAGATGAATACTATCCAGCAGCCTTCGAATTCACCTGATCTGGTTCCCCGCGACTTTTTCCTGTTCAACCGACTTAAAAATCCGCTTCGCGGAACGCGTTACAGCGCCCGAGAGGATGTCATGAAAAAATCGAAGACGGCTCTGATGGACATACCGAAAATTGAGTACCATCTGTGTTTCGAGGATTGGATCAAGCGCTGGCGTAAGTGCGTTACAGTTGATGGGGAGTACTTTGAAGAGGACCATATCGATTTTGATGAATAAACTTGTATTTTCGATTTTATGAATAAAGTCCTAAAACTTTTTGATCAAGGTAGTATAATCTGCTTTCTCGTTTTAATATTTATATTTTACTGGTCAACAGTAAACTCATATCTTTTTAATTAATACTTTATTTATCATATTTATTTTATGCCTTATAATCATATGAATAAGTGAAAGCAGTCAAATAATATTTTAAAATAAAAATGTTACAACTATGACATTAATTAAACAATGACTATTAAAACATAATTATGATACCACCAAGTTACATACCGACATAAGTACAGCCGATTTTATATTGTCTGATGATAGAGTAAAAACATATTGTCATTTCAAATAGAAAGTAGAACTTGTGATGGGTTGATGAGATTTTGATGCGGTTAGAATTGTGTATGTGATAATTTGAGATTCAATTATATGTAAGTATCTGAATGTTTGCAAAAATAAATGAAATTTGTAATTAAATAATTAAATCACTTTGCCTCGTGAAGTGATTATCTACTATATATACAAAAAATGATAAATTTATTTGCATTGTTAGACTTATAATCTACGCTTCGCCTTTCCGTTAAAACTATTTGAATTGCAGTTGTTATATTGTGGATAATAAAGAATACAAATGTAAACAAAATATTGCTAATATACAATATAAAAATCAAGTTAAATTTTAAAAAACTTACAATACTGTGGACATAAAAATTAAAATAAGCTTTCAGTTGAATAAAAAATTAATTAAACAAACAATAAAATGAAATATTAATTCACATTATTGAGTTACGATGATAAAAAATGTGAACTATTATTTGTACACAGTAATTAACTAAACTTCATTAACGATTGATCTGACTATTATAAAAAGGCTTTGAAAACGGTAATTTTGTAATTAAAATGAGCACATCTTAATATCAAAAACGTTGTTTATTCGTAATAGAAAAAGAATAAAAAAGACAAAAAAAATACCTTTTAAAATATCACAGGTGTCACATTTTAACGTAAATAAATAATAATATTATACAAAATCAATCAGATTGGATATGTAACCTTTAAAACTTCACATAACCATAACAAGTCTCATCACGTATTCAAATATACCAAACTAAAACTCCATTAGAAACAACTTAATTGCGGATATATATAGTATATTGGGTGTTAACATAATTTGTGTCCATTTTTTTCCAATTTCAAAATGAGCAGCAAAAGTAAAACAAAATGGTAAAGGTTATAAGTCATTCGAAAGAAAAATGTCTGCTCTACAAGATGTTATGTTTGCTTTTACGTTACATATATTATTTTATTTGATTACAAGCCTTCAAAATGGAATGTCAAGTAAACGAAAGTGAGCATTTTCGACACCTCCTTCTGTTCGCTTTCAATCGAGGGAATAAAGCTGCCAAAAGGGGCTCACGATATTTGCGAAGTGTACGGTGAAGATGCTATGAATTGAAGATATTATGAATTATGGTTTAAGCGGTCCTCATCGAAGTCCACTTGTCGTCCGGAACGCTCCATGTCTTTCAGGTCGAAATTACCGTCTTTGAAACGCAAAAACCATCGACGAGCTGTCCTTTCATTCATAGCATCTTCACCGTACACTTCGCAAATGTCGCAAGCAGCTTTGGCAGCTTTATTCTCTCGATTAAACGCGAACAGAAGGAGGTGTCGAAAATGCTCAGTTTCGTCTACTTGACATTCCATTTTGAAGGCTTGTAATCAAATAAAATAATATATGTAACGTAAAAGCAAACACAATATCTTGTAGAGCATAATTTTTTCTTTCGAATGACGTATAACCTTTACCATTTTGTTTCACTTTTGGTGCTCATTTTTAAATTTGGAAAAAAACGGACACAACTTATGTTAACACCTAATACATAAGTCAAAACACCTGACAAGTTAAAAAATTCGATTGAAATTGAGTGAAACGCGAGACGAGAAATCTCTGGACTGGAAACAAGTCAATTGGAAAATATTACAATTGTTAAAATGGAAAAAATGTTCAGGAATATTTCTTCGCGTTTTTCCGCTCACTCTAGAAGGTACATACTATAGTTATTCCAACGCACAGAAGACTGACTGACTGATCTTAATAACGTAAATATTATCTTAACGAGGAATCTAATGGATGTCAAGGAAAAAGTCACAAACGGCTCGTACAAATACAGTGAATTCTCGATAAGAATAGCACTTGAAAAAATAAAGATACGTTAATAGTAAAAAAAATTCAACTCTGCAAGTTACTACGCAACTTATTGCAACAAAGTCTCAAAGCGAAAAAAGACCAAAAATCAAGCTCGAGACGCCGGGCCGAGTAACTCCATCAACGATCAGACTTCTACAGCGAAAATTTGTATTATTTAAAAGCATGAAAGTCTTTAAACATAAATATCCAGGAACGCACTTTTCCAGTGTCTTGTTTTTTGACAACAATACACGTATACTATAGACAACTTTCTATCACTGATAATATTAATTTGTATATTCTGAACACAGAAAAAAATATATCTGTGATAGTAAGACAATTTTATGAAAATGTCCCAGTTTATATCGAATGGTGAAGATGATCAAATATTGGAATATTACATGTAACAGCACAATATAAACGAGTGGGTAGATGTTAATCAGATTTTGAGAATAAGGGTTTTGAAAATTGTAACAAAGGTGCTAAAACTGAAACAGAAAAATAGGTATGGCAGAAGCAAATTCCGTTAAGTATACAGGAGGTATGTTTCTGATGTTAAAATCCCACAAGGGTTGAAACGTAAGAACAATTATATGTAATTTAAAAAATGTATAAACAATTACTATATAAAATATATATTTGCCAAGGAATCACTGTGAAATCAACAGCCAATACAAGATAACGTACTTATATATTTTTTCAAGTATAATAAGAAATACCATTGTTTCTGATAAAATTCTAGACACGCAAAGCATGTTTTGTTATGAAAATATCAACTTATATAATAACATTACAAAAGTAGTACTTTTAGATATTTATTCTCTAATACACACTAAAAATCTCTTAACATACATTCATATCAGCATGTCATTTGCATATCTGGGTAAAGAAAAGAGGGCAGAATACCAAACTTCTCTACTAACATACACATTCCGAATCCTCTACACCTACTTACACATAAATCTTAAGTCTCCGTCGATATCTCTGACTCTTGACATTGATTTCTTTCAAAATTTGATAAGCTTAGATGTTGACCATATCCAAAAACCGTTATTTATACATCATTTTTGTGTCACTTTTAACATATGCCGCTTTTATTTTATATGCAATCAAAACATACGAGTACCATGAAAATTTCGCTCACAAAAATTATTAAAAAAAAAATCAAATATTCGATTCGAACGCGACTTAAAAGAAATCCAAATAAAGTTGATATGATTTTGATTATAACCATCCAAGTCTAAGAATAGTGGACGATAATAAAAGTACAACACAATACATCATCCTCCACCCATTCGCATGACATGCGAATAAGAATGTAATATACGAATATTGAAGAGCGTGGTAGGGGGAAACCATTAGGAATCACAAACTGGCAGTCTATCGTCGTTCATATTCTAAACTAGCGTATACAGAAAAGTAACAATAGTTTTACCGGGTAACTAAACAAGACTGACTTTTTAAATTATGTTTTGGTGCTATCGATAATAGACTTTAAAAACCCCACACAGAAGACAAGCGTCCTAGCTACTAGACTATAGAGGTCGTCGGATGATATATTAACGTGATAAAGTGTGATTTTAATTTATTTGTTTATAAGGATAAAATTAATACAGCGATCCCGCTAACTCGAAAGTTAGAAGCAGGTGTCTCTTTAATTATATTTTTAACAATTGAAACACATAACCAATATTAAAAAAAATAAAGTATTGCAAAAATTACGCTATTCGAAAAAATATTTCTTAACATTCTTCTTAATTTAAAATAAATTTGTAACCGGACCGAGTCCAAGCATCCCGATAAAAAATCTTGGGGTTGTTGCCTGCAACGTCCTTTATCCGTAATGATTATTTGCTTTAGGAATTTTATAGAATCCTTTTGTAACTTTTATAGAATCCTAAGAAACTTCCGAATGCGTAAAATACGCAATTACGCGTACTTTCATCGATAGTAAACAAACATTTAATTATAATAACTGATACTTACCCCTTGATACATATCCTTGACTCCTGAAATATCCATTAAAAATTATACGAGGAAACAATGAAATTACAACCAAAAAAAAACACACATGAACAAAAAATTTGATCGGGAACGAAGAACAGAGAAACCTTCAACCAGCCCGCTTAACAAATAGTGACTAATGAAGAATATTGGGTGTGATTACAATACATTGTAGGTGCAATAGTTTCGAAACAATAAACTCAATGCCGCAACAAAAAATGTAAACGTAAGCTTTATAAAGTGTTCTAAATATTTATAAAACATTAAATTGTTGACTTTGTATATAAAGTAAAATTAATTCTCTTGTTCGTAGAAATAACTCGATTAGTGTAAATAAACGTCGAAAATTGTAATAATCGCTTAAGCACATTTTTTATTCATTATTCATTTTTTTTACTTTAAAAAAGTATCACAGGTTTTATTTTTTTATTGAATATCTCCTAGACTTCCCTTATTCCAGTGCATTTCTTTGCTTCTCAACTTATGTGGATAAGGAGTTTCATTTGAATTAATAAGGCTAGGACTATGTAAAAGAGTTCATTGTTTCCCATTTGATTCCTGCAATGGAATTTATATTGGGCAACCTTAAATACATCTTGACATGTTGCAAAGAGTTTTCAATGAAGCGACGCGCCTGATTTTTTATGCACGCAAATTCAACCCTCCTATTGAAGGAGATTTACTAATTGAAGTGTCCTGAAAGAGTGGAGTTAAAGCTGTGTTATATGGTGGTGTTCAAAGCTCTTATTGGTCTGGTGCCGCAGTTCATGTCGGAATTATGCGATAAGGATGTGTTAACCATTTAGTTGAAGTGGATCGGTCGAACAGGCAGAGTTACCTCGACCTGTCTTGGAGTGATTGGGCATTTAACATAGCATAGACTATGTTACTTCTGTAATTCTGCAGACATTCAAAAGCATCACTAAGTTCATACTATTTGAGAGATGTTTGGTCACTAGATAGCGCCAAATAAAAGATACATGTAAATGTAATCTCGGATATTCTTCAACCGAGGCGCGTTTCATCTTCCAACGCCTCTGCATCTCACGATCTTTCAGTGTATAAAATCTGGCGCCTCTCAACTCACTTGCCTTTTGTTTTTAATCACATTATTATACTAATGCATACATACTAACAATCACGCTGTATCTTTAAGGGTAGGTAAAGAGGACAGATCTACACCCCTTTATATCAATGCTCACAGCTCTCGTCTCGACTACATCCATAGATGGTCTCCCGTTTGTCATACTTATTTTCTTACCTTTTCCTTAGTAAAAAATCTTTATCTCCTTCCGCTCTTTCCCTGTCCACCCCTTTCTCGATATTTATTAATTCCAGACACATATATGTTTCGTAAGTCTTTCACAACTCATTTTCCCTCATTGTACTTATATTGTTAATAATACATTCTGACAACCAACCAGAGGGTTGTTAAAGCGTACTGAAAGAATCAGATTAGAACATTTTTAATGTTGTCATCATCGTAATCGAACACGAAAACCTCGAGTGCAAGACAATTCTACTATCCATCCTGACGCTTAGTTCATGACTGAGCATCGTGACTCCGATGATAGCCTCAGATGACTCCTATCCATCCATCCCTGGGCTGCACGGCTCGAAGGGCAGTTATTAAGGGTAGTCCAGTTGCATCTCTCACTTGGTTAATCCAACGCATTGTGATCCTTGTACGTCGTCCTTCCACGCCTCCAACAACCTACGAGCAATGTACCCAAAGAATTGGAGGATCCGTCGAAGGCATATTGTTGACAATCTATCAGTGGATTCTCAGTTCTTCGAGAATGGTGACGTTAGTTCGCCTTGCTGCCCATGGAATTCGTACCATCCTTCTCCAGCACCACATTTCAAATGCATCTATTCTACGTCTCTCGCTTGCTCTCATAGTCCAAGTCTCCACGCCATACGTGAATATTTCGAAAGCGAGAGACTTAACTAGGTATTTTCACATTTTCGTCGTGATGGCGATAGGTCTGCTCTTCCATATATTTTCCAGCTTTGAAATCGCATTTTTTACCACTTGGCCACAAATATCGATTGTGATAATCGTAATAATAAATAAATTCCAAGTTGATAGATCATTTTTTTATATTTGAAACATTTCGATTTCAAATAAAGTACTCGCACGTATTTAAACACTTTCCGATCAAATTAAACAACTCCAAAAATTATCGCTGAGAGATAAAGCAACAGAAGTAATCTAAAATCTGAAAATACTGCATCATTATCATTACACCATGCATCTATATTGAGGTAGGCAGAGAGAACATATATCCACTTCATTCTATTCTGGCACACATATTTCGCTTCCACCATATCCATACACCTGCTTAATTTCCTATTATGAAGGCTGTTCATTCTTCCATATTTACGAATTTGATTCATTTGGTCGCACCACGTTAAACACTGAAATACTTCGGTTAATTTAAGGATTTGAAATTAATGTCTTTTGAAATTTTGATCACAAAACTAATAAAATAAACGTGGATTTTCTAAACATAAGCTACAACATAGAAGAAAGTTAAAGTGACACGGTTTTATGTTAACAGTTGGAAGCAATATTGGTTGTGCGGAAAGTAGTTTCGTATTTTTCAGATATATGTCGTTAAGACAAAAATTTTAATTGCTAACTTCATTCCAAACGTGCCGATTGTACGAGTATATTATTATGAAAAGTAAGCGCATTTTTCGACCATTGTTCATCCAAACTGTTTAAGATTTCATTTGATCAGTTGTTTTTCGATGCTTTTTCACTTCTACAAACGAAAAAATGCGACACAAATTAAAAAAAAAGATAAGTACAGTGTATGGCGACGATACAGTAAGCGATTGTGTTTCAAATGTGGTTTTTAAAGAATCCACAATGATGATACGAAACTCAAAAATGGTGCCGGCTTTGGAAGGACAATTACCACTGATGACGACCAAATCAAGACTTAAATAAAAAATAACCAGCGTTCTGCGGCACGAGAATTTGCTGAGATACTGAAAATATCGAAAACCACCGTCAACGAATATTTGGTGCAATTTTGCGTTCGAATATGACATTACCTTTCGGACAACCTATTCATTTCTATGAAGATGATCATTATTGAGATTCACAGGAAATCTGTTTATCAAGCAATCAAATTAGAATAGCCTCATTTTTCTGAAATGCGTCAAAACACATATTGCATTGATAATATATTAAAAGCAAGGAATTATGTACCCAAATGGTGCCTCGCTATGGAAACGACGTATTAATCACTATTTACACCATAGTCACAAACAATAACGATTATAACGGAAGGCAAACGCAATAACATATAGTCTAATCAAACATTAATAGAAAAACGTTGCATCAGAACGTAAACAAACAATTCTTGCAAGTAACCACAACGACCACAATCATTTCGCTTACAGCTCTTAAGACAGGAAACAACTTTACATCAAATTTATGATGAATTTCGTGCTATATAACATAATATGATTTAAAAATATGCTCGAATATTATGTTTTGTTCTTATCTGTTTAACAATTTCGTCTTAACAATTTCGATGTGACAAACAGATACTTTGAGAAAAGAATTGAAATGTACGGTAGCGCGGTAACACACTGAGCTTCCACTCGAAAGGTTGCCGGTTCAAACGCCGTACTGTGTTACACCCCTCGAATGACACCGGCACTTTTCACTCGTATTCAGGGGTATAAGGATACATATAGGTTCGGCAATATTTAATCTTAAAAAAATATGGCTATTATAGTTTGTTTAGATATTATTATTAACCGCCCTTGGGGGCGCTAGAAGGCTCAAGGAGGCACTGGAAAGCATGGGGCGGTATTGGGGTGCTAGGCTTCTCAAAAAGAGCAAAGAATACAAATCGATACCTTCAACATATTAAGACGTGTGGCTGAAAAACTGATTTTACAGTAATTTGTTTGTAGATCAAATATTTTCCGTTTTTCTGATTAAAATAATTATATTAAGTAATTTAAATTATTAATCACAAATCAACATAAATTAATTTTTGAAACCAAAAACTTAGCGTTGAACTTCAAACGGATTTACTGTAAAACCTGCTTTCCAGACATTTGTATCATTATACAAAAAATAATTTCATTTTAAATGTAATATTTTAGACTGACTTTGTGGGGGTGAGGGGGACTGATGGAAAATATGCTCTAAAAGAGGGTGAAGGTCCGAAAAAATGGAAAACACTAGGGTAAACGATTTAATATATAACCAATCAAGAACCAGTGTTTTCAACCGTCTCAGTTTTATTGGTTGATTGATAGCATACTAAAAGTATGAAATTAGAGCGCGGTCGAGAAATATGACGAATTTGAGAAATTGTACAATTTCGCTTTTTTATAATCATGTCTCAGCAGCTTCAAGATTGGCGTCGACAATGGTATTACGTTTGTCAACTGCCGAGTATGACAAACTGATCCATGAGTATAAACTCGAGGCGAAGTACCAACAAGAAATCTCAACATCACGACTAAACGATTCAAGATTATAATATGCAAGCTTTCAACAAAACATAGCGCCAATTTTTTTGTTAAAAAGCACTTGTGGGTTCGATTCCCGATGGCCTCATTTTTTGAATAGGTATATTAATATCTGGTTTACATAAAAAAGTCTCTTTAACATATTTTCGATCGGTTGAAATAGATCCCCGTGGCTAAGTTGTCAGGACACCCGTCTTCCGACCAGGAGGTTACGAATTGACGGCCGTTGATATCCAATTTTATGAAAAAATATAAAATTGTATATTTGTTTTAAACACTTTGATAATTTAGTTTAGTATGAAAGTTCTGCCAACATTCTCATTTATGGAGAGCTACATCACACTCCTACATATGTATTGGGGCTCAGTACTCTTCTTGTGCTTACTTAGCACATACCATGCAAGTTCTGCAGGGTTTTTCTTTTTGTCAGTTGATGAAATACATATCAACACATTGTAGTTGATCTCCAGATTCATATGTCAAAAATCTTAAAGATCTGACACTTCACTGCGCACTAATGACGCGATGCCAGAATCTCCATCATAAATCAATTCATGCATATTTTTATTATCCAGGGTATTGTCCGTGTTAGAAATCAAGAGACTATCGTTTAAAGGCTAAATTGTTTGTAAAAATATTTGTTAGATGTCCTTTTTTGAAGAAGTATCGATCAGGTGAAAATACGGGACCGGAACTCAACACAAATTTACTTTAACACGGGATTGGGATACAATATGTAAAATAAACAATCAAAATGAAATACGCATGATGAAATTATGTATGATCCTCATTTTTTAAATGGTTAACATACTTTCGGTAATGCTTCGTTACAAAAACATAGAGGGAAAATTGTTGGGAACAACTGACTTAAAACATGCGCCCACATAGATCCAAAAAGAGCAGTCAGTTTATTTCAACATTTTTTTATTGGCGTTTCAACCTTTATCTTATGTAACTGTTTAAAAATACATTTATCTTAAATTTCAGACATAATTATTAAGGACATTAAGAGCAGAAATGAAAAAAAAAAACAATTTTAATTATAATCTGAACTTACAAACTGTATATAAGAGAATTGTAAGAAAAACCGTAATCCCTCCATTTATTTCCGCGAATTCATTTTAACGCGGATTAATGTTTGAAATTTTAAATGCACAATAATGACATCTATAAAATAATAATCGGAATTCTAAATCCATATTTTAACGTTTTGTTATTGACAATATCGTATTATTGTTTCTCGACTACGGTTTTGTTATTGACAATATAGTATTATTGTTTCTCGACTACGGTTTTGACGGTCAAAATCATGTGAGCATAGGGATTATTCGATTTTATTTATTCAGTAACCGTTTTTTTGTAACATTGTATTGTGTCAACTTTTTGCATTATTTAAGATTTATTCAGCGTAAGTGATGTTGTATTTTAGTGATTTGTGCTAATCGTGTATTTTTCTGCTAATCATATATTTTACATAACCTGGAATGGTTCCATTTACGCGCTATTTTCCTGGAAATTATTACGTGTATAAATGGTAAGATTACTACTGTTGTATGAGTATTTTTCTTAAGTTGGTTATTAATGTATTGTAAGATCCCTAACTAGTGTAATTATATTTTTGTCATAACTTTCTATCTTAGATAAAGAAGACCTCGATACGTTCAGCTTTCAACGGCAGATGCGAATCGCTGGTAAGCGGAGCGCCGTGCAGGAATGGAGTTCGAAAGGCATCAATTACGGACATCGATCGCTCCGTGCCATATATCCACTTCCGGTAATGCCGATCGGAAAATTATACTCGGCGAGGACGTTAAACTCAAGTCGACTCGGTAAATGCTTTATCCAGAAGTTCTAATATTCGATCAAATGCGGTGTATAGTTAAAGAAAATCATTGCGCCAAAATATATTTTTTTTAATAAAATTACGAGTACATTCTTGTTTTACATCAAGATTTCGTGTTCATTTTTCCATACATACCATAAAATATTAAAGAAAGGAAGTTCCACATTTCAATTGGATAAACTCGTATTACTGAATCCAAGATTTAATTAACAATGCTTTATCTTGTCGCCATTTTTAGGAAATCGGCGTAAAAATCTACTGATCTAACGTTTAACGGGGAAGAACAGGAAGAAACCAATATTTTACCAAATTATATTTTTTGTAAGTTTTTGAGTTATTTATTTCAAATATGATTTTTTGGACTTTTATATTATGATAAAAGTTGTTTTTTTGGTGCCATATTCCAAAATATATTCAAGATAATATTGTTATACTATCTTTGTTATATTTTGATACATACATACCATCACGCCATTTCTCAGTCGGGGTAGGCAGAAAGGGCAGAGCGCCATTCTTTCCTAACTCGAGTTAGGAAATAATGGCGACACACTCCTTTGGCTCTTCCACATCCATACACCTTCTATAACATCTACGATTTCTCAGACTTTCAGTGTTTCCTTCTTTCAGAATATCATTCACTTGATTCAACCATATTTTCCTTGGTCTTCCTCTCACACGCCTTCCACTCACATCTGTGCTTTATATCTATGTTGTTAGTATTTTTTCCTTCATTCGTTCTACATGCACAAACCATCTCAACGTACTCTTCTTCATCTCACTTAACACATCAGTCTTAAGTTCACATTCATCCCTTATAACTTCATTCCGTATTTTGTCATACATTACCACCCCATGTATTCTTCTCAATGCACGCATCTCTACAGTATTTATTAAATATCTTGATTTATTTTGTAAAATTATAGCTTGTTGTATTGCACCATTCTGCACACTGATTGGGAAAAAAATCTGTTTTTTTATTATTTTATTGCACTTACATTGTCATGCCTTCTTAAGCTTTCAAAAGGCCATGTGACATTTTCTAACCAACGAGAAACAAGCTAGGGTTATTTCGTAAAACCTAGCTCCACAAGTTTTTGTTACGCAGTTACGAACCGCGAGGATACTTGGATGCCAAGCAAGCATGTATTTAATCACCGCGCCACAGCGCCAAAAATACAAATAAGGATACTTTTTCTGTTACCATCGGGAAACTCCCCGGGTGGAAGACATGCGTTTTAACATTTTGCGATGATTGTCTTTTAAATATTAATGAGATTACTACCAGAATAAGGATTTTAGAATACGTTTGGAAATATAAGAATGAAAATTTAGAATAAAAAAAGTTCGTTTGGCTTAAACATTTCTTAAAATACACTATTTTAAATATCATTCGAGAAACAACAAAAGGCTTAATTTTAAAATATTTTCGGTCCTTTGTTATCCATTGTCAAACGAAAAAAATATTAACACAACTACTCAGTGCACGCACAACCGCGCTGTGGGGTTTAGCGCAATAGAACTTTATGCACAAATTCCAACTACTCGAGCAATTACAGAAAAAGCTTCACACAGTAATACATAGATGTCGGGAGTTACCTCGTGCGCTAGTATTATGCGCAAATTTAACACATTAATCATAGCATGCATGTTGGTACTCATACACTATGAAATCTTATCTGCGATGGAAAATTTTTTTTTTTTAATGTTAAAAAATATATAAATTCAGAACTAGCCTAAGTTGAAATAATATATATGTGTAGATTAAGTTTCAACGAGTGTAGTACCAATATTGCGTTTATACGAGCTTTCAGGCTTTATGGGGTTTCTAGGATAAGCACATGAGTGTGGAGTTTATGGTGGCACATAAAAAAATTAAGCTGGAATTTCTTCAATTATTATAATACTCGTACGAGTATGGTTTTGATTACCAACGTTTACACTAGCATCACTAAACTACCAAAATGAACAGTGGATGTTTTCTTATTTAAAAATTGACTGAAATATGAAATAAAAACAAGTCATAAAATAACAACTAGACCTCTATAGCCTCGTTAATAATACAACAATCTTCTAATCCGTAGGTTGCGGATTCGATTCCCATTAGAACCAGAACCTGTTTTGTTTTAATGTTTTCAATATGATTTTCATTCAAGGCTTGTTTAATACCTTTCTGGTTGGTTGGAAGAGATTGCCACACGCTAATAAGCTCACTAGGTTGGACTATAATACAACGAAAATGTAATACAATGGTAAAGCTAAGAAATTAAATACAAACATACCATCACACGTTTCCCTGTCGGGGTAGGCAAAGAGGATAGAGTGTCAGCGTTTTCTATCTCGACACACATCCTTCGCGTATTCTACATTCAACACCTACTCATACCACTTGTACAATTTCTCTGGCTGTTTACACTTCTTCTTTCAAAACATCATTCACTTGATTCAAGCATACTTTCCTTGGTCTTCCTATACCGCGCCTTCCTCTCAAAGTTGTACTATATATTTGTTTTGTTAGCCTTTCTTCATTCATTCGTTCTACATCCCCAAACCATCTCAAAGTACTCTTCTTCATCTTACTCAATACATCAGCCGTAAGTTCACATTCATCCCTTATCACTTCATTGCGTGGTTTGTCGTACATTGTCACCCCATGGCTCCTTTCAGTATTTTTCCACGTTTACGTTGCCATACATCAAAGTTGGTACTAAGATACTGTTGTGGACTACAATCTTAATAAATTTTGATGCCGTCCAGTTTAAATATAGTCGTATATGTTTAAGGGCCCCATTGACTATATTTCCAATAGCTACACGGCATTAGATATTTCTCGTAACTCTTCCATCACCTGTAAAAATACTATCCAAATAACAGAATTCCTGAACTAACTCGAATCTGTCATTGTTCCCACATATATCGCATCTACTTTTCCTTTCACAATACCTATAGGAAATAGACAAGAAAAATAAACGCACGATTGAACAAACAAACAAAATCAGAAAATAAAGTATACGGGTTTCTATGCATTTTTTTTCTTTTAGCGTTTGCCAAACTGCACAGCAATTGTCGGTTTCAGCAGAAGGAGACTTCTTGTGTTAATTATTCATTTATAATATAAGTTTTTTTTTCATAAACAGTGAAAAGGCACTGTTTACCAGCAATTTAGCCCAAAGTAAAAGCTCTTCCACACTTTCTTACGTAGTCGTATTGGCAACAATTTGTGGAAGATTTACAAGGTTCACCCTTCCTTCAGTTTCAAGATATGTAGGAGAGAATGTGTCATAGTATTTTTTCGAATGGAACTTTGAGAAGATATCCGAGAGGCAGCGATGATTAACGATCAGGAAGAAACTGTTCAGTTCACAAACTTTGCAAGATTGTATGTGTGAATCCCTACCATATTTGAAAGCTTTGTCAAGTACAACTAGTAATAGCGTCATAAAATGAGATGGCTCTCAAATGATCACAAAACAGTTAAAAGACGAAAAAAATCGTAAACGCAATAACACTTGGAGTGAAATTGTTATGCTACCCGATCAAATAGAACACCAATCTTATAAAAAATAAACGATAAATTCACTTATTATTGCAGTGAAACAATTATATTTATTAACTTTTAAATATGTGCTAGTTTAATGATTTTACAAACATCGTACTATGAATATAAATCCGAGTTCCACAAACACAATTATTCGTGACTGTAAAAGTTTTTGCAAAGCAATTAATGGAACATGGAATTTTAGAGAAACGGTACATAGAAAATCACCGCCAGCGGGTTGATAGCGCTGCTCAACAATGGTGTTTTAAAGAAACAAAAGTAGTCATTCTTTATAGATTTTGGAGTATTTAATTCGAGAACAAAATTAACTAAAACTCTTTTTTCATGTCATGTAAAAAATAAAAGCATAACTAAAACCATCAGCAAATGTTATACAATATTCCCTATGTGTAACTTTAAATTTTATGCCGTTGTTACAAAAATATAAAACTTATTCTAAGCAGCTTAGAGATTCGAGCAACATGAAGAATAGGTGATTTGAAAATCATCACGTTATTAATCGGTCTGCTAGGTGGATACAGCAAATAAATACTGTTGCTTTTTATGCGAGTTGGACAGCTGCGCTCGGAGTGTACATTATGTACAAGCAAAAGGAATTACAGCTCTTCTGTCGGCCGCGAAAAATGTTGTAAGTGAACCGCTAATGAATCCCAATAAACTTCTCTGTCATCTACATCACATAAAAGTCAGATCTCACAAAAATATTTGTAAAAGCAATAAACAAAAATAGACATGTATTTAAATTGCATATTCAGCGCCCCAAAATCAATGAATGATTACACTACTCGTCAAATTTTAATATTTGTAAAAAAAAAAACATTTTTCCGTTCATTACTGTTTTTAAAGAACACGCTTAAAAAACTATCATAAACTGTAATCGTCTGATTTTTATTTAAATATTCCCTGCTAAAAATCTTCTTTATAAAATGGACAAGTATAAATGCATAGGTAATATGGTATAGGTACTAACGAAGCACGAGTCACGAAAAAATAAACATAGATAAGGCATATTATTTTTTGCGATCTCATTTGACTAAATCTTATCTGGAAAATTTTCTATCGCAAAGTATTGATTGATTTTATTTTAAAACAACCTGAAATGTGTGAACAAAGTCCATATCAGAGGTTACCTATCAGTAAATAGATTTTAAGAATACAAATTATTATTAAAAAATGGAGCTATTATATTTCTTAACATAATAAAAAAGAATCTGTTATTACGAACATCAAACGTAAAACACAGTTTTGAAGAAATTACAACCATCAAAACGTAAACCATAGTTTTAATGTATTCCAAATTGTCCCTGTAATCCAAATTAATATGCTTTAGACAGCAAACACGTCCATTTTTAGTTTATGATTAAACTTCACAAAGCACCATTTTAAATAAAATGCATACAAAAATTCCGTTCAACTTACAGAGAGATGTTCGTGCGAGAGAATAATATTCCTAGTTTTCTATTTATAATGTATAAAACATATGTAGATTTAAATTTGTTGTGGTATAAAAATATGATAGTTAACATTTTATTTTCCTGTAAAACAGCAATTATACATGTTTATATAATTTATATTATGTAAGGAATTAATGAAACCATAATTTTAACATTTGCAATCGTAATAATTAACAAAAGAATTCA
Organism: Odontocerum albicorne; assembly: GCA_949825065.1. Taxonomy (NCBI): domain Eukaryota; kingdom Metazoa; phylum Arthropoda; class Insecta; order Trichoptera; family Odontoceridae; genus Odontocerum; species Odontocerum albicorne. The sequence goes on along the minus strand of OX463839.1, from coordinate 15,655,490 downwards.
GTGCAATATTGTAAAATGGAATATTGAGGAAGTGTTTCAGTGGTGTGGTGTGGCTAAAGGATTATTAATTTAATACACTGCATAATCAGTAACACGCGGAAGTAAAAAAAACTACCTACTTAAAATACGAGTACAGTTCAAAAATATAATTTCTTAAGCAAAATAAGTTCTACGAATTGAAAATATTTGTCAGTGTATTTTTTAAACGATCCTTGACTAACTACTATCATAATAATAATGTCAATATATGCAAAAGCAATTTCATACGAAAGAATAAAAAAGAAAATTGTTTTACTGATATTTCTTAAAATTATCATAAACATATTTGTGTTCAAAAAATACAATTCTAACATATTGCTTTTATATAAGATATTTGCAGTTGCATTTATTTTTTTAACAATATATTTAATCCACATGTGTATTTTTCCTTCAGCTTTTCTTTGAATAGTTGGACCTAAAACTCGAACCAAATTTTCTTTAAATGAAATAGCGGTACGATAATCTCAGGAATACACTTGAATTTAAAGAATCGTTGGTTCTTAATCCTAAATTGCCAATAAGTGTTTAGAACTAGTATCTATAGTACCATGTATGGGTCCTTTGGCGTGCTTAGCTTTAGATTTTTTCCGTGAATCGGATTTCCTTTGACTTAAAGCTTCGTTGGTTGTGTTAGCTACTACATGAGTCTAGTCGTTAGTGTAGTCTACATATTTCCCTTCTGGCGTGCATGCCTTGCCAAAAGAAATATTCGGTATATATTTATAGTGTGCTGTTCTGTGTAACGCATCAATATTCACAGAAATATGATTGTTGGTTTGCATAATGATAAATATAAAAACATTGTCATCAAAAGAAACGACACGAGATAAAATGAAAAAAAAATCAATACGCCAAAAATGTCGACTTCGTCTAACTCAAGGAATACGTAATTATGAAAAGTTAAAAAAATATCAGCTGAGAATAACATTTAAAATGTTATCATTGATTTTTACAATAAATATAATGGTTCTAAATATATAGAGCCTTAAGCTGCGTCACCATCAAATATTCTTATCACGGAAATATATGCAATTGTTCTTATTCGAAAAAATCTTAGTGTTTTTTTTTCATTCATAAAACAATCTTTATCGAATTATTGTAAAACAAAAATGCTTTACGTTTAGAATATCAATTTGACTTATTTAAGAGAATACGAAAATATATTTTTTAAATATTTTATATGTAAATGTAATCGTAACACCGTACATTGCATCTTTGAAACATAAAAAAATCTGAGAATATTAATACAGAAATATTCTACGGAAAAATAATAAAATACTTTAGATAAATTGAACGGAGATACAGATAAGTTATCAACAGTTACAATATTATCACTACGTGTTAATTCCCAAAATAAATATTGACAATATTAAAAATCGTAGGCAATATTATGACAAATGTTTGTATATTTATCAATTTCTACGATTGCATAATTCTGTAAAACAAACTACATATAATATGTTCACATACACGACATGAATAGAGTAATGGTTAGTAGGTAATAAATACCTAGCGGGGGATTCGGCTCTTTAGGCGGTCTGTAACAGAAATACATGCAGATTCAATATCAACATCACACAAGGAATTATTACAATACACAGGTTAAACATTAGATTAGTATAAAACACTACGAATACATGTTATACATAAATATATGATGGAAATAATACGAGATGTTATATAAAATACATGTATTATATGTCATACAGAATAAATGTATTCAACACCATGCCAAATCAGTTATGTTATACATATATTAAACAAATTATTTCAACGATGGATTATTTTCATCGATACAGATATAGATATCAAAACATATTTTCAAAAACCAGACCTAATTATCATTTTTTAGCATTGGCACAAGAATATTTTATCAATTATAATCAATACAAAAGACAATTCACTTTATTCTTACTGTGATACTTGCATTACCTAGATTCAAACAATGGACATTATGATATACGAATTAATTTTAAATATATATTACAAATACAATTGATTAGGTATTTTTATAATTTTTTGCACTTTGTTATATTATTTAATGAAAAATACATGGAAGAAAATGTATGACAGAATATGGAATGAAGCGATAAGGGATGAACTTAAAGCTAATGGAATTAGGTAAGATGAAAAAGAGCACCTTGGAATGGTTTGGGCATGTAGAACAAATTAATGAAAAATTACTAACAAAACAAATATTAAGTGTCAATGTAAATGGAAGGCGTGATAGAGGAAGACCAAGGAAAGCATCAGTAAATGATATTTTGAAAAAAGGGAAAATTTAAAAGATCAGCGAAATCGTAGGAGTTGTACGAGAAGGTTTATGGATGTAGAGGAGGCAAAAGATGCGTGTCACGATCGGAAGGATTGGCACTCTATCCTCTCTGCCTACATCGTCAGGGAAACGACTTGATGGTATGTATTATTTTTTTTTCCAATAAACATCAAAAAATTAATATCGATTATTACATATTGTGCCAATTGATCAATTCGCATACTTAGAATGTTGTGGGAAACATGCATAGGTATCCTCAAATAACATTGTTAGGAAGTGCTATTTTTTATTTCAATTGTGAAAATAATACCGATAAAAAATGAAAGAACAAACGTAAAAGAAGAGAGATTACTTTAAACGATGTCTTAGAAAATTTTAAATCAAAGAAGCATGACGTAGCAACATTATTTAAAAAAGCACCAAGTGTACTTACCAAATGTACATATTAATTTGTATGATTGATTATTTCAAAAATGAAGAGATGATGACAGTTGTATGGAAGAAGTTTGAATAGGACTAGCTCGAGAAGGTTGCAGCGTGGTGTATCAGGGGCGTGGGAAATGGACGCATTTAGTACGGAAGTCATTCACACGCTTTTTCGTTGAACAAAGATGTGTAATATGTTAATAGTAGAACGGGCAGATCACTCACTAAAATACTTAAAATAGCCAATAAATAAAAAAGGGTTACTATCGACAACTACACTTTCACAAACGAACATTTTTCTAAAACTCCCAAGAAAACAAAATGTTAAATTTAATGATTTTTTAATGATAAGGCGATCTATCCTTTATAAGGATGAGTTGTTAAGAATTTATTAAAGTAACAAAGTGAACTTCGTTCTCTCTTCTTATCTTGCAAGTAGAACCTTCGTTTAACTCGAAAAAAATCTTATAGATTCAAAAAGGTCAAAAATTACATATCAATAAAACATGTAATATTATGACAAAGTATAATATTGAGTAAAATGTGATTAATACTCCATGAAACAGGTCAAAATTTGGAAGATCTTTTCCTAAGATTGTTAGATGTCTTGTTTGGGTGTAACATGTCGACATACGAGTATTTAACCTTTCATTGCAATTCCACGCATATGATTATGGCACAATTTGCATCTTTAAAAATTGTCGATATATTGCAGTTAATCACAATAAGTATCTGGGAAAGCAATTTAATGTACGGTTGAATTTGACACATTTTTCACCAATTTATGTTTAATACCAGCTTGATTGCCAAATATAAATATAAATCCGTATTAATTGCATCAATCAATATGAATGAATAAATATACGAGTATATTATATTAATATTCATGACTGAAGATTCAGTGTGTTAATATTATTTTAATAGCATTGGTTACATTAACGATACACAGAAATTCTTCAAATCAATATATTTTTCATACATTCTGCAGTTAGCAAAATTTAGTCAGTACGAAGAAAAACATCATTAATGTAAAATTAACTGGATCACTTTTCGAATGTATGTACAAAACTCATATAAAATTTATGACCGCTCTTTGAAGGTTATTACAATTTCAGTAGCCAAAAATTGTTTTCACTTATTAACTTAACAAAGCTATTAAATTCGTGGAAACATTAGGATATGTTTTCGGCAAATTAGTGTTCTTGAACAAATGGAAACATAGATGAATGATACCCGCCGTTTTTAAACTGTATTCATTAAGAATAATTAAGATGTCACTAACAAATATTAACGAGAATCCCTTTGAATCGAATATTTTTTTTAGTACAATTCAATTGGGAATATAACATATTAAATTTTTTATGCATCGCTTTCCCAAAAAAATTTAGGTTCCATGGTTTGAAAGGATGATTTTGTGAAAGATGCAGCTATAACGACTGCTGGCATGCTTGGTATGCTTTAAGAAGCGACAGAAAAACCTCTTAATTTCTAGTCAGTAAAATAACGTGTATCATTCCTGATTTTTCTTTTCCTTTCCTCTCCACCATCCCTTCCTTTCTTTTTGATTGATGGTATGTCATTTTATGTGAAAAAGAATGTTCGGGTGATTATCCGTCTTTGTGGGGTTCGTGGGCATATGCTCACGTAACACATCGATCAATAAGTTCCGGGACTAACTACTAAAACACTATTTATTTGCCAAAATTCTTCATTATTCATCAACAGTCTCCTTCAAGAGCGATACATTCATTCCAACGCTTTCCTAACTTTTCTATGCCAGCCGTGTAGAACGATTTATCTTTGGTTTCAAAATAGGCGTTAGTTCCGGTAATCACTTCTTCATTGGAGCCAAATCTCTTTCCCTGGAGCATCTTTTTGAGGTCTGCGAACAGCCAATAGTCGCTGAGGGCCAAATCTGGAGAATACGGTGGGTGCGGAAGCAATTCGAAATTCAACTCATGCAATTTGGCCATCGTTACCATCACTCTGAATTATCGATGCGTTGTTGTTTCTGTTCCATTATGAGCAAACGCGGCACCCATTTCGAAAAAAGCTTTTCCATGACCAAATGTTCATGCAAAATAGTGGCAACACTACCAAATGGTATCTTCAGGATGTCAACTATCTCACGCAACTTTACTTTGCGATTATCCATCACGATTTTAAGGATTTTTTTGTTTTCTGGTGTAACAGCCTCATTTGGACGACCAGAGCGTTCAGCATCATTTGTCTGTACGACCGCGTTTGAAATCAGCATACCACCGACAAATGGTTGTTTTCGACGGAGTAAAGCCCGGATAACACTTTTTAAGCCATCGCTGAGTTTGAACGGTATTTTTTCCCATTAAAAAGCAATGTTTTATCGACACACGGTTTTTTCCATTGTTTTGAAAATAGCAAAAGTAGCGTCACTCAAACCGCTGTAACTCAATGACACACTGTCGGAATGTCATGAAAGTTTGACACGTAACTTCTAAAGGCTGGTACTAACTGAGAATCGTATGAATTTGTTATTAGAGGCGCCATCTGTTGGTTATTCCCGGGACTTATTGATCGATGTTATATGTTTATGGATTTCGTGGGGATTGATAGTCATTTGAATGATTTATGCGATCACGTAACTTGCTTCATTTACTTTTATCTGGTTGGTTGGAAGTGATTGCCGCCTGGCAATAAGCCCGCCAGATTGTATTTGCAATAAAATTGTTAAATAAATAAAAGGACTGGAGGAATCGGGTATATGGAGAATTAAAAAAATATATCAGTCCTCTGAACTAAAAACATTGGACTATTGGCAATATAGTTGACGCCAGATTCATTGAAAATGCATGGGAATCAAAGCTGTTTTCCACGAAAGGATTGATGGACTCGACATAACATACTCGTACATTCTTACGTAGGTCGTCGGCCGTAGTTTAACGGTGAGCATTCATTCACACTAAGCAAGCACCACAGGTTCGATTCATTTTATGATTTTACTCTTAGACCATTCTACATCAGAATTTACCTTTTTTGTTAGCTTATATGCTGCTTATCATACATTTTTATAACGCTATTAAGTAACGAAAATAACGCTATATAAAACTCTGCCTAACCAAAGGCTGTAACAGATTAAATCTGTCGATCGTCGTCTTAGAACTTTGATCGCTTTGCCATCGGAACTTTTGGTTTCATCTGTCAAGACTGTGTACTTACTGAAGTGTAACAGCTTACACACAATAAACCAATACACGCATAGGTTTCTTCCATTCTGGCATCCATCGATGGCTGACAATCATACTCGATCGCGAGGGATAGCCTATATACAAGTATATATATATATAGGTTCTTAGAATTTTAGGTTGTATAGGAGCTTTGGGAAAAGACAATTCAGGGAAAATGGAATATCAACACGAAAGACTTGAATTTTTTTTCTAACAACTTGCCATTTTAACGGAACTGAATTTATTGATATCAAAATACATATAAGATTATTTATTATGTATCACAGATCGGTAATCGACCCAAAACTTTCAATATTTAAATACAATAAATAAGTTTAATTCATTCTTAAGCGGATAATGACTTGAACTGCCAAATACAGCTAAAACTAAACGTACACCTTAATAAAGTCCACATTTGTATCGAGAGAAATTATGCCTATATATATTGGTTTCTTGTTTTAAAAAAAGTCAACTCTTTTCCTCAACAAGGTCGTCAAGTTCTATACAAATTGAAAGTTTTTCCTTTGATGGGCATCAAGAGGTTCTTTGGAACTGGATTATCAAGTAAATTATCAACAGGCCGATACCTAAAGCATTCCAACCAAGTACATCTACTCGGAGGTTTATAATATTATAAGTATTTACGAATTCTTTATCCACGAACGTTTCGACATAAAACATCTAATTTAGACCTCACTGTTGAGAATAAATTGACCGAATTTAAATGAATACAGATTAATTAATATCAGAAACTGGAAATGAAGACATTCGTGAAGCTAATTATTGAATTATTATTTCCGCTTGGAGTCTGTCAATACATTTTCTTCGCGTTAGTTGTTAGGTTAATTCTTATTTGGTCCAAATTAAATATTGTATTTTTAGAGACACCTTCCTATTTTGTTCTGATACCTAGAAATTTACAAGTATTTTTTTCCGATTTTCAATAAATATTTAATGAATGGTTATTCACTACCATAGATAATTTCATAGAATGGTAATTCCCTAGCATTCTATGCAATTTTGTCATTTTTATGAAAAAAAAATCATATTCTATTTACGTAACCAAAAAAATATTTCAACAAGGAAACTTTTTCAATAATTTCACCAACGACCTTTTTTATCCTCAAATCGTACAATACAAAAAATATGCAATTCGCTTTCAACTTAAATAGAAACTTCTATTATGTAAAGATTAACACTAAAAAAAAATTTCCTAAATTGGGCGTATAATATTCAAATTTATAAACAAAATATATCTGATTTATTTATACATGACCGAAAATATGAATGAATAAAAATTAATAATGCACATAAATCAAAACAATACACTGACACTCCCCAAACACCCTCGTCTTTATGGCGACTGTTGATGAGGTTGATGACTAATAATATTATTATTGATATCAACTAACGAATCAAACAAGGGCTGCCACATTTTCATCTTTGATACCACTGGTTAAAAATAATCAAGGCTCTCCGGACCGTGAGGTTAAGTTGACAATGGTGCAACTTTTCTATTTAACAGTTATTAGGAATCTAGGCCCGCCTACACGATTGTCATATAACAGATTACGTTGCGAATATAGTCATAATATGCAATGCATAATATTATTTTATACATCTTTAAAGATAAAATTAAGTAGATATTTATTAAGCATTAATATTGTTGAATTACATTTATTATCTTAATGACTTTCACCAGCATGTGAGCCACTACCTTCCTATTCTTATATAGATTTATTTCGTAATAATTTGTCAACAATAGTGGCTTCGAATCCCGAGGTGAAACATGGAAATATATCCGCCAAATTGTACTCAGAGAACAAAGGTAAAAGTTTATTTTAAATCGACAGGATAAACTTAAAGTAAGTGACAGGCCTGTTTTGCATTATGAAAGCCGTTTCAAACTATGTATGTTCTAAACTTCGTTTACCGAGGTTATACTCGTATACTAAAACCGATCTGTAGATTAAAACTTATCTTACAAATTTTCTTAAAAGTTATGGATTATCTTGACCTGTTGGATATTATTCTTATATTATATACCAGATATTAGAATATAAAATCTATGAGTTACTGAGGACACTAAAAATGCTCACATAAAGGGAAATATGTTAGGAGTATCATTTACACTTATGTTTATTATGTAGAACATTACATGTTGATGAAAATCACTAAACCTAGAAATATAATAGTTATTATTGATCCGTAAGACTTCATATTTCAAAAGAGCCCAAAGCGAAAAATGCGTCGATGAGAAAAGTATTATGTGTACTCGTATAAGAAAATAATACATAATATATTGATATGAATGGATTTTCAGACCTAAATTCGGTTAATTGGTGTTTTAAAGGTAACCGAATTGTAAATATGTTAATGCTAGTCTAAATTGACAGATACATTACAAATGACATATTTTGAAATGTCTTTCCACATAAAGACGACCTTCATGGTCTAGTTGGTAAGACGCGTCTTTCAGCCTAGGGGTTGCAGGTTCAATTCCCGTAGATTTTAGTAAAAAGGTTTTTTAAAATTTCTCACGTGGCAATAAGCCTGCCAGTGTTTACTTTATACAACGAAAGTGAAACATACAAATACATAAGATGAATTTGTGAGTATATTAGGAGCAGCTAAATACGAAAGCTTAATGATTAAGTATCGCCGAGTTACTGTTATGTTATACATTATAAAAGTTTTATTTTATAATCATAAAAAACATTAAATGCCTTAAAATACATAAATTCTATTGAGATTTTCTTCTTTCAAACATTTATAGATAAATAAACGTGCTTACTTCGCCCGCCGTAGTGATAAACCCTGGGTTTAAATTATGACATTCAATAAATTTCAAATACGGCACGTCCAAGCAGATACTTGATAAATTATTAATGATATTGACAAGAGTGCAGCGCGCCATTTATTGTACGGCTCCAATTTACCACAAAATGAACCTCAAGTATGATTGATAGTTGCAAAAATGGCCGAGACCACAGAGGAATGTACACATGACACATTAAAAGTTAATATACCAACAATATCTAGGGATTATTTTAATTACAATATATTTATTTTCATTTCACAAACAATCTCTGTTTGCAATAATTAACACTAATCAAAATTGTGAAAATCTTAATAATATATCATTTTACGTAATTTGGAAACATGTTTATAAAAAGAACATATAAATATAAAATTATAGGTCAAGTATTTGAATATAAATGAACAATGTAAAAAAAACACAAAATACGAAACTAAAAAACATAGTTACATATATCTAATTATAACAAAGTTTAACAGTAAACTTTTTAATTCATATTTATTATCCGTTAGAACTCAGTTGTCGGCGCACAGGCGACATGCATACTTAACCAGTATTACTAAGTTGTCGGCTTATCGCCGACGTGTTTACTCTTACTTTGAGCGAAAAATTTCGCGCGCAATTCAATTTTTTACTTCGAGTTCATACATTCGTTTAGTCTTTAGAACATAAAAAAACATTATATACACTCAATTAATGATGATGTTTTTATTACATTTTTGACATTGAGTGAACGAGTATTTTTGACATAACCTAAAATGGCATCTACTGTACTTCGCGCAATTGTTCCTGTTGACGAAATTTAACTAATTCAGAAGAAGTGGAGTGATAGTGATGATGAGTTTGTGTTTCTTGATAAATATGATACATGTGAAGATAGTGATATTGATTACGATGACACGACAAAAATGGGGGTCGTTCACAAAGCAGATCACTACCGCAGCAGTTAGCCATTCAAGAAGAAAACCGTGATGTAGTGTGGTGGAGCAAGAAGTTTTTCTAGTTAATAGAAGTTAGTGTAATCAACAGCTTCATTGTATTTAATCAAAATTAAAATGAACAAGGATCGCAACCCATATCTCATTATAAGTTAAGGAAAGAGTTCATTTTACAATTAGCAAGGGATGCAAGAGAAGTTCGTTTACCAGAAAAAGAAGACGAGCAAACACCAAGGACACTGGATAGAAAGTCACAGAAGAACGCCTGGATGGAAAGCCACATTTCATATCCAAAAAGAAAAGGATATCTAAAGATTTGACCGTATGCAGAAACTGTAAAATTCCTGGAGGAAGAAGGGAAACTGTGTGGTTTTGTGAGACATGTTCCAGGAAGCCAGGCCTTCATCCCGGAAAATACTTCAAAAAGTACCATACACAGCAGAAATATAAATTATATGGTATTTTCTTTGACAATATATTTTTGTTTTAGTAAAAACCAATAATAAATAAATATTTTATGATTGATTACTTCATGTACATATGTTATAAAAGTCTCGGTTATGAATAAAATTAAATAATACCTGCTGCAACCACATATATTGTAGGTGTAAAATTGGAGTGGTAAGGTTTAGCAAAAACTTATTTTGAAATCAACATCTGTGTAAAAGAACATATTTGTGGTTGAAAAATAAAATGATCGATTGTCAATAATGTTCGCATTCGCACATTCAATCAATTATGAAATATCGTACTTAGATCACAATATATGTTAGATATGAGTAAAGATAAAGATTAGTTAAATTTGAAAATTAAACATCGAGAAACTTGAAAGATTTTGGTACGATATTGGATCTTTAGGCTTAGCCAAAGAGAGAAAGGAAAGTTGTAATGTTTACTACAATAAACTTTTTAATGGATAATCATTTCGCAACTATTGAGATATTGATTTTTTTAATATTTACAACACAAAATGGTCAAGATTATATTTAAACAAGAATTATTATTATGTTTCTACGCCAGATCTGGCCAACGATTGGTAAAATTCGTTCATTGAGAGCCTTCAGGGGCGGTATTACGGAGTTTCGGCAGAAAACAAAAGTTTCCCTAAGACAATGAACTGCCTAATCTGCATATAGAAATACACGCATGGGTCATATCACAAAAACGGATAACTTAAGAAAAATAAAAATCTTCGTAAAAAGAAGTGTGTATATTGCAGATATTGTGAAATGTCAAAGACTGAATTATAATTTTAAAAGGCCTCCTTTCTCTTAATTCTCCACAATGTGTTATAAATTGTATTGTAAATTACGACGTATAGAAAAGAAACAGCAGCAAAAAACCACAACTAGAAACCTAAGAATTGCATATTTATCACGCCATTATTGATTTGCTTCTCAAGCATGTGACATTTTAAAAAAACATATTTTACGAAATAACATATGGAGTATTCAACATAAGAAAACTTTAACTTGGCAAGGGCGTTAAAATCTTGAACTTGTTAAATGTGAAATTTTAATAAAACATATATCACGAAATGATCTGGAGTATTCATAATAGGGAAACTTTAACCCGTTAAAGTCTTTTCCGAATGCTTATTTATGTATCACATTTCCAATAACGGAAAATTGGCAAGATCGGTAACATGACTACCGAGCTTTGACCCGAGGTGTTGTGAATACGATGTACGAGTATTGTTACAATCGAAAACACTTGCGGAATATTAATCTACTCTTACGGTACACGTCTATGGTTACATTAAATCAAGGACGAATGAAATACCGTATATATGGCAACAATATTCTACAGAACCATATTTACTGAAGTTCTAAACAATATAATGATAAACCGTGTAAAATTTATTTTATTACAATATTTAATTAAAAACGTTTCAGCAGAAATAACAAAAATCATTGTTTTAGGAAACACTGAAAATGAATACGGAATTCAATCGACGTGAAAAAAAAATTAAATTCGATCGATGTCATAATCAAAGCAAATCAGATAATAAATAATTGTTCTATTTAATGTTTGGCATTTCCTTAGCACGTTAATTAGTATCTTTAAAATTGCTTCAGTTTTATGCATTAATTAATTGAATATTGCATATGTATCCATTATGTAAAATCACCAACACACGGAAGATGCTTTTATATTGTACACCAGTTATACCATTCCGATTATTCTTTTTCAAAATGTTGGTGACGTAAAAAGTAACTCCAATATTTTTTAATCCTAAACTCCTACATTTTTAAATTAATTTTTAATCCGATAATGTTTTTTTTATTCTAAAAATCAAATCAACATGCTTGCAAATAATAAACCTGCTGTAAACAGAGCAAATATAGGAACTTTATATGTTGGATAAATAGTAAAAACAAGCATTACATAATACAAATTGACGACAAATAAATTTCTTAAAAATATAGAAGCATTATCATACTATAATATAACCTTGTCACTAAATATATTATTTTTCCTTATCTTTGTGTCAATGCGGTTAAAATGATTTCCGTCGAGCAATGAGTGTACCTGTATGGTTCCAAGATTAAATGTGATAACGAGCTTGAAATCAGTTAAAATTCCATCGGTTCAGATCGATGAGTGTTAATGATTCACGACAATCGCCGATGTTTATTTCAATATTTCAATAGACCGATTAGTTTACAAATCCATCAATATGCGGGGCGCGATTGTAGCGGTGGTATTCAACCATTGTATCAGATACGTATGACAAAATTTAATAAAAGTATTCAAAGAATTCCTGCGTGTGCCATAATAAACGTACTCAAACTGGGGTACCAACTGACAAATTTAATGAAAAACTAACTGTTCATCGCGTGTCACACGACAAATGCAAGTACGAGAATCGAAACTATTTGAATATAATAATTACATATGTATATGGACCAATAACCTCACATCGATACTAGTGCAGTCCGAAACGGCCAATAGTGTTCGCAAATTAACCTTAATTAATGTGTCCACTCTGCGGCCTGCTCCATGCAAATATCATTTGATGCGCGATAACGTCAATTTGATACGCGACTATATCAATGGGGAAACAATGCTCTAAATGAGGTGGAAAATAACACACTATTAAACGTTGTATTCAAATACACGAACTAACAAAATAATGATCGTCGAATTGAAGTGGTATGAAAAAAAAACAAACCATCGATTTAAAACATACAAAATAGCAGAAATTGGTTTTTTCGCGCAATAAAAATACCACGAGTCGATATGAACAAAACTTTACCCATTTGCGAAACTCCAAGAATGTGGCAACTTTCGCTGCACAGCAAATGCACGGGTGAGTCATGTCAACAAGACGTCCAAAAATGCCACTAAGTTTTATTTATAAACACGCGAATATATCCGGATGGCGGGCGGGGAGCATAACCCGAAACGCGGCGCGAGCCGAGCTAAGGACTCGGGTATACAGACCTTGGGGGCGGGCGGGCCCGGCCGGTAGCGCGCCAGCACGGGCCGGACCCTACTCCGCGGCACCGGGCTGGCCACCTCCAACTCCACGCCGTTCTGCGCCATCCTCAACACTTGAACACCTGATCACATACAAAGCACTCGCGCCACGGAAACCACACAAAGCTCGAACGTCTACGCAAATCGACGCAACGCGATTGATAAACGATGAGTGATGCGTCCGACGCTGCCAGCATAACCTCCCACCTCTTTTACTTCTGTTTAGTAAACAATGTCGCCAGAAGAAATGGCTGAAGCGGTCCGTAGTCACGTACTCGTAGAGCGCGTCTTGCAAACGGCCAGTTCTCCCGCTGTGATGGAAACAAGTGTTACAATATGTTACTTACCGCTATGCGAGGAACGTGGTGGCACGTCCAAAGAAGCAGCGAGGATATCAACCACCGGAAGCAGATAGCGGTGACCAGGGCGGCAGGCAGGGCAGGGGCGGGAAAGGAAAGACCAATCAGATTAGTTGCAGAACATGCGAATCTTTGGTGTTCAAACACCCAACGCATGTAGAATATTTTATACAAAAACAACAAACTTATATAAAATTTCTGAGAATCGATGCTAGAGGAACCTTTGTCAGAACATACATACATACATACTCGTACATACCATTACGCCATTTCCCTGTCGTGCTAGACAGAGGACAAAGCGCCAGGCTTTCCTATCTCGACACACATCCTTTGAATCTTCTATATTCACACATATCCTCGTACAACTTTTACGATTTCTCTAACTTTTTACGTTTCTTTCTTTCAAAATATCATTAATTTAATCCAACTATACTTTCCTTGGTATTCCTTTAACACGTCTTCCACTCACATTTGCACTATATATTTGTTGTATACCTTTTCTACACAAGATCTTCGATTATCGCGCATTTTATTTTATTTTCAATAAAATCTTACAAATATATGCTTTGCTGAGTCATTTTAGTTCGTCTCAATCTCCTTGAAATATGCACCAATTATGTGGACCAATTTGTGAAAGTGATCTCGGGTCTAGAAATTGAATAATCTATAGTCCAGAGATCACTTTCACAAATTGATCCACATAATTGGCGTATATTTCAAGGAGATTGATGCGAACTAAAATGACTCAATAAAGCATATATTTGTAAGATTTTATTGAAAATAAAGAAAATGCGCGATAATCGAAGATCTTGTGTAAGAACAGCGCTGTTTATATTTTAAATTATGTATTTATTTGATTTTGAGTTTATTGAGTAAGCGTTTAAAGAAAGTGTATGAATAAAGATTTGTGTATAAATCTATTGGTTTGATAACTTTTCACACGTTTTAATAATGATCATTAATTCGTTTCGCTCTATCTGCAGAGTGGTCATCTGAGGAACCATTCTGCAGATGTCAGTATGGAATGAATACGTTAACGACTGTAAATAAAGTGGAAAGTTATCAAGCACTGATTTATGATCGAATAAAAAAAGTTTTTTAGAAATTCTTTGAAACATTCCCGCAAAGGAAAAAAGTCAAAACCATTTGTATATAAAAAATGTGATAAAATATTTTTGTCTAAATGCGCCCGTTTTCTATATATGCGCCAACCAAGTCAAGGAAGATTTTTCAATCCATAAATTTAGTGCCTCGACACCTAGCTTCTGGCGTATATACGCTAATAATCGTCATGCCACCCTTCTGTTTCAACAAACCCGTGGCAAGTGGATTGTTTCTTCCTAATAATTCACGTATTATTGTAAGATCTGTACAAAAAATGCTCATAATTATTTTTCATCTGCATACAAACATACGAAACTGAAAAATAATGTTTATCCTGAAAAATATGACATAAAATATTTTTCACATTTACTCAATATCCTATCGATATTACGAACGGCTAAAACTTTTTCAGGCCGAAATGAAAAAAAAAACTTTTTTCGCATAAACAACTTATTGTTTTATGAGTAAATGTATACTGTACAATAATTATTGTCGTACGTTCGATCATTGCTCACAATACTGCACAATAAGTATTGTTCGTTCGTCGTTGTTCGATCTCCTCGCCATTTCAACGTCAATTAAATTGGAAAGCGAAGCTGTGCCGTGGAGTTCGTTTTTTTAAGTGAGTGAGCCGTTGCACACCAGCAAACCCACCAGCCACACCGCTGTACTGGATCCGATGGCACACCGAAGTGAGACAATCGGAGCACAATGGTATGTTTTTTTATTTTTTTTTTAAGAATAGACATTACCGAATTTCTAGGTATCTTTATACCCCCGAATATTAGGCGGAAAAAATGCTTGTATCATTTGAGAGGAGTAGCACAGCGCGGGGTTCGACCTTCCGCACGGAAGTCCAGTGCGTTACCGCGCGGCCATACACTTTTGTGATATTTAAAGTTACGGCGCGTTGTATATTCTTGAAGGAAATGATTTTTTAATACTGAATGTAACCATGAAATATTAATTTTAAATATTAGATATTTTCTCATATGAAGGATAAGGCAATTTATTGTAAATCCGCAATAAATCAAAGATATAATGTTATATTATTGTATTGTATTACATTATCTTTGTATGCAGTACAACCTATCAGGCGTGTTGATATGTAGTAATCTTTTCCAATCCACCAGAAAGATATACAATCTCCGTGGACTAGTAGGTAAAACGCCCGTCTTCCAGCCTGGAGGATGCGTATTCGATCCCCATTGAAACCCAGATTATTTTAAATAGGATTCTAGTCTGGTTTTCACTTAGGACCCTTTTAACAACTTTCTAATTGGTTGGAAGAGATTGTGGTAATAAGCGCGGAAGGTTGCACGGTATACAACTAAAGTGTAAGACAATAGAAATATATCAGAGGCTGTAAGGGAAAACCAGACTAGAACCCAAGAAAAATATCGAGTGCCAATGGGAATCGAACCCACAACCCCCGAGTTCGATGACAGGGGTCTTGCCAACTAGGATACGGAATTCATGTTTAAACTATTATTTTCTTTCGATACTGTGCTGGTAGACACATTATTGATGACCCACTTTGGATATATCACACTGCCTATGGTATAAGATCCTGATTTAACATATAAGGTAACTTTTTTAAATAAAAAAACTGTCTATTGATTTTGTATTAAGAAATAGCGCTATACAGGCTCTTTAAATACTGCATCGCAATTATACTTGTGAATACTCCAGGAGAAAATCTATGGTATTTTTTAAATTTCTGGTGTACCATTTGTGAAATCGAGATGATTTTTTTTATAAACGCCTAAATTTTCACAATATTTTAAAGGTAATTTTATACATAAATGTTTATTATAAGTAAAATTACACAGGATAACAGTTTTTTTTCAATTGATGACAATTATTCGATAAGAATTTCCAAAACCGCAAAATCTATTTTTTAAGGTATCAGAAATTGCCCAGACCATAGATTTTATTTATTAAAGACTGACTTTCAAACAGATATGCTGGTTATTCCTTTAAGTTCGTCAAAGAAATGCCAAACATTCACTAGAAACCCACCAAATATGTGTCTCGATAATTTTAGTCACTTGAGAATGTTGTCGGGAGGTTTTCAGGATGACTGTGCGTCCTGATAATGGTGAAGTACAATACTTGCCGCCAGAAAAAGTTGCGACTGAAAATACTTAACGGTCTTTAAACTTAAGTGATGACCAGCCGGGAATAAAACTGTACTTTCGTTGAGAGTTGTTCTATCTTCGATTTTGCCTAAAATATACCGTTATTTTTATTTTTGACATACATAGTTAAATAAATATATCTGAAAACGTTTAACATGAGAATCTTAACAAAAACAAATACGTAGCGATAGCCAGACTGAAAACTTAAAAGCAATGGGTACCAACAGGAATAGAACCTCTAACCCCCGAATCGGTAGACAGGTGTCTTTACCAACTAGGCCACGGGGGGTGTCAACATTGTTTATGACTTGAACAAAAACGTCTGCAGGGCGGGCGCTATAGGATGTTTTCTCTTCTCAACAAGGAAATGAACCATAGCATTGCTGGTAATCATTTTGTACTTTTACTGTATATTAAAAACGAATATCTTAACAGCAGATCACTCATAATGTGTAAAAAATCAATTTACAAGAAATAAAAGCGATCGATTGAATATTAGTGTCAAAATATAATAACTAAACCGCTAACATGAATCGGCAAAGTTTTTCAGAACGGATGTGGTACGAGTATATATGTATAATACATGTACCTAACAGTCACATAATCGGATCGGGGTTACAAGGATAATCTAATCGTTATAGATACCGGAAGGACATAATTGTTGCAAGTGGGTTACATTACTATCCTTATATGTAGACAGAATTGAAACAATGATGCCAACCAATTTTTATGACTCAAAAAAGTCCTAAATACAGTACCAGTATGCGAGTTCAAATATTGTTAATTAATTCATATTTGTGATACGCTGTTGATCAACATCCATAATTATTTCTTATGTTAACCTCGATGGCCTAGTTGATAAGACGCTTGTTTTCCGACCCGAGGGTTACGTGTCCGATTCCCGTTGGAACCCAATTTTATTAAAAAAAAAAGGGGGGGTTTCTACGAGATATGGTTTTCACTTAATGTAACATGTTTCTAGAATGTTAGAAGAGATTGAACCTGATAATAAACTCGTTAGATTGTACTTATAGTAAAAATGATAATACTTCGACTTGCATAAATATAGGGAAAAAATAAGAAAACGTGATAGTAACATACTCAAATCTGTTTGCCTATCTATTGATGGTTATATTTCTGCAATAATCTTGATTTACAAACGATATTTTTTTTTAAACTCACTTCGGGCAAATAACCAAGTATTTCTCTCGATATTATAATTCGAATTGTCCATCACTTCATAAAACACCAACTGATTTTTAAAGATATTTTTAATAAGCAACTAAGTGAAAAGTATTTTAATTTATGATAGTTTAAAATGATTCAATTAATATGTATTCAAAAACACACAACTGCACGTTTTTGCTGGTAAATAAAAAATCTAAGCACCCAATGACCGATGTTATCGAAAATAAACACAAAAAAACTTGATTAAACGAAAAAAACCACAGTAATTTTGAAAATGTACGTAAACGAAAAAACAGTGTCGCTTACGTGAAAAACCGACGACAGCTCTCACAGTTTCCATGGTGATCGCGGTGCTTATACAAGGGTCGCTTGCCACTTCCCGTCAAACCGAAAAGTGAAGATATCCCCTCTAACCAAGTGACATGGCCAGGAGTGCTGGGCGACTGCCGCTACGTCCTCGCGCGCATCGGAACCAATTCTAACGGCGCAAGAGGCGAAAGGGAAAATGAAGCCACCGAGTCCATACAAGGACTCGTACAATTCTTAATTTCTCAGATTTTTTCTCTCTTAAAATTACCCCGAAGGCAAATAATCACATCACTGGCATTCGGGATGGTTGAGACGCGACGTTATACACATCTGAAGATAACCAAATAACTCGGGCGCTGAGTTAAAAGCCAAAAGTGAGATATTTTCACCAGCAAAAAATACAAAGGCGTGCACATATACATTGTATCATCGAAATATTTAAATTATATATTCAAAAACATATACATTATTATACTGACTTTATATACATTATTATGTCTTTATCTGCCCTTTTTCTACCCATTGCTGAGTGAGGGCAGCCCTATGACTGTCACTCGCGGTTTTCACATTTGTTCACCTGGTGTATTGGTAAAACCCGGCAAGTTTTGTCATACAAGGGTATTGGCTACCTCCGTTTTCTGTCTGCAGTACAGCTTTGGAGGACTTCTAGTGATTTTGTATCAGCATATTATATTGACTATATAAATATACATACATTATAATTATTTATGATAAAAAATATTATATTGACGACGGGTTACATTACTATCCTTACATACAGACGTCCACATATAATATACAGAGACGATATGGTGATACTGATAAAGAATAAATATAATATGGCGATTTCAATACATAAAGTGTATGAAAAGTGCTTTGAAAAGAATTCAAAATGAATACACATATAGTAGTTAAAAAAAAGTGATATATATGATACATACCATAACGTCATTTCCCTGACGGGATAAGCAGAGGGGACAGAGCGGCATAATTTCCTTAACTCGACACACATTCTCACCTTCACCTTCTCACACAACCTCTACGATTTCTCTGACTTTCTACTTTTCCTTCTTTGAGAATTCACTTATTAGATTCAACCATACTTTCCTTGGTCTTTCTCTCACACAACTTCTACTCACATCAGCACTGTATATCTGTTTTGCGTCTTTCTTCATTCATTTATTCCACATGTCCAAACCATCTCAGCGCACTCGTTTCATCTTACTTAACACATCAAAGTTAAGTTCTCATTCATCCCTTATCACTTCATTCCGTATTCTGTAATACATGTCGCTCCATGTTTTCGACTCAATGCACGCATCTCTACAGCATTTATTCGGCTCTTCTCAGTCTTTTTCCACGCCTACGTTTCACTCTCATACATCAAAGTAGGCACCAAAATACTATTTTATATCACTTAGCAGATTTTGATGTCCGAATCGAGTATATATGTTTTAGTGCCTAATTTACTTTGTTTCCTATCGCTACACGCCGTTCGATATCCCTCTTAACTCTTCCACCATCTAAGAATATACTACTCAAATAGAACAATTCCTCAACTTGTTGCAATCTTTACTTTTACTTTTCCTTTCACACGTTTCTATCACCATTAATTTGGACTGCAACATTTATTCTCAGATCTTTCTCTTCGCATCTCTCATATAATTTACTCATCAAACTCTGCAATTATGCAGCATTATTGGACCTTTTGAAAGAAAAATGGCCTGTATTGGCACATAAAATAGTGCTTTTCTACAACGCGCCGTCCCACAAATCGACAGTCGCAATGGAAAAATTGCATGAATTGGTTCCTCATCCACCATATTCCCCGGACTTAGCTCTGTGCGACTTCTTCCTGTTTCCGAAATATAAAAATTGGCTCGATGGGAAGAATTTTTTGTCGAATCAGGATGTCATCGCCGCAGTACGAGGGTCGCTACTTAAGTTTTGAGATATGGCAACACCAGCGTAGATATGTCAAATCTGACATCAGCATCGTAAAGTTTGACGTTGTTAATGGTATACGTGCTCAGAAAATTATGTCATACGAGTGCTCTTTGTGTTGTTTACAGTGACTTGAAAAATTCATCTCGGTCAAAAATGGAATTAAATCGTGAACATTTTCGTGCGATGATTTTTTATGATTTTCGACGTGGACTAACTCAACAACAGTGTGCCGATCAACTCGCTTCGACTTTTGGTGATGAAGCACCATCTTGGGCCACTGTGTTTCGCTGGTTTTCCGAATTCAATCGTGGTCGTAGTTCGCTCCAGGACGAATTTCGTGAAGGTCGTCCAAAATCGGTAGTTGTGCCAGAAAACATCGATGCTGTGCGTGAACTGATATTGCAACATCGTCATGTGACTTATCGTGAGATTGAGGCATGTTTGGGCATTAGTTCCACTCGCATACATTCAATATTGCATGAACATTTGGCCGTCAAAAAGATTTGTTCGCGTTGGATACCGCATAATTTGACAATCGCTCAAAAAAAGGCTCGTGTCGATTAGTCCAAAGAAATGTTGAAAAAATTGGATCGCGGTGCTTCAAAAGACGTCTATAAGATCGTGACAGGCGACGAATCATGGATCTATACATATGAGCCAGAAACTAAACAGCAGTCGACTGTATGGGTCTTCCAAGATGAGCCAAATCCAACAAAAGTTGTTCGCGCACGAAGCACTTCGAAGCAAATGGTGGCTTGTTTCTTCGGTATATGTTAAATGGTCATGTCGCAACAGTGGCTTTAGTGGAACGTCGTAAGGTCAATTCTGAATGGTACACCACCATTTGTTTGCCAGAAGTGTTCGGAGAAATGAGGAAAACCAACCGCTGAAGACGGATCATTCTCCACCACGACAATGAGAGCTCTCACACATCGGTTCAAACAAGTGACTTTTTGAGCAATCAAAACATCGAATTGATGGGTCATCCACCGTACATCCCTGATTTGGCACCCAATGACTTTTTTTTATTCCCGAACATCAAAAATAAATTGCGAGGTCAACGTTTTTCGACGGCTGAAGAAGCGGTTGATGCGTTCAAAACGCATGTTTTGAAGTTACCTCATTCGGAGTGGAAAAAGTGCATCGAAAATTGGTTCAAAAGCATGCAAAAGTGTATTGATCTTCATGGAGAGTATTTTGAAAGACAATAAAGCCATTTTCGATGATAAATATTTGTGTTTACTTGTCTGTCTCAAAACTTAAGTAGCAACCCTCATAAATGACTATTTTGACAAAACCTATTTTTCAGACGGGATGAAAAAATTGGTAAACCGCTGGACCTCCTATAGTATAAGCTCCTCAAAAGAGAATATGTTAAAAATAAAATAGTTCTTTTTCTAAAAAAAATATTTTAAGTACTATACTTTTATCAAAATTTTAAAACTACCCTCGTGTGTTGGCTAATAACAATGATATTTACTGTTATAATGTTCATAAAATTATATACAACCTCGAAATCTGTTGAATAAATAAGGTGTAGTGTAAAATAAAGTTTGAATCGATAGTAATTTGCATTAAGTGTGAAAACCAAAAATGAACAAAATACTCCTGGGCTTATTTTCACAAAACACTCGGATTTGTTATTTTTAGACACAATTTGAATTTACATATATACTTTGCATGTTGCATGACCGGTAGGTTCACGGCCAGTAATAAGGCTCTATGAATGATATCATTTAAACATAATTTACGATATGAAGTAGCCGCGTAAAAAGATGATAAAAATAAACCACGAAATAAACTTATTGTAACCAAGTTATTTACAATACAGAAAATAATGTATTTTATGCCACGCGAAGTTTTCTTAGATTATGACCTATTTTTTAAGACATTTGTCTTGCGGTCCACGGGTTGTGAGTTGGTTTCCTGTTGGTAACTATTTAAAAAAAGAATCGGGTTTACACTTAAGACAATCTTTCTGGTTGGTTGGCAGAGATTACCCCGTGGCAATTAATCCCCCTATATGCATTGTACACAAAGAAATTTTAATATTACAATATTGAATTTCAATTATTACCGTGACGCCATTTTTTTATTAATTTGTCAAAAAAATATAAATAACAAAAAATACAAAAATCATATCGATATGAACGAAAAAGTTACTTCATAATGTTGTGTATACCTTGATCAAAAAGTTTTAGGACCGGGCACCGTGTGGCGCTGTCAGTCACCTGATTGGAATTCTTTTTTTTTTGTTAGGTTACCACATCTATCATTGACACTTCCCTCCAAATTTCAGCGTCATAGCTTGACATTTGTAAAAGTTACGCTGTACTGAGTACATCTACCTTTGTGCGTGTTTTCGATTTTTTACAAGTTTGAAAATGGCATCAACTGTGCATCAACAAGTTTGCATTAAATTTTGTGTGAAAAACGGATTTAACGGTCCGCAGACCTTGGAAATGTTGGAGAAGTGTTTTTTGGTGGCACGAACGCTTCAGAAGTGGTCGTGAGTCGGTCGAGGATGACGAACGCAGTGGCAGTCGAAAACCGATGAAAACATCGATAAAATCAAATAAATGTTGGCCGAAAATTGACCATCAGAGAGCTGGCAGAGGACTTTAACATCGCTTATGGATCCGCTCAAGACATTTTGGTTGGTGATTTGGGCCTCAGACGTGTCGCTGCAAAACTGGTGCCGAAAGACCTCAATTTCATGCAAAAAAAGGACCGCGTTGAAATCGCGAAAGACATGAGTTTTTGACCAAAAACAACACGACTACTATCTAGCAGTCTTTGAATTCACCTGCCAGATCAGGTGAATTCAAAGGCGACTTCCCTGTTTTCCTGTTCAACCGACTTAAAAAACCGGTTCGCGGAACGCGTTACAGCGCCCGAGAGGATGTCATGAAAAAATCGAAGACGGCTCTGATGGACATACCGAAAATTGAGTACCAGCGGTGTTTCGAGGATTGGATCAAGCGCTGGCGTAAGTGCGTTGCAGTCGATGGGGAGTACTTTGAAGGGAACCATATCGATTTTGATGAATAAACTTGTATTTTCGATTTTATGAATAAAGTCCTAAAACTTTTTGATCAAGGTAGTATGTTATTATTATAAAAGATAAGTCAGTTATCCATCAACGAAAGCTTTATCTCTCTCTCTCTCTCTCTCATTTTGGAATAATTATAATATATATACATCGAGAAAACACGATTAAATTGTACAATATTTTTCTTTGAATTAGAAAAAAATACTGAAGAAAATCAAATGATACGTAGACCATTCGGGAAATGATGTGGCCAAACAAACAAAAAAGGTCGACGGGAAATCGTAGGATTTCAATATATTCCATACATACAGAAAAAAACATTTTGTTCATCTAAAAAATTAAAGATCAAAATTTTTACTTTTTTCAAATCGTTTGAAGAATAATTTATTTAACTTTATATAGACATTTAATTATTTTTACTAACATAATTTTGAATAGTAGATCGCATATTCGTGTTCAATCCATCAATTTAGCTACCATCCATCCCCATTATTTTGATTGGATCAAAACATGAATTGACTAAAATAAAAATATTCAGACAATATCAGTTTACATTTTTAATAAGCAATTAGAGAGCACTGAAAACACGTTTTTTTATGATCCTAACAGAATGAGTAGTATAATCTGCCTTCGATTTGTCAGAGAAGAATTTATATGCAATATTTTTTTAAGTGTAAACATGATTAGAATATGCAAACGAAACTTAGAAACGGCAAAAGATAATAAAGTAAATGTTGTCGAAATATGAGCATTAAGTAAAATATGTGGAAAAATAATGTAGGACAGGAAAAAAATGAGGACATTAGGAAGGAGATGAAAAAAATGAGTATTAAGATGGTTCAGCCATATAGAAAGAATGAATTATGAAAGATTTGAAAAAATATATATACGAGTAGTATACTCATAGAAGGTACGAGTTCGAGAAAACCTAGAAAACGGGGCAAGACCAAACGAATTAAATCCTGAAAGTTTAAAATCTTTATAACAGGAAATTATGCATTACGAGGTCTGTGGACGTGGCAGAAGCGAAATATTTATGCCAGGATCGAACGAAGTGGAGATCTGTTCTCTCTGCCTATACTAGGAAATCTCTCTGCCTATACATTACGATGTGTATGGACGTGGCAGAAGCGAAAATTTTGTGCCAGAATCGAATTAAGTGGATGTGTTCTCTCTGCTTACCTCAATAAGGACATGGAGGGGTGGTGATGGTCTAAAGTTAGAAATAAACATGCCAGACGCAAAAAATATCAGCTCTCCATTGCTCTCGAGATTAAACTAAGAAAATGGTTTAAGATATCTTCAAAAGTAGGTATATCTCTATCCTTATTAAAGTCATTCGAGGTGTTTCAAACGCTCTAGTAGAATTATTCAAAGAACGAAATTGTAAGAATTCATAGTACGCTATACATTAAAAATCAAGTGAATAATGCATTAGTATCTCAATTTAAAAAAAGAAAAGTTATTTGCGTTTGAAAAATACTTGTTTACCTTTGCTAACTTTTTTTATAAGGAAATACCTATGTTTAATAATATGTTTCAATAGTCATTTCAATAGACCAATCTGGTGAATAGTCGCCTTGTTTGTTAATCATTATTGGCATCCCGATCTAAAATACTCGGTTAGAAAACATTCCACCTGAATTTAGTTAATAGCGCTTAAGAGTTGCCTTCAATACATTTAAAAAAACAGTGCCCTAGAGATAACATATTACGAAATAACACTATACAAGTCACATATTTGTTGTGTTTTCTGTATCGCACAATACTTACGAATATATTTTTTTTAAGTGTACTTCAAGTATACTTGTATCACTTGACGAAGGTTTCAAACACTGCACATTTCACAAGGTTTTCCTGAATACATACATTCCCGAATAATTTCACAGCTTTCAAGCGATCAAATATTTCTACACGAAACTAAGGTAACGAATTCCCGACTACACTGTTCAAAAACGTTGAAAAATATAAATAACCCTAAGCCGAATGGTGCTATCGATTTCAGAACCGATCTAAAAAATTATATAACATAGCCCAAAATATTACGCATCCAAGTTACAATAGCGTAAAACTGGCCTCGAAATATTGGTCCGCAAGATTGTGCAGCACCGGAAAATATCGAAAAGAACATTATAATGGCCCCGGTGCGTGCTACCTGTGATGCTCAGTCGCATGCAACATCTTGATAACGTTTAAGGTAAGAATATCATGCGGAAATATTGTCAATAGTAAAAGTGTTTTTAGATTCGTAAATAAACATTTGAAACTATGAGTATAAATGTATCCATGGACTGAGACTAAAGCATTCTATTTTATCAATTAAGCAACTTCATATTATATATCCTTAGATAGAGGTAATCGTATAACATTTAATCATTTAAGCAACATTATATATCCATAGACTAAAACTCAGTATTATATTTTATCATTTAAGGAAATATTAGGAGTTCACGGCCATTATTCAAGAAGTACTGTGTGCATCCCATAGACAGAGATAAAAGTATTCTATTTTATAATCGAGTCAACATTATAAAACTATGGTATACTGCCCTCATAAGCAAAAACGCAGTTAATGGCAAAATTTAAGTTTTGAGAAAACTGCACTTTTATGTTTTTCATAGCTGCTTAAAAATGTCGTGATTCATAAACAAAAAAACAGTAAAATGTGATTCATGAGCAAAAACGCAGCAAACGCACAGGCACTTGCTGTATTTTTGCTTATGAATCACATTTTGTTTTTTTGCTTAGAAAAACCTAGTATTTTGTAAAATAAAAAAAAAATATTATGTCGATTTTTGTGTTGAAATAAATGGTTTTTTTAATTTTTTTATGGATTATGGTTCAGAATTTGATATGGAATATTGCCTCATACTTAGTTAAATTTCAGATTTTTCCCGTTAGCTGCGTTTTTGCTTATAACGGCAGTATAGACTGAATCAAAACTATTCCATTTTATAATTTAGACAGCATAATGCATCCATAGAAAGATCTAAATATTCAATTTTATTATTGGCAACATTGTGTATTCATCGATTAAGACCTAAGTATTCCATTTTATTATTTAATCAACTTTACACATCCATAGGAGACAAAAATACGAATTTTATTTTATCATTTAAATATAATGTATCCATAGACAGAACACAAGTGATTTAATCAATTACGTAACTTGAAACAATCATATTATAGCAGAAAGTCAGAAGTGAGTTGAACAAGATCGGATAAATGTTGAGTACTCCAAAGTTATCTAGCGAAATATTAAATACTTACGAAAGTGGGCGGAGCTTGGAAATCTGAACTGGAAACGGGCACTGAGGATCATTATGAAAACAACAGTGAGACCCGATCTGGATTACAGTTGTGATGAAAATTTATTTATTTCTCTAAAGGCTAGTAAAATTAAATCTTCTTATCCTGGCAACACAAGCTAAAGATTGAGCCCGTATAACAGGGATTTGATCTATGTCATATACGAGTATGAGCCAAACTGCTAGAGATACGAAAAATACAACCGAGCCAACAAACAAGAAAATAATAATATGCGAGATATCTAATTAAAATTTTATACATTTTAATTACAATGTATAAACTTAATTCGAGCAACGTACGTGTTATCATATGATAGACCAAACAAATGTGACCCCCGTGGCCTAGTAAGACGTTTGTCTTCCAACCCGTAGGTTGCCAGGTTTGGTTCCCGTTGATACCCGAAATTTTTAAAAAAGAGTTCCCGAATGAGATAAAATCCATAAATAAGATCAACAAAATTATTAACAGTAACGAGAATTAACACTAAAGAAAGAAATTATCAATGAAGAGAGTAAGAAAGAATTAATGTCACAACCCTTAGTCATATATGTTAAGGATAGTGAAATTGATCATTCGAAGATTTTTTTCTTTATCATTATATCAAAATTCTTTAAGTGTAAAAACTAGAATAACACGTTTTTGGTCTCCATCGGGAACCGAACCCAAAATCCAACGAAGGTCGTAATCGTACGATATAAAAGGTTAATAAAAAATATTTTCATTATGCTATTTTTTTATGATATAGTTGAGTAAAAACAATTGATAAGAAATATATACATACTCGATATTTTTATAGTAAATATCACCATCATCATCACATGTGTCTATTGGGATAGGCAGATAGACTAGACCTCCATTTATTTCTATCCCAACATGTACATTTCGCTTATGACATGTCCATACACCTTTACACACATTATATCCTATTTTGAAGATTTGTAAAACATAATAAAAAAAATATTCCACAGTTCACCATTTTTATTATTGTGTACGTTGTCAACCCTGGGAAGTATTTCCAAGATGGACGATTATTTTCTATTGGAAAACGTGAAGACTAGATTGGACACCAATCGGTCTACAATATCGCAAAAGTGACGCAGATAATAATTAGTGACGCAACTACGCCGATACAGAGGTGCAGGGCTGTTATAAAGGCTTGCGAGCCCTACCAGTAAAACCATTTATGATATATTCACATACTACAACATCTCACACTACGTAAAATATTCAAATAACTAAACGATCCGTACGAAAACTAAAACAAAAGTTTTTACAGGATAAATAATTCTATTAATATTTAATAATAATACAAGGAAAATTTATATAGTGCCGTTTAGAAAGCAACTCTCTTCAAGGGATCTCGAACTCGGGATTCGATCCCACTATTCGTATTATTGAGAGATAAAAAATATTACAAAAAAGATATGTCAAGTGATAGGAAGGTGGTGGCTGCAGCATTAGATTGGGTATTTCCCGCATCTACGTATTTTTAGAAAACGGTATTTAATAACAAAATCATATACGAGTATATAAGAACTACATTTTTTCCAGCGTGTAATAAGCAGAAGAATCGTGGGATGTGAAAATTGTTTTTTAAATATTTTTTATATGGTACTATAGTTAAGACATTAACACTGAGGTTTAAATACAGTTTAATTTGTTTAGTCAAACACTATTTATTTCACTTTATAGCGGTGACCGTTATATAAAATGAAATAAACAGTGCTTGACTTAACAAAATACAATTGTCTCTTTTTACGTTTCTGCGAGTTTTAAGTCCGTAAAGCATACCACAAATAATCCCATGTAAGATTACGTTTTCCCGTTTTGTCATTGGCGAAAAAAAACTAAATTTTGGATTGTTCAAAGCAGTATTTTATCTATGTATTAATGTTTTCTAAACATACATACTTTGTAGAAACACCATGATGATATTTTTCTCTCTCCTTTATATATTCTAAATTTTCTATCATCCTCGAAACAATATTTTCACATTATTAACCACACGAATGCAGTAGTACGTTTTAATGGTCACAAATTATATGTGTACTGTGTGTCCTAGACAAATGGTGAATTGAAAATTATAAGAAATACCATATTTTCCCGCGTCAGTGATAAAACGATTAGTGTGCACGCAAAACACTCTACTGTCTCAAATACGATTCCAGACCTGACTAGTTCCACACTAGATATTTTTTCATCTGAATTTATACTGTCGGATAAATCAATATTTTTTACTCGATATTATTTTAAGAGGTTTTTTTACAAAAAAAAATACTTTGTGGTAATGGAATTCGAATTTCAACGCATATGAACTTATGACTGTCAGGGAACCTGTAACCAGAAATATTGCTCATACAGCTACTCTGTCATAATGGTTTGCTTTTTGAAGTATTCCTTGGTCATAAAGATTTGCTTCTGGAAGTATTCGTGTAAAGGTAAAAGTAATAATGACGAGTTAAACCCTCCCCATATTCACTAGGGCTGATCTTTCTGCTACAACATGGTGTCGATTACGTTTTTCTAGTAATCATTATGTTCCAAAATTCAGGTCGAGTCGTGATCCTGGGGCGTCCATCGTGTGTTTTTTTTCTAGCTCTCATCGACCTTGATTTTTTTTATGTAATCAACTATTCTTGACATTTTCAGTTCACGCGAAATTTGG
Organism: Odontocerum albicorne; assembly: GCA_949825065.1. Classification (NCBI taxonomy): domain Eukaryota; kingdom Metazoa; phylum Arthropoda; class Insecta; order Trichoptera; family Odontoceridae; genus Odontocerum; species Odontocerum albicorne. Next base: position 15,626,234 of record OX463839.1, on the reverse strand, counting down.
CAATTACTTAAACCACTTTGATAATAAGAAACTTTCAAAGAACGTATTTCGATAGAAAGGTCTTTCGTATTCGACATTAAAAAAACAGGAAATAGCCATCTCAATTAAAAGCACGTCAAATAAATCGTAAATTTAAAGCGTTTTCTGCGGAAAAGCTAAAAAAAAATCCTATGGATTTTTAAGTCAGTTGTTATGAGGGGTGTTATGTGATGGACACATATCTTACTTTTCAGTCCATAAAGTGAACTTAAGGGTCACCTGTCTTATCACCAGACATTTCTTTATACTGAATATCTCGTATCACTACCAAATAGCAACAAAAAAGGAAGGATTAGATTACCTGTTTCGGGAAATTTCGCCCGAAAGCGAAAGATGGATTATCCAATTATACTTTTTTTCCGGAAAATTCCGTAAATTTATTTTCCGTCACTTCCAAGTATTATTATTTGTCTAGACTAAATAAAAATAACAATTTCAATAATTTTAAAATCAATTTCCCGGAATAATGTTGTATAATAATATATGAAATTCAACAAAGTATGGGTGGGCAAATACTTATGAGGGGTTTTGTATATATGTCCAGTAAAAATATTGATTTAAGAGATTTTACAAATTGCTGTATTTTTAATACATCCGAATTTAGTTTTACTGTATGACTGCATATTGGCATGTTAACAAGGTCGAAGAGAGAAGTCTTCTCAGTATTGATAGTAGATATTTGAGGATGATGGGTGTCAGGTGATACAATCACGTGACGCATGAAACGGTTCGTCTTCAGACGCAGCAGCAGCCAGCATAGTAAATTTGAGGTTCTGGAGGTTATTAGGGTACTTATTGAGGATACCTCTTGATAGCTGGCCAAGAGCTGCGCTGTTTTATCGCCCACAAAGGATTCGACTAATCGGATGACCATCCTACACTATACACCGGTATTCGCAGTCTCAATCTGACAATGAAGGACGTGGAGTGTCGGGCTGAGGACACACCTGAATGGAGGCGTTTTATAGCATACACATGTTCCTGATGGAACGCATAATATACAAATGATGATTCATACTAATTTGTGAAAAATCACAAAAGTTAAATATTTCTCGAAACAAATTTTTGGGTGGCAAAAGTGTATGGCCAGGCCATTAAAATATTGGTCCAGGTAAGGTGCATGTTTTATTTCGCCACAAACCGGCCCTGGAGAGATGACTGGATGGGTGATGGGAAATCTGCAGTCAAGGTTATTAATTAAGCTGAAAGGATACTAAATAATTACCCAATGAAACAATTAACAAAAATAAGGCACTAATTTGATGTCATTATTTTTCTAATTTCAGCTCTTAAAAACAATAAATAAACAAAGTTGCTTTTAAAAAATAAACCAATTTCACATTTAAAACATACTACAAAAATTAAAAATAGGAAATATAAAAATATATATTTCCAGCCTCCTTGGTCTAATTGACAGCGAGCTCATCTTCCGACCTGGGATATGCGGTACCCACAAAAATATAGGTCAGTCTATTTTTTTCAAAACAAGCTTTAAAAACATATTTCTAGTTGGTTGAAAAAAATACCATTTTGAAATGGTTGCATTACAACCAACTGAACACTAGCAATGTTTGTAAAAAGGAAAACATCAATAAGCTGATTAAATAATATACTCGGTATTTTAACTAAATTAATATGAAAATAAATAAGAATACATTTACATAAAATATAATTATATGCACCTAGACCCAGTCCTAGGGGTTACTACATTTATTTAAAATAAAATAACAAAATAAAATATTCAATACAATATTAGTTGATACTTCTTCAAATCAACACAATTTTGATATCCTCAAATGCATTCTATTCCACTTTGAATTACTGACAATATCAACCTTTTAAGTGATAAAAATGTCCCCTTTGCTCTTAAAAAGAAAACTTTAAATTTTAGATAATATTAAATTTTAATGAAGTATTTTAAGATTTAATATCATCTCATGTTCCAAAGAAAAGAATCAAATCTTCAGCGCTGTCACTTCGGAACATTTCAATTGCACTTTGCAATCACATTTATTTGCTTGTGTATTGAGAGTAAATGTGTAAAACCCTACATCACATAATTCTAAACTAAAAACATTTATTTCATTTAATGAAATCTAAAGTGAAATATTACAATATTTATTTAAATTCTATACAGAGACAAGATATTAAAATATGGTCGACAATAATTTTAATGCTGCATTCAATACAATACAAAATTATATGTTATTATTAACAAATAAACAACATAAAATTAAATGTTATTAATAAAATAAAATGTTATTATCTTACTTAACAAAAAAAAATTTAATAACTTATTAAATATTTTCTTCATAAAACATTAAATATGGTCGAGTAATTTTGGAGTAATTGATATACTCACTGAAATTATACCATGTGCAATTAAAACTATGGAGGCACATAATATCGAAATTTGAAAATTACTCTTCTTCAAACGCCTATATTACACTAAGAAAGTAAGTAAGCTCAATTATAAACATTCTTAGATTGAAATGCTTAAAAAAGAAACCACGTCTCTCAATGTAAACGGAGTAAGTTTATGTTACCAAACTTGTTCCATATTTTCCCAAAATACTAACATATAAACTAGATGTACGAGTATTTGTAAGATGCAGAGGGGAGCATCAAGTTTGTTTATTTGATAGCAGGCCATCATCAACTATATTTTTTCCTTCCTTTTAAGTTGTATGGATTTTTACAATTGGGTGAACTAGTAGAAGAATTACAAGAGAGTTTGTTAATACATACTGGAGTCTGTAATTCGGTTAATATAAAATTGTTAATTTCTTGGAAATTAGATTGATACATTTATTTAAAAAATGGGCCTTCAATACAAATGTTAAATTATTCAGAAACTGTGGAAAATAAAGTGTTCTTGTGTGACTACTTTTCTTCAATTGCTAGAAAGTTTGATAATGTATATAACATATATATATTTCACAAAAATAAATAAGGAAACAGAGAAATTGAACAATAAAAAACTGGTGAATTATAATATAAGGATTTCAATATTTTAAAATTTTTTACAAGAATATTTGTCAAAGTTGACCAAATATGCTTATGAAAGGGCTGAAGTTAAATCATTTGTTTATTTTTTAATCCAAAAATTATCAAGACAATTTTAAGCAATGAAAAAATAAACACAGTGTGGAGTTACTGGAACTGTCCCGGGAGAAAAAGCGATGATACAGGAGAATAGAGGCCAATGGAAATTATTTAAGCGTTGAAGTCTCGGCCCTTTCAGGACACAGGAGTGGAGATGATGAATTAATGTATAATGTGGTATATTTTCAACTACTATTAGAATTCCCTATCGTGGAAATATATTGTACTGACTAAACACAAAGTTGGTTCCTTTTATGAAAGAAAAATATTAAGTGTTTGGACTGAATTAATGAATTATTTGTGACACTACATGAACTATTTTGAAAATATTTATTGATTGTAAAAATAGTATTAAGAAGTATTACAAAAATTAAGAGAGTAATTCATTTATGTTTTGAATAGAAGTTCTTATAATAAATTTGTCGATAGTTACGAAAGGAAAATAAAAACGAGAAACTCAAATTTCATGTCATAAAAACATCGAGAATATATCTTCCGGGTTAATGTTTATAATGCAATTTATAACTATGCTTAAAAAGACCATTTGACAGTGCCTTCGTCATAAACAATACGTGTAAATAAATTACTGCGAATAATCAAACCGCAAAAACATGCAAATAGTGTTTTAACAGTATTAACAAGAAAAAAACAAAACTGATTTGTGTTGGCGCGAAGGCGAGGACTACCTTGGATGAATCGACATAAACGGCGGCATTATGAATGAAAATCCTATGATTTAACGCTTCTTACCTGATCTTTGCATGTTGATTATAGTTTAAACTAGTCAATAATATTGCATTCTCACAAACGCTCACTTAAACTTAAAACCAAACTGTCAATTCAAGATTCTCATCCGCCCTTGACCAGGTAACAAAAATTGATTTTTGAAAATGCGTCCTTGCCATATTCCGACCACTTATGCCTATCTTCACACTCGACTAGAAATATTTTTTTGCACTGTTGACAGTAATACATAACATTTGACTCGCGGGTAATTCAAAGAATATATTTTAATCCATATACAATTGTTTTGGATTCATTTTATTTTATTGGTTCTATTTTTAGATAGAATGCCATGTTCATTGAATGTGGCACAATAGAAGCATTTATTCGCGTTATTATTTCTGGTATGAAGAGGAGAGATAAATTTGCAATGTAAATTGTATTCGAAAAAAGTAAACAAATTTTACGAATTGTGAGTAATCAATTGAATTATTCAATTACTCTCAACAAATAGATTGAATGGTCGAATTTATCCCACAAACACGAAGTTCAGGCTTCCCCTCACACTTTTCTTTTCTTTGTCTTATGCATGTTGAAAGTCCATCGCCCGGATGAAGAACCATTATAATCTTTTAGCATTCCTTTTTAAATGTTTGTCTATTTTATTTGCTTCTCATCCTTGCAGCGCTTCTCAGCCTGTTTCAGAAGTTAGAATATAAAATGTTTTTTTTTGTCTATTTGTATGTGTATTTCGCTAAAATGTGCCATATATTTTTAAAATTATTTTTATAACTCTGATTACTATGTTAACCCTTCCTTCCCTGTGATGTGTAACTAGTACACATTGCTTCTAAAAACTTTAATATCTCTATAAATATAATAAATACTTGGTTCAGATTTTAGGTATCCCTCCGATATACATTTACGCATTGAATGAAAAAATAATATTAATAATAACTAGCACTTATCGGCCACATCAGAGATATTTTGTGAAAATCGGGAATAAATTCACCAATACAATCAAACGTGTGCCAGTGTGCGACGTAGGTATATTCATTCTAAAAAACCGCTATGGGTGAGGAAGCGACGCTATTCACGTCTCACTCTCGATCTACTTCGGTATATGGGAATGCAAGAAATAGAATCTCAGTTCGCTCGCTTCAGTAGCTCTCGGACATCCATTTGAAGTGATCTCTTCGCCCGTTTTGTGAACGTCGGGCGATGTTTTTTTTTATGTTTTCAGCAATTAAATTTCAATTACATCACTTTTGACTTCAAATTTAATTAATATAAGCGATTGGCTATGAGTATTCTTGTTTTTCGATTTTAAATCGCTCATTTTTACATGTGTATTGAATACACAGCACCGGAACGCGCGAATTTTTTTAGCACAGAAAGGGAAAGGTTAATAAAACCTTTCCCATTTTCTATTAAAAAAAATATTTTGTCCCTTCAATTAATTATCGCCAAAAAATTATTTGAAAAATGGTTTGACGTGCAATACCGATCACGAGATTAAATATTTCTACAGAAAAATGATGAAAGAAGACTTGAAGAAATTTTGAGTGAGGAAAAGGTAAGAAGTCTGAGAAATAGAACATGTATGACAAAATTTGTGAATGTGGACTGAGTGGGAGCTGTTTGTATGGATAGAAAGGCGTGAAAATATATTCTCTGCCTGCCCCAAAAATAATGTGGCGTGATGGTTTGTATGAAATGAAAAACGCTTTTTTTCAATACACTTCATTACACTTGAAAGAATAGCTGTCTAGTTTCATTCCAATTCGTGTCATGTTATATAGCGTTGCCGTCGCTGTCATTTTGACAGATCAACGTTCAAAATAATAAATAACATACAGTGAATAAATAGTGTATTTTTATTGTTTTATGGTGTATCTTAATTATTTCATTTTATATAAGCCGTGTACATACAAATATATTAGTTTATGTTCTTCAAACGTAAATGCAATACTTCAAGTAAAAATGTCTTTAAGAATTTCGCGTGTGTTGCCGTTGATACAAAGAACAAGGAATTTATTCAACACAAGAAGCATTTCAATATTTGTTCCTTCCAAGACGCCAAATGTTTGTATTTAATCTATTTTACTTTTTATTGACTAATTTGTAAAATTTTGACGTACACTGCCAGTTTTGCTGAATCTAGCAATACTTTTTTCTTTTCAGGTATAATTTATAAAAAAACACCTTCCTTAAAAAAACACCCATCCATTCATTGAAATGTTTTAAATTCTTATTAAATCTTATTTTCGAATCTAAAGAGGAGCATTTCAGGACTTCAATAATTTGTTTTATATTTTAAAAGCACATAAATGAATGTTAGATAAATGGAAACAATTTAACACTGCAATTTTTATTTATTTAATTAATTACGACACAATAGTGTATTTTACAAACAAATGCACCTCAAACAAGTTAATATAATACAAATACTCAAAATTATTGACATAATTACAAAACTTGATTTTAAACATACATATACATACAAAAAAGCAATAGTAATAACTATATAGTAATTGTTTAGATTCATTTTATATTTATATGTATAGTAATTAATCTTCTGGTTGGATTACTAAAACATTACTTTCACTAGAAAATATCAGATCAAGGGTTCAGTTGTTTTTGCTTTAATCGTCTTCACTTGATTGATTCCCAAAAAATCTGCCATATTCTAATATAATTTCAGCACTGTCAGATATACTCGTATTTTGTGATTTTTTTCACTTTTCATCCCACTTAATACACTTTTGATAATAGTTGATTATGTTTGTGGCTTTTTATGTGAGTTTGTTGAAAATGTACTAGTTTTTTTAATGTATTCAGGAAATAAATGATTCTTTTAGTTTTTTGGAAACTGTTTTACAATTATGGGAATCAAGTTAACGTATTTGATGGTAAGTCCTGGTACACCATTGCTTAATCTGTCACTGAGCGATTCACGGATGTCTTGATATATTGAGAGGTTAACCTGACAGTTAGCATCCCAGTATTCAGAATACAGGGTCTCTCTCAGTGTCGCTACGAACCTTATTTTTCTGCAAACCTTGATAACTTCCCAGGGCTCCTGGAACATTCACATGAAATATTGCATACAAAATAACCACACTTTTTCATATCAGAATTTTAGAAGATTTTCTCAATCTTTCAAATTGTTTGCCACACTTGCACTGTTTTGGCCATTGAAAAAAGAAAATAAAAGTTCAGAAACTAAGGCTGATCCATCTATTGTTCAATTGGTTCAAAAAGGACTCAAGGAAGCTGATCAGCTCTATGATAATGGGCAATACAATGAATGCTATGAATTCCTGCAAGATCTCGATGTAAGTTACATTCATTACATAAATTGTAAAATGCATATAATTTGTAATATTTTTTCCTAAATGAAAATGACAAAATATTTTATAAAATTTTCAGACAAAATATAACAAAAATGTTGAAATTATGTGGAGAAAATCTCGAGTACTCTATCAACTAGCATCACAGTCTAATATTGATCAGAAGCAGAAAACTAACTTGGCAAATGAATCATTTTCAACCATATCAATAGCACTTCAGTTGGACGATAATCATTTTGCTGTACACAAATGGATGTCAGTGATACTAGACTTAAAAAGTTCTTGTGTAAGCATAAAAGAAAGAGTTAGAAATTTGGAAACAGTTAAGAATCATATGTTGGTAAGTGCATACTCACTATTATACGAATAACCAATTATTTAAAAAAATAATTGGTTATCAAATATGTGTAAGCTCTATGGAGATATCAATATTTAATTTTTTATGTAAATATAATACATCTGATTTCAAATCAGGATTTCCTCGCCGTAGTAAATTACTATTTTGTAGAGTTTGACAAAACCTATTTTTCAGACAGGATGAAAAAATTAGAAAATCATTGGACCAAGTGTGAAGCCCTCAAAGGAGGCTGTTGAAAAATAATTTTTTTTTTCCAAAAATATATTTTACTTGCTTTTGTTAAAAAACTTTTCAAACTACCTTTGTATAGTTAAAGACCTAACCACAAGAACTTTGTGCAAAATTTCAAATAGAAAATAAATTTTTTAAATAATATTAATTCTTAAAGTTTACAAATATCTTAACAAAACATCATAAATTGCACTCTACGCTATGAATTAATTGAAAATTTCTTTTATAATTTACAGAGGGCCATTCAGCTTAATCCACATGAAGCAACAACACTGTATATGTTAGGAGAATGGTGCTATAGGATTGCAGACATGCCCTGGTATCAGCGCAAAATAGCTCAAACGTTATTTGCAACTCCACCAACATCATCATTTGAGGAGGCAATTCAATATTTTTCCAGAGCTGAAGTGGTTGAGCCTAGATTTTATAGTATGAACTTGTTAATGTTAGGTAAAACATATTTGAAACTAGGCAAGGAAGACATTGCCAAATATTATTTAAATTTAGCTTTACTTTATCCTGCAAGATCTAATGATGATCATCAAGCAAATAAAGAAGCACAGGAAATATTAAAACATATTAAGTGAAATAGACAAATATAAAACATGTACAAGGAAATTTAGGGGATATTATTATATGATTTTGAGTGAAATTAATATTATTCATCAACAAATTATTATTAGCATTAAGAATATTACTTTTAATAATATTTATTACTGTCCAATGTGTTCTAGAATTTTAATTCACAAGCTGTCTCATTATTTAATGAGCAAAAACTATTTAATTATGTTTTCTTGTAGTTTTTAAATTATTAATTCACCGCTTATAGTCAGTTGGAAATATGGAAGTAACCATTTTGTATTGTATTACATTTTTATTGTAAACAGTACAACCTGGCGGGTTTATTGCCATATGTCAGTCTCTTCCAACCAACCAAAAAGATGTTTAAGTAGTCGTTAGTGAAAACCAGACTGGAATCCTTTTTAAAAGAAATCTAGTTTTTAATGGGAATCCAACCCTCAACCTCTGGGTCAGAAGACAAGCATCTTATCAACCAGTCCATGGAGATCATTGATTTTTGACAGAATAAACTGTACAATTCCAACCTTAACACTTGCCTTACTGTGCTAAAAAATTCTCCCAACCACGGTGCTGGACGCTAAGCGTCCAGTGAAAAATGTATATTTTAAATTAAAATTATGCAAAATCTGCTAGGTTTTTTTGTGTAATTAGCTATAAAAATCATTTTATTGTGTGTTAAAACGTCGAATGATCAAATAAAATATAAGTCCTGGCCACTCGCTGTCCATCACAGGGTGGCAAGTGTTAATTATACAGGAACTATTTGCTAACTTTATATATATTCAATATCGATTACAAAAGAAAGAATATTTTACTAAAACAAAATTTAAGAAATAGAGACATCAATTGTAATATTTAAAAGGTTCAGCTAACATACCAGTAATCAAAAAAGCTTTTAAAAAACTGATTCTCAAAACTTGACATACTTTAATGTTCAATTATATTAACACATTTGGGGCAAAAGGGAGTAACTCTCACCATGCACATTTGATAGGGAGGGATAAAATACAGTTAAATTTGAAATATTAAAATTTTAATCGGTCTATAATACAAAATTAAATTTTATGATTTGGATTAAAAGTTAGATAACTTGGACAAAACATATTGTCACTCTCCAAGTCAGTTGCCACAAACCACAAATATCAAATTTTACAAAAGTTGAAAAACTATACATTTGATATATATAAATCAATCTTTCAGCTAGACTTATCTCATGTGTTTGAGGTTGGCTCTTCTGGTCCTGAGACACCATGTCTTACGATAATGGGTTTTGAGTCCTTTAAATTTTAACCCCTCATGTCACTTTTCACTGTTGACAACCATGTAGAAGGTCGCTCCCCCCCTTCTCCTATAACTGTACATCTCCATAGTAGACCTGACCATATGATCTCCTACTTTCTGATCACTTGGCCAAAACATCTTAGATGATTTTCCTTCATCTTCATTATCAGTATCACTATATTTGTTATTGATCAGCTCTGGTTACACAACCAGCCTATTTAAACGTCTTCATTTTAGCGACATGCAGTTTTTGTTCATTGCATTTTTGTGCAGCTCAACACTAAGAACCATAAAACATTGCTGGCCTGACAGCTGTCTAATATATTTTGTCTTTCGTTCTTAAAGGCACCCTAGGGTCACACAATACCCCCATCAGAAATATCCTTTAGAGCCAGCTGGTGTTTATCCCTTGCACAAAAGTCAATCTCTATTCTGTCATCACACCCAGATATTTTTTTAACCGGCTTGACAGCCATGCCATCCAAAAAGATGGTTAGTGGGATAATTGAAAATTCTGGGAGTATTGGCAATGCAGATATTATGTGTAAGTCCGACTTGTATAGATCTCATTTCTTTCTATTGCATGCTGCCATTTAGTCAAAGTATCTTGGAGCTTCTTTGCAGTTCTGCATATAAGAGCGATGTCAGCATACCAGTTTCAAGGTATTGGTAATTGTATTTTAGCCATTAGACAGTCCAATACCAGATTAAATAATAGTGAAACTTGATGCACCTTAACCCTTACTTCAAAATAAGGACTGCCTGCTATCAGCTGAACTTCACACACATCTTCTGATATTGTGATACATATCTCTGAATATGCTTACATAGTACTCTGACACATTTTGTCTGGGTGTTATTTGAAAAGCTTTTTCAAAAAACTGAATTTTGAAATACAAAGGTAGAAAAGCGTAACAATCAAGAGTTTATTTAGAATACTGTAATCCTCTATAAATAATGTATTTTATGTGATTGAAACCATTCTAAAAAATTAATTAGTCAAGAAATTAAATTAGTAATTGGATTCACTATCATTTCAAAATCATGAATGCGTTATCATATCAAAAAGATTTAAAAGCAAAAAACAACTGCGATTAAAAGCACGTACAGGAGGTATCATACTATCAGGTCATTTCCTTTTTGGGGTAGGCAAATAAGACATCCATACATCTTCTTATATATGGTCTTCTGTTTCTTATGCTCTATTTTGAGAAAAGAACATAAGAAATATATAAGAAACAGAAGATTACTCAAACAGGACAGTATCAAAATTTACTAAGATGATCCACAACAGTATTTTGGTGCCAACTTTGTTATATAGAAGTGAAGCGTGAACTTTGAGAAAGGCTGAGAGGAGCCGAATAAATACTGTAGAACTGTGTGCTTTGAGAGGACATATATTCAATTCTTAAGTCCTTATGAATTGAATATATGTCGTCATAACTTTTTTCTCAGTTTTACAAAATAATAAAAGATGGGAAAGTAATTACGTACAATTTTCTGTGACAACCTCCATGGCCTAGTTAATAAGATGCCTGTCTTTCAGTCTGGAGGCTATGAGTTTGATTTCCATTGGAACCTAATTTATTTTGAAAAGGGTTTCAGTTTGGTTTTCACTCCAGACATCTTCAATAGATAAATATGTCATTTAAAGCACACTTGCCATTTAACTGACCTCCCAGTTAAGCAAGATGATATGCTTACACCAATACAATTAGGCTATTTTTCTAGGAAATATATTGCTTAAAATAAATACAAAGTATTTATTTATTATATTATATATACAAAGTATTTATTTATTTAACACTTTTATTGCAATACAATCTGGCGGGCTTATTGCCAGGCGGCAATCTCTTCCAACAAACCAGATCAAATATCAAATAGCAACAAAAATGCCTTTTTAATAATAAAAATAATTTGTCACTCATCTGTTTCAACTTAATCTGTTTTTATAAAATGATGCAATGAATCCATTGTAATAAAAATATATTTTTTGGTTCAAAATGAGGATTATGACATTTGGCCTAGTTAGTACGATATGTTCAGATTTTCATACAAAATTATAGGTTTTTGTCCCTCTTGTCAATATTCCACATGCAGGGTTACGCCCTTTTGGTCAGAATAAATCAATAACGCATAAAATTTTAACTAACCCTTTTAATCCCACGGGGCCGATCATCGGCCTCAAATGTTGAATAAATTTTTTTTTAATGAAATATGAAAATTACTTATTATTTTACACTCTACAGGGAGATCTCCACAAAAAAATAGGTTTTCAAACTAAATATTAACTGAGATAAAAAATAAAATATGAACTACTGATATTTTTACCAAAAAATGCTTGGGATTTTCCGAACATTTTATGCAAAATATGCTGGGATTAAAAGGGTTAAATTATATTTTTTACTCTTTTGTTTAAAAAGCTAGTTACTATGATTTTACTGGACAGGATTAATATATTCGTAAAGTAATTATTATTTTGGAGATGTACATTATATTTGTTCATGACAGAATTAATGTATTATACGAGTATATTGGTAACTTTATATTTATCAGTATTTTAGTTATATAATGTTTTAACTAGCAATTGTTTTATAATAATGTTCAACTGTGCAGGAATACCCTGATTTACGGCACTTTGCATTTATGAACTTTTTTCACCTTCCACTTACTATGAATTTCAGTTCTTGTATCATGATGCTACCACATGAAAAATGTTGCTGTCTCACTATTGTCAGTGTACCATTTGACATGCTTAACACTTTTTTTACTGTGCATAAAAATCCCGCTAGCCATGTTGTTGGACTCTAAGAGTACAGTAAAAAATGTATGTTTTAAATTAAAATTATGCAAAATCTGCTAGGTTATTTTTTGTAATTAGCTATAAACATCATATTATTATGTATTAAAACGTCAAATAATATAAAATAAGTGCAAGAAATGATAAAATAAGAGCTGAAACAGAGACAACATTTCTATAGGAATTTTGTTTGTACAGTGACAATTATGGTGCGCACAGAAATCATTATCCCCATTCTATCTGCGTATGCGTAATAGGGGGTTCCAACCGTTTAATTTTATTTTTCATAAAATAATACAATAAAATGTAGCGTGTATTTTTTTAGCAATAAAAATATAATTCGAATTAAGACAATAAATAACATATTAACAATATATAAAATGAATATGTAAATTAAAAAATAATAATATAAAAACAAACACGAAATTCAAATCAATTAAATATGCAATTTGGAAAAAATAAACACTACAGAAAATCAGAAAATAGGACAAACATATAATCAAAGTTTAATCCTGTGGAGAAAGTTATCGCAATTGGGGCACGAAATAACTTTTGTTTCTATTCTATGTACTAAACACACAGGTGTTTGATAAATATTGCAGAATAACTTGGTTCTTTTTCTCATTTTTTTTTAACAAAACCCACAACTTCCTCTTTTGAGGACCTCACGGGGTGCCAACAAGATATTATTTACTGATGTTTCGGGTATTGACTTGCCACAATATGTTAAAACAGTATTGAAAGCATCTTGTTGCTTGTGATATTTGATGTTGCTATTTTTCCTTTTTGGGATATTGGGCTTTGCCAATTCCCAACTTAACTCTCTTATGAAACGTTTTCGGCAGCATTTATTATTTCTGGATATTTATCTATCCATAAGAGGTATGCATTCAATGCAGCTATATCTAGAATTTCCATAAAAAGATGGAAAGGACATCTTCTCGTTGACCTTGAGCAAGAGTACTCTAGTCATTTGGTCTCCCGTATCTACTCCAATTTTCGTATAATTATTATAATGATTTATAATTAGTGGCTTTTGTTTTTCTGAATTATCAATTTCTGCGTCATTGAATTGAGTGGATAATAATAATACTGCTTTATTTTTTTGTGGTACATACGAAACAAGTATTTTATTTTCAGCAAAACCAAACATACTACTATGGATTGTTTTCTCTCTAGACGGTAAAAATTCAAGTGGGATTTCTCTTTTATTTTTTCGAAGCGTGCCAGTTAGAGTTAAACCTTGTAACAAAAGATCATCGGCTAATTAGATGGAGGTAAAAAAAATATCTATGGTTATCCCCCTGTTAGTGTGATTAAATCATTTCCATAACTACTCGGTGATATTGATTTATCTCTCTGCGATTATTTATCATACCAGAATAAACCTGTAAATTTGTTATATATGCCGTCGCAGAGTCAGCAGCAACCCAAATGTTGATGCCATATTTACCAGGTTTAGACTTCATCTACACGCGAAATGGACAATTCCCACTAAAGCTTGCCAAACATTCGTCCACAGTTATATTTGAAGATGGAGAATAATTGCTCTTGCACGCATCCACAAACATTTTTAAAATCCACTTAATTGGTTCTAATTTATCTGAAGAAACCTCTTCATTTACAAACAGACAAAACATATATTTTATGGAACATACATTTATACTTGAATTTCTCAGTTCAGAATCTTCGGTGAGAATATTTGATGCCCGATGCCTTGAAGATGGAGGTGGTAATGAACTCCATTCGAATCCATGTTTTGATGTAAATAATATTTCTTCGTCTTCTTCACTGGCCTCCAAATCAGAATCTACTTCATCCTGTACCTCGACAAAATCTTCTGATTCTGATATATTGCCTGTCACCTCAAATTCCAAATCGCTATCGCTGTCGATAATTCCCGCCATCTCGATTATTATTTTTTTGAAAATGAAATAAAGAAAAATGTAACAAATGTACATTTCTCATAAAAAGAGTAACGGTACAATAGAACATACCAGATAAAAAATAACAATAGAAAAAACATACCAGATGAAAAATAGAAAAAAAAAATCAGGATTATAAAACTGGTGACGAATCCCTGGAACGGATGTAAAATATAAACTGTCAAAAAAGAATAAGTCATGCATACTTTCTTGGCACACTTCGAAAAATTGACAATCGAATATAAAATATTCATTTCTGTGGATATTTGTTTATAAATGTTTTTATTTCATAATGGCATCAGAGGTTTTGATGAGGAATACATAAAGTATGGAGACCCTGCAATCAGTATATTTAGAGAAATTAAATAAAATATAAGTGGTCACTCGCATCCGATCACAGATCGGCAAGGGTTAACTAACCTACATAGCAACTTACAGGCACTGAAGGTCTTAAAAAAAGTCTACATATTTATCAAAAACCATCAATCATCCTTTTGGCTATACAATATAACAAGTTTTCAATTAAGGTAGTTAAAGAAAGGTTATTTAATTGAAGTAAATGAAAAAAGAGTGCATTGACTTTTGGATATTTTGAGTTACAGCACCCCTCTCAAGGACTTGAAGGTGAACTCTAGTTCAGTGTATGGCTGTATTACATCTTGATATATTAATGACAGTTATAATTGACTTTTTATCTTTATTCCTATGGATCTTTTTTAAATGTATCATCCTCGTCACATAAATCTTCCACCTATACATAAATCTGACCTGTATAATCTGCCTGTGAAGCTTCGCACTGAGTTTAATCTGAAAGCTTTTATAAGAAAGTTAAAAGTCTGGAACTTTTATGTGAAGAAATCAAGACACCTTTGCAGTGAATTAATGTCACTAAACGACATTAAACAATAATTCATCATAATTTCAACAAAAGTATTTTTTTTAAAACTCCCTCTTTTCATCTGCTGATTTATGTTTCTTATGAAATACTTAACACAATTTGATGACAATACTCCATCTATACATTTTTATGAGCAGATTATACACTGATTTTATTTTCTGCTTATTGCAATAATCCACTTGACTCTGAAAACTGTCATAATAAACTTAACATTATTTGCATTTGATATGTAGGAATGTGCTGATTGAGCAAAACCCAGCAATTCAGTGTTTTCACCATAGTGAAGACGATAGGGAAATATCCTTATAGTACAGCAACTGGCCTTATGAAATTGCCTTATTTGAACCATTGTATTATGTTCAACTTTAAGATTGTAAATAAATAAATATTTAAATTACAAAAAGTAAAACATTTTTCATTTAATGGCAAGATATTTTCAAGGTTATTATAATTAAGGAATGAATAAAACAATTTGTAATTATTTTGTATTTTTATAATTTTTATTCTACAAAATGTTATATCTAATTAAATGAAATTTATCTAATATTTGTGTTTTGACTTGTTGAACTAAGGAACGCTCATTCAAATTGCAAATATATTATATACATGACAGAATTGCAATTAATATACCCATAAAAAACAATGGAATTTTATCAGGATTCAATAAAATAAACAAAGGTTCTAAATGTAGTTCATTTTGCTTAATTAGGACAAAATTATTGACTCTAAATTATTCATTTATTTAATTTGAAAAAAATACCAAACTTTGATAGCGTTATTTTTCAGAAACGAAACAATGAACCTTATTGAGCGGAAAAGTATACTTTTCATATTAATGTTAGTTTCTGCATTCCCATACAAGAAGTTTACAAATATGTCCTATCCATCGGTGTGTTTTTCCTTCGCTTATCACGGGCACGGGGATACCATCGATGTTTCGTAGTATGCGTAATCTTCGTAAGTTGTTCCATCGCACATTCCGGTGAAATATCCTTGAAAACACGTCTTATTTCCGATATGTTGTCCATTTTCAAAACAGAATCGGTCTCTACCGAAGATTCTTCTGGTAATGGACATGTGAGTTCATAAGGGAATTTTTCTTCGGGATGAAAGGCTACGAATGTAGATCTATTATCAGTAAGCGTGATTTTTGTGTAATTTCTATATGTAAAACTAAACTTTGGTTTGTCTTTCATAACACTACAGAAAATTCTATTTAATAATGACATTTTCAATAGTAAAACACGGAATATTGTCGAAAATACTATAACCAATTTACCATCACGATGAACATTGAGGTTAATTTCAAAATTTGATGAAGGTTACCACCATCTTGCATTTGAAATGTCAAAAGCGTATTTGCACAAAAAAAGTGAAACCTACTCAGAATTATATGCTACCCATTCGATTTGTGTTCCGATAATGAATTAACTTCACATTTACAAAAATTTAATAAATTTATCATTTAATATGTATTTCAACTATCATTATTAATTCATTTATGTTAAACTACAATTTCAATTTTATTTATTTTTCTGGCTCGATTTAGTGTCCAATAGTAAATGATATTTATTGAAAATAAAATCTTTCAAGATATAAATGCTTTCATTTTTGCATAAGTAAGAAACCAATATTCGGACTCCTCGTGAGATTTCAACAGTGACGGAAAAATGGTTGTGATTCCATACAGTAACGAAGAAAACAATGTTAATAGGTATAAAAGAACTTTCAAGGAAATATTCATACAAATAAATAGGATTTTTTAAGCTTTATTATTAATATTATTTAGTATTAATATTTAAAAAATGCAAGACAGCATAAAATTTAAAAAAAATAAGTCGCATACTAAATTTAGAACTAGAATACTCAGGATTTTCTACGCTAGCACTTTTGAATTCGATTAGAGTTACCATTAAGTATCACGTTTGGTCGTAATAATCTTGATATCTACCCAAATATAGAATTGCGAGTACTAATAGTAGTTCGTTACCGATATTGTGTTTAATTTTACATAACTTCTTTTCCCTGAATTAATTGCCCGGAGCTTAAGATATTTTATATTTAAAAATTAAAAAAAAACAGAGTTTTAAGTTAATATTTTATTACAAAACAGTTATATGCTAAGTGTTTTTTTTTATTCAATTAGTATTTCATTGCAATTAATATATAGAGAAGTCCAGTTCTTTGATTTTTTTGTGAAAATTTATATTATGAGTAAAAGGATTAAATGAACAAAGTTCTTTCATTTATTTAATTCATACAATAAACTGCTTTGGACTGGGTTCTCACTTGATCAACGTCATAACGCGAACTGACTCATGCAAACTTCACATATATCAATTGATGCTAATAAATATGTAGATAAGCTATTGTATAATTTGGTTTACACCGTGTCAGAAAAAAATATGAAGACCAAGTCGTTCCATGAACTTGTTATAGTTCACGATTCACTCAAAGCTGTCAAGTGGGAATTCAGCATAAAAGTTTTTCCTACTTTATGGTTGGACGCATGGCATGAGCTGGGATCTGTCATCTGTCATTGGAGTACCATCGGCCGTCAACAGCTCCGTTATTTCTTTTTAAAACATGTTAAGTGAAGAGTTAAATAATATGTCGATCGATGGCATATCTCTCGAACAGCAAAATAAAAAGTACCTTATCACCCGTAATCTACAGGAGGTAACCTTTATGTATACGTTTTATTTTGTAACCTAACATTATTCGGAAAGTGAAAGTTTAATGGTGCAATCATTGAAGCAAAACTCAATTGAGTCATCTGTTAGTATTATTATTGTGAACATTATTTTCGTTGTCGACAAAATTTATACTATTACTTTTAAATTTTTATTTTCTTATCTACATACCATTGTGTTTTCTTTTCTTGCGTAGGGGGAGTGGATAGATCTCCACACTTTCGTATACAAACCCACCCTCTTTTATTCTTCATATACAGTCAGTTCTCGACTTACGACGTAAGTCGAAATGGTCGTAAGTCGAATTTCATACAAAAAATTTAAAATAATAGATATAAAAAGTGGGTAGTACGTTAGTAGTATTTATTTCAGAATATGTACTATATGTAATATATAATAATGAATAATATATATTTACAAAATTATTCTGTAGTATTTTCATCATCTGTACTAATATGCATAGGTGACTCAGTAATTGTAGTAGTGGGGTTTATTTTTCTCACAAACATATCCAGATTTGTTTGTATACAAGTTTGCTTTTTCTTTTCTTTATATATTTCATTATAACAGGTGAGTGCTTGCTGAATCAGGCGACGTACCTTCGAAGATCTATCGGTGTCTGGGTCCATATTTTCAAATTATTGGATTCCATTGTTGATTTGGCTAAAAGCTGCAGCCATGTCTTTAAGCACAAAGTTTTTAGGTAGTTCATTGTATTCATCTAGTTCTTTTGATTTTTTTTCTATAGCGCGTTCCTCCTCAATCTCAATCAAATCTTGATTTGTGAGCTCTTCATCATCAATTTCTAAAAGTTGAATTATATCTTCACTGACAACTTACAGATTAAGTTTTTGAGCAAATTGTACAATGATATTAGTTACTTCTCCTACTTCATTTTCTCTATTAAAATTCATATTATTATTACGTTTTAATAGTTTGTTCCATATGCCATTCATACATAATGTCGTTACATTTGACCATCCTTCTGAGATATTTTTAATTGCTTGAAAGATGTTATAGTTTTTCCAAAATTCTCTCAAAGTCTGGTCTTTTTCTATTCCTTCGATTGCTTGGGCAAAAGTAATTCTTAAATAATGCAATTTAAAGTTAGCAATACCCCCTTGATCCATCGGCTGTAAAATGCTTGCAGTGTTGGGAGGTAAATAAATAACTTTTATGTTTGACTGGGATTCAACTAAGTTTGGAGGATGACCCGGAGGAGGATGCATTGTCAATAATCAGCAATATTTTAAAATCTATTTCTTTTTCTTCGCAATATTTTTTTACTTCAGGAATAAAACATTTGTCAAACTAGTCTTGGAAAAGATATTGTGTCATCCATGCTTTTTTGTTCCAACGATAATGTAGCGGCAAAGTAAACTTATCGATTCCCTTGAAGGCTCTTGGGTTTTTTGAATCATATATCAAAAGTGGCTTCAATTTAAATCCGGCGACATTTCCACCCAACAGAAGGGTCAAACGGCCTTTGAATGCTTTAAATCCGGGCATGCATTTGGCTTCTTGATGTATATATGTTCGTTCTGGCATTCTCTTCCAAAAAAAGGCTGTCTCATCGACGTTGAAAATTTGCTCCTGTGAATACTTTTCTTTTTCGATCATCGCTTCCAAATTATCTTTAAATTCTTCGGCAGCTTTTAGGTCTGCACTTGCTGCCTCTCCACAAATCTTAACATTATGGTAGCTTTCACGTCTTTTGAATCTTTCAAACCAACCGGAGCTTGCATTAAAACTTTGGTTGCAGTTATCACCGTTCATTTTCTTTAAATCTTCGAAAAGACTACATGCTTTAGTTTGGATGGTTATGAAATTAAGTGGAACATTCTTTTGTAATAAATCCTCCATCCAAATCTTCAAACATTTTTCCATTTCATGTATGAGTCAATTTCGTTGTTTAGTAATAATCGTCGATTTTACTGATACCGATTTTTTTACTGCTTCGAGAATTCGTTTTTTGTCTTTTATTATAGTTGACACGGTTGAATGGGACAATTTAAGTTCCCGTGATAAGTCCGACACTGTTTTGCCGCACTCATACTGGTTTATTATTTTAATTGTTTTCTCTAAATCAATCGTTTTTCTTTTATTTTTATTTGACATTTTGGGATTGAAAAATCAAACAATTCAATAACTCGAAATATAAAGAGAGAGTAATGAACCGTTAATTTGTCAAACCTTTCGGGCGCACGGAAGGTGACGAACTGACACTGTTTACATAAAGATGATGCAATCGATTGCGTCATATTAGTTAAGGTGCACGCACTAATTACACTAAGGCGCACATATTATTTTATAATTTTGGTCTCCGTCGTAAGTCCGAATGGTCGGAAGTCGAGAACTGACTGTACTCCTTCTTTTATTCTTCATACTCTCATTTTCTCGTTTGATTTTCTGATTTTGACCATTTTACCCTTGTAGACCATCTAAATTTTAACTCAGATCATTGGTAAAGAATATTATGAAGTTGATTTTTTTTTAAATACTGTGGTCGATTAAATTTACACATGAAATCAAGATCAAACTACAAATCATATTGTGTTTGAATTTTGATTTCAATGGAAATGAATAAACTGTTTATGGTTTGTTTAACATGTTCATTTAAGTATCTAACACATATAACTATGTAAATGCAGGAAATATTCTAAATAAAGGCCATAGGCGATAAATTCCTGTCCTTACATTTAAAAAATCTATTTCAATTTAACTTTTACAATATTTCATTAGTACTTTATTTTTATCAAATGACTTATTTACTATATTTTTTATTACTTGAATCTTGGGTTTGATTCACAATTTAGTAGAGTATTCGTTCAATTTAAGTTCCATTAATTTGAGTTTGCTTGCTAAATGTCACTGTATACATTATTACTTTTTATTATTATCAAGAGAAGTGTTTGATTCATTATTTTATTAGTGCATGATTAAAATGGTTGTTCTTTAATCATAGAATTCTTCTATCCTAGGTTTTAGGAGAAAACCAGTTAATAGATGTCCTGAAAACACGTGATGTGAAAATATATTGGGGAACAGCTACAACTGGAAAGCCACACATTGCTTACTTTGTTCCCATGATAAAAATAAGTGATTTTCTACGAGCAGGATGTGAAGTAATTTAAATTGTATTTATGTTTTTTTTTACTTATATTTTATTTTTTAAAAGTCTTCATGCAATAAGAAAGTAATCTGGAATTTTGTTACCATCAAATAAAAACTTAAAAAATAGACAAATATAGATCAGAATAACAACCACTTATTTCAATCAACACATGGGGTCATCCAGTAAAGATAAAATGAATGCGTTGTGAAATATAGAAATTGTGCAAAACATAAAAAAAATGGGCTGGATATTTTATTTGAAGATATGTAGGCAATTAATATTTCTTTGAATGGAATATTAATTTGCATTCAAATGGATAGAACAGTGAATATAAACTATTACTGGTGAATGTACACTTAGCTAAAGTAATCAATGAATGTGGAAGACATCGTTCATTTGAAAATAGTATATCCATATTCACCGATGATTTCATACCCTCTCTAATGTTTAACCTTTACTAACTGGGGTTCAGAAAAGTAAATTTAAATATTGTTCAAGTTAAAAAATAATAATTAATCAACATTTTTATTTATTACAGCAAGTCAAAGACTGACATAAAGTGCCATTTTTCGCATTTCGAAGTGCAAGAACGACAACTACGTATGGATATTCATATTTTAGAATGTTCACTAACAAGTAGTGGAACTACATTTTTACTAGTGAATGTGAACAGTTAACACTAGTACACATTCACTGATTAATTTGGTGAATATATACATTCAACCGTAATAGTTTATGTTCACTGACCATCTGCTTCCACTGTAACACATACATCATGGAAGAGCCTCGCTTTCTGAACAGCGTTCCTGAAGGACAACAGTAAGTTGGTAAGCCGAGCTTGAGATGGGGGACAACATCTCCAGAGACATATAAACACTCCAAATAGGGAACTGGCAAAAAGTTATCCAGGACTGATATTGATGGAACCAAAGATTCCAACTGGATTTTAGCACTGAAGATAGATAGATATTATAGTTTATATAAAGATATTGAGTTTAAATATACAACAAAATGTTTTAGATTAGAAAATCTTTATCATGTTATCATTCACCCAAAATATTATAGTTAAAATTTATTATATTTTCAGGTAACAATTTTATTGGCAGATCTCCATGCTTATCTGGATAACATGAAAGCACCATGGGAACTTCTGGCTCACAGGACTGATTATTATGAAAAGATTATAAAAGCCATGCTTTCAGCAATTGGGACTCCACTGGACAAGTTAAAGTATGCTTTCCAACTTTTATTTTTATATATTTTGTTTAAACTTCTGAATATTCTTTTATAGATTCAGAATTATTTCGGAAGAAAATAACAAAAATCAACTTATTCATACTTTATTATAGGTTTTTCTTATTATGTTGACATTTCCAACAATTTACTGATAAAAGTTTCATTTAATTTGTTATCAATTCAGTAAAACATAATAAAAAAATGATCAATATTTAAAAAAATTATCACTCTTAATTTTGTCAATTATCACAAATAGTATTTTGTAATTTTTTAGATTTGTGCGCGGTACAGATTATCAACTTTCTAAGGAGTATACATTGGATGTATACCGTCTGAGTTCCATTATCACAGAACACGATGCTAAAAAAGCTGGTGCCGAAGTAGTAAAGCAAGTGGAACATCCACTTCTCAGTGGTTTATTGTATCCAGGTATCCAATTACTAATTCTTAATAATTATCATTCTTAAAGAATACACATTAGCTTCTATTCTTGATATTTTTGAGCAGTTGATGTATTAAAAAAATTTCTTGAAGTAATTTTAATTTCAGTTCATAAATAATTTGATAATCACAGTTGTTCATACTAATCATATAAGTAAACACAAGTGTGAATAAAACATTCTTAGTTTGCATACACATTTATATTCTTAAAAATATAAATCATGGCATAGGAAGATATCTTAAATAAAGTAATTATCAGATATTCTTTACATTAGAGCACAGGAGTTTACCTGGAACCTTGAATAAATTGAACAGTGAAATGAAACACTTTTTAATGTGGAAAACAAATATTTGTTGATAAGTTAGTACTCACATCTAAATCTTACCTTTGAGGGCTACATAGCTTTTGAAGAATTTAAATCTCCATGATAATACTCTCCAAATTTAGTTTAATTCAATAAATATCTATACCTTCGAAAATTATTGGTTTTGATATCAGTAAGAACACTATACCTCATGGCGCCAATTTAAAAATAATTAAATATTTTTTATAGGCCTCCAAGCACTGGATGAAGAATATCTGAAGGTAGATGCCCAGTTTGGTGGAGTTGATCAACGGAAAATATTTACTTTGGCTGAGAAATATTTACCGTCTCTTGGATACAAAAAAAGAATTCATCTTATGAATCCAATGGGTATGTAAACGAAGTATGTTATATTTAATCAGTATATTACCAATTTTCAAAATCTGCAAAGATGATAGTCCACAATAGTATTTTAGTGGCAACTGTTGTATGGAACTGAAACGTGGACATGGATAATACTGATAGGACCTCATAAATGCTGTAGAAATGCGTGCAGTGAGAAGAACACGAGAACAAAACAAGAAAACCAGAGAAAAACGAAGAAGGTGACAATGTATGATGGATTATAATTCTGTAAAAATGAACCTAAAATAGTTATATATACATGTGATTTTTCAAGTGGAGTGATGAAAGATTTTAATTTGTTTGGTTTTTTCAACTTATTGATTTGAAAATCTGGCTACGAGATTAAGATTTCTATTAATTTAGTTATTCTAGGTTCTTTTCTTTTTGAAAAAATCTCAAGTTGATAATACTTTTTGGTGGTGTTTGCAACCTGTGCAAAAAATGTGTTGCTAATGAATTGTATGCAATATAAATTTACAAAGATTAATAACCACAGATGATCATGCAACATTAGTAAATTATTTGACAAAAAATACATATATCAATATTTAATTTAAATACTTTGTTGAAATACCGTTTTAAATCAATCAGTGTCAAAAATATAATTGGTTTAAATATGAAGTGGCAGCAAACATAGAACCATAATCAATCATATTGAGGGGAACTCATTGACAATCCAATGAAGATAATCTCCCCCGAAAGTCAATCATTCCTGATTTTTCTTTTCCTTTCCTCTCCACCATCCCTTCCTTTCCTTTTGATTTATGATATTTCACTTTATATGAAAAAGAATGTTCGGTTGATTGTCCGTCTTTATGGGGTTCGTGGGCATATGCTCACGTATGTGTTTATGGATTTCGTGGGGATGGATAGTCATTTGAATGATTTATGTGACCACGTAACTTGCTTAATTTACTTTTGTCTGGTTGGTTGGAAGAGATTGCCGCCTAGAAATAAGCCCGCCAGATTGTATTTGCAATAAAAGTGTTAAATAAATAAATAAATAAAGTCATGGATGATATTGAACTGTTTACAGACCAGACATGGCTGATGTTTGTGCACACTATATAAGTGGGGATTAAGAGAAGAACCCACCTGTAACTGTGCCACTCCGTATCAGACCAGCAACATATTATTGATGAATGTTTGTTAACCCTGAGAGATCGGCGCACTGCTATAGCAGTGGAAGAAATTTGTTCTACCCTTGTATTCTAAATGAATATCATTCATTTAGAATACAAGGGTACATATTCTAAAATATATTTATGTTGTAAAAATATATTTTTTTTGTTTAAAATAAATATTTATCACGAACGTCCGAATCGTAAATATATCTCAGCACTAGATAGACAATTATATTTTTTTCTCGTAGCGCTCTCAGGGTTAAGGGACCTTTACTGGTGGTATTGTAGAGCTTCATTGGGCAACAATAGCTGCTTGACTGACCTGGATTTGGACATATAAATCTTATCATATGAACTACGAGTAATTGCTTAGTCTTACTAAATTCAGACACAACTTGTAACTTGATGCTTATAAAATTTTAGTGCCTGGCCTGTCGGGAGGAAAAATGTCATCATCTGAGGTGGACAGTAAAATTGATCTCCTTGACCCACCATCTGTGGTTAAAAAGAAGCTGAAAAAAGCATTTTGTGAACCCGGAAACATAGCTGATAATGGTTTATTATCCTTTGCTCAGCACGTTCTGTTTCCTTTATTGAAGGAAGATGAAGGTAATTGGAGATTCTTATTTATCTTTGTGTTACTTAGTTGTTGACTTTAGTTAACCACAGAGTTACTTTTAAGTGCGATAAGTAAAATGAACCCCCATTTTTTTAGCTATAAAATTAACTTAAACTTAAAATATTAAGAATATTTATTACACATATATATTATCAAGGCCCAAGAAAAAAGACTTCTCAGTTTCGAGAAGAGATCCCTTAGGAGGGTAATGGGTGTGGCAAGTAATTCAACCATGTCACAAATTAGACGGTTCGTCTCCACCAAAACCACCACAATAAAATCGAGACGCTTAAGGGTGTTGGGTCACACATTGAGGATGCTGTCTGGTCAAGAGTTGCATTCTGTTATCGCTTGCAGGAGATTCGACAAATCAGATGCCCATTCTACATCACTCTGGTTATAATGGAGAAATTCTCAGTATTGGCCTTAAGTGGAGGATGTGGAGTTATGGACTGTGGACTGACCTCGATGGAGGTGTTTTATGGCATCACTGTGTTCCTCATGGAATCTATAGTGTGTTCATAATGATTATATTAAATATTTGTTACTTGCTATTACACGCAGGGTACAGTTCAAAATCTAGTGATCTCCACTCAGGGAAGTTCGTAGGGCAGTGTGCTGCAAGCGAAGTCTAGGAGGTGCATGTTTGTCTTTGCAACAATACCACTCTCTGTGTCATATTTTGTGCCAAAACATACACTCCCTGGAACAAAGTTCGAAGTTGTTATCTTATGGTGCTTATTTGATTTAAAAAATTCCATGATAGAATATCAAAATTATCTGGGTAAAATATTACCAAAACTTATGGCTTTTAAATAAATTTCCACATGAAAAATTATACTGATCATCGGATAATGTATTTTTTAAACTCATATATATCTACAATCTTTCAATCTTTTACCCTAGCAAAATTTGAAAACTGCATGTGTTATATGAAAATATAAAGTAGAAAACCTAAAGCCAAATGTGTTGCTAGCACACAAAAGATCTATAAAGGTTTTTTGTAGTTTGTCTTTGCAACAGAAATGAATTTCAGTATGTAATGGTGGTGATGGTGACGTGTCAAATTTTAATGTAATAATGAGTTAATGGAGAGATAGTATACATTTTTTTTATATTTAGGAAATCAGTTTACTCAAGATAGGTGTCAAGATGATAAACTAAACCATAAAATAAGACTGACAAGTAATATTTTAAAAGTCCTCTATAGCTCGTTGATGAGGAAGTTGGGCTTTCAAAAACAAAACTTAAAATCTTGTATTCAATATACAGGCCAATCCTGACATATGGGCATGAACACTATATAACACATCGATCAATAAGTCCCGGGACTAACTACTAAAACAACATTTGTTTGCCAAAATTCTTCTTTATTCATCAACTTTATTCATTATGCAATTTGGCCATCGACTTGTGACACGGTGCATTGTCCTGATAAAATAGAACTTTTTTCTTCTTCATATGGGGCCATTTTTTTGCAATTTCTGCCTTCAAACGCTCCAATAACGCTATGTAATATTCGCTATTGATGGTTTTTCCCTTTTCAAGGTGATCGATGAATATTATACCATGCGCATCCCAAAATACAGAGGCCATAACGTTCCCGACTGTTGAGTTTTTGGTCGCTTCGGATGACTTTCACCAGTTGCTCTCCACTCAGCTGACTGTCGAATTGATTCCAGAGTATGGTGGTGGATCCAAGTTTCATCCATTGTCACATACCGATGCAAAAACTCCTGTTTATTTTGCATAGACAGTGCCAAACAGCGCTCTGAATCATTGATGCGTTGTTGTTTCTGTTCCATTGTGAGCAAACGCGGCACCCAATTCAAAAAAAGCTTTTTCATGACCAAATGTTTATGCAAAATAGTGTAAACACTACCAAATGATATCTTCAGGATGTCAGCTATCTCACACAACTTTACTTTGCGATTTTCCATCACGATTTTGAGGGTTTTTTTTTATGTCTTCTGGTGTAACAGCCTCATTTGGACGACCAGAGTGTTCAGCATTATTTGTGTCTGTACGACCGCGTTTGAAATCAGCATACCACCGACAAATGGTTGTTTTCGACGGAGCAGAGCCCGTATAACACTTTTCAAGCCATCACTGAGTTTGAACGGTATTTTTCCCATTAAAAAGCAATATTTTATCAACACACGAAATTCGGTTTTTTCCATTGTTTTGAAAATAGCACCACTAAAACCACTGTAACTCGATGACACAATGTCGGAATGTTATGAAAGTTTGACACGTATCTTCTAAAGGCTGGTACTAACTGAGAATGGTATGGATTTGTTATTAGAGGCGCCATCTGTTGGTTAGTCCCGGGGCTTATTGATCGATGTGTTATTAACCTAACTAACCATCTACTACTTATATCAAAGGTTGATTTTTTATTAACTCTTGAAACAAAATACTTAGTAATGAAACAATTTGAATATCTAATTGGATATGAAAACAGGCAGATACTATATAAATATAAAAATCTTTCGGATCTAATAATAGGTTAGTCAATAAGTTTTGAAAGCGACATCTATGGAGCAGTAGAAACCAAAATTTCTACGCCATTTTAATATTTCATCTTTCATAAGAATGTACTCAAAATTTCATTTCAATCTGTCAATTCATTCTTTGGTTACAAGCCATTTGAAATTGTCGTGTCAGTGTATTTTTTAACAATGGAAAAATCCGAATATCGTGCAGTGATTAAATTCTTTGTTTTGGAAAGTTTATCGGCTACTGAGATCCATGCAAAGATAGTGAAAGTATTAAAGGAGTCTTCTCCTTCATTTCCAACCGTTCACCGATGGGTTTTGGAGTTTAAGCGTGGCCGTACAAGCGTTGAAGACGATCCACGCTCAGGACATCCAAAAAGTGCATCAACACCAGAAATCATAGCGAAAATACAGGATATGGTTTTGGAAGATCATTGATCGACTGTGGATGTGATAGCTGACACCATAGGCATCTCACATGGAACAACATGGCATATTTTGGCTGAAGTTTTGGGTTTCAAAAAACTGTGTGCACAATGCAACAAAAACACGTTCGAATGCGACTTTCTGAGCAACATTTGGAGCAATTTCGAAAGGATAAAAAGGATTTTCTGCGTCGATTCATCACTATGGATGAGACTTGGGTCTACCACCATGATCTTGAATCAAAACAAGAGGCTAAGGAGTTGTGTGAACCAGGCACTTTGGCTCCGAAGCGAGTTCGTGTCCAGAAATCGGCCAAGGTGTTAGCGTCAGTTTTTTGGGATTCAAAAGGAATTTTATTGATAGATTATCTCCAAACTGGTAAGACAATCAACTCTGATTATTATTGTGACCTTTTGGACCAGTTGGATGAAAAAATTTGTGAAAAAAGGCCCGGTTTGCAGAAGAAAAAAATCATTTTTCATCAAGACAATGCACCTGCTCACACAGCTCAAAAAACCATAGCGAAAATCAGTGAATTGGGGTACGAATTGTTGCAGCATCCACCCTATTCACCAGATTTAGCTCCCTCTGACTTCTGGCTGTTCTCATACCTCAAAAAATTCCTTTGTGGAAAGCATTTTTCATCAAAAGAAGAGGTTATAGCCGTCGTAGAGGAGTATTTTGCAGGCCTTCCAGAAAGTCACTTCCGTGATGGGACAACAAAGTTGGAAGATCGTTGGACCAAGTGTATTGATCTTATGGGAGACTATACTGAGCAATAAAAGTGATTTCCCCCCAAAAAAAATGTATTTTCATTTCCGCTTTCAAAACTTTTTGACTAACCTAGTATATGCAAAATATACTATTCTGCCTCTCAATTTTCACGCAGGCAACACTTATTGTTTTCTTCTTCAGTATATTTTTTTATCATGTTTAAGTTGTCATTATTGTATTGCTCAATCTAGCGAAATTGGTGATGTGCACATGATAAAGACTGGCGGGGAGACAACATTGTCTTCATCCCCACTAATTGGGTCTTCTAATTTTATACCCTTAGAGTAGGCACAAAACTCACTGTTACGATACCATCACATTATACATGTTGGTAATGTTGACAATACTACTGTATACTTTTAACATGTGATGGTATCGTTACCATCACATGTTAAAAGTAACAGAAGAACTCTCACCAGATAAGGACCCATTTTTTTATTTCATCATATTTAAATATCTTGAAATATTCTTGAATAATATTTAAATGTATGTTAGCTAAACTATTGAACTGACCACCAAATATAATTATAGAAATGAGCACTCTGTTCAAAATTTAACTGGGTGGTTGTTTCATTACTGACATTTGGTAAAATCTTAAATTAATAAATTGCAGTAAAGATAATTTAAATGATATTTAAGCAAAACTTTTGGCAAATAAATGTATAAAATGAACACTTTCTTTAAAATTTTGGATAATTGTTTCATTCCTACTACTGACAAGTTGAATCTTAAAATCTTGAATCAATGAATTGCAGTTAAAATGTTTTATTTGCAGATTTAGACAAATAGAATTTGTGAAAAAAACAAATAACATGATTTTTCTTATTTTAAGTACTGTATGGGACGTGTGCGGTCACCCCTTGTGATTAGGTGGAGAGACTTGTATGTGGTATAATGATATGTAAATCTTTGATAGTTGTAATGTTTAATATACTATATTCGTTTGAATTTGTTGAAATGTTTGATATATGTTTTGTATAAAATTTATGTTTAACTCCGATCGTGTTCGCGACCGCAAGGGAAATAAAAGACTTGCGGGCAGGGCGTCGTGAGTAGGTCACGGGCCGGTCAGCTTAAGCAGCGCTCAAAACCCCGAAAGTTGTTGTATTTCGTGGGGAATGGGCGCTTGCGATGACCGACCGATCATTAATAAGGAGGGCACCTTTTTGGGGAAAATTACATTCTCAGTAACAACCGACTCGACTGTGTTTTACTTTGAGACCCACTACTTCGTCCTGCCTGAGAGGAATCTCTCCACCACGCTACCTTCTTCTTCTTCTGATCTACGCTTCTAGAATTCACTACCTAAATTCTCCGAGCGCTGCGCAGCAACCAACGCACCTACGCTACAGTCTACTTGTACCCTGTCCGGTACAAGTACCGTTCACTTGGCTACACTGAGTAGTATACAATTTTCTCCTACATATATTAGTTTTTTTTGATGATTCTGATGTATGTTTTTTGCATAATAATACATTTATTTCTTTGTTTTAGGTTTCACATTGCTAAGAAATGAAGCCTATGGAGGAAATATTTCATACAAATCTTACAATGATTTAGAAGATGCTTTTGCTAAAGAAGAAGTACATCCAGGTGATTTGAAAAATTCAGTCACAGAAGCAATTAACAAGTTACTGGAACCCGTATTGAAATCATTTGAAGATCCTGCATTAGTAGAATTAACGAACAAAGCTTATCCACCACCTACAAAAATTACAAAGAATAAGAAAAAATGATCATAACACGATTTGAAGAAACATTAATTTATGATGAATAAAAATCTTTCTTTCTGAATATTTTTTTTATTATTTTCAATGAAAATTTGAAACAAATCGCAGCTACACTATCAAATTATAGGATTTGTGTATTGTGATACACTTTTGTTGTATATAATTCGGCTTGCCGGGCTCATTGCCATGTGGTTATCTCTTATAACCTTCCAGAAAGATATTCAAGAGGCCTTAAGGGAAAACCAAACTCGAATCCTTTTTTAAAAAATTCCCCTCGGTTGGAAAACAGGTGTCTGACTAACTAGGCCACAGAGCTCATCTAAGTTGTGTAAAAAACTTAAAATGTATGTTTAGGTCATGATTTTTTTAGTGTATGACCAAACCACAGTATCCAATGGCAGAGATTATTGAATATATTTTTTATTTATTAAATAAATTTCATGATTTATTTCAGTTTTCCTTTAATAATCTCTAATATTGTATCAATAATGAGAAAATAAAAAATAGAGTAATAATTGCTTGTCTAGATTGAAAGCATACATAATTGGTGAAAAACAACAGGTAATTTAATATGGATACATAATTTTTATGGATCTGGGTTTGATGCCTTTCATTTGTCATGTCCCCAGTAAACTAGGCTTTTGTCTGTCTTGCTATTGTTCAAGTATATATCTTCTACATCCATAAATCTTGTTATACGTGGTTTTGTGTACCTTATATCTTTTTAGCCTTAATTAATATTTCTCTAACTATCTTCCAGTTTTTTCACAGTCAACCTCTTCGCTGTCTTCTCTCTCTCTTTGAATAATGGCCGTGAACTCCTATATATGAAGGAGTATACGCATCGCTGTCTTCATTAATTTGAGATTTCACACATTCTCCCAATGTGTCAAATCATCTCAAGATTCCTTTCTTAATTTAAATTTCTTGATTCTACAGTCAAAACATTATATGTAGGTATATTCTATACAACCTATTAAGTTCCAGACCTTTGACATACTTAAAAATCATTACTTGAAATAGTACCTTTTTAAACTTATCAATCTCATACTTAATTTTAATCTTCATATAGACATAACTTCCATAAATACAACATTTAACCCTTTACTATACAGAGTCCCATATACTATATAACCAGGATTATTTTAAAATTTGATATTTTAAACTTTATTGTTTATCTTTCCTTGAAAGTTTCACTTAATGATCCTTTTACAATTGCAGACTTTTGATCTCTACTTGATTTAAGGAATTTTGCCATTTCATATTTATTATTGATAATAAAGGATCTATGAATCTTGCGTTTAAAAAATTATGATTTCTAATCACCACTTCACCTTGCCAACCATCTAATACTTTCCTCACTATGTATTATCCATATACAGTAGACTCAATTGTCATTCCGGGGTCATATTAACCAGTGTGGTATACCAAATATACATATTAAAATTTGAATATGTTATTTAATCACATTTCAACTAAAGTCCCTCCTTGCATGCTATGATATAACTGCACAGTTACAAAATTACATTCTTTGTTGTTTTATTTTGCGTAGGTTAATTTTAATACTTTCCTCACTATGTATTATCCATATACAGTAGACTCAATTGTCATTCCGGGGTCATATTAACCAGTGTGGTATACCAAATATACATATTAAAATTTGAATATGTTATTTAATCAAATTTCAACTAAAGTCCCTCCTTGCATGCTATGATATAACTGCACAGTTACAAAATTACATTCTTTGTTGTTTTATTTTGCGTAGGTTAATTTTTTATTTTTGTTGTAATATTTTATAAATTTTTTGGCAGAGATTATTCGGTGTTTTGTATCGGGAGGATTATTTTTCCGTACCGCTCAAGATAATTAGTCTATTTTATGGCAAAATATGATGGAAATAAAATTGAGATTTGATAATGTGTAAGGATGTGAATGTTTCAGCTGGGCGATTTAGTATTTGGAACAAATATATAAAATTTGTGATGGAATGAACAATCACTTCGCCACACGCCTTACCTAGTCAAGTGATTCGGTATATCCACAAAATGGTGGGTTTATTGCATTGTTATGTACTTGAATGCTATGGTTTGCCTTTCCATTAAAGCTATAAAAATTGTATATGTTGTATTGTGGATAATAAATAAATTAAAAAATGTAGCCTGGATGAACACCTTTGTGGATTTCAAATGTAAAAAAAACCATCACCCTTACTAAGTTGAATAACTTGAGTACAAATTTTATGCAGAGCTACCAGCTGTCCTTGTTATCCAATAGTTTGAAGACTGGTTTGGTACTCCTTTCTTCTCAAATACATTGAAGACATTTTTATTGCTAACCAGAAAATAGCGGTTTAAGTATGGGTTTTATAGGTCCTAAATAAGACTTGTTATCCTTTCTTTCAACTAAGGCTAAAAACGTGGATATCTGCCTAAATAACTCGGGCAGCAATGCTAGCATTAATGGTCTAGTGCAGGGGTGGGCAAATCTTTTGGTTGTCGGACCACATTGGTCACGGTTTTTTGGCCGGGGGCCACAATAAAAAAGCGCAAAATCAAATAGTTTTTTTTATTAGGAAGGGAAATGGCATACCTGTGGTTCGTGTTCACTGGTGCGGTAAATTCTGCTATGACCTCCCCCCCACACATTTTGCAAGTAAAAAATTGTATCAATGCAAAATTAAATAAATTCACATTATCAGGGTCAAACTTAGAAATTGGTGCCCCACTATTATTCATAAATTTTTCTTGACATTTCGGTTTATTAACAAAGCAGCGAATTTTTTTAAATCATATTTTTGACTCCGCGGACCGGATAAAACTTCACTGCGGGCCGCCATTTGCCCAGACCTGGTCTAGTGAATAATTAATTACCACCATAGATAAAAAAATCTCTTATTGCACTATCAGATGTAAATTTAAGAGTGGAAGAAATAAAGGCATGAAAGTGAAGCTACCCTGGAGCAAATTGACTTACGTCAGTCGTTTGTTTTCACTCAAGAAATTGATAAATCCATGTTTATTACATAAAAAATTTCAATAACGTTTCATTTTGTTATTCAATTTTTTATATTGAAAGTTTGAAAAAAATTTAATTAATAGAGAAAGATAAGGAAAATTATGCCTTAAGTCAAACACTACAGATGCAGATCCATGATGGTATGCAAGAAACATTGGAATCATTGTGACAATTTTACACAATTGTCAAAAGTGGGCAGCTGAGTTCAAACGTGGCCAGAAGTTCAATTTGCATAACTTAGAAAGACATTTACAAAATATGTGACATGATAATGGGTGATTGAAGGCCCAGGATGCAGCCTAGATCCTCCACATTTCATATGAACAGTTGCACAACATTATTTTTGATAATTTTAAGGTATCTGAAAGATGGGTGCCAAAGCTTGAAACCGTCAAACACAAGTCTATTTGTTTAATTATTTCGAAAGTTAAAAACTATTTTGTCCAAAAATTAACACTTGAAAATTTTTAGTAAAAAACACAATATTTGAACCAGAATTGAGTTGGATAATAAAAAAAGTCAAAAACATTTAAATTTTATATTTGTTATCAATGAGGTAAAATAACAAAGAATAATTATATTAAATAAGACACAAAATACTAATCCAAAATTAGAGAATATAAATCTTTGTACATGAATTTTTAACTCGATAATTATTACAATCTCTGTTTGATTGGTAGAAAGTTCACATTTCACTCGATAGTTTCGGGTTCTATTCCCGATGGTAACCAAAAAAAGCAAGTCTATACCAGTTTTATATTTTCAGATAAAGCCTTTAGCAAATTGCAGGGTTAGAAGAAATTGGTTGTACTGTATACAATGGAAGTACAATTATTATTATTTTTTTAGAACTTTTTGCTTTATTGTCTCAGTAGTTGTTCAATCCAATTGATGCCAAATCATTAGCAAAGTCATCTATATTGATACATTCAAAAAAACAATTGATCATGTATAAAACAAACATAATTGGCTTTTTCTACCTCTTAAGTCTTTTTCATAATTACAGCAAAAATATTTCACATCTTTAACTTCATCCTGACCATTCGTGGTCTTTTTCCATCTATAGTTATCTGTTGTGGATTTGTTCACTTTTTCTCTCTGTGGCTCGATACCTGAGATATTAAGTTTATGTTTAATTAATTATCTGCCTTTATTCTCTATATATGATTCGACTGTTATCCCATCCAAAGTAATACAACTAAGAGGTAAAATATTGATATCCCCGCAAGATGAATCTGTTTCTTGTTCTATAAGAGGAAAGTCTTCAAAATCTGGATTTTTTGCTAAATCCTGACTGGCAGATTCATTAGTATGCATTAATATTTCAAAACTACTATTTTCTGGTATCACTTGGAATGATGAACTAAGGTTTCCCAATTTTAAACAAAATTTACGTAAACTCTGTTCAAATTTTATTAAATATGGATCTGAAGTATTCATATTTTGGATTTGTTTGTAGTCAATATTGAAAACAAATTTCTGTAGCTCAACTCTAGTATCACTGAAGAAAGAGATTTCAACCCTTTCAAGAGATTCTCGCAGTAAAAGTTCTCTTGCTGATCGCAGACAATTGACGATATAGCTATTAAGCTGTGGATGAACAGAATACTTAACAGGAATTGTATATTTCTTCCGACTCTCAAATATTTCTTTAGGATAAATGTTAGACATGAAAAGAATGTTGTGGGTAACGACTTCCAAAAATTCGATGAGGATATCTATAACAATTGGATCCATGTCAATGGTCCAACAATAATTATTATTATCTTGCTATCCTAGTTTACTTCAAAATATAGTTTGATAAGTCACATATATTGCATAAAAAATATATGCAAACAATAAAACGAAGTTGTTTTATTTTATTGAAATAGTACACTGACAACATATTATTTATCAAAATCGAATCAAATAAGCGGAAACATGAACTAATCTTGTAATATTGAAAACAGTATTTAAAGAATATCTGTTTCAAAATCTGTCAATTATACTAGTCAAAATAGTTACCATAAAAAATAAATTCTCCCTTCTCGAAATGACATTGACAAAATACTCATACGCCATTGTCTATTAGTGAAAAAATAAATTATATTGTATATACGAGGGTGGATTAAATATAAAGGAGACTTTTTTGTTTTAATTTTTTTATTTGCAGAAACAAAAAGACCAAGTACACATAATTTTTCTACATAATCTCCTGCTTTAGAAATACATTTTTCCCAGTGGATCGGTAGTTTTTTTATCCTGTCATCGTAAAAAGAAGTGAGTTGTGTTAGCAACCAATTGCACACAAACCCCTCTACTCCAACGTCGTCGTTGAATCGTTGGCTTCCCAAAGCTTCTTTCAGTGGACCAAAGAGATGAAAGTCACAGGACGATAGATCAATGCTATAGGGAGAGTGTTCCAGTCGTGTCCAACTCATTTCCTCCAATTGTTTGTATGTTGCAGCTTCAGTATGTGGCCTCGCGTTGTCATGGAGAAGAATCACTTCTCGTATCGGTTGGTCACATATTTTGCATCGATAAGCAAGTTTAACTGCAATTAAAAGCTCGCAGTAGTTCGCCGCATTGATGGTGCGACGATCGTGCAAAAAATCGATGAGCAAAATGCCACGCCGGTCCCAAAAAACGGTCGCAAGCATCTTACCAGCTGACAGCCGAGCCTTGGCTTTCATAGGGGCTGCCTCATCCTTCTTTATCCACTCCATTTTGGCTTGTTTCGACTCGGGCGTGTAGTGGTATACCCAAATTTCAACGCATGCGACTCAAAATGCGTTCCCTTCTTGTGCAAACTGCAAGAAGCTCACTGACGTGCAAACGTGCCAACTTTTGTTCTGCAGTCAAAATACGTGGGACCCATTGAGCAGATACTTTACGGAATCTTAGGTCCTTTGTGATTATGAATTGAGTGCTCCCATAACTTCCTATCTCAGAACAAATTTCGGAAACCGTCAAACGTCGGTCACCTTCCAGATCACGAATGGCGTTAATGTTCTGTTCGGTAATGCTCGTCCGTGGGCGACGATCATGGCTCTCATTTTCGACACCTTCGCGCCCTTTCATGAACTCTATGCCAGGCAAACACACGGGACATTGACAGTGTTTGATCACCGAACTGTGTCGTCAGTCTCCGTAAAATTTCAGCCGGTTTTATGTCCTCATGAGCGAGAAACTTGATAATTATGCGTTCCACTCCTGATATCTCCACCCAACACTCATCGAGGCGGCCGCGCGCTTCGTTAAAAATTACGCGCTCTAAAACAAGACTCGTTTATATTTGATCCACCCTTGTATATAGAAATATTGTATTTGATCCATCCTTGTAAATATTCTGTCTCGATTGATAATATTATAATCATATGCATCAATGACGATGCGAAAACGAAATGAGTCAGGCAAATAACATTTATGACTGAGCTTGAGGTTGTCGACATCTATTACGGTGACTTGAGATACTTATTTTTAATCAATAGACTTAGCTACACCAATATTACGATCCTCAGGGACTTTGTCCTATCTCGCTTGGATTAGCGACACTTAAATCAGTTTTCATTGCATACGTCACTGCTCAGACAAAGCATTTGGTGATAGATTTTAGACCATGGCGTAATCTTCTCATAGTTCGAAATTATCCCTTCAAGTCTTCATCTCTCTTTTCTCGGATATGTTTATAATTTACTTATTGTCCACCGTCTAATATTTTGGTGTCGTTTATTTTACCAAAGAGTGCTTTACTTTAATAATCTACCACTCCATTCGATATATATGCCCAAAGCAACGCAGTATCTTTTATTTAAGGAGAGCTTCAATCGATAACACATTGATGCGATTAAGGACCTCATTGGTAAGGTTGCCTTGTCACGGTACGCCAAGTGTCCGACGCAAATATTGCATTTGAAAAGCATTTATTATTTTCACTTGGTATATATTATAAATATAGGCCAACATTCAGTGCTACGAAGAAGAATGCTAAGGACAAACTTGGTACACTTTAACTTTGTTATTTTACATGAAATTTTTATCGTCACATACTCTATCCTTCGGTTTGCTAAATGTTGTTGCAAATTTGCCAATGCATACATTTATTTTCTGGTTCAACGATAAGTCACTTGAGACAGTCGATTAAAGAAACAATATCTAGAGTTTATATTTAAAACTCTATTATCGATGGCAATATTTGGTAATTTAGACACATTTTTGTCCCAGAAGAATAACAATTCCAATATACGTAGAAGTTAATCATCTGTGTATAGTAGATCTCGGTCAGTAAAATATCTTTCTTACGTTTTAGCGTTAAACATGGCGATGTTGGTAAGTTTTCCGCTGAACTGTTTGGTTATTTTTCCGAAAAAAAATGACTTAACAGAACAGTAAAGCAAATTTAAAACAATGTACGGGCCAAAACACAGCCTTACCTACTTAACCATAAAATCATTTGACTTCTTAAATTAACGATTGCTATATTTTGTTTTGGTAAACATTCCATTCACTCCAAAACATAGAAGAAACCAACCATGCTAACTGTATCAAAAGCTTTGGTGAAATCAACAAATGAAACACAGAGCAGTTTATTTTAATCACGATACTTTTCATAAATTTTCTTTAGTATTTATATCATATAAGTTGATGGTCTCCTGCTTTCAAACCCACATTGACTTTCTGGGTATATTTTGTCAACAAGTTGTAGGAATCTTCTTAAGAAGACCTCAGTAAAAAATATACCTTTGTAGCTATTGTAATTCCCTCTGTCGCCTTTATTTTTGTATAGTATGATTATGTTTTCATCTCTTATTTAATAAGTTATCGTTCTTGGATGGCAAAATTAATATCCTCTATTAGCGCATTGGAGTAGCAGTTAGGTAGGCCTTAGATTTCACTCGTGCAGTGGACGGAAGGACTTCCAATTTGATCCAGTTCCATTATTCAGTGCAGTTGACGGCTGATGGAGAAAGAGTCTGCCCGAAGAGAAGTCAGCAAAGCAAAGTAGGAGTGTACTTAGATTTTTCGGGTAATGATAAAGATAATTTGTTTATCGTCTACACGGAAATGAAATGACGTCACTTCTGGGTAGAGAACGAAATTACGTCACCTGGTATTCATTGGCGATCCTTCAAAATGTTCGTTCAATTGGTTAATCCTTTACTTGACTCCGACTCAATTGAACTATCCTCTGAATTCGAATCATAATTTAACTGGATTATCGTCTGAATTCGAATCATAATTAAATAATACTTGCTTGGAGTTGATATTATTAATTTCATTTAATTTTAATTGTAACATTATTCAAGTTCAACTAAAAGCTATAATCTATTTATAATGAATGACCAAATATAATTTAAAAAACGTTCCCGGGCGCAAGGTTAAGAGTATCGCAAAGTCAAAGACCAAAGTAATATTATTTCAAAGTTTTTCCTTATTTTTACTAGGCCATTCCGCCAACAGATATTATTTTAAATTTTATCCACAATTCAAAAAATGTCTGATGTTTTTGCTTTCTCTCGTACGAGTATTTCAAATAAACTACAGTAAAAACTATTTGAAATATGAAACATTAAAATTATTACCGATACTGATTTTTTAGAATAGTATATAGCTTGTGAACTAAACAATTACTGAATTCACAGTACATTTTGTTATATGTTCACAATATATTTAACATAAGTAAATAAAAATAGTATGTTTTATGATAATGCAAAAAAATATTCCTCAGGATATGTGTAACGGGGATTAATAATCAGGGGAATAACAAAGTACTTTATTGCTATATATTAAAAATAATATATTATACATTGGAATTGCAGATGGAGTTCAGTTTTATTCTCATATGATATACACATTGTAAGAATGAAGTTGAACTATATATGATATATTGTGCTAGGGAGCGCAGATTTCGTCTTATCCTTGAGTGCAGAAGACGTACACTACACTACTGCTTATAGCCGCGCTTTGGGCTTTGTTCTTGAATTATATTTTACCACTGGCAGTATAAAGACAACGCCATAAATGTAATCTGAAAAATGTTCCCGGGTAAAATAGTATCAAAAGTCTGGCAGGACATATTTTTCTCGTGAAAACTAATCGGGAAATTTCAAAGCAAGAAAAGTTCGTCAAGTTTACTTTGAAGTGGCAAAATTAATAAGTTGGTGTATTTGTATTTTTTCGAGTGCAGTACAAAAATATGAGTGTATTGATTTTATCGATTTAAAAATAAATAACAGATATTTTTACAAATTATAGTGATTATTGCACGAAATAGAGTATCATCACTGGACGCTGGCGTATACTCCTTCATATATAGGAGTTTACGGTCATTATTCAAGAAGATAAAATAGAGTATATTCACTTTTAAACTTGATTGTTAAGGGCATCGAGTTTGTTATTTTTGGATGCTGACATCAATTGATAATATACCGGTTTGCAACATTTGTTCAAAGGTCAATTCAAAATAATCAAAAATAGAAATTCGAATATAAAAGTATGAATCGAATTTTTCACCTATTTTTAAAAAATGGAAGACAATATCAGCGAAGAATTCCATTTTCATGTCGCAAGCATAGCAAAAATGAGTTTAAATTGTTTACAGCAAATGAGCCAAAAAGTTATAATAATATATTAGATGATAATCTGAATATTAAATTAAATAATGATTATTTTGTATTTCCATACATATGGTTGAGAGATAATTGCCAGTGTCCCAACTGTTTTCACAGTAACTCCAAAAGTAGAATTATCTACTGGAAAACTTTTAATATCCAAGTTAAACCTGAATCAATTGTTACAAATGATAATAATGTTACAATAAAGTGGAATGACAATCATTTATCGACTTACACATATGACTGGCTTTACGAGAGAAACTTTTCGTTAAAAAATAGAGAAAATTTCTTAATTAACCAATACAGACCCAAACGACACCCATGGGGTAAAGATGACTTCAACTTAATTGTAAAAAGATTTGATTTTCAATCTATTCTAAATGAGAATGCACATTTGAAAAGGTGGCTTAATGCTTTAAGTACATTTGGAATAGCAATAATTGAATGTGCTTCATCTGAAAAAGATTCGTGTAGAAAGTTAGCTAACCGAGTCGAATTCATTAAGAGAACTCACTACGGGGAAGAATTTACGGTACGAGAAAAACCTGGCGCTACTAATGTGGCATATTTATCTAGTAATTTACAAATGCATACAGATTTGCCATATTACGAATATAAACCCGGTGTTAATCTTTTGCACTGTGTAACACAATCTCAAAGTAAAGGTGGAGAAAACTTGCTGTCTGATGGGTTATTCACAGCTTTGCAAATGAAAACCAATAACAAAGATCATTATGATATTCTTTCTCAAACACTTGTCGACTGGGAAGATTTTGGGAAAGAAGGAAATAATGAATTTCATAGTATTTATAGATCTCCGGTTATTTGTGAAGATTTAGATGGCGAAATTGTTAGAGTAAATCATTCTGTCCCTCAAAGAAGTAGTCATTTTAATATACCAGTGGACAGAATAAAGTCATGGTACGAGGCAATGGAAATGTTTGTTAAACTGATTCATGAAAACTCCGCTAATTATAAAGTGGCTCAAGGAGAAATTTTATGTTTCGATAACAAAAGACTTTTGCATGGCAGATTGGAATATCAGGATACGCCAAGTAACACAAGGCACATTATTGGTGCATATTTAGATTGGGATTTTATATTTTCAAGACTTCGAGTTTTGTCCAATAAATAATTTATATTGTATCCATTATATAAATAAGCAATCTAAATAGTATAGAATATACTTTAAACAGTTTTCTTTATTTTAAGGATGAATATAAATTTTAATAACTCCAAATCAGGATAACATTCACACAAGCACTGAAAAAATAAAATGTCTTTTGTTTACTGAAAAATGGTAAAAGTTGAGGACCATCTAAAAAACTGTTTAGACAAGTTATCCCTTGTTTAACTAAGCTTCATGAATATGTCTTCTTATTAGAACAATTCTTGGCTTTTAGAATTTTGGGATTCTTCGCTCATCTTCTGTGTTCATGACCTGAAGATTTTTACACTTAACTAAGTGATTATGTACTGTTATATTTTTACACCTTTATAATTGGTTTTATATATTATTTGATAAAATGCATTATTATTTATAAGATTATTTTTCCAATAAAATAATCTCTGGACTTAATCATAATTTTTATTTGAACAAGCAATAGTTCATAGTCAAAACATATTGTTTGCAAAAAAATCTAAGGACACTACCCATTTTGTGATTTTCATAACTTCCACTGAGGAAAAAATGTGTACATATTATTTTTACGGTTACTACCCGCGGCTTTACCTAAACAAGTCTTTTCTAGGCATAGGATACTATGTTCTAAGCATGAGGAGTGATCTGAGGGACTCTTTATATCTTTGAATTGTTGACAAGAACAAAATTAAACAGACTATGTTGGAAAATCAATTATTTTATATTTCTGAAAACTATTAAATTTGGACCAAAAATATAGATCTGTTTAGATAGGTAATAAGTAGAACAAACTTGCCAAGTGCTCTTGTGATGTTTCATGGGCTATCCCTTTTGTATGGGGTCTTAGTTATTGAGAATTTTTTTAAAGAAATAATGTTAAGTTTTTTAGGTAAATGGGGGTCAGTTGTTTTGTCAAAACAGTTATGTTCTTATTTTATATTGTATGTATTTAATGAATGAAGTTTTAATTGTATATGTAAGGTGAATAAAATGAACAAATTAATTCATGCCACGGAGTATAAATTGAGTGAGTGATACTCCAATAAATTTTTTAAGTAAAAAATATTGTTTTTTTTTACATAAAAGACCTGAGAAAAATAATTGAGTTCAGTAACTAAAACATTGCAGATATCTCAATAAAATAAATAAAGTGTTATATTTTTAACTTTTCAAAACTGTATTTTGAATCTTTCGATTATTTAAATTATTGTGTTACACTTTTCACTACACAAAGATATGTGTGATAAAATTGGAAAATGCTACTGTAATAACCTAAGTATTGTAAGTATATTTAAGTATTTTAATAATTTTTTT
Organism: Odontocerum albicorne; assembly: GCA_949825065.1. Lineage (NCBI taxonomy): Eukaryota > Metazoa > Arthropoda > Insecta > Trichoptera > Odontoceridae > Odontocerum > Odontocerum albicorne. Next base: position 15,583,510 of record OX463839.1, on the reverse strand, counting down.
ATCTTTAAAATATCATCTCCAAAAAAGCCAGGATTAGAATTAATTAAAACATGTCTTGAATAAATTATAATTAAGAATGAGATTGTATTAATCGCTATTTATAATATAATTTACTATCAAATTATATATTTTTTTATTCAATGATAATGTTTATCTTGAACTATACGAGCAGAATTATTTGTGTTTTGAATTATAATAGAAATAATGTTATAAGAGGACATTGGTCAACAGACATTGTGAGCAATTGGGATCATTGAATGCCCAATAAAGAAAATATAATTATTTTTAGTCTTTAAACACTCAATGCTATTTTCCACACAACAAGCCTTACAGAGAGATAATTTAATGTCTTGTTGACCAACTTGGATGGATGTCAGTGGGCACTTATGATATTTATGTTTGTTATCTTAGGCAACCTTCTTGGCCTAATCATTGAAGGCTAAAGTTCCACTCGGAGATTTCGTGTTAGACTCCCGATTAAAAAAAAACACAAAAAATTAATAAATTATAATAAATAAGCAATCAATACAACCAATTCAGTTAATAAAATAATAGGTTGCCGACATAAAAAAAGTGTGGAATCGAAGAGAACTGGTGATAGCAGATCACCCTGTCATAACCCCGTCTTTCATGAAAGGTATAGGACTGTTGTGTTGAGGTGCATAGCTGCACTGGACTTCCGTGCGGAAGGTTGCCAAAACGAACTTCGCGCTGTGCTAGTCACCTCGAAGCAGAGGTGTTTTTTCCACCTTGTATTCGGGGGTATAAGAATACCTATGAATTTGGTCATACTATTCTTTAAAAAAAAAGCATGCTGGTGTACTTCTATTGTCTCACATCAGTGTGCCATCGGATCCAGTATAGCGGTGTGGCCGGTGTGTTTGCTGATGTGCAATGGCTCACTCACTTAAAAAATAAACTCCACGGCACAACTTCGCTTTCCAACTGAAGTGACGTTGGAATGGTGAAGGGGTCCTCGACTGCGAGGCCCAGCAACGACAATGATGAAGAGTGTTGTGCATTGATCCTCACAATTATCTTTGAAGCTTGGCTCATTTTGATTAACTTATCCAGGAAACCAAATTCTATCATTATATGCCATAGACTTTCTGTCTACATTATCATAAGTCCACCTGAATTCCTAAAATATGTAATGAATAATCCTAACATTTTTTCATTACTTCTCTAATGAAGAACAATCGATCTGTGGTATTTCGCCATTTTCTGACACCACATTACTATGTTAGCTTTTGTGAATATAAGCAGTCTTTTAAGGAGTATAAAAGAGAGAACTTTGTAACGGGTGAGTAATAGAGCAATCTCTCTGTAATTTTTACAGTCCATTTTATCTTTTTTTTTTAAACCTGGCGAGTTTATTGCCATGTGGCAATCTCTTCCAACCAAACAGAAAGTTGTTTTTATAGGCCCTAAGTGTTACCCAGACTGGAATCCTATTTTAAAAAAAATCATCTTTCTTATGAATTAGAAAATTACTTACTGCTGCATTCCACTCTTCAAGAATTTTCTCTTTCTACCATTTCAATAAAATAAGTTCACGAATTTTGGCTATTAGCGCTGGACCTTCAAGTTTAATTCTGCGAGAATTCTATCAAAACTTGCTACTTTAAAACTTTCAAGGTGTTTTACTCCATCCCGAATTTTATCCAATATCAGCTCCCCTACAATTGGTTTAGTCATATGAACGTGAGGTTTTCCTTAGAAAAATAAAAAAAAAACAATTTACATACTTTCCTTTATTTTTTTCTCTAATTTTAACACAAAATTGATAACATTTGCATATTCAGGATTGTTAGTATAATTTCTTCTATCTCAAGCTATTTTGAGTTTATTTGTCAGGCAGAGAATCCAGACCCTGTAAAAATATTTTTTACATATTGTAATAAAAATAAACATGTAAATCAAATATACAAAATCTCAAAAATGATCAAAATAATAAGGTTTTGACATAGAAAACAGATATCTGTATCAGAACTCAAGGTAAGGTGAAATTACTGTTAAGAGTTAGATAATTATTTTACACAAGATGAGTACACGAACAAGCTTTCTCAGTGCTTCAAAGTAACAACCGTTAAACGCCGTTATCATACTGTGGTTATTACATTGGGAAGCCACGGATGTACATATTTTCGTATAATGTGGATGCGGGGAAACACCACCAACTTACTAGCATTAGTCAATTGGTATAATGAAAACCATAAATTATATAACAGTTTGGGTACTTGCTTTGTAATTTTCAAAATATGAACATTCGTTAAAATTTTGGAGAATATATTTTTCGGGATTACTAAAAAAAATTTATACTACAGGGATCATGGTTAATCCAACTCATGGATAATTGAGCCCCGGATAATCGGCACTCTACTGTACTTTCAAACATCCAGCAAGATGTAGAAAACAATTGAATCACTTCATGTTTTGGTTATTTAATAAAAAATTACTTTACAGAGCAAAAGCATGTGGTTACAAGTCAGTGTCTTATTGACTGATAAAATTTGACAAGTGTATATTGTACTTTTGCTGTTGAAACAGCATGCAGGATGACGTGATTGTCTGTCTAGTACAAGCACATAACAACAACACTACCTTGATCAAAAAGTTTTAGGACTTTATTCATAAAATCGAAAATAGAAGTTATTCATCAAAATCGATATGGTCCCCTTCAAAGTACTCCCCATCGACTGCAACGCACTTACGCCAGCGCTTGATTCAATCCACGAAACACCGCTGCTACTCAATTTTCGGTATGTCCATCAGAGAGTCTTCGATTTTTTCATGACATCCTCTCGGGTGCTATAATGCGTTCCGCGAAGCGGTTTTTTAAGTCAGTTGAACAGGAAAAAGTCGCAGGGAGCCAGATCAGGTAAATTCGAAGGCTGCTGGATAGTATTCATGTTGTTTTTGGTAAAAAATGTCATGTTTTCGAGATTTCAACGCGGTCCTTTTTTCGCATGAAATTGAGGTGTTTCGGCACCAGTTTTGCAGCGACACGTCTGAGGCCCAAATCACTAACCAAAATATCTTGAGCGGATCCATAAGCGATGTTCAAGTCCTCTGCCAGTTCTCTAATGGTCAATTTGCGGTTTTCGGCCAACATTTCTTCGATTTTATCGATGTTTTCATCAGTTTTCGACTGCCACTGCGTTCATCATCCTCGATCGACTCACGACCACTTCTGAAGCGTTCGAGCCACCGAAAAACACTTCTCCAATATTTCCAAGGTCTGCGGACCGTTAAATCCGTTTTTCACACAAAATTTAATGCAAACTCGTTGATGCACAGTTGATGCCATTTTCAAACTTGTAAAAAATCGAAAACACGCACCAAGGTAGATGTACTCAGTACAGTGTAACTTTTACAAATGTCAAGCTATGACGCTGAAATTTGAAGGGAAGTGTCAATGATAGATGTGGTAACCTAACAAAAAAAAAAGAATTCCAATCGGGTGACTGACAGCGCCACACGGTGGCCGGTCCTAAAACTTTTTGATCAAGGTAGTAAGCCAAAAATGTCAAAATTAAAATAAATTATGCGGATGATATTTACAATGCAGATGAAACAAGTCTGTAATATCATGCTCGCTGGATGTTTCCCCAAGTTGAAACACAACTGTTATGATCAAAAAATAAAATTGATATTGTAATTGTAAGGAACTTTCAAACTAAAAAAGTTTTTTTGAGGTAAGCGGAAATTGTTTTACTGGGCATGATATATCAATAAGAAGGCATGAATTACTTCATATTTTTCCAGAAAGTGACATAAATTTTTTTATTATTTAAACAAGATCTACTGACATCTTCGAGAACAATGAGAATAAAAGTAAAAGTTTCTATTTCATAAGCAATATAATTAATTGCCGAAAGCATATGAAGAATTAACAGCAAAACAATATGGATTGCGTTTTACGAATACAGATAATGATTGAGTGTATTTTTCAGTACATTACTAAAATTTCTCTTGATTGGGGCAGATGTTTAATTTATTTAAAGTGATCTATGTGATTTTCTCAATTGATTGGAATTTACTATACTAACTTGCAGTGTACAGTAAATTCCAATTATATAATAGTATACAAATTAAGTTGATGGTTACTTAAAAAATAATATAAATGTAACTATCAATTATGATGCTTAAATAAATTAATTTGAGTAAATCTCTACAAGCGATAAATTAATTGGTAGAGCTAGACTTTTAACAAAACAATACATATTCGCTATTCAGGTCTATACGCCTAACCTAAAAAAGTAAAATTTTAAGGAAAATTAAAAAACTAAAAAATTGGTCTACAACATTTAAAGCCCCTAGGTATCATGATGAATAGGTGTTTGAGCCTAGTGAAGTGATATTTGCGAAGTGGAATGAGTGTGTTAAAGCGAGAGATTCTCATTTAATTGATGAGATCATAAAAAAATTAAGACAATGAAGCATTAACCATTAGGGACACATACATACTTGATTAGGTTACCTGAAAAAGCACTTCATTAATTCCTGCAAATTAACATCTGATCAAGAAAGTAAACTTACTTGAACATTGTATGCTGTTTTTCCAAGTCTTTCATCTCTTTGGTATTGGGTACGATCCCAATAAGTTAACATGTGCCTTTTAAACGGCTGGAAAATGCATAAAACCAATAAATTGACAGATAGATATATTTTCATATTTTAGTAGGATCAAAACTTAGTCGTCTAAAGATGATGAATCTAATCTATACAGTTCAAAGATTACCATATTGGCTTGATTATAAGACGTGTTTAATCCGTTAATATTTGTTAAAAATAAAAAGAGTCTCTTTATAATCAGGTCAATATGGTATTATTTAAGTGAAACCTTTTATGATGTTTTCCAAGATACTTTTAGATTAAACCTTAAGAGAATAAATAGCATTCGTGGTATATATTTCAATATAGAGATAAGGGTAAAAAAGTTCATTTATTCATATGGCACCCTTCAAAATATCTGAATTGGCATGTGAACTCGTTGAAGAGTGTGGCTGAGATACAACATTGTCTTCAGGCCAGTTAATCGAGCCTTTGGGTTTAGAAACACTAGAATAGGTATGGAACTTGCAGTTCCTCATTGCATGTGAGTATTGTTAGTCTTATTTTTTTGGGTATTATTGAAAATTAAATTTGAAACTCCCAGGTGGCATCCAACATCTTATCAATTAGGCAAAGGAAGTTGCCATTTTGAGTAAACTAGATGCTTGGTTAACTTTTAAAAGCACAGCCTAGATGAAAAAAATAAAGTCAGAATACAGTGAAACCCCGTTTTTGCGTTTTTGAAGGGACTGATAAAATAAAACGTAATTGGAGGGAAAACGTAGATTCGGGGTAAGAGAAAAAAATTGGAAAATTATTTTTTATTTAGATAATCACGCAAATCAGATTGGTACATATTTTTGTGCTGGTTTACAGCTCTTTCGATCTTATAAATCGATAAGAAAGTTTCGTCTTGTATGTTTTCAATGCTAGTAAAGTAGCTTTTAAGGTCCACAATATGCCTCATAGCATCTTCTTTTGTTGGAATTGGATGGATTAAGTTTACCTCTTCTTCACCAGATAATTCGTCAGATAAGTTTTCGTGGATGTGGCTGTCCACTATATCATCGATATCCATAACTTCAGATGTCATCACAATTAGAGTAGGAACATCCGTCTGCTTCCAATCTTCAGCAATCTCCAAATCAACACTTCGAGATTCCCCGCAAACTGATCTATACACCACAGAGTGCCTCTCCTTGAAACGATCTATCCAGCCATTTGATGCAGTAAATCCTTCGATATTTAATCGAAACGCAACATGCAGGGCCTTATCTCGAATTAATGGACCGTTGACCGGCATATTGCTGGAAGGCGAGCTGACAGACCATTTTTTAAGGATTTCTTCCATTTCATCGTATTTTGAAGGTCGTATGTACGAGGGTTATCTAGAAAGTAAAGTTACAAGGGCTCCTGAGGCCGGGGGAAATTTTTTGTTTCGAAGTTGGCGCACGGATCCTAACGGTCAGTTTGTTTGGTCCCGCGTGTTTGTCAGCCATTTTGTTCAGTCACAGTAAATTCTTCCAATGGAGAGGTCGTCGCGCGCTCCCGCCACCTTCCGTCCGTGCGAGATCCGCGTGGTCATACGTTTTTTGACTTTGCAGAACAATACCGCCGCGAATATCCATCCGAAGCTCGTGGAAGTTTATGGTAGTGATGTGATGAGTCGACAACATGTCACGAAGTGGGTTAGGTTGTTCAGAGAAAGCCGTACTGATACTCACGACGAGGCAATGCAGTGATTTCTGACGAACTTGTGCGAAATGACCGCCGTGTGACTCTTGACGACCTTCACGAAGAATTTCCAGACATTTCTTGAAGTCTCCTTGGTGATATTGTGTCGGAAAATCTTGTTACAAGAAGTTGTGTGCGAGATGGGTACCCAGAATGCTCATACCGGAGCACCGTCAAAATCGCGTGACCGCTGCGCGTGAATTTTTGGATCGTTTTGCACAGGAGGGAGAAGCTTTTCTGGACTCTATCGTGACGGGGGATGAGACGTGGGTGTGTCACTACACCCCAACAATTTTCCAACGATCAGGAGGTCGAGGAAGCTGTGAGAAGTGGCTGAAAGAGCTGGCGGCGGAGGTCTATGACACTGGCATACAAAAGCTGGTGCCCCGACTACAGAAATGTCTCGATCTCGACGGCGATTACGTTGAAAAATAGTTTAATATATTTGTGAAGTATCCTGTGAATTTCAATTAAATGTAAGCATTTTTCGATCCTACATAAATGTTGTAACCTTACTTTCTGGATGACTCTCGTACATGCGTTTTTTGCCATGGGACCACATTGCATCGCACTTTATTCAATCGATTCGCGATTTTTTACTATCGTAGCCAAAGTTGTAATGGGTATCCCCAAATCACACGCGAGCGAAACACGTGAACCAACATGTTTATTCACTTTTTCAAGAATTTTCCTTTTCTCTTGAATCGATAATGCCTTTCTTTGCTGAGACATTATTTGGGGGGATTCAACGAAAAATTAAAATAAATGAAAAAAATGTAAATTGAGACACGAAATACACGACAATTGAAATTGTTTGTACACGACCAACACGTTTAAAACACAAGCACAGATTGACCTGCCTATACAGTCTGTCTGCCTCTGTTTCGCTAAATTTCCCACCAATTGCATCGTATCACACGACTCGTGTAACCTTGACCATGAGCGCTGCAGGTGCACATGTGTCTATAAATAGAAACAACATATTTCTGCTTCCTAATATTCATTTCAAATATTTTAAATCGTCGTACATTTGATTAAATATGTTTACAAATTGATTTGCATTTTAAATATTTCAAAAGTAAATTGCGGGAAATAAAAACGTAAAAGCAGGTACTAAAATAAAACGGGATTGTAAAAATTGAACGCAAATAGCGGGAAAACGTGAATTCTGGGCACGTAAAAACGGGGTTTCACTGTACTTATTTCAAATGGTAATAATCATATGAGTTGAGTTGCTATTCACTACTACACATTATCAGAACAGTGTTATTTGAACCGATTAAAATAAATATTGTATGAATGGAATCATATTTTCGTTATTGTTAAGTATATACCATGTCCTGCCATACTCGTATATTCTGTCACTCATTAAAGGTATACTTAAAAAAACTAAAATTTGGATTTACAAAAAGATAATTTATTTATAATAATAAATACTGATAGAAATATTTAAAAAAAAAACATTATTCAAAATGCCCTCCTTTCGATTTTACACAGGCCTTGAATCGAGTGAGCCACTCGCCTATGGTTGCACGCAAAGTTTCTAAGGGAAAAGTGTCCACAACTGTCATCAATTTACTTTTTAATTACTCAATATTGGGATGTTTCTTAGCACACACTTTTTCCTCTTATACAGACTACAATTTATAGTCCTGAGGATTGAGATCTGGGCTGTCAGGTCATTCGGAAGCTCTAATAAATGCCGGAAAATTGTTTTCTAACTATTGCTGTGTTATTTTCGCTTTGTGGGCCGGTGCGGAGTCTTGTTCGAATATCCAGTGAATTATAGTGAATAGTCATGTTCAGGGGTTACACAATAGCTTCCAGAACTCTCTTGGTAAACTTTGGCCGAAGTTTTTACACCTTGTTTACAAAAATATAGTTTTGAGGCGCCATCATAGGCCACTCTCAACCAAACCATTACTGATGTTGATTGATGATCTCTTTGGATCTTTCTGACAAATTCACGAGCTTCTCTGTACTTTCTTGCACAAACCCTATCATTTTGTTTATTGTAGGATTCCTATCATTTGAAAAAAGTATTTTTTCAAGCTCTTTTGATCGTTGGTGCAGAATATTCTTGAGAGCAGTAGTTAATAGGTAACCAGTGCTTCTACGATAGGCTCTCATCCCCAGGTCTGATTTTATCAACCATGACATGGATCTGGTGGATATTCCAACCTCCCTAGACATGATTTTCTGCTTTCCTCGGATTATTTCTTTAACGGCTTTACGATGTTTTGTGTTCGAACTATTCGGGGCTGACCACTTCTTAGCAAGTCTTTTACTTCACCACACTCATCATCACTTTATAGCACGAAACACTAACCTGCTACTAATACCCAGTGGTTTTAAAATATTAAAAATTTCACTTGCACATGCCAACTTTGTATAAGGTAATAATTTCAACACGGTTTTCGTAACTACCCCACTGCATCTTAACAAGTTGATGGTTGATTGTAAACTGACACTTATTTACTCGGGTATATGCCAGACTAACGGTACCAGGGTATTACATTCCTAGAATTGGTTTTGCGGGTAAATTACTCAATTCATGAAAGTAGTGATATAATTTATGGCAGGTGTACTACGTTCAAGTAACACACTGCATATTGTCTAGTCTTATATAGTACAACTGTCATAGACGTCACTTATTTTCGAGGTTAAAGTTGCATAACAGAAAACGATTTCCTTATAACATTTTTAGATGAGAGTTAAAATCTTAATTCAAGAATATCTTCTAAAACTTTTCTACTTACTGTGCCCAAGAAATATTTGTTCGTATAGTGCAAAAAGTAAACGGGAACTGTCATCGCGACTGTACAAATTAAAAAAGGGGGCAGTATTTCAAACCACATCTTTTATATTTTTTTACACCTTTGAAAAGTCAAAACTGTTGAATCGCCTTTTAAAAATATTCTTACGATGTTCTTCTTGTTGAATAATGGCCGTGAACTCCTAACCAAGTTAGGCAAAAAATTCACTCAACGCAATTCAATATATAGTCCACAACTAACTTTGTGGCTCTATATCTTCTGCATCGAACTACAGACTTAAAGAACGTAGTGTTTTTTATAAATGTTGTTCGTTCTTTCACATTTATATATGCTTGCCAATTTCTCAAATATTATACTTTTGAGAAAAAAAAATCTTGTCGAATAAAACACTACATCTCGAAGAGGCGAATAGCTCAATAAGCAGAAGACCGAAAAAAAAAACCAATAGAAACAAATTTTCCCATCTCTAAAATGCTGAAAATCTTTTCAATAGGCGCTGTCATCCGTAGGTTCAATAATTTCCCACCAGATGGTGTATGCTTAATCAGCTGTGTTTATTCGAGTTTATCAAGAAATATGGCGGACGGTGAGATAGAATGCGATTTCCCAGTTTGGGGTTTGATGCCAAAAAAAGTTACTGGGGTCGATTCTTTTTTAAAAAAATATCCCACACACGATGGTAGAAATGTCACGATCGCAATTTTTGATTCAGGAGTTGATCCCGCAGCTGCCGGTTTGCAGGTAAAAAAAATGACTTGTCACCCTCATATCCCATGAATGTTTTTTTAATTTTTTGATCGTTTAGGGGAAATATTGCTCTTAACTCTCTTAAAATATGTTTTTAGCTGACAAGCACTGGAGACGTAAAGGTGGTAGAGAGGTTTGACTGTAGCGGTTGCGGAGATGTGGATACAAGCACTACTTGTCAGCTGAAAGATGGGCAGCTGGTTGGAATAACGGGTCGAAAATTGACGGTAAACCTATTATACATTCATTATTTTCTTACAATGAGAAGCCTCAAATCAACATTAAAAATATTATTTCCTAATTAAAAATTATTTACATTCAACAAAGTACTCCTTCTTTGTTGTATTTATTTTGTTAATTTCTATGACTAATTTCGTCCCTGGGCTATTTTTTTGTAAAGTCATCCTAAACAGTTATTTAATTATATGTTAAGTATTCAGAGATGAAGTATAAAGTATTCAATAAGTCATAAAATAAATGAGATTTTCCACGGTGTCAGGAATCATATAATTTAATAACTGTTTGTTGAACTATAAAGTATTGAGGGAAATTATTGTTTAGTCATAAAAGAATTTCCATTGTGTCAAGAATCATCTTTAAAAAAGTACTTATTTGTATTTTCCGATGACCAATAGGAGAAGAGTAATTGTCGCCTTTTGAAAATATGCTATATACAGAGTGTCCCGTATTGAGTGAATCATATTTGGGGGGGGGTGATAGATTGGATCAAGACCTACCAGAATATCAAAACTTGACCTCAGTAAAAACCTTACCGTTTTTAAGTTATTCGGACTTTTGTAAAATTTCGTAAAATCCCTACCTTGCATCAGATTTTTTGCTGCATTGTGTACAAATCATCATTTTCGTAATTTTTTTTCTTTCGTAAAATACTTTTGAATTAAGTAGCCTTATCTATCGCATACAAAATGATTTCCAAAATTATTAGAGGTGTACAATAAAATTACTTGAGAAATTAAAAAAAGCTTAACTAACATTTTTACGCTAAACTTAGGCTCTCTGTGGTAAAAAAAATTGTACTGGGCATTTCCAGAATACTACTTTAAAAAGTTGCGCAGTTAATGGAGATTCCAGAATAGTGCAATACTATTAGATTTTTTTACGAAAAACGAAATAATACTCGACCCAATCTATCACCACCCTAAATATGATTCACTCAATACGGGACACCCTGTATATCGTATCGTAAAAATATTTTTTTGAAAGAAAAATGGAGACCAACAAAACACTCAATACTAAAATATGAGTGGGTTGTTTTTAACAAAAACATCCGATGATTTTTTTATAAGATTCATGAGATATCATTCTCTATCTGTTTATTTGTAAACTGCAAAAAGAATCATTAAAATTGGTTGATATTTGTCTAAGTTATTGCATTTTTATGAAATACCAAATTTAAAAAAAAAATACCTATAGCAATTTAGATACATACTTGCAAAAAAAGCATTGCACTAAAACGGTTAAATAGAATTTGAGATATTTTTTTCATTAGGCAATTGATGACCAGTTTTTTTATATAGTTTTTTATTGTTTCATTATATTTTCAGGTTCCCTCAACATGGAAGAACCCTAGTGGAGAGTGGAGAATAGGAGTGATGCAGCCATATGTGCTGTATCCCTCCAAGTTAAAAGAGAGAATGGAAGAACACCGCCGAGAGTTTTTCTGGGATCCCAATCACAAGCCAGCGATTGCGGCTGCGGCTAGAGAACTCCAAGACTTTGAAGCCAAGCACAGTAAATATTTTATTTATTTCTTATGTAATTAATTATATAGACTGTTTGAACTTTTTAGTTTTTATTCAGAGATTGTAATATCTTCGAATTCCTCCATATTCACATATCTTACAGATATTTATTTTTCTTGACATGCCTGTTTTTAGAAGTTCTGTAGTATCATAAAATTGCTCAGTCATCCTATTATTTTGTTCACTCGATTCATTTTTATGCTTATGGACGTGTATATTTTGCTCACTTTGAATTAGTTTTGTTTATTTTTTAATCAAAGGTGATTGAGAGGTCATTGTTTATGATGTTTCAGATATTAATTCAACTGTGCAATCTTTTCAGAAAAACATTTATTCAAAGTTGTATTCAAAGAACTGAATGTATAGTCGAAAAATCTAGCATTAATATTACTAACACATAGCTGTGGAATATTTTAACCGAATGAGCTAAAACATTCTCATTGCACAATTCCTATCACCTTCAATATTCTTTGTTAAGAATTGAGAGAGCACTCGCAGCAGGGAGAATTATCTTCACAAAAAAAAACTGACATAAAAGAAAGAAAAATTAAAGTAATTTTGCAGAAATTATCCAAATCCCTTTTTAATTGACAACCATCTGTTACAATTAAATCTTCATAGTGTGAAAAACATAACTTTATATAAATGTTTTATTAATGCAGTTTATTTTTAATCTGGCGAGCTTATTGCTATGTGGCAATCTCTTCCAACCAACCAGAAATATGTTTTTAATGGGCCCTAAGTTAAAACCTGACTGGAATCCTATTTAAAAAAATCTGGGTTCTAGCGTGGATCGAACCTGCAACCTCCGGATCAGCAGATAAATGTCTTACCACCAGGCCATGGAGGTCGTCAATACTACCTCCGTGACCTAGTTGACACGACACCAGTCTTCTGACCCGAGGGCTGCAGGTTTGATTCCCTTTTGGAACCCAGTTTTTTTAAATGGATTTGTCAGATTTACACTTAAGGCCTCTTTTACACCTCTCTAGTTAGTTGGAAGAGATTGCCATATGGCAATAAGCTTTCCAGATTGTACCATTTACAACTAAAGTGTAATATAATATTATATGTAATATAATATAAAATTCATAAAAGGCTGCTTGACATTGGCGTATTATTTATCATGATTATTAGGATCTTTCTTTACAAAATTATATCGGGGATATGGTTTGGCTTCAATATCATTTCTGGGGAGTAAGTATGCTCATTTAGTTTCATTTTATTTATATAAACAACTCGATTTTTTTTTCATAAAATTAAAAAAATGGCCTATTTTTCAAATCCTGATTCTCAGTTTTGATACAGGATTGTCAAATTTTGGTGTATTGTAAGAATATAAAAAAGAAAAATAGTTATTTCAGAAATGTAGATGGCTGAATTTCTTTTCAGTTCATTCACTGGGTATAAATTACGCCAAATAATATCTAAAATATATTATCACTTAAAGCACTGGTCCTGCACTAATGCATATTTAGAGAAAATACACAAATCACCATTCTCGCATTAGCACGGATCTTTTTTATTTTTAAATAACGATATTTCTTGTCACTTTATAATATCTTTACAATGTGATCATTTTATTTTATGATAAATAGTGGTTCAACTATTGATAAAACTAGGCTTCTTCAAAATTTGATGAATGTTATCGCATATTCTTGACTTTGAAATATGATACCTTGCACAAATGTTTCATATGAAACAGTATAATAATAAGATTAATTAGAATAGTTTATAAAAATAATGTAATTCTGTGCTACAAAAGCTGCAATCGATACGTGTTGCATTTAGAAACTTGGTTAGTGATGTGTAAAAAAAAAAGAATGATTCTTTATGTGTGTAACTAATCGACTTATCTACGTTCTCACTACTCCAGCCAGATCGAGCCGAGCGGGTCATAAGTAGTCAGTAAGTCATGAAAGTCTTTATAAAAAAATGTTACGCATTTATGCAGTTTTATTTCTTTCCAAAATGCTATGGCTGCAAGATTAATGATACTCTACAGAGTAATTATGTTTCTAAATAGTATTTATTCTTGATAATTCTAATAAGAAACGTTTTTTCATATTACTTGGAATGATTTGAGAGTATAAGCCAGACCTTAGTAAATATGAATCCTCACACAACATTAAGCTGCCACGCACCAGCTGCCATGATAGAAAAATAATAAAAAATACCACTCACATTTGCGCTATATATCTATTTTGTTAGCCTTTCTTCATTCATTCGTTCTACATGCCCAAACCATCTCAGCGTGCTCTTCTTCATCTTACTGTCTTAAGTTCACATTCATCCCTTATCACTTAGTTCTGTATTAGATGCATTCTTCTTGATGTACACATTTCTATGGCATTTATTCAGTTCCTCTGTCTTTTCCACATCCACGTTTTACTCCCATATATCAAAGTTGGGACCAAAATACTATTGTGAACTATCATCTTAGCAGATTTTGATAGTCTGGTTCTATTTTCTGATATATGTTTTAGTGCCCCATTGACTTTGTTTCTTATCGCCACACGTTCAATATCCCTCTTAATTCGACCATCATATGAGAAAATACTACCCAAAAAGCAGAAATCCTCAACTTGCTCGAAATCTTTCATTATTCGTCCATATGTCACATTTACTTTTCCTTTCACACTTTTCTATAATCATTACTCCCAAGTATAATAAAGCAACAAAATCTCCAAATGTTTGTATGTATTTTTAAAATTGATATTTTTGTTTTCAGCTTCTACTAATCTCTCTCCTGATGACAAGTTGCTCAAAGAAGAATTAGAATTAAGATTTGAAACTTTGATGAGTTTAGAAAGAAAATACAGGGATTTCGGTCCATCGTATGACTGTGTTCTCTTTCACGATGGAAACGTTTGGAGGTATTTTTTTATAAAATTCATATCTTATAACATTGTTAAGTTTTTGCTTCATTATTGTTCTTTAAGTTAATTGTTTACTTTCTTATGATTTTCATATATGCTATTGTCGATTTACTGCTTGAATTGACTGAGTCAATATAACTTTTTAGGAGATATATTTTATTTGAAAAAAAAAAACAAATACCTGATAATTTAAAATTTTATCATATAAATGATATATTTTATACTGACCTATATTTTCATTTTTTACAAAATATTTTTTTCGATGTCATGATGCATTCATTTGTTTGTATGATTAATGCGCTGGACTTCTGTGTTGAATGTTGCTAGTTCAAACAGTGTGAATTAATTTTCCCATGATTTTAATGATTTCTGATGATTTTGGTAATATTTTTTTTGAAAAAAAAAACTGGATTTGCATGAAAATATTTATTAATTATCTCTTAAATTAAAATATCTAAATTAAATAAATACTGTTTCAGAGCTTGCATAGATACTTCTGAAGGAGGTTTTCTTGGTTTAGGAGTATTACTCGGAGAATACAGTATGACTCATGAACACAAACACTTGACAGATTTAGATCAAATGACTGTTAGTATTAATGTTCATAATAATGGAAACCTGCTGGAAATTGTTGGAATGTGCTGTAAGTTCATAAATAAATTGTTTTATGTTCAAAGTTTGTTATTGTTCTATGATTTCTAACCGTTACATTGCTGCAAGAATTCATTTAGCAATTTGACATTTTAAATTGCTCAAGTCTGTGAGTTAATGTGAGGATGTAACTGGTTACAAAACATTAAAGAAACTGTGTTGTAAATTTAATATATCCATAATCTGTAGTGTGTGCTCCTTAGATAATGAATATATTATACATATATACATACATCTTACCAAGGGAAAATTAATAAAAAAAATATGTACATCTTTCAATGTGTCAAAATAATAAATTTATCTTAATGGAGTAATGATTGTCTAATCTTGTATGCTTGTACATACATTTTGAAAATGAGTGGTCTACAAATTGAAACTACATCAATATCCATACAGTCTATCAGGAACATATGGATGTCATGATATGGCTCCATTCAGATTGGTCCACAGCCCTTTTGTTTTTGCCACCTGTAAAATTATTGCTTGTAAAATTGTTGTATTGTAATAAAACGTCCCTTTGTGTGATCCTCACATTATCACTATATGTAATCGGACAACCCCTGTGCGTGACCAGCGTTGAGATAGCGCAGACTGAAGGCATAAGCGGCCCGATCGAGGTGCTAGATAAGGGACCCAAAATGAGCAAAATATATTATCGTCTGAAATGTCGACTGTGTTATTACTGCTACAAGTTTCTACTGGTCAATGAAGAATCTCTTCACCAAGACTCATTGAAGTCAAGCCGAAATCTCCGAGGATTGAGTGGCAGCCATCCATCTATTCTAGAGTCTTTGTACCGGTGCTGTACAATGGTATTAGTCACAGCAAAGGTTTTATCAAAATACCCCACCCTATTGGCTAAATTTACTATTGAAACTTTGAAATCAGAAAAAAATTGGTGGTTTTCATGTAATTTTGAGCATAATATATGTATGTACGAGGCATATCCAAAAAGTAAGTGTACTGAATTTTTGTAGGTTACAATTTTTTTTATTTAAACAAAAAAATTACGTGGTTACCGTAGTACATATGTAAGCTATTTTTCGACATAGTCGCCATTCCTCTCAATGCAGGTGGTGAAGCGGGGTATCAACTTTTTGATGCCTTCCTCGAAGTAGTTTCCCGCCAACCCCTCCGTCCACTTCTCCACCTCCTCCTTTACCTCCTCGTTGGTTGCAAACTTTTTTCCACCCATGTGCAGCTTCAGGGAGGTAAAGAGATAGTAATCTGAAGGTGCTAGGTCAGGGGAATGCGCGGGATGGTTCAGGACATCCCATTTAAACAAGGCGAGCAGTTCCTTCGTGGCGTTGGCCGTGTGTGGTCTGGCATTGTCGTGCAGCAGGCAGACTCCCTTTGTCAGCATGCCTCTCCTCTTGTTCTGAATCGCCCTCCGCAATTTTTTTAGGGTCTCACAGTATCTTGCAGAGTTGATGGTCTCCCCTTGAGGCATATATTCATTGAGGCATATACAGGCAATTAAAATTATGCCTTGACAGTCCCAAAACACGGATGCCATGATTTTCTTGGCTGAAATTGTGGTTTTGAACTTTTTGGCGGAGGGTGAAGAGGTGTGACGCCACTGTTGAGACTGCCTTTTGGTTTCAGGCGTGTAGTGTGCAACCCAAGTTTCATCTCCAGTAACGATGGAGCGGAGAAATTCATCTCCATGGAGTTTACAGCGCCTCAAAAACTCTTGCCCGGTCTCCACTCGATTCAACTTGGCGGGAGATGGGGTTGACATTTTTCACTAAACATGTTGTCGCGTCGACACTTCTCAACGTACTGACCTCGAACCGGTCTCGTTGCGGAGGGGAGGGGTCAGGCTACACGGAAGTGTAGCCAACATGTCGAAAATAAAATCCATCCGGTCGTGAGAGCCTCAGTACAGTTACTTTCTGGATACGCCTCGTATATGGTTTCATAAATATTTGATTTTATACAATTTATAATTGTTGCATTTAAATAACAATGTTATTTTTCTGTTTTCAGCTAGCCATGGAACTCATGTGGCCTCGATAGCTGCTGGATATTTCCCAGATGAACCGGACAAGAATGGTGTTGCGCCGGGGGCTAAGATAGTTTCTCTGACTATTGGTGATAGTCGACTTGGATCTATGGAAACTGGAACTGCTTTAGTACGAGCTTGTATTAAAGTTATGGAAATGGCATCCAACAACCAAATTCATGTGATCAACATGAGTTATGGTGAACATGCACATTGGTCTAATGCAGGGTAAATAGTTTATTACGAGATTTAAGTAACTGCTCCCTAACATCGATCATTATTTTTTTTTAATTCTTTTAATACCAATGTTGTGTGGCTACATTTTAACATTTTCGTGCATGGTATACAGGGTAGAAGGAAACTGAGGAAAACGTGGCTGAATCAATTTGATCAGAATTTGAAAGAAGATAAATTTAAAAGTATGAATATTAGAATATCGAGTTTAAAAAGATATATGAATCATGAAAATGGAACGTGTTGGAGGAGAACAATGTCAAGATCTGTTCTTTCATACTACCTCGTAAGGGACATGGATATACCAACCTTCTAAAGTACCATTTGCTGATAATGTTTGAGGGATTATATCAAAATTTTAAATATAGAAATAAAAATAAGCTTCTAAAAATTTGATTTTAATTCCGCCTATAAATCATAAAGGTTGACTTATTTCGATGCTCACCTCATTTGTACTTATCTGCAAAAAAAAAAAAAAAACAATTGCAAAAGTACACTAGTTTCTTTGTTTGTCTTTCAATCGGAGATAAATTAAAAAGACAGTTGAATATTTATATATGTAACGGGCACAGAAGTATTGAATGTTGAGGAAGTACTATCACAAGCCACCCAAAAACAGGTTTATATTTTTTTTTCAAATTTTCATAATTACATTAAACTATATAAACGTACACTGCTCAACATTGATTTTGCATCTGGCATAATAGTAACATTTCAACTAGATTCAGAACCCTAATAGTAAGTATAATAACTTCTTTTCATGGAGAATTCTATTTTGTCAAGTCGTGTTTTTAGATGCACTGTTATTTTTATATGAATTATATGTAAAAGGTCATATGAGTTGTATGGATGTAGAAGAGACGTGTCACAATAAAAAAGTCTGTCTTCTCTTCCTACCCTGACAAAAATGGTATATTATTTTTGATAATACTGGCAAAAATCTAGAATTTTTTCTTTAAAGCTACAAGACAAATTAAACTTTGTGTTTTTAGTTCTTAATAATGATAATAATAAATGTTGAATTTATATTTATTTATTTAATTCATTATACAACAGTGCCTTTAACATAACATGAAGACAATAGTACACAAGAGAAGTTATTTTAAATACTTAAAATTATTGAAAAAATTACAAAATTTATCTATTCAACTAACATGAAGATACAATAAAACAGTTGTAATTGTTACCAAGTAATTGTTTCAATTGATGTTATATTTATAAATTGTGTATATTTAAATACGATATATGTATGTATATTACCAAATTTAGCCAAGAAGACTTGACGTAACAGTGGAACACATTTTAATAGGAAAAAAAAGTTGTAAGACTTATTGTTCCAACAAGTCATACAACTGTTCCAATAAAGTCATACACGTTAATTGAAGCTTGTTAATAAGAAGACTGATATTATTTTAACGTGCATTACTATCAGTTTTGATCATCTTTGGAAGCAGAATAAGCGTAGCGCCGTTTAGAGAGCAGATTCTCCTCAAGGGCCCTCCAACTTGGAACTCAAACCCACTATCATTGACAAATTAAAAATATAAAATAAATATAAATAATTTGAATGTAGGGATAGGAAGATGGTAATTGTGGCCATTAGCTGAGGTACCTCCCTGCATCTGCATATGTTTAGAAAACCATATTTGGTAAGGAAACCACAGAAAACTTATCAAGGGAAGGCGAACTAACTATAAAGGAACCTTTGTAGATCTTCCGATATATGATAGTAACACATTCCCCTTAAGGAGTAGTGTAATATATGCATGTAGTGTTCATATAACTCATATCTCTGGTTGGTTGGAAGAGATTGCCACATGACAATACGCCTGCCAGATTGTACTGTAGACAACGAAAGAATAATAACATGGAGGAAAAAAATGATTGAAAAAATCCATGATATCGTAATGGAAAGCCACCGAGTGCATGTGCGCGAGATTCATGAAGCTATGGGAATCTCAAGTGGTTGGGTGTACAATATACTACACGAAAAATTTAATATGAAAAAACTATCTGCACGATGGGTGCCATGATTGTTGACTGTTGACAAAAAACGCACTCGAAAGGACATTTCAATGACGATGTTTGATCGCAATCCAAAGGACTTTTTGCGTCAATTTATGACTGGAACAAACTTGGATGCACAACTACACACCAGTCAAAACAATGGACAGCAACTGGGGAAAGTACGCCGAATAAGGCAACCAACCGTTTTGTCCGCTGGAAAGATGATAGCCACTGTTTTTTTAGGATTCCCAAGGAATCATCATGATTGACAACTTGGAAAAGGACAAGACAATAACAGAAGCCTACTATACAGTATTATTGGACCGTTTGAAAGACGAATTGATGGAAAAGGGCCAAGATTTGCTCGCAAAAAGTGCTCTTCAACCGGGACAACGCGCCGTCCCATAAATCAACCATTAAAATAATAAAATAGCATGAATTGCTTCAAATTGGTTCCTCATCCTCCATATTCTCCAGACTTGGGCCCCGCTTGACTTCTTCCTATTCCCAAAATTTAAAAATTGGCTCGGTGGGAACAAATTTTCATCAAATTAGGATGTCGCCGCCACAGTTAATGACTGTTTTGCAGAGTTGGACAAAACTTATTTTTCAGACGAGATGAATAAATTTTTAAAATCACTAGATCAAGTGAGTAGCCCTCAAATGAGACTATATTGAAAAATCAAAACTTAAAAAAAAAGTCTATTTTACTTGCTATTTTACCAAACTTTTCAAACTACCCTCATATTTGCGAGACATTTGATTTACTAAAAGCCATATCTTTACCGCGTCCAATAAATGTTGCATTTCTTCTTCAAGGACTTTTCCATTTATAGATCAATTGTTAAATTTTTGAAGCTTAATTAGTAACTTTGAATTATAATTGTCATTTTTTGAAATTGGTTTTATTATATTGAGTAATAATTGCATAATGAATTTAATTTGACGGAACCAATCGTCCTAGTTTGGGTGGATTGCATATTTAAAAAAAAAAAAACACCAAATTATTGAGCATCTCCATTACAAATTTTGTAAACAACACAACCTTTTCGTCATTGTGGGAGAATGTAAAAATACCCGTTATTGCATAGAGTCGCATATCTGGCTTTAAGTGAAAATTAATTATAAATAAAATGGGTTCATCATTTCAATCCATCAATTCGAATTTTGTAACATATTACTTATGCAAATATTCAAATTTCACTATCATTTTCTTTTTGCTGAATAAATGAGTTAAAAGCACAGAGCAAAATGACACTTTTAGTTGTCACACTTGTCACTGGTAAAAGGACCATCAAATTAAACTTTCAAGGAAAGCTAAACAATAAAGTATAAAAATAATTTAAAGTATCAAATATTTAAATAGTCATTCCGGCCATATATATGACTGTAAGGGGTTAAATCGTTATTTATTGAAGTTATGCCAGTATTGATGATCGAAGTTCAGTATTAAAATTGATTGATAAGTTAAAAAAGGCACTGCTTCGAGTTATAATGATTTTTATTATGACAGAAGTCTGGAACCTAACATGTTGTACAGAGTATGCCTGTATAAGTAAATTTTGACTCAGTTATTAATTTTTATCATTATGTTAGTAAAACAGTGATCTAATATGGTGTAAATTTCTTATATTAGAGCTCTCTATAAATGTTATGAGACTTGTACATTCATATAACTCAACATGTATTTAATATATGCCCTGTTAGTGAGATTACATAGATATGTACATATTTAGTGAATGTCTTTTGATCATCGTCTATGGATTTTCAAATTTAATAGTTTCCTTACCTTGTTTCTTAAAAAAAAATCTGAAATTGTTTAATTTTTATAATGCAATCTGACCAATTTCAAGATTTCTTTCCCACCCCACACTATAAAAAATATGTATTAACAATATGTTTCTCGACTCAAAATAACAATTTCTAGTCCAAGTTTTTTTGGATTCTCAATAGTATCCAAAAAAAGTTCTAGTTCTGGTTTTCACATATTTTTTGTCACAAGCATTTTGACAGTTTTCTAGCTGGTTTGAAAAAGTCACCACATGGGAATAATCCCACCAGGTTATATTTTATACTACGGAAGTGTAATTTTAGTGATAAGTGAAGTTATTCTAGCAGTGAGTATTGATCATAAAAGGACAATTTGTATAGCGCCATTTAGAGAACAGACTCCTCAAAGGAAAAGTTACTCGAGTATCTAGTGACTTAAGATAATAATATTTCAAGTTACTAGAGATTTTATATTTAACTCAAAATATTACACTGGCCACCAATTAATGTTTATTTTTTATACTTAATATTTTTTCGGCCTACAGAAGAAAGAAAAAGATTGATTTTTTGTAAGTAAACTTTCTTTCATGATTCTGTGCATGAAATCTATGTACATAAGATAATTTGTGGCTTTTATTTTTAGAGAATACATGTACATGTATATATAAAAACTAAATTGATACTATTATTTCGTATTCATATGTACGGCATGCAAAGATATTAAAGTAATATATTATTGTTAATATTGCTTACCTATGATATGTTTTATATTTGAGTATTGTATATGCCATGAGATTTATGCATTAATATTATTTTCAAATCACAAATAATGTCTCTCTCTCTCTCTCTCTCTCTTGACTATTCAAGTATCTATAGCTCAATTATCAAATAATACTTTCAAAATCTGAGTGTTTTTAATTACATTTTTGAATCTCCAATTTGCGAAGTCTCATAACATTTCAGTATGCTCTACCTCTACAATGATTCATTTTTATTTCTAAATATATTTATTAATAATTTCAAACCCTGACTAAAGTTTATTGTTGTACTAAATGTGTTATACATTATAATATTGTAGATATTTTAAATGAATTTATGTTTTTTGTTAAACATTATTTTGTTGCTTTTTAGTAATTCTATTATATTTTGTGTAATACAATTTTATTCCATGCAGTTTTTGAAATATGAAAATGTTATTTTTTACAACAGAATTTAAAGAGAATTGTTTATTGTTTTAATTTGAATATCTTATATTTGCATATTTATTTATAATTATTCATAATATTGTCTACAATCTCACTTTTTGCATATTACTTAGAAACTACCATAAAACTATTTCAAATCATCATATGTGTTTATAATCGAAACAAAGATAAAATAGGAAATATTTATTTGCAAAATTGATAAATTTCATATATTATTTGCAATGTATTGTTGAGGTACAACTTCAAAACGACCTTCGTGGCCTGGTGGTAAGAAACTTGTCTGCCGATCAGGAGGTTGCGGGTTCGATCCCCGCTGGAACCCAGATTTTTTAAAAATAGGATTTCAGTCTAGTTAACACTTAGGGCTTATAAAAACATCTTTCTGGTGGGTTGGAAGAGATTGCCACATAGCAATAAATTCGCCAGGTTAAAAAAAATTTGCAGCAGTTTTTCATCATTCTCTTCTATCTATTTCTGTATTCTGCAGATTAAATTTAGATTGTTGATGTTAGTATTTTTGTATGCTTCATTTGATTGGTCCAGCATTTACCTTGACATCCATAGTTACTATAAGGTGATAACCTCCCTATCCTAGTGGTAGCATTCTTGACTTCCACTTGGGGGTTTCGGGTTCGATTCCTGATAGTACCAAAAACAAAATGGTGACAGTCTGGTAAAAAAAGTTAGTCAGATAACAATACTCGCACATGCTGAGGTAGTGTTGCCAACACGTTCAATGATGAACCGTAAGTTCCGTGCCTACTTCAGAGGTTCTACACCCAAAGGATCTCTTACTGGGATCGAAGACAATATTGTCACCTGTTCACGCTTTTCAATATGTCCGAAACACTTATTTGGTTATATTGAAGGGTATCATCCAAATAAAACCTAAGATAATAAGATTTGACTATTTTTCTCTGCAGGAGATGAGGCCTAATGCAAGAGGCATCAAATAGAAAAGATAGATGCTAGGAATTGAAAAGTTATTGAAAAAATATTTTATTATCATTGTAGGCGAATTGGCGATATAATGAATGAAGTAGTGAACAAGTATGGTGTTGCTTGGGTAGTCTCTGCAGGAAATCATGGGCCTGCTCTCAGCTCTGTTGGCTCGCCTCCAGACATATCTCAACCTAATCTTATTGGTAAGCTCCTATATTTCAATACAATTAATAGTTATTTTAGTTAGTTATTTACAGTAAAATTCTATTCATTTTGAAATTCAAGGGACTATATTTCACAAAAAAAAAAAGAAAGAATTAGATTAAATTTATTAAAATGATTAGTTGAAACTGCATTATATTTTTTTGTCCGCATACTCTTGATGGTACAAATTATTGAATTTTTAACTTGTGCATGCAATACAAATATGAAAATTTCCAATATTTTCAAATATTACAAAAGATTGGAGCAAGTTGAGGAATTCTGCTATTTGGGTAGTATGTTCTCAGATGATGGAAGAATTATGAGAGATATCAAATGGCGTGTAGGGATAGGACACAAACTCAATGGGGCACAAAAACAAATATTCGAGCCGGACAGTATCAAAATCTGCTAAGATAATAGTCCACAATATTATTTTGGTGTCAATTTTGATGTATGGGAGTGAAACATTGACAGGGAAAATTACTGACAGAGCCAAATAGATGCTCTAGAAATACGTGCATTGAGATGTATACATGGACTAGCAATGTGTGACAGAATACGGAATGAAGTGATAAGGGATGAATGTAAACTTAAAGCTGATGTGCTAAGTAAGATGAAGAAGAGTGCGCTGAGATGGTTTGGACATGTGGAATGAATGAATAAAGACTCAAAACAGATATATAGTGCTGATGTTAGTAGGTGTGTGAGAGAAAGGCCAAGAAAAGTATGGTTGGATCTAATAAGTGATATTCTCAAAGAAGGAAATGTAGAAAGTCAGAGGAATCTGAGATTATATGAGGTGTATGGATGAGGAAGAGACATGTCAAGATAGAAAAGTCTGGCGCTCTGTCCTCTCTGCCTACCCCGACAGAGATATGATGTGATGGTATGATGTATGTAATATTATGACCACCTCCATGGCCTAGTTGGTAAGGCACCTGACTTCCAACCCAGGATTGCGGGTTTAATTTCTGTTGGAATCCAGATGTTTTTAAAAAGAATTCGAGCCTGATTTTCACTTACGGCATGTTTCATAAACATCTTTCTGGTTGATTGCAAGAGATTACCAAATGGCAATAAGCCTGCCAAGTTGCATTGTATACAATGTAAATGTAATACAATACAATAATATCCTTCCTTTTGTGATAAGTGCCTAAATAATTTAATTCATTTTTATTATATTTACAATTGTTAATTTTAGGTGTAGGAGCTTATGTTTCTCCCGACATGATGTTAGCAGCATACTCCATGCGATCTAAGTTGTCTGGCACCTTGTTTACCTGGAGCTCCAGAGGCCCCTGCTTCGATGGAGCAGCTGGACTAAGCGTGTGCGCTCCCGGAGGAGCTATTACATCTGTTGCCAACTTCACGCTAAGGGGGACTCAACTCATGAATGGTACTAGCATGTCGGCCCCCCATGTGGCAGGAGCTATTTGTGAGTTTGTTTTATTATTATGCTCATAATTTCATTTTCAAAAAGATTTTTTTGTTATGATGGAAACATAGATGGTGATGAAGATTATTGACTGTACATTGTGTTGCAATATTGCAAACTGTTATGAAATATTTCAGGCATTGTTAACAGTTGGCATAGGTCTATAGGTAAGCATGTGCGAAATATAATTTTGAAAGTTCTCTTGAAGTCATATTTCTTTCTACCACAGTCAATATGTTATAGATCACATTTTCGTTTTTGAAATTAAACAATTTTTTTACTCTGCATATGACTTTTTTATGTCAAAAATGAATTCTTTTCTATTTTACTAATATGCATTTCAATCAAAACCATTATTTGAAAGGTACAAATTTGCTATATTCACGTTGAAAACAATAGTTTTTCATAACTTAATAATGATTCAGTTGTTTTTTTTGTTACAGGTGCACTCATGTCAGGATTGAAACAAAATAATATAACATATTCTCCATACAGTATAAAACGCGCTTTAGAAAATTCAGCTACTTATCTAAAAGATATCGAACCTTTTGCTCAGGGATGTGGATTGCTGAATGTCGAGGATGCTTTTACACTGCTCAGTAAATACTCAGATGCGCCAGAGAGGGATGTGAGATTTTCTATTTCATGTGGGATTAATAATAGCAAGGGGATTTATTTGCGAGGTGGGTGTTTAGATAAACCAAGGGAAACCAATGTTGTAATTGAGCCATTCTTCGCTTCAAACTTAAAAGATCTTGAAGGTGGGTAAAATTTTATTTACCATTTTAGCTTACCTAATTACAGTGACTTGTCCTCACTAGAGTTCTTATTATGTTTAAGAAACTTCCGCTTATTTTGGGAGCTGATTTTTTCAAATCTAATTTACCTATATAATATAATCTAAATTAAGGTATTAGATTATAGAAAGAGGTGTGGTAAGAAGTGTGTGCGATGTATGGGTTAACTCAGAGAAATTGGAGTGTGTGAATAAGTTCTTTTATCTGGACAGTATGTTTACGTGTAATGGGTGAGGGAAAAAAGAGATTGAAATAAGGGTAACAACAGGGAATAAGGTAAACATAGCGCTTAATATAATAAATATACAACAACCATACTATATCAAAAGTAGCAAAAAAAACATTATATAAAACTGAGTTGGTGCCCATGTTGAAATTTGCAAGTAAAACTTGAACTTGGCAGAAGAATGATAAAAGTAAAATTAATGCTGTGGAGATGTGTGCACTTAGAAAAAAATTAGATGGTCAATGTATGTAAGAAGGCAGGATAAAGACATTAAAAATGTAAGTAAGATGAAAAATGGAGTGTTAAGATAGTTTGGACGCGTTGAGGGAATGAATTACGAAAGAATGACTAGCCCAAGGAAAACATGGCTAGGTCAAGGGGATCAGATTTTGAAAAAAGGCAAAGTGAGAAATATGAATAATAGAAGATTGTACAAGCCGAGATGTGTGAACGTGGAGGAGGGGAAAGTTATTACTTGAATTGGAATGTTTGGAAATCTGTTCTCCCTGCGTACCCCGCAAGGGACACGACATTATTATATATATGTATGTATATTAAGTAGTTATTCCCTGAAGGAAAAATACCAATATATCTCTCTTAAAAGGAGAAGAGGCTGGGATTGGACGTAAAAGCAGAATAGTTGGTCAGAGACAGCGGCGGCTGGTCTGGAGGTGTGTTGGTGCGCTGAACCGGAGAAATAATTTGCAATAATCAAATTATTCAATATGTATAAGAATACTGACAAATAGTACAAATATTTTTATTTAAGTGTCAATTCAAAAAAATTTAAGTATAATTTAAAAAAATATTCCTTTCAAATTGACCGGCCAAGTTTGCCAATACTACTGGAGCGATCTCCAATACGCACGGGACGGAAACGCAAATTCATATAGGGCAGAGACATGCAGTTAATCGTGAGACAACGATATTTCATATTCGCTCAGCGTCTCGAGGTGCGTTGGTGCTCAGCACACCAGCGTATCTCAGGACCAGCCGCCGCTGGTCAGAGATTAAGATAACTAGAGGCATACGCTGGCTAGATTGTAACCCGGCTCTGAAAGTAGAAGGGGAAGATAATGTATGAATTAAATGTGCTTTTTTTTCCCTAGCTCAAAGTTAAATCTTATTATATAGCATGGAATTTATAAAAATAGAATAATAACAAATTTTTAATATAAACATTGTTTTCAAATATAAACTTTGTTTTCTCAGGGTTAACCGATGGTCCAAAGAAAATAGATTTTAATATGAAGCTGACCCTAGTGTGCAGTGAAGATTGGGTGAAAATTCCACAATTTTTGGATATGATGAATGCTCCACGCAGCATTTGCATTAGGACAGAGCAACAAAACTTGCCTCCTGGTTCACATTTTGCTAGGTAAGATCAATTTTCTATAAATTTTGTCACACTTACAATGGATTTTATTTTTAATAAACTTGGAGAAATATGCTTATTTAATCTAAATATTTTTTTTTAGTGTTAAAGCTTATGATGTGAAAAATGTTGGCAAAGGACCTGTATTCCAAATTCCCATTACCATCATTAAGCCACAACCCTTGTCACACCAGAATTCATCGGGTCCCGGCTTCTCAGTTAATGCCTTCACTTTCAAGCCTGGTTCGATCCAGCGGCACTTCGTAACAACACCAGACCTAGCCTCTTGGGCCGTTCTTAGAATGAGTTCCACGGAAAGGCAAAAAGCTTGCAGATTTTTGATACATTGCATGCAAGCTTTACCACGCCAAAGCTGTAAAGTTAATGAATACCAGAAGCTTGTTCATTTTAGCACACAGTGTGATACAATAATTCCCATTCAAGTTAAGGTTTGTTGTTTATTTATTTATCTTATTTATAAACAAAGAATACTATTTCACTTAAGGAAAATATTTTTAGGTATCTTGAATCCTTTTCTGTTTAATTAAGCCTTTTGTATTGTATTACACTTTTCTTGCACAGTACAATCTGGTGGGCAATTATTACCATTCTTGTGAAAAAAACATTCTTATTACTTGGTTACTTAGAGTCAATTCGGAAACCTCCTGGTAGATGATAAGTGTTGCAACACCTAGATAATGTCGGGGACCATGGTCTAATGGTTAGCATTCACGCTAAGCCAGCGGGCACCCCAGGTACGATTCCTGGTGGATTCACTTCCAGACTGGTTTTACATCTGAATTTGTGTTTTTCTGTAGCCTATATGCTGATAATGCAAAAATAGCGGTATATAACAAATTCAACCTAAAAAAATGCTGCAGCAGATCAAACAAAGATTGTCTTGGAACTTGGACCTCCTTGGAACTTTGGGTTTGATCTGTTAAGACTGTACTTGTTGAAGTGTAACAACTTGTACACTATAAACAAATGCCTTCCATCCACAAGATGTCTGACAATCATACTTGATACGAGGGATTACCTATCGTATTCTACATAGCCAAAGAGGCCATCAGTGATATGCATTATCTTAATATTAGGACAAATAAATAATGAAATATGAACAATTTTGGCTTAGTAATTACGAGTATGTATCAATTTTATTTGTGTAAAATAATTTTTAGGGTGGAGTCGTAATGGAGATAACTATAGCGAAATTTTGGTCTGCCATTGGTGATATAACATTAGATTATAGTATAGAATTCCATGGACTACGTCCAGACAATAGTCAAATAATTATGCATGGTGCAGAAGGTCTACATTGTGTACATTTGCGATCATTGAATCAAGAAGAATGTCAGCCACAAGCGACGCTTAAAAATACAGTTCAGATATTGAGGTGAGTTATGAAAATTTTACATTTTTCCCCTAGTTCAGGATTTAGTATTTAGGCATGAAAATATGCTTAATTTATAATTATGTTGTTTTATACACGCAGTCAAATTTTCATTTTATGTCATCTTGTAAAATTTGTGGTTATCTAACTAAACATCTTTTTCGTTCCATCAGGAACACATGGATGCCATAAAACACTTTAACCCAGGCTGTTCTGCAGACTGGCACTCCACGTCCTCCCACTTTAGGCCAAGACTGAACAAAGGAGTGTGCAAGCTGTTGTGAACTAATCTCATAACACCTGTAGATATTGTAAGACGGGCATCGGATTCATCAAGTTCCTAGTGGGCTTGACGTGTGTGATAGAACAATGTAGCTCTTGGTCAGCTACCAAGTGGCATCCTCAATATTTCATCTAACCATTTCCAGGGCCTCACACTTACTGTGATATGGGCAGCTGATATTTCCAGAGATAAACCATATTGTTTGTCATGTAGTCGTACCGGGGTTCGAACCCCGCTCTGTGCTACTCCTCTCGAATGATTTTTATGACATTTTTCCACGTAGTATTCGGGGGTATAAGGATACCTATGACTTCGGTCATATTTATTTTTTCAATAAAAAGGAAAAACATGCCAGTCTACTCCGATCGTCTCACTTCGGTATGCCATCAGATTCAGTACAGCGGTGTGGCCGATTAGTTTGCTGGTCTACAACGGCTCATTCACTTAAAGAGGAGATAGAAAGAATGAAAGAAATTCTACGGCACAACTTCGATTTCCAATTGAATTGACGTTGGAGCGGCGAGGGGATCCTCGAATACGAGACCCAGCAACGATCAGTTAACATGTTAACATCTTACTATACCAGGTCTCTAAATATGAAACCAAATTTTTTTATGGAAAATACACATTTATTGTATGAAAATGGTAAAAATTATTTTATTCAAAGTATTGCCCCATCGCTATCTACACATTTTCCCACCTCTCTGGCAATTTGTGGATGCCACGCCAAAAATACTGTTGCTCTTTTGAGGCAAACCAATCATCGAGCCATTTTTGTACATTTTCGTAAGAAGTGAAGCGCTGCTCAGCACGTGTGTGTCCCATCGATGCAAATAAGTAGTAATCGGATGGAGCCAAGTCTGGTGAGTAAGCCGCATGCGAAATTATTTGCCAACTAAATGCCTCAATCGTTTCCTTGACCGGTTTTGCTATGTGCGATGGTGCATTATCATGAAGCAAAATCACTTTGTGTTGCCTCTTTTGATATCCTGGTCGTTTTTCACGCAATGCTTAGTTCAAATCCATCATTTGTTGTTAGCGTTCAGTATTAACGGTTTTGCCAGGTTTTAGCAGCTCATAATAGATAACACCCTTATGATCCCACCAAACACAGAGCATTGTCTTCCGTCCATAGCTATTTGGCCTTGCAGTCGATGTCGCTGGTTTGCTTGGAGTTACCTATGATCTTTTACGCTTGGAATTCTCGAAATATATCCATTTTTCATCGCCAGTCACAATTCGATGGAGAAATGATTTTCTTTTGTACCTGGTGAGCAGCATTTTGCAAGTGATTTTTCGGTTTTCCTGCTGTCTTTCATTCAGTTCATGTGGAACCCATTTTCCCACCTTCTGGATCTTTCCCATGGCTTTCAAATGTATGGAGATGGCTTCTCGTGTCACATTTAATTGATCTGCGAGTAGTTGTTGCGTTTGAGCGTCATCATTATCCAACAATGCTTGCAATTCGGCGTATTCAAACTTTCTCGGTGATCTTTCACGTTCTTCGTTTATCACGTCAAAATCGCCACTTTTGAATTTTTTAAACCACTCAAAGCACTGTGATTTACCAAGAGCATGCTCACCGTAAACTTCGACAAGCATTCGATGCGATTCTGCAGCAGTTTTCTTCAAATGGTAACAGAAAATCAATGCTGTCCGCAAATCGTAGTTTTCAGGCACAAAAATGGACATGTTCAACGCTATGAAAACATATGTAGTTGTATTAAACTTGTATTGTTGTGAGTTAAAAGTCTTTTACAAATGTAAACACAAGAAAAAGGCGCCAATGACGCGGTTTGACAATCACTACATTGACAACTAGAGCCATCTATGAGCAAATTCCGGTTTCATATTTATAGACCTGGTAATTAACCAAGAGATCCTTCAGTTAGTCTGTAGTTATTTTTAGTTGAAG
The DNA here is from genome assembly GCA_949825065.1 of Odontocerum albicorne. Lineage (NCBI taxonomy): Eukaryota > Metazoa > Arthropoda > Insecta > Trichoptera > Odontoceridae > Odontocerum > Odontocerum albicorne. The sequence continues at coordinate 15,552,611 of OX463839.1, read as the reverse complement.
TTTTGCTGGCATTTATCAATATTGAATTATATTAAAATGTTATTTATTAATATCAAATGGCATCAAAAAATCTATTTGGATATTTTCAGATTTTTAGTAGCAGTAATCAAGCATATAGTCAAATTTAATTTTACTTATATGTACATATAGATACTACTTTTCTTCAATTTCATTGATCAATACATATTTATTTTGCATTCCACTGTATTATGTTTGTATACAATATTCCTATGTTATAATCTTCTCATTTATTATTAATTTTTAGGCCATCAGAGTCAAAATTAGTTCCATTGGGTGATAGAGATGTTATTCCTCCTGGCAGACAAATATATGAAATTACTAATAATTATAATTTCCATATAGCAAAACCTACTGAGGTAAATGAATTTTTAATAGAAATTATGTTTTTATTAATACTTATCAACAAATGCAGGGAGACCCATTAAAGACTGAAATATGTATAACATTGAGCAATTACAGGATTGTTTAGAAGCAATTTTTGGTTACCATAAATAAACTCTATAAATTGTTATGGAATGATAATGGACACTGGATTTAACTTGTATTGGATTTACTCTGTTATGAGTTTTTTTTTTACTCTGGAATGATTTTTTTGTTCTTTTAGGCAGTTCACCCTGCTGAGGGTGCTTTATGAAAATGTAATTTTAAATAAATTATCTAAAGCAACATAATAATTTCAGATTACACCTAATGCTGCACTATTAAGTGACATGTTATATGAATCAGAATTCGAATCTCAGTTATGGATGCTGTTCGATAATAACAAACATCTAGTTGCATCCGGTGATGCATACCCTTCAAAGGTAATTTAATTATTTTATTATGTTGGCTATTTCATTAGTGAAGTGAAGATAAATTGCAGAGTTTGACAAGTAATTTGTATGAAAGATGCGAAGAGAAAGATCTGACAATGAATGTTGCAAAATCCAAAGTAATGGTGAAATGAAAAATTGGAACAAGATGAGGAATTCTGCTATTTGGGTAATATGTTTTCATATGATGGAAGAGTTAAGAGGGATATCAAACGGCTTGTAGCGATAGGTCAATGGGGCAAAAAAACATATATATTCATCCGGACAATATCAAAATCTGCTCAGATAATAGTCCACAATAGTATTTTGGTGTTAACTTTGATGTATGGGAGTGAAACATGGACAGATAAAAATACTGATAAAGCCGAATCAATGCTCTAAAAAATGCGCCCATTGAGATGAAATAATTGACTGGCAATGTATGACAGAATACAGAAGTGATAAGGGATGAATGTGAACTTAAGAGTGATATGTTAAGCAAGATGAAGAAGAGCACGCCGAGATGGTTTGGGTATGCAAACTAATAAAAGAAGAAAGACTAACAAAACACACATATAGTGCAAATGTGAGTGGAAGGCATATGAGAGGAAGACCAAGGAAAGTATGGTTGGATCAAGTGAATGATATTCTAAAAGAAGGAAATGTAGAAAGTCAGAGAAATCATAGGTGTATGGATATGGAAGAGGCGAAGGATGTGTGTCGAGATAGGAAAGTCTGATACACGGTCCTCTCTGCCTCTCCAACAGGGAAATGGCATGATGGTATGTCTTTGAACCCTTTTAAGAAGTTCCATGTCCTTTATTAAACAAGTGTTCCATATTTGGTAATAAAATAATAGCAAAGGTCTGACATAGGTCTGATAGACTATGAAAACATTTGTGGTGTCATCCAACCTTGCTTAATTCAAAAGCTTGCTTCATGTAGAGATAAGTATTGGCTCTTTTTACAATGTCAGTGATTTGATCGCTCCATTTCAAGTCATTAGACATAATTCCTAGATGCTTCAATTATGGTATTTTCGAAACTATTATAATATATTGTTTGAATATTTTTTTACAGTATTCAGTCAAAGTAGAAAAAGGTGATTATGTGTTGAGACTTAACGTAAGACATGATAAAAAAGACATTTTGGAGAAATTGAGTGACTTGCCTTTATTACTGCAACAAAAGCTGGCCCAACCAATCAGTTTGGATATATATGCTTCCCAATCGCAGGTAACAGTAGTCTCTATTTCTTTATTATTTTTCAGAATTGGATATATGGATTCAATTTGTCTAGATGAATTTGATTCTTATTACATTACTATGTTTTTTGTAAGATTAACAATAATAAAAAAAATATATTGAATGTGATGTAGTTAATTTTAATATAAAAACACGTTTTTAGGCTTTATCGGCTGGTAAAAAAATGATTAGTGGGTGTATTCCTATTGGTTACACTTTACCGATTTACATTTCTCCACTGCCTAATGACAAGTAAGTTTAATCACTTAATATCTCATAACATCATCATCATCAAATAGGTACCCTGACTGCTGCATTAGCATATTACCACCATATTGCAGCGGCACAGGGTAAAATTTCTCCCAGTATTTCCCTTTCATTGCTATTGTTTACATGTGTGAAAAAATAACAATGCACATTCCAAAACACCAGCAAAAGAAAAAAAAAATAACACTCAGTGTGTTACAGAATAACCAAACAACACAAGCAGTCTAATGAATACCTTAATTTTCACTCTGTCATCATAGGCTATTCCAACATACAACAATTCTATTGGTTTTGGTTCTGGGAATATGTTAATCAAAACACAGATATTAAATATAATATACATAGAATAAAAATCTAAAAATCCAGATCATCTGAGAAACTGAACTTTTTGAAAAATCTAACTTTAAAAAAAATTTAAATCTTTTTTCTACACATGTGCATGTATGACACAATTAATGCTAACTAAATAAATATTGTACAAACTAGGGAATACATAAATTAGATAATGAATAAGCCCAAAAAGCTTATTCATATTTTTATGCATCCATAATATGTATATGAATTAAAGTACTGCTCTAAAATCAAGATTAACAAAATCCACAAGTAATCCGATTTTCTAGAATTATATTACATGTATTATAATTTTTTTTTAACTTAACGAAGTTGAACTAAAAAAAAATTGTCATATAATAATTTGAGCTTGAATATTTCTTAATAAATGTACCTTGTCTTGTTTTCAATGTCTGTCCAATAGAATTGGAAAGAATTTATCTGTAGGTCAGTATATGACAGGAACCATGTGCTTCACAAAGGATGATTGCGGGAAGAAGGTGGATACGTACACCTTGAAGTATGTACTCCCTGAACCACCCAAGAAGGCTAATAATGGAAACGCTTCCAAGGACAAAGATAAAACCAAATTTGATGAATACACTGAAGCCTTGCGAGATATGAAAACCAATTGGCTCACTAAATTAGGTAAGATAGTTTTTTATTTTAAAATTATATAATTTGAGTTGTATGTTCAATTTTCTTAGAGTTAAAATTCAGACGTATTCTCATTTTCAATGCAGCTGATATATGATAGTCATAAAAATTGTAGAGGTGCATGGGCATGCAGTGATGCTCTGGACTTCCATACGCAAGGTCTCCGGTTGGAACCCTGCACTGTGCTACTCCCCTCTAATGACACAAGCATTTTTCCACCTAGTATTCGAGGGTATAATAATACCTATGACTTTGGTTGTATCTATTTTTTCAAAACAGAGAAAAAGAAAACAATCCGGTGGGCTCTAATTATCCCACTTCAGTGTGTCATCTGATCCAGAACAGCGGTGTGAGTTTGCTGGTGTGCAACGGCTCACTCACTTAAAGAAAAAATATATTAAAAAAAACTCCACTTCTAAAATGTCTACATTGGCTCAAGTGTGAGAAATAGATTGATTTCAAACTTTGTCTCTAAGTTCCTTAGGGTTTCATTATATCTTTCGAATCTGTGTTTGAGAGACGTTCCTTCGGAGAGGAGTAGAATTTTGAGTTCGATTTTGTCTTCATCAAATAAATTGATTAATTCAGTTTGATCTTATAGGGCGTGGTATTCTGACAGGGATTTTCCTGTTATTGGTACTGTGGCGTGGAATGGTCTTTCTCTAAGTGTCAGAGTTTTGGGTAGTGTTTGCAGTTTTAGAAGCACTTTAATACAACCCTTATTAGGAGGTCTTATCAAAATTTATAATAATATATGAACAATACATACATCAACATTACATCTAAAGTTGAATGTGTTACTATCACGTATCGGAAGATCTACAAAGTTTTTTTTGTAGTTTGTCTTCCCTTAGTAAGTTTTCTGCAGTTTTCTTACTAAATATATTTTTCTAAACATATACTGTTGCTGGGAAATACATCATCTAATGGCCGTAACCACCACGTTTCTATCTTGATGCTCAGTTTATATATATTTATTTTGTCAAGTTTTTGTCAATAATATATTTATTGTACAACGTTTTTGTCAATCTGCCAATAACAGCGGGTTCAAATCTTGAGTTAGAGCGCCCTTGATGAGATTCTGCACTCTAAACGGCGTTAAATAAATTGTATTATTATTACTATATTTTAAAGAATCTTGCCATGTTACCAAGACCCAAGAGAGAAAACTTGGCAGTTTTGAGAATAGATGCCTTAGGAGGCTAGTGGGTGAAGCATGACCACCTGATAAATGAAATGGTTTCACTCCATTCATCAGGGTTACATATTGAGAATGTCATCAAGAGCTGCAGTTTTATCATTCACTCAGGATTCCATGAAATGGACACTCATCTTACACTATCTACCAGTGTTGTATAAGATTAATTCACATTAATATTTTGTAATTTATTTTTATCAAACACTGTTTATTCCACTTTTTTGTGACGGTATAACCCTACCGGTTTCAAGGCTTTCACCTCATCTTCAGGGGAGTCTTGTTTGTGCTCCCCTGAAGATGAGGTGAAAGTCTTGAAACCGGTAGGGTTATACCATCACAAAAAGTGGAATAAACAGTGTTTGATAAAAATAAATTACAATGTCTTTAAACCTCCACAACGTTAATGCCTAAACTATAAACAACATATCACATTAATATTTTGAAAATTACATTTCTTGTAAAATTTCTTCATCAATGTGATACTTATTTTTTAACATCTTTTTAGAGTGCCTTGTATATTTACAGGATGTTGAATAATGATTTAGTAGACAGGTGCCTGTAAGAGCTGTACACTTTTCCTTGCATTTTTTTTCCAGGATTTCATTTTTTAGAATGGGAAATGATAGTCCAAGTTATCGTAGTTTTTGGCTTTTGAGTATTTCTAGTGAGTTTTTTATTCTGTCCATCCAGGCGAAAAGCCCTAAATATTTCTGTTTGAAGAAGTATCTGTGTGGCAACATCTGCGTCCTCGTTGGTAAAACGTTTGTCTTCTACCTGGAGGTGTTGAGTTCAATTTCCAATGGTATCCAAACAAAAATAAAGGTCTCAGTATGTTTTATTTTTCATTTGGTAAGAATGAATGGTTTGTAAGATTGCAACAATCCCGCTGGGTTGTACAGTATACAACGAAATTATTATTCAAGTACAAGAAATGATATTCATATGATTTAATTCTTATTTACAGAGGGAGAACAAGCACAAAATCTGTATGATGAGTTAGTGGAAGCCTACCCTTCACATTTGGGATGTCATACAGCTTTCTTGCAGAGCTTAGACCCACCAGATTTAAGAAAACTACCTGCTCCACTTTGTTCTCCTGATACTACAGTAGCCGCCTGCAATAAGCTCATCACCATTGCTGATATAATTATCACAGCAGTTGATCAGGAGAAATTGCTTGCATATTTCGGAATCAAGAATGATTGTAGACCAGATGCTACAAAAATTAAAAGGTTAATCATCATAGTTATTTCTTATTTACTATCTTTTTTAACTATTTTATTTCTAAGACCATCTAATAAATGCATTGAATTCGAAGTATAAACGCGAGGAAAACATATTTACATTATATCACAGGCTACAAAACATTTACTCACCTTAATGCGACAGCTACCAGGTCAAAGGCCTGGTAGCTGTCGCATAAGAGTGCTGCCTACAGGAATATTTAGGTTAAAATTTCCACTAAACCTAGGTTTCACAAAAGAAACCTGTCCAAACTAATTGTGTATGTCATGTGCAGAATAATAATAGCCTACTGTCGGATAGGAAGCCACCTTTATAAAATCCATATAGTGGAAAGCCCTACATGCACCTACATGTGAATGGATGAGGAGACCCTCAATCATGATTTCTTTGAACTCTGCACACCGCATTCAACCTTTACTCAATTGTAAATGTCCACCGTCCATTTCAACATATCCCACCTACTCACACTCAATTCTCCATTAATTTAGTCACACATCTGAATTTATTGTCCTAAACTCTTTAAATATTTAGAAATAAATTAGTTCTTACATATTCTCATGGTGCCTTCTTTCTTTCAAATTGTTATTGGCACAAATCATCCTCTTTATAGTATGGAATGCCTAATTAACTAATAGTAATAGGTATCTACCTTAAACTTTAGGAACATTTGTTAAAATTTTATTATTATTTTGACTCAATAGGAAACTATACATATTTAATATAGTAAATTTATTTATTTCCCTTAGAAAACTTTTTACACGCATAATCTCACATCTGTGATAGATTTAACAATATTCTTTTTACCTACTTATATTATATTCTTGTTACATGTAACATACAAAAATATTGGCTGCTGATTCTAATTACATACTGCCCAAATGCGTCTTTTAAAAAAAATTGTTAAATATCAGCACTAACTCATGTGACAGGTACGTTTTGAAATGATTTTGAATACATATTACATATATATAAATATCATCTGTCAGTGTTAATAGAGAGAAAAAATAGTCAACGCTTTTCTATCTAAACAATCTACACCATTGTTTCTCAACCTTTTTAGTCTTGCCACTCCACAAAATATAAAAAATAAAATTCGCGATCCCCTGCAAAATTTTTAAATGAATGTGTTAATTTTTTCCAGAAAATGTTATTTTCATTTAGTACACATAAGTTTTTTTTTCGCAACCCCCTGATATTTAAGTATAACCCCCTTGGGGTGGACGACCCACAGGTTGAGAAATGCTGATCTACACTATGCACTACTATTTCACCCAAATTGGACAGTCTTGCTGTCACAGTCAATGGCTAATGAATTATGAAAAAAAAACCTTTGTTCTGAATCAGATCAATAATTCAAGATTTTAAACTTTTTAGAACTTCCAATCTGTGAACTGTAATATCACACCAATACTTTGTTTATGACTTGAAATTCCAATATAATGTACTGTAAACTAGAGTAAAGATTGAGAATTTATTTTAAAGTACATGTGTTTCAAAACAATCTTTACTAATAATTACATTAAGTTTGCAGAAAAAAAAATTGCCTAGTCAATTTCAAACCAAACATATTTATAGATAGAGCGCACAAATCACTGACTGATTTTGTAAAAAGAGCCATAAGCTTTGTACATAAATAAATCTTTCAGTCAGAGGCCACCACAAATGTTTTTATTAGTTTATCAGACCTATGTTAAACCGTTAGAATTTGGTTGCCAAATATTAAGCCCTTATTTTTATAATGAACTGTTTGAAAGGGTTCAAAGACAAGCAACGAAAATTCCGAAGATTTACTATTTTTATTGACATCAGTTAAGACTTTTCCAAAATAAATTCTACATGAATTCAAGGAAACATTATATTGCTAATCAAGTTGTGGAATCTTGAATCAAACTACCCAACAGTGTAGTGAGAGCTGTGATGTTGAATCAGTTTATAAACTGTTTGAACAAGTTTCTGCACACAAACCCATAAGTGCTATTTTAGTGGTGTCTTGTTTCCTTTGCTTTTCCTTTATGAACATATGACAGTTAAACTTATTGTATATATTAACAGCATTCATGCTATCTATAATGATAAGAATAAAAATATTTTAAAATTATTGCAGCCATAATGAAAAACAGCGTGGTTATCTGTTAGACGCATTGAATAAAAAAGGAATTGCATTATGCAGACTGTACTTCTTGTCAACAGATGACAAACCATCCATGGAACAAATATCACAAACTATTACAGATATCATGAAGTTTACTGATCTCAATGATTCCAAGGTATGTTGATAATATTATTATATTTGCCAGGATAGAAACAGACAATGTATATAGTATGTTGTAACATATTTGTCCTGTTTTTTTTTTGCATATTTCAAATAATTTACTTGTAAATTCAAAAATAAGTTTAACCAATTATTTATATGCCATTTTGATCGATGACCTTCTTCTATCTCTCTGGAAGCTCTTGTAGAATAAAAAAAAACTGATACAAGTGGTTTCGGAAGGGGTTCGAATTTGGTAAATTTGCACCACAAAGATCTAAATAAATGATAGTGAGAAGGTGCAACGTTCAGACTATATGGTGGATGCACTAAAACATTCCAGCTAAGCTGCAATTTTTGCCGAGTGACTACAGAAACGTGTCGTCTGACGTTGTCATGCTTGAACACAAAACCTTTCCTATTGGTTAACCTTGGCCATTTCTTGATGATTTTTTGCTTCAATTTGACCAATTACAAGAAGTAATTATTGGTATCAATAGTTAGGTTTGGTGGCAACTTCTTTGGGTGCATTCCAACCTTTCTAGTCTTCTGTGCTAACTCGCCCCGTTGTGACCATGATCTTTTTTGACTAAGGTTGTTATAAATAATCCACTTTTCATTACCAGTGTTGACTTGTTAGAGAAGAAACTTGTGTTTATTGTGTTTAAGTAACGGGTCGCAAGTAGAAGATCAGTTCATTAAATTTTTTTTGTTAATTTGATGCGGCACCCAAATATCAAGCTTGTTAACCATCCCAAGCTTACATAAATGTCCCAAAACAGTAGCGGCAGGTAATGTTTAGTGCCCTGTAGTAATGATTGGTGCATCAAATAGTGGTCGCTATCAATCATGGCTTTAATTTTGTCCATGTCTTTGGTGACAGAATGTCCGGCGCAAGATACAATTTTAAGAGCAACGTTTCCCTCGAAATCACCGGAACCATTTTCTGTACATTCAACTATCTAAAACATTGACTCCGTAAAAAAATTCATATACTTTCTCACGGGTTTGAGATGCGTTTTTTCCTTTTCGGAAGTAAAAAGCATAACATGACGACAATATTCTTTGTTTTCTGACTAATTTAAAATTTAAAAAATTATACTTGGGCTCACTGACCATAACTAAATTTTATTGAAATCTTGGCTGAAATGTCACCTTTCAAATGACATGTAATATTTGTGTGTGTCAAGTTATTAATAAGTTGAAAAAGCGATGATATGCCACCAAGCGGGGAAAATGGGAAGATTATATGTCACAACACAATACACACTCAAATCATGTTTTCATATCCAAGACATTCCCTTTTAAAAAAAAATTTGGTTGGATTTTTTTTGCACATACATGCCTAAATATTATTGAATATAGCAGTACGCCTGGCATTTACACTTAATAAATAAATAATAGCTGTTGAACTTTTTAATCAATATTAAATAAGGGTTATTGATCGCGTGACTGATGTTTGATTTAGTACTTCAAAACCTGATCAGTGCTCACAAGTAAGCAAACAAGATTAACCTTTTTTCCCCAAGAATAAGGATACCAATGACTTGGGTTAGATGTAATCCTTTTAGTAAAAAAACAACATACAAGTGCAATTTTTATGCTTTGTTGATCATGTTTGATACAATTTTCAACTAAATGGAATTGGAATGATGTGATTGTGATTTCAGGTGGTGCATTTTGCACTGTGGCATAGTATTATTATGGAGCATTGGGCACGTGCAATTAAATTTCTTAACAAAATCGGGGAAGACCGTACCTCGAATGAAATTGATGAGAGACTAGTTAAATTGTATTCAGCGCTAGACTGGCACCATGCTGCCATTCTACTGTCTCGGGCCCTTCCAGCCAAGTATCCTACAGCGTACAGGTTATTTTAATTATCAAATAATCTCATTTGTTTTAAATTATTACTATACAAAGGGTTTTAGTAAGATAATTTTGTATGTCTTTTGATAATATTGATAAAATTTTACTGAATTATTTTGGATGATTTTACAGTATTGTATAATTTTATTTTCAATGATCACTTTTATCTCAAATATTTTATGTATTATTGTGAGCAGGTATTGTTACATATTTAATAAATAAAAATTGTCGCTTCCTTAAATCATTTTCTATTTGCTCCAGCCATTGTTGCTTAGTACTTTTATATACACTAACAACATATTTGTTTGTTTTCAAAAACCAAAAATATTTAAAGAAAAGTGATGCATTTCTACATCAATTAGAAAACAGTACATTTATATTGACACCATTTTTTATTTTATACATGAAATAATTATCAGTGGGACTTTTGATAGTAACTACTTAATATGTTAAAATTTGTAAATGTTTACTATGAATTTTCAAGCTGAACTATGCCTTCTAATACGAGTATATGTACGAGTAGGTAGGGCAGTAGAACAACTGGGATGAACAATTATGACTTTTTGATGTTCCTGATGGAACATATATGGTGGTGATGATGAATGACTTCATTTCAAATATTAGGTAACAATTTATTATGTTTATTTCTTAGTGTATTTAAGAAGACATCATTATATGTAATTGATGTAATATATAGCATATATTTATTTTCATCTTCTAAATATGCCGTCACAATCTCAGAAGTATGGGTATGTTAAGAAAGTAGCATTTTTCAGATTATTTTTGTGTATCATCAATCACTTGAAAAATTTGCAGTAAGAACAACTTTTAGATAACTGTTTCTCAAAATTATTTTAAGCATAGACAGGTCATTTCAAATAATTTTTCCTTAAATATTTATGAACTTGAATAATCATTTTAATGTTTGATGATGTTCCTATAATTGAAAAAAATATTAGATCATGGTCAATTTCTTTCTACTAATCATTTATGAATATCCAAATTATCATAACTCTTTAAGTGCTGAATAAAATTTCATAAAAAGTCACGAAATGTGTCAATTATCCATTAAAAATAAAGTTAAAGATATAATTGCGATTTTTTTATATGTGCATAGTCATTATCTGCTGCATCTATATTCACCTTCAGAATTAAAATAAAAAGTTATATTATTAATTTAAAAAGGAAATAAAGAGAACAAAAGGGAAAAAGGGCGATTTTTTTTTTTGAGGATCATTTATTGAAAATTAGTAAAAATAAAGAGCATACAACTTTAAAAAAATAAAATAACAATTCTCCAGGTTTGATCTGAAAATAAAATAAAAATATAATATTAGAAATATATTTTTCAAAAATTTTTTTTTTATAAATGATGAATTACCATTGCCTCGACGTAGAATCTCCAGTCAAACATTGACAATATTTTTTATATTTGAATGAACAAATCTCAAAGGCGAGGCTAATTTTCTGTGACAAATTCTTGACAAAATTTGAAACACGTGTAGAAAGACCATGTGAGCATTTTTGTTTAACAAAAGATATTGTCAGGAGTTGGCTAAAAAGGTCTACTCAATAGTATTAGTATATAGCCGCACCGCGCACTCAAAACCTGCGTTTTTATAGAGCGTAGGATAAATCCGAACCTCACACTTGAGAGACGTACACGGTGATTCGGATTTATCCCCACCTCGCATCTAAAGGGTTAAGTTTAGAATACTCGCAATCATTATATATTTTTACAGAAAATTAATGGATATTGTATTCTTTCATTTGTGATTCGGTAATACATCACTTGCATTTAAATATATTCACAGTATCCAAAAATTATTCTTATGTACGTATATATGTATATGTAATCAATTTGAGCATTTAAATGCATTTTCGCTCACCATATTACAAAGTAAATTAATTCCTTCGAAAAAGTACATAGAATAAATGTGCTTATTTTTTTAAAACTCGATAATAGGTTAAAAAATAAGTAGAAAAAAAATTGATGGTAGTCATAAAATCAATAAAATTAATGACTTGTCAATAATATTTACAATTGAGAAATTGTATTAATACATTAATCAATTTATTATTTTACTAACAGACTGCTGTTTAAGCATCTTATTTAAATAGGGTAAAAGTATACATTTGTTTTTTTAATGAATCCTTTTCTATAAATGTCGACTCTTTAAGTTTTAAATTCTCAAGCTTTCCCATTGATGTAAAATGTTAAAACAAAAGGTGATGAAGGGTGATATTTTCTAAGAAAGTGTCATATTCTCCACGATGAGTACAATTGAAGTACCACTTTTAGAATCAAGAATGTTAAGCGTACTTGATCCTTATCTCTGAGGAAATGGCAAGGGTGCATTAGCATCAGAACATTCTTAAGATAGAGCTATTGTATAAGTAGCTCATGTTAAGGACAAATAAAAGCTTTTAGTACTGATATTTTTTATTGGCTTACACCAATGAGAGAAATACTTTTAAACTTTAGCAATTCAAAAGTTTGAAATGACAATAATGTCATTTCTGCTGCAATTCACACTTGACATAAACAAGTATTAACACAAACAACGTCGTTTCCAGGCAAAGGGTACTCCTTAACTGACCGCCCAAGTGCACTGTAAACACCTAATATTTTTGTAATTGTATTACAAAAAGAAACATTAATCTATATCTCTATATGCAATGAGCTCTTATAAATGTAAATTGGCATGCAAAATGTGTAATATTAATTAATTACCTTAGTAATATTGTAATTCTGTGTAAATTATTTTTTTGCAACTCACATTGGTATTTAAGAATATCAATATGATTTTTTCCCTTTCTTCAAATTTATCTTTGAATATTCCCATGTATACAAAAAGACAAATCTTTTAGATAATAAAATTATATATGTAATTTCATATTGATAGGGGTGATATTTCAACATCTTAATATTTTTAAAATAAATTGAGAAAAGCATTATATTAATGTACATGCTCAATAAATGCTTCGTGACTCGCTTCGTTAAATTATGTATGTATACATTCAATAAATTGAATTTGCATAATATGTAAGAGTTTAATGTAAACATGCTTATGTAATTCTTCAACCACCGTCCATGTGTATATGTATGTACGAGTTATTACAATTACATTGTATTGTGAACTGACCTGAGATGTAACCATAGAGGATAAATTTTGTTGTGGTCAAGTCATTATATTGCTTATTTAATAAATAAATTGCTCATAGTTAGTTATTTATTATCTTTTGTAATTCATATATAGATCTTTGTGGTGTATTGAGAGACTGTTTGGTTTCATGTGGAGGTTTTATGTCATTACTACATGTATTAATTAATACATCTTCAAAACCCTAGTATGTCGTAATAAGAAAGTATTTTATCAGTTGCTCTATAACTTTATTCTCTATTATGATATCATGAAAATTCTCAATGGTTACATTTCAGTCTCATAAAAAATATATTAGCTACAACAAATGAACCAAACTGAGCATACTTTAACTCTTTTCACTCGAAGCGTTAAGTCTATTTGTTTAATATTATTAATATTAAATATACATCAAATTTCTACCAGCATAAACTGTAAAAATTTGAACATTATAACAAATATAAGGCACATATGACATACCACCTGCTACGGAAGTTAGTGCCAAGTTGATGTGCCGCCACTGTGAGTTTTGTGATAAAATTAAAATTGCACCGCTTTGGCGCTCATCAAGTACAAAGGGTTAAAAACAATATACATATTAAATTAATGAGCATATTTTTGCTTTTCAATGTAGTAGTTCAATTTTTTGTATTCCATGGATAGCATGCTCAGTTCAAATTCTGTAACAAACATATATTATGTAATAACACTCATATTTATGACTAGATTTCTTATTGCAATATTTATCTGTGTTGTATTCATAAAAATGGAAGATTGTAATGTAGAGTAATAATAAAATATTTTTATATATATAGACATGCTTAGTTTTCTTTCTTTTTTATTCATCATTATTTACTGCATTAGGTACATTGCCATACGATCTATGCAAAAGGACACCGGTTCGAAACAAACAAAAAAATAAAATAGTAATAGAATATTATTTTTAATCACAAATGAAAAATCTATTAAATTAATTTCCTTTCTTTATATTTATTTTTTATAAAGCTGCAATTTATAATTAAGTTAAAAAGTATATTAACTTAATTATGAAGTGTACCTGTTATGACAGAAGTGGGCAAATGCTCAATCGCAGACATTCGTGGGGTCGATTGCGTAACCATGTGAAATTAATTAGATATACCAATGTGAATGAGTAAAGCAAATGCAGATTCTGTATAGATCTGTGCAAAATCGTAAACTACAGTAGCATGCTAGTGTCATTGTAACAAGATATTTTTTGCTACAATATTATATATCAGATATATCTAGCATGCTATATATAAGAGCAATAGCATCTTACCTCTAATTCTATAGTGTGTAATTAATCAATCAGGACATTCGGGTATTTTCGTCTGTTATTGGCTCGCTATCTTTGATTCATTGCTTTATTTTAGTGTAGTTGATTATTACTTATAATAGTGACTTGTCAATACGTGTATTTTTTATTTTTCCGTGTTTTTTTTTATTTTCACAAAATGAATTTTCATATCAAATACATTTTTTTTTCGAATCCAAAATGGATACACTCAAGAAACCAAAATAATGTTAATTTCATAATGAATGAGAAGAACTTTATTTTCTAAATGTTTGTGTTAAATGTGTCGCGCTACAGTTGCCATTCTAATGAAAGGAAATCAAGAGACATTTTAAAAGCTTACCTAAGTGACTATCATGCAAACGGTGAACTCAGAAAACGTGAAGTTAAGGAAATAAAAGCTCAATTAGGAGCACAATAGATCTTACTTTCCAAGTCCCAGCAACAATCAAAAGTAGCAACTGACACATCATTTTAAATCAATTATATTTTACATAAAGATTAAAAAATCATTTTAACACGTTCAGTGCTGAAAACGCATATATGCGTTGATATAAACTTTGCTGGGGGTTGAAAATGCCTATCGTCGTTCTATTATCAATTTCTTTGGGTGAATTATGAAACAAATGAGTCCAGAGTGGCCTTATGGTACTATAGAGTTTGTAAGGGTTGTGCGCGAATGAATTATACTTGCTTTTTTAATTTTTTAACAGCACAGTAAATATAAAACAAATTATTCAGCAGTCAATGTGTTAATATGGAGAAATTGTAAAAGAAACTTCTTGAAGCTGGTGGAATTTTACTTAATAAATTTAAAAACTAAAATTAAATCAAAATCTCAAAAAGAAATACAACCTGTCGAACAGTAACTTGACGTGTTGAAATAATGAATGAGATCATAATTCAACAATTGGAATATGATATACAGAAATGTCCCCTTCTTTTTTTGTAATTTGATTGATTGTTAGATAAAGTTTAGACTGCTCAACTAATTATATTTATACTCGTATAAATGGTATTTATCTGATACCACAGCAAAAGAAGAATTCTATAAATCTGACAAAATTAACAACTCGGGGTGAAAATATTTTTATAAGATTTATAGTTTTCTAAGAAAATAAATTACTATTATTTAAAGTGGGTTGGATGATTGGATTGTTTTATTAATTTATTTATACTTTTAAATTTTTACAATTAAATATGCAAAGCACTCTCCTGCCTAACTAGGTGTATACCCACCCTAAGATTAATTGCATTTTGTAGAAATAGTGATGGATTTCCGGAGTTTGTCACTTTCCATTGCATAATATAATACACAATAATGTCCTATGTGCGAAAACATTGGATGTTAAAATCATTATGGACATTGCTATGAAAAGGGTTAATTCTGTCTGAGCACGTAGCTCACATAGGTGGCTTTTTCATAATCAGTTAAGAATGAGGACTTTCTTCTTTTCAAAAATGTTTGGTGGCTTAGTGGAGGAAAATTTATTGAGGATTATAAATCCATTACCAAAAATAATTATATTTTTGGACATATTGGCAGAAAAATATGACCTATTAATTATAAGATCCTACATGGTTACGAAAATTTTGTATTTATTACAATAATTTTAATCTGGAACTCCGAGGTAAAAGAAAAAATATTATCGATTTAGATAGTTCTCTGAATGCCTTCAAAGCCTAAAATAAAGCTTTTTAGATCTCAATTGAAAAAGGTAGATTTAAAAAACTTTCCAAATCTACAGCAGACCACATGTTCTATTGATAAAAATTTTCAAGAAGTATTGCTCTGAAATAAACGTTCTTCAAGAATATGACATACAATTTGCGTTGAAAGCTTTTAACTAAATGTTCAGTTTTATTTCTTACCCTTTTTGAGAATAAGATATAGAAGAGGTTGCGCCAAAAAATATCTGTTATTTCCATTTACAGTTATCTGATTTAGAATTAGAAAAATTAACACTACAATCTGACTGACTAAAAGCAAGATCATATGGTTAAATATTTTGAACACTACTAAAAAAAATATCCCTTTTTGAAATTTATCACTTTAAGATTGTGCGTTCTTCTGCTCTGCATATTTCTGTGAAGTAACTTTTTCAGCATATACTAGGTTAGTCAAAAAGTTTTGAAAGCGGAAATGAAAATACATTTTTTTTGGGGGGAAATCACTTTTATTGCTCAGTATAGTCTCCCATAAGATCAATACACTTGGTCCAACGATCTTCCAACTTTGTTGTCCCATCACGGAAGTGACTTTCTGGAAGGCCTGCAAAATACTCCTCTACGACGGCTATAACCTCTTCGTTTGATGAAAAATGCTTTCCACGAAGGAATTTTTTGAGGTGTGAGAACAGCCAGAAGTCAGAGGGAGCTAAATCTGGCGAATAGGGTGGATGCTGCAACAATTCGTACCCCAATTCACTGATTTTCGCGATGGTTTTTTGAGCTGTGTGAGCAGGTGCATTGTCTTGATGAAAAATGATTTTTTTCTTCTGCAAACCGGGTCTTTTTTCACAAATTTTTTCATCCAACTGGTCCAAAAGGTCACAATAATAATCAGAGTTGATTGTCTTACCAGTTTGGAGATAATCTATCAATAAAATTCCTTTTGCATCCCAAAAAACTGACGCTAACACCTTCTTGGCCGATTTCTGGACACGAACTCGCTTCGGAGCCAAAGTGCCTGGTTCACACCACTCCTTAGCCTCTTGTTTTGATTCAGGATCATGGTGGTAGACCCAAGTCTCATCCATAGTGATGAATCAACGCAGAAAAACCTTTTTATCCTTTCGAAATTGCTCCAAATGTTGCTCAGAAAGTGCATTCGAACGTGTTTTTGTTGCATTGTTAGCAAATGCGGCACCCATTGTGCACACAGTTTTTTGAAACCCAAAACTTCAGCCAAAATATGCCATGTTGTTCCATGTGAGATGCCTATGGTGTCAGTTATCACATCCACAGTCGATTGATGATCTTCCAAAACCATATCCTGTATTTTTGCTATGATTTCTGGTGTTGATGCACTTTTTGGACGCCCTGAGCGTGGATCGTCTTCAACGCTTGTACGGCCACGCTTAAACTCCAAAACCCATCGGTGAACAGTTGGAAATGAAGGAGAAGACTCCTTTAATACTTTCACCATCTTTGCATGGATCTCAGTAGCCGATAAACCTTCCAAAACAAAGAATTTAATCACTGCACGATATTCGGATTTTTCCATTGTTAAAAAATACACTGACACGTCAACTTCAAATGGCTTGTAAACAAAGAATGAATTGACAGATCGAAATGAAATTTTGAGTACGTTCTTATGAAAGATGAAATATTAAAATGGCGTAGAAATTTTGGTTTTCTACTGCTCCATAGATGTCGCTTTCAAAACTTTTTGACTAACCTAGTACAGCTGTGTTTTATTGCCTGAATTGGAGAAACATTGTGAAAAAAAAAACAGTGTCACACATCAACTTACAATGTTACCAATATCAACAATGAAAAAATAACGAGGATGAAAAACACGACCATAAGTGAATGTGAATAAGGTGAGAGTTGGTGTGGATAGTAAGGTGTTGAGATACTCATATGTCCTATAACCTAGTTTACTGGGGACACAACAAATGAAAGAACAAACCCAGATCCATTAAAATTGTGTCCAAATAAATTATTTTTTTTACCTGTTTTCGCAAATTGTGTATTTATAGAATTTCTTGTCATGTATAAATAAATTTCAAAATTCTATCGATTGTATTTCACGTACACAGAAAAATTGTTTGTCTTTCTTCAATCACGAATTTTCCTATTAGAGCACACCATGCAGTCTTTATGCTTTTCATGGAAAAAATTAAATGACTTCTCATTCAAGTGCTGCTCCGTATTCTTATTGATTTTGGAGCAAAAAACTATCCACTAGGTGTATTTCAATAAAAGTTAACAATTTGTTTTATGGAAAAGAAATTTAATGTTTTTGTTAAGTACATTCTTTGTCAAAAATACAAGAACTGGCAATACAGGTTTCAAAATCCTAAAAAGAAATCTCCACAACTTCAACATTTTTCGTACAAAACAATAAGTTGTTACTGATTTGCAATACCGTATTTTACGGACTATAAGACGCACCTTAATTTTTTTAAAAAGATAACATTTTTATTATTAGATTGCAAAGCCCGACTAAAAAAAATTTCTTAGTTTATAAAACCGAACTGACCTTTAAAATCCCTGAAAATCGTCATCTGAACTTTCTTCTTTTCTTCCTCTTCATATATAAGATGGTCTTCACTGCCATCGAGAGCGTTACTTATGCCGCACTTCTTGAAAGATTTAACAATAATATCTTCTCTCACTCTAGACCACGACTGTTTTATCCACTGACAAACTTGTTTGATTGTAGGTAATTGACAAGTTTTGATTTAGTTCATTAATTACCATTCATGTAGCACAAAAAGTTACTACAGAAACACATCGATCAATAAGTCCCGGGACTAACCAACAGATGGTGCCTCTAATAACAAATCCATACCATTCTCAGTTAGTACCAACCTTTAGAAGTTATGTGTCAAACTTTCATGAAATTCCGTCATTGAGTTACAGTGGTTTTAGTGATGCTACTTTTGCTATTTTCAAAACAATGGAAAAAACCTAATTGCGTGTGTTAATAAAACGCTTTTTAATGGGAAGAAATACCATTCAAACTTAGCGATTGCTTGAAAAGTGTTATCCGGGCTCTGCTCCATCGAAAACAACCATTTGTTGGTGGTATGCTGATTTCAAACGCGATCGTACAGACACAAATGATGCTGAACGCTCTGGTCGTCCAAATGAGGCTGTTACACCAGAAAACATTAAAAAAACCCTCAAAATCGTGATGGAAAATCGCAAAGTAAAGTTGCGTGAGATAGCTGACATC